>JAZHEH010003300.1:9812500-10412500 GCA_036589455.1 Ateles fusciceps
AGGTTTTGGGTTTGTGGTCCTTGGGGTCCTGTATTCACCAAGCTCACAAAGAATGGAATTGAACTTGGGTGCATCCCATTTCTCTTGGAAACTTTTGAGCTTTCTTATTTATTTATTTATTTATTTATTTATTCTTTTCCAAAGTGGTTGCTGTTATGCTTCCAGCTTACAGGTTCTATTCAAACTAGATCCACTTTAAATGGTGAGGTCACCTTTGATCCTGGAAACTTTCTAATGACATGATATACCATGGAACAGAATTTGTGAATTCATTTGACTTTCATCCAAAGGACTTTTATTTGGGTCAAATGGATCACATTTTAAAATGGTTCCACAATCTGATCTTAGAAAGAGCAACTTATGGTTACAAGTGACTATATTTTCTGATTCTTTCCCTGTCATGTCTATTTTTGGCAGCAGAAACAGTCTGGGAGACTGAGTTTGATTCTGTGTATTAATTGAAAGATTGATGAGCATACTATATGCAGACTTTGAGCCAGACACCATAGCAGGTAAAGAGGAGGAGAGAAGTAGATTCCATCTCTCCCTTGAAGAAACTTACTGCCTAGTAGGCTATAGAGTAATGCATGTCTAGGATGTTTTGTGGAATAATGGCATGGCCACAAGAAAGCGGGAATGTCTCTGTTGGGTGGTGGTGCCACCATGACCACATTCCTGCAATTTCTTGTTCTTTGTGAGGTGAAGCCATAGAATTTAGTAGAGTTAAATGATATAGAGAAGCAAGTGGAAAGTCTTGGAGCTGCCCTTAAAGATCATCTTTTAGGCTTGTTTTAGATGTATGCTTTTCTTTTCTTTCTTTTTTTTTTGAAACAATCTCGCCCTGTTGCCCAGGCTGGAGTGCAATGACAGGATCTCGGCTCACTGCAACTTCCACCTCCCACCTCCCAGGTTCAAGCAGTTCTTAATGTCTCAGCCTCCCGAGTAGCTGGAATTACAACTATGCACCAACACGCCTGGCTAATTTTTGTATTTTTAGTAAAGATGGGGTTTCATCATGTTGGCCAGGCTGGTCTCCATCTCCTGACCTCAGGTGATCCTCACACCTTAGCCTCCTGAAGTGCTGAGACTACAGGTGTAAGCCACCATACCCAGCCAGATGTGTGCTTTTCTAAGAACTGTTGGTTCATGGGTTTTTCAACCTCTTGCTCAAAAAGCTCACTTTCTGTATTTCTTAGTAACTTGGCAGTCTGGAAATGTAGGTGGAAATGTAATTTTCTCATCTGCAGGTATAAACTCTCAATCTCTTTAGACCTTTGAACCTAAGAACTGATTGTTAGCATGATAACCACAGCGTGCTCTGCTGAAGCGGGTTTCTTGAAGTGGATATCAGTGTTCATGAATGCCACCAAATGTAGCTATTCTGAAGGACTGCATTACACATTTCTAAGGTTCATTGATAGATTGCAGATGTAGAAATGCATCCCAGCTTAAACATCTGCTTCTTCGTATATGTTTAAAATTGTTGACAATTGACTGGTTTAAATGTTTTCTAAGTATAGGTTCACAGATGGGTAAAAAAGTAATCTATCACAGGTTACCTCTTACTTTTCCCTGTGTTGTTACAAGTAAAATATATCACCTTGGACAGATGTCAAGGTGCTTTTAAAAGTATTTGCTGAAGAAACAACACTTTTTTGTTTGGTTTGGTTTTTTAGAGTTGGGGTCCCATCTCAGTCTGTCGCCCAGGCTGGAGTGCAGTGGTGTGATCATAGCTCACTGTATCCTCAAACATTTGGTCTTAGCCAATTCTCCTACCTCAGCCTTCTGAGTAGCTGGGACTTCAGGGTGTGCACCACCATGCCTATCTAATTTTTTTTTAAGAGCTGGGGGTCTTACTGTGTTGCTCAGGCTGACCTTAAACGCCTGGCCTCAAGCCAGTCCTCTTCCCTCAGCCTCCCAAAGTGCTGAGATTATGGGTATGAGCGACCTCAGAAAAACCTCTTTGTATGTAAGAGGTGCTATTCTGTAATATCCATATGCTGAGTTTTTCTCCATTTCCAGAGAACGGTGAATTTAAGAATGGGATGGGGTTGAACTGACATCTTAGAGAATGAAAGTATATTTCAACCTTAAACATTTAGCCAAACTCAATTGAAAAATTGAGACATTTTCTGACTTAAGGCTCTTCTTTTAAGTTGAAGATTTCTTCCCAATTTGGTCACTCCCCCAGCTGTTACAGTTATGTAGAAGGAACTCATTAAAAAGACAAATTCTTTTTGAGCCATTCTTTCTGAAAGCACGCCAAGCTATACAGCTATGTTGTACTACTACTTATTTGAATCTGACTCCAGGAAATGGTAATTATGCAATCCTTACTTACACATTCTTACGAGAATGTTCTCTTGGGTTTATTCAGGCTCCCAAAAAGCCCCACTAAATTTTTATCTGTGAGTACTATTGGATGGTCTTGTTTCTAGTAAGTTATGCTATGATTATAAGTAAATGGACCATGTCTGCTTTTGAGAGCTGTAGTCCCTCTCTTCTCTTAGCCTCACAGAATCAGTCCTGGTCACTCCTTGGATGCACCTGCAAGTCCTGTTCATTATTCTTTCTAAACTGCTCTCTAGTCTGTTCTATTCATCTGTTTCCCTCCGTATTCACACTCAAAACTTCTCTCACATGGACTCTTCATAATGATCTACAACCCAGTGACCCTGCAATCACCACCCTCTCTAAGATGTCCTGAGATGACTTTCTAAAACCTAAATCAAATCACATAATTTATCTTTAGTCAGAACTCTTGATGGTTCCCTGGTGCCTTCCAGATCAACTCCTAATCTCTTAACTTGGATTTAAGGCTGGTCACAGTCTGACTTTGACCCAGCCCCTAGTCTTGTCGCCTGCCATCTGCCCTTACAGTCCAGACATAGGATGCCTCATTATTTCCCAGCTTGCTTGGCTTTTCCCCTCGTGTTTTTGTCTGTTTGTTAATTTTTGTCCAAACTGGCTTCTGGTTGAAATATTTTTCCCCTTGTTGTCCTGCGGCTCCCACCCCAGTATACTTCTGTTTTTGCTCCTTGTATCACCTTCTCTAGTCAATTCAGCCTCAGTTCTTAGGGAGCAATGGGAGCATCCACTCCTACATTGTCTTGCTTGTATGTCTGTGTCTTTGTCACTCTTCAGATGTAGACATGGCTATGGCCAATGTTAGAGACCCCTTTGAGCAGCTAGGACAGATGAGGGGCTCAGTGAACAATGTGAGGTATGTGATACACAGATGTAATTGCTAAAGAGTTAAGATTCTAGAAAGGAGAGTGCAAAGGAATGATGGTGGTGATTAAGAGCTTGGACTTTGGAGCAAGTCTGCTAGGGTCTGAATACTGGCTTTGCCATATACAGGGCTTTACCACTTAAGGATTTGATTTTCTCATCTAGAAGTACAGATAGTCATAGTAACTACCTTTTAGGGTAACTGTGAGGGTGTTGTGATTTAAAGTGTGTGAAGTGCTTAGAATAACAGCTGGCACCAAATCATTACCAATAATTATGTCGTCTATCCTATTATTGGGCGAAGATTTAAATAAGGAGCAAGGTAATCCTGTTTTGGTGCCTTTGTCAGGTGTTAGGGTTGTGTATGATAACCTTTGCCTCTAGAATTTCAGACCAATCCCAAGAAGGATTCTGGAAATGCTTCCCTTTCTAAACCCACACTGTTTCAGGACAAAATTTAGAGAAGTCACAAACATAAAAGTGAATATTTTGTCCAGTAAGGAAGAAGAGATATAATCAGAAACAATTTCTGAATATTCTTGTTCTAAAATGTACTGAAAACATAAAAACCCTTTAAATGGTGATGAAGGGGTTTCAAATATTTACTTTTTGTTTTTTTATTCCTACTGTGAAATCTGTATGTTGATTCCCATGTTCAAAACTTCAGAAACTTAGTAATGGGACCACTGTCCTTGTAAATGAGCCCTTTTGGTTGTATCTAGTGTTTTATATTACTGTAGTAGCTTTCATTTTTAAAATACTTATATACAGTATAGTGAAGATTCCTTTGGCTATCATAATTTCAAACTGTGTAACTTCGGTCAGTTTCAGATTTCAAATGTGGTATAACATGAAGCCCAGACTGTGAGCCTGAGAGAGAGAGAGAGAGAGAGAGAGAGAGAGGGAGGGAGGGAGGGAGGGAGAGAGAGTCTGCGTGCATGCATATAGCCGGTGGGGGTTGGTAGGTAGAAATGAAAAGGTGTTTGTAAAATGAGAATCTCTTAAAATTGATCTTATCAAAGATTATTTACATAAATTATGTGATACAATGTTGTTTCACAGTGCTTTATCCCTGGAATATTCTTATCTAGGCTGTTTGTCTAGAAGATACTAATTCGTTTTTCAAAAGTCAGTTTAAATGCTACCTCCTTTAAGGAGTCTTTTATGTCCCCCAGGAAGGCTTCTGTGAGAAAACCTAAAACACTTTATACTTGTTTACTGTCCTTTCCCTTTCCCAGGCAGGAAGTCAGAGATTCTTGCCAGCTTCGTGTTCAGACCTCTAGGACCTGGTACTGCACATGGCTGTTAGGAGGCCAAGCATCTAATGTATAATAAGCGACTGAATAGTCCTCATACTCTAATCTTTGGGCTCAGAATTTTAGCTAGGTAGGACAATCCAAGACATACCCTTATTAAATCCCATCTTACCTAGCAGAGGCTTAAGCGGATGTGTTTAGGATTCTCCTATTTGAGTGTATATAGAACATGATGCCTCTTTGTGTAGTATCTAGTGTTAGAGGTATAACCTGTAAAGTGTTGAGAACATTTTTTATCAGAGCACTCTTCCAACCTGTCATATACTTAACATTTCTGGAGATCTAAACCCCTAGCAAATTGAGAAATAGTTTTGGATTTTTAGAATGTATCTGTTATAATAAACAGATTAAATGCAGCTAGAAATACTTTTTATTATTCATGTATTATTTATGTCTTAAGAAATATTCCCCTACCTCTTAAAATATTAAATTTTTATTTTTATTTTTTTAGACAGAGTCTCACTCTGTCACCCAGGCTGAAGTGTAGTTGTGCAATCTTGGCTCACTGCAACCTCTGTCTCCCAGATTCAAGCGATTTGTCTGCCTCATCCTCCTGCGTAGCTGGGACTACAGCATGTGTCACCACACCTGGCTAATTTTTGTATTTTTAGTAGAGATGGGGTTTTGCCATGTTGCCCAGACTGGTCTTGTATTCCTGACCTCAGGTGATCCACCCACCTTGGCCTCCCAAGGTGCTGGGATTATAGGTATGAGCCACCGTGCCCAGCCTTTTTTTTTTTTTTTTTTTTAATGTTTAACTTAAAAGTTAGGAGGCAAATATCCCCATGTTATATGAGATTTGACCTTGGATATGACACCTTGGGCAAAGACTACATTTTTTGGCTTCATCTTTTACATCTGTTAAATGAAAAAGTATTAATAATATTAACTTTGTAGAATTGGCAGGAAAAGTAGGCATAATGTATACATAATACCTGAATTTGTCTAGTTCGGTAAATGTTTTCTGTTGTAGTATGAGGAAAAAAAGTTTGATGCTTCTATGTAACTGATGACGTTTAATACTGTATTAAGTCCCAGAATGTAAATAAGTCCTTCCTGTAGATAGAAGGACCCAAAGTTGAATGATAAACCCTCACTATTCTAGAACCACTCCCCAATTTCTCATCACAAGGCACCTGAAACAACTATTTATTATTTTATTGCCCTCCAGACAAGACATGGTTTCCCGTCAAAGATTCTGGTGATTATATCATCCAATCCAGGATACCTTTGAGACTGAAAGAGAGCACTGTGACTTCATAGAAATCATAGGCATAACTGAGATGTCGTGGGCAAACTGGCAGGTGAGGTTACGCTTCCCTAAGGCCCTTTAACAGGACAGCACAAACCTTTCACTCTACTGCTGCAGTTGGAAGTGAGCTTGGAGAAAGGCTTTATCTGCATTCAACATGGAGGGCTAGTACTGCTCAAAATCTTAGCTGTGTGAATGCTTATGACCATGGGGCCAGAATGCTAATCAAGCAAGGATGGAGATTGAGACTCTGTCTCTTGAGTAGAGAGATAGGCAAGTTACTTCACCAGTCTACCTGAAACTAATTTTACTTAGTTTTCAAGGTGCAGTCCATGAATAGGGGGGTGATAAGATTAGTGGTAGGATCACTGAGCATATGTAACACTTCTAGCAAGACCTGACACATAGTAGTTGCTTTATCAGTCCCTTTCCACTTGTCACTTAAACCCCTCCCCCCAACCAAGAAAAGATAACCATTGATAGATGGGGAACAAAATAAAGTCAAATAGGTTAGTTCCACAATCCGAGTAAACTCTGTAGGTAAATTTAGATACTTCATGTATATAATTCATGTTATTAGGTAAAAATGGCAAACCTTCGACAAAAATGTGATACTACATTTATACAAACTTTAGTCTTCCCTATTCCTTTCATTTTCAATGTCAAGAATAAACATTAAAGTTTGATTCTCTGATCAATTCAAGTCTGTGCTTTGGCCCATGTGGTCTCACTGCTTCCTATGAGGATTAAACATGAAGGCATGTGGACTTTAGCACGGTGCATGGCAATAGTAAGTGCTCAATCAATGCTCTTTCTTCCTTTCTTAGTCCAGACTATCACCAAATTATTTTTTTTTCAGCATCATCATTCACTGAATGTTTACTCTGTGCCAGATGCTTTGCTGAACAGTGGCAATGGGTATAACCCCCATTCTTCTTAACTCAGTCTAGAGATAATGGTCAAGTTGATGATAGGAATGATAGCCATAGGACAGGATTCGGGGAGCCAACTTGGGAGAGGCGAGGAGCTCACTGAGAATAGCCTGAGTCCTCCTGGGGTCTGGAAGATGTAGGGGTAGATGGAGGTTTAGAACTGCAAGGCCTGGTGCGGTTCACGCCTGTAATCCCAGCACTTCAGGAAGCTGAGGCAGGTAGATCACTTGACATCAGGAGTTCGAGACCAGCCTGGCCAACATGGCATAACCCCATCTCTACTAAAAATACAAAAATTAACTGGCATGTTGGGGGGCACCTGTAATTCCAGCTACTTGGGGGGCTGAGGCAGGAGAATCGCTTGAACCTGAGGTTGGAGGTTGCAACGAGCCGAGATCTCGCCACTGCACTCCAGCTTGGGTGACAGGGCAAGACTTCGCCTCAAAAAAAAAAAAAAAAAGTCTTATGCAAGTGGAATGCAAAAGGATCCAATCCATGATTTGGCCCCTGCCAACTTGTCCAGTCTCCTCTGCTCCAGCCTGCCAAGCTGCTTTTCAGTTCCTTGAATGTGCCAAGGACTCCTGTTCCGCTGCCCTTGCTCTGCTGTTAACTGTTGCTGCTCCCCGTCTTTGCCTGGTGAATACCTATTTTTTCCTCAAGTCTAGGCTCCAAATGTTGCTTCCTGAGAAACGTTTCTTGTTCCTTCAATCTAAATTCAGGCCCCTGGCATTCTGTCTTGAGCACTCTGCTCTTTTCTGTCATAGCTCCTGGGGCAGTTTAAATTGGGTGTTCATGTGTACATTTTGATAGCATCTCTATTTCCAACTAGATCGTAAGCCCCATGCAGACGGGGGAGCACATCTTGCTTGGTCTGTGCTTTATTACTGGCCTCTAGCACATTGTCTGGTACTAAGTGTCTTACTATGCTTAGGGAAATAATTTATTTTCTTTTCTCTGATGGCTTTGAAGTATAGTACTTGATTTCAGAGGCTTCTTTGTCCCCTGTCTTGTTTATTAACACTTGGAAAGGTTTTAAAGCCTCAGATGCTTTTTTTTTTTCAGAGTTATCTTGAAATTCAACAACCATGGCAAATATTTGAATCTCAGTCACACAGATGGATCATCTCTCCCCCAGCCAGTATTCCCAGCCAGTATTAAGGGTGACCTGAGATCCTTTCTTCTTTTGATGGAGGGAAAGGGATTAGCAAGCAGCAGTGTACCAGGAACCTAGATGACAAGCCTGGATTTCAGACATGTTGAGCTTAAAGTATCTGTGGGATGTGGGGAAGAAATATCCAACAGACCATTCGAATAGGAGCCTGGAGGCCAGGCGCAGTGGCTCACGCCTATAATCCCAGCACTTTGGGAAGCTAAAGTGAATCACTTTAGCTTGAATCACTTGAGTTCAGGAGTTTGAGACCAGCCTGAGCAACATGGCAAAACCCCATCTCTACCAAAGATCAAAAATCAGCCGAGTATGGTGGCGTGTGCCTGTGGTGTCAGCTACTCAGGAGGCTGAGGTGAGAGGATTGCTTGAGCCCAGGAAGCAGAGATTGCAGTGAGCCAGGATTGCACCACTCCCCTCCAGCCTGGGCAACACAGTGAGACCCCGTGTCAAAAATAAAAAAAAAACAAAACAAAAAAGAAAGGAACCTGGAGCTGGAAATGTAGTTCAGAATTGAACACTTGAATTTGAGAGTCATTTACCTTGTGCTGATAGTTGAAACTAAGGTGTAGGCAAACTGCTAATAGAGGAAGATGCAGAGAGAGAAGGAGAAAGATAAAATCATGGAAGGGAGTTGAGAAGGGGCCCAGAAATAGAGCAGTGAGAGAGGCAGGAGGAGGCCCCTCTGTATTCTTCATCTAAAAACATCATTGGACAAGCATTGTGTTTTGAGTGAGTGGGGAGTAGAGAACCAGAAAAGGATTTCTCCTCTTTTAATATTGCTTTAAAAATATTCTAAGCCAAACAAACCTCAAATTGAAGAGCTCTCAATTATCCATAGAGCATGAATTCATTTATCTATCAAGAAAACCCATGGACCTTACCTGTAGAAATGAACTGTATTGATCTAAGAATTATTTCTATGAAGAGTCCATGCCTCAAAAACAGTTGTGAATTCTGGGGTTGTGGAAACATGTTTTATTTTTAATTCTTTATACTTTAAACATTTTTTTTTTTAAATAGCGCATTTGTGTGCAATAGGCATTTGGTCGTTTGGCAACAATCACGTGTGAATCGTTGAATTACCAGAGAACCAACATGATTGTCATTGCCATTTTACCTTTTGGGATTTCTGAATTTGGGTTTTTGGGTGTTGGTGAGTTTGTTTGGGTTATGCTGTGTGGCCAGGCTCCTTAACACTCTAGGTTGGGGTTGGCAGGCTACTGTCTACAGTCAGCTGGTCACATCCTGCCTGGGGCTGGATTTTGTATGGCCTGTGAGGTAAGATGGTTTTTTACCCTTGTTAAGGATAAGAAAAAAACAAACAAGAACATGTGACAGAGACCATAAGTGGCCCGCAAAACCTAAAATATTTACAATCTGGCCCTTTGGAGAAAAGTTTGCCGGCTCCCTTCTTAGGTTATAAGTTGCACATGAAAGGAATCCAAAATTTCATAGGAAAAGCTCAAAGTGATGACTTCAGTTCTAGAATGTCTTGAATGTCTTAACACTTTTAAAGAGTGACTTACCTGTTGAATCAGGAGAACATATTTTTGGTGGTGAAGTGAAGACTTGATTGAAAGAGTCCCTTGCATGATTTGACAGTACAGACAGAGGGTAAAGGGACTTCTGTATTGTATGATATTTCAGAATAGTTCTGGAAAGTGTCTGAACATATTCTGGTATCATTGTTGTGTTTAATTTATCCTAGGCAGCCTCAAGTAAACACTAGAATTTGTATGTTGCAGCAAGATATGCAAAGTAAATTCAAATATATATTTGAGATTGTATTATTTTATTGTATTTTGCTCGTCCTCTGAAGAGACTTTTTTTCTAGTTGCAAAAAATTAAAATCCTTGAGTGTTAGATGTTAGAAAACTTTTTGAATTATGTAATTTCTTTATTTCAGTAGTGTTTCATATCACCTCCTTCTGTCTTTGTAATGAGATGTTATCAGTCTGTTCTGAGCATAATTTTTTTTCAGTCTTGAATCCTCCTTGTATATTCCTATTCTATCAGAATCTGCAAGTTGTAGGAAATAAAAGTTGAATTGAAACAGTTCTGTAACACTAAACAGATGACTGTTTAGTGAGACTCTGTCTAATCAGTTGCTAAATAATTCTCTCTCAAAAGCAGATTTGATATTTACATTTTGATTTTCCTATTTTGCTCACAGTGTGTATTGACGGTGTCTGACATTCCCTGCCACTGGATAAATAAAGCCTATTTCCTTTTCAACATTTTAGGCTATTATTCTCATACAAGAGCTAATAAGCAGAAGGTTAGATATATTACCAAACTATGATCCTGTCTATCAGAAGAAGCCAGGAACCTTGATTAATAATGCCTTGTTAACTGATGATTTCAGTTCCATACTGGTAGTGCTAGAATAATTTGTATAAACCAAGCAGTACAGATTCCTTATTTTAGCACTAAGACTTACAAAGACTTCTTTTAGCAGCCTTTAATTTTGTACTTAGGTATGTGACATAGCCTGTGGCTGTGATAGCTACTGTGAATCTGCAGTTGTTTTGGGATGAAAGGAAGAGGCAGCTGGAAACTCGGTAGCTACATCTAGCTGTCTACCTAGAGAAGGCCTTGATTTCAAGTTTATCTAAACAAGCTCGACTAATCCCAACTATCTAGGGGGATCCACTGTCAAAACAAGCAGCGTGGCCCTGAGGCAAACACAGCTATACAGAAATGAAGGCTGGGGCTTCCAATACTCCGATGACTGCATACTGGAGGCCTTTTCCCCCCTGAAAGAGGGTAAGAGAGGTAGAATTTGCATAATGCCTTTTCATTGGAAACTTTTGGAAAGCTGACAGACCTTCAGCTTATAGATCTGTAGCCACAATACAGAGTCTATAGGAGAATCCTTGAATGACCTAACCATATTGAAAGAAAATATAAAAGCGTCCAAGTATAGCCAAGTGAGAGAGGAAAAGAGGCTGATGCATTGTCTAACATCTGCTGTACTTCTCGTTAGTTTTGTTCTTTGCTATTCTGTGTGGACTTTGGAGAAGGCTAAGACAGCCTAACATGAATCCTATAATCTTCCTTCTGAATATTTATGTAGCGTGCCAGCTTCTAAGCTGTCCTTTGCGTTTTCCTACTTCCCCCTCATTTTCATGCTCTCAAATGAGGCCAACATTTCAAAAGCTAAATAAATGTTTGTGAATGTTTATAAAAGATTTGCATAAATTTGTCCTTGTCTGACAAAGATCACTTTTTTCTTATGCCAGTTCTGAAAAAAATTTTTTAAGGTTTTGGTGCTTGTCTTGACAACAAAGTCCTGCATCCCAGAACAATGATTGCTGATTAAGTGGGTATGCAATTGTGACTGAATAGGCTTTCAAGATTCTGAGTAAAAAGACCTATCATCTGAAGGCTGAATTATAGAATTTAAAAAATGTTATCAGAAGTACACATTTAAATCTATTTTTTGGTACCATATCATTAGGTAAGACAAAGCATTCTTACAAGTTAAAAGTATAGCCACCCATGGTTTAAAAAATTCTCCTGTATAAATTTTAATAATTAGAATGTTTCAATAACTCAGTATATCACTTTTCTTCCCTATGTTTGAACATATTTAAAAATAATTTTTAGACCTTTAGGTACTTTTTGGAAACTGTAACTCTACTAGTTGTATGTGTTAATACGGTTACCGGGGTGGTGATCAGAGGGAATTTACTAGGCAGTCCTTTAAGATATTTGAATGCTCAATCATACCTTGAGAAAATATAAACTACATCAAATATGTGTTAGGGCTTAATTACAGGACACACACACACACAGCGCCCAGACACTTATGCCACCGACGGGTGTTTGCTGAATTCATTTATCTTTTAAAATTAGAATGGATTTTGTGGGGTGGCAGGGGAAGTTGTGGGTAGAGGTGCTAATTTAGTTCAGAGATATTTGAAGATTGGCAGGAGAGAGAGGTAACAGCCAGTTCTGTTAGTCCTCTGGTTGTATTGGTTTAGAGGTTTAAGTTGTCATTAAGGCACAAACTAGAGCCACTTCTCTGACACAGTTTTTATCACATCTGCTAGGCTTGTGTCCCAAGAGGAGACGTGGAGAGCAGTGAATTCAGCATGGGCCCATTATCGACTGCTTTTTCGTGTGTTGTAAAAGGAGTGAGACCTCAGGGAGGCTTGAAGCCTCCTCCCGTGTAATGTCCAAGTCAGATTTGAAGGACTGGTGGCAGGAAAGCTTTGGCCTTGGGGTGTGAATTCTAAGAAATAGAGGCACAATTAAGTTTAAAAAATTCAAGGACTTTGAGCTTGATAATGAAAGATTTTTCTCTAGACTAATGTGAGCCGAAAAGTTGCCCATCTGTGCACATTTTTCTGTGCATTTAAAATATTTAAAGGCTGACAGCTTTTAATATGCTTACAAAATAGTATTTCTATCAGTGCTCTTTTTTTTTCTTTTCTTTTTAAATAGTATCTTCCTAAGGGCAAGTTGCCTCTTCAGTGAAATCATGTTTGCAGTTTTACTGTGGGGACCCCTATTCCTTTGGTATGTTCTGACTTGTGTCCCCTTCTCCCCCCTTCCTTTTGGAAATATTGATAACATAAATATTCAGAGAACAGGAATTAAAATGCTTAAGAAAATGAGCAAGAGAAATATTTTAGAGTAATCATATTACTCTAAAACTACCACTGAATTCTGATGCCACTGAATGCTAATTGTTAAGAGATCATAACCAAATCATTTGTTCATTTTGGAAATACAGTATTTGAAGCAAGTGTGAAGAATTTTGTTGCCATTTCATGCTGACCTTATAAATACAGCTCTCTCATTTTCAACCACTTTGTGTAAGATTTAAAATTAATAAAAGGGAATCTTGGAATAGAGGACATTATATAATATGATCATGGAACAACTTTGTTTTAGGTAAGTTTGAAGAAAGGAGAGGATGCAAAAGGATAAAGTAATTGTGTTAAAAAGTTTTAAAAATAAGATTCTGTATTTTTGCTTCAGACTTCAAAGGCCATGAAGGTTTATACTTAAAAGTAGTTTCGGAGGGGGTCTCTTTTGCTGTCAAAAGCCTTCTTCTTCTGCACTTACTGTCCTTGATAATTTAGGTACTCAGTTATATAATATATGTTTATAGAATATGATGAATTTATTATAATTTTATCTTTGAATTACAACATTGAAACTACATATTAGATATTACAAATTAGCAAAATTATGACTCAGAATTAAGTGAAGTTTATAAAAAGTAAACTAGGGGTAAATATTGAAATGTACCAAAGAAAGGAGGCAGGCTCTGTAGCATTTGAGCAGCGTTGTTAGAAATTTGACCTGGCTTTTATGTTTGGGTGTTGAAAGGCCTTTCTGTAAAATGCCTTATTCCCACTGAAAAAGGCTTCTTTTTCCCACTGAAAAATATTAAAATTTGGTTGTAATTACACTATGGGTCTTGGATTTAATTTGACACTTATAGTGAAGGAGAAAAATTTTATTTCCTGTGTTCACGTTTAGGAAACTTCTGATCAACATTCTTGAACTTGGTGCTAATTAAGCCTCCAAGAAGAACTGCTTTACCCTTCTTAATCATCAGCGTTTAAAACCTTTGTTAGCGTTCATTGGGAGTCCCTGGTTTTAACTTAAAATGGCTTAAGGTAGAAATTTTGTTGGCTTTTTTGTATGTTTGGATTTTGTGTGTGTTCTGTTTTTAACTTTCAACTTGAGTTTTAAGATCATCAATCAGAGGCTTTTCTTTTAAGTCAGTGGCACTGCTCGCAATTGCAGGACTTAGAGGGTCAGCATCTCCCTCATGGTATTAAAAAAAATTTAAACATAGGGAGTATTTTAGGAATTTGAGCTCTGCTGATCTTTTCATCACACACCTACATTTTGAAATGAACAAATAAATTTGATATAAGAAACCCAGGAAATGTTCTCCCACGGTTTCCCCTTCCTCTCCCTCTTTCACTCTTGTTTTGGACAAAGGTAAATTATCAACTCTTACATTAGTTTTCAGCAAGCCACAAAAAGGCTAATTGTGGCTTTACATATTTTAAAATACATTCATTTATTCAAGCTATTTCTTCTCTTTATTTAAGTCTTTTTCTGCACACATTTTTTCCCTTTGAACTATTGAGAATATGCCTCATCTTCTTATGTTCTGTAACTCTAGTGGACACTATAATCACCCTGCACTTTTATCTTTCAGATGGCATTTATTCATGGGGTTTGTATGTCTGTGTCTGACTGTCAGTTGTTTTCATCTGCCAAATAAAACATTTTTGTTTATAGGTTTCAATGAAGCAATGAAAACAAAGTATTTGACATATGGAATGTTGGTTGTTGCAGGATTTCCTATGCCCCTCTACCTAGCACCCCAAGGTCAGGGTGAATTAGTCTAGCCTTCTCATTAATAATCCCAGTTAACTTCATTGAATTTAGTCTTCAAAGTTTTGCTTCCAGATAGGATTCTATAATATTATGCATTTAAAAGTTTACTGGATTCTTAGGTTCAATGTCAACTGAGTGTAATCTAATTTCTCCAGATTGGAGTAAATTTGGGCCTTCTGACCAGATGAGAATTAGAATTGGATGAAGTGAATCTAAAGTAGACTGAAATGAATCTTGAGTTCATTTCTGAATTTCATTTGCAAGTGTGTCCAGTGTTAGGTGTGTTAATTTCATATTTTGGTTCAAGAGGCTTGGTATCTTCTTGTGGGCAGAGCTTTGTAGATGTTACTTTCCTACTACACTATGCAATCTGCTGCTTCCTGTATGCATAACTGAAAGATCAGTGCAACTACCTCTCTAACACACTTCCTCCCTGCCCCCCTCTGCTCTTATTTCTTCCCACATGAAGTATCATATATTTTGTTAGGAAGAAAAGCCCTTTTGGAATTGCCTATTTCATAAATTGGTGACACAAAGGGGTTGAATGCTGTATTCTTGTCTCATTTATTTTGAAAACTTTGCTACTGAACTCACCTTAATCAATGAGCTCAGTGTTGTCTCCAATAAGTTATGTGTTGGATATATTGATTGGGAGGGATTTTAGAAGACCCGTCTGGGGTTTATAATGTCAGCAGTGTTTTGATTATGAAAAGAGTTGGAACCTGGGGACATGGAACCAGGTGGCGAATGTCCTAAAGCCAGTGGTGACATGGTGGACTGCTTTCCTCCTGGGATCCAGTTCATGCCCTGCACTTTAACTGTGGTGACTGGCTACTATAGATTCACTTTTTTGCTCATTAAAATGTTAAAAAATCAAACTGTACATAAAAAGATTTGTGAAAATATAAACTTGGGAATTGATCTGGAGAGCTGGCACACAATCCTCCCCACCCCCTGCCTTAGCAATGAGGTCATTTACATTTCATCAGCTGTGCTGCATCCCCAAGATCCCATTTATGTGGCAGTAGTTGAAGTTGCACCGAGGCTGGTTGTCTGAAAGAGCTTGTGTAGGCAAGAGAAACGGGAATGAGAACAAAAAATTACCATCTACAAAGAAGGTGCCCTAGCAAAGACACAAGTTCCAGCGAGAAAAAGGGGTTGGTAACTGGTCGATGACTCATGTCCCAATAAAGTTAATATTGAAAGACTGTGGGACACTGCCATGAATGTGCTGCTCAAAATATATTTAAATCAGGATTTTAAAGTTCCCCTTTCTCAGAGAGTGGTATTTTTCGTATTCGAATAATTGTATTTTTCTTTGGGAAAAGAGGATAAGGCATGAATGTTTATATGTAAGGAAAACATCAGTATTAAGAAAATGGGTTTATGTAACTTGTTTATTAAATTGGTTTATTGCAGTGTTTATTTATAGAGAACATTGCTTGTTTTTCTCTCCCTCTTCCTGTCCTCCCCTTCCCAAATTAAGAAGTAGATCTCTGAGGTCTGAATTCGATAATGTGTGAATATGCCGAACACAGAGTAGATGCTCATTTTTGTTTTTTCTTCTGACAGCACACCACCGTCTTGTTTCACATAAATTGGAATATCAAGCTCTTGTAATATCACAAACATGAAGAAACATATTGTAATGTACCAACATGTGCCTACATTTGCCTATATTCCCTTCTCCCTCCCCTCCCCCTGCCCCATTGCTTAATTAGATTTATTGCTGTTTGCTTTGGTAAAAAGGAAAACTGGTGGGTGGTTACACTCAGCTTACGTTGGGTATTTTGATATTTGTTATAATATTATCTGACAGACAAGTTCAAGGTTGGCTATTACTATTGACATTAGAGAGTGGTAAGAAGTTTCTATATTGTAGTGAGTAATAAGTTGGGCATATTAGATTCCTTTGACTCTGCTGTAGGGCACAATGCCTTCTCATAGCCATGGGGGTCCTTTCTTTCAAAAATCTTTGAGGCCTTTTGCCAGTGCAACTCCAGCATAGAGTAGAGAAGTACTTTCTGCACCTGTAACTTTTGAGGGGTAAAGGATAGCTGTCTTTGTAGCTGATACTGTCAATGAGTGAGCACTGAATACTGAGTTTTAAAGAATGGCAGATTCATATACTGAAGTTAAGAGATGCTTTCTGTTACTAGTCAAAACTTGAAGTGGAAGGAAATTTGTAAGGAATTTGTGTGTAAATCATAAGGATTTTGTGTATGTGAATTATAGTATATTTTATAATTAATTAACACTGCAGGTATTAAATGTTTTATGTGATCTCTTTTCCTATCTTTGCCTGATAATAACATTATGCACTAAAAATTGCCTTTGTTCTGATTCTATATTACCTATTGCAGTTTATCTAAGCATGATTAGTTTATAAACAATGTATATGCCTGTTTATACATTTATAAACAGCGTATATACATTATAAATTAACTAATTTATAAGTAATGTTTCTTAGGATATGCTGAGGTGTTCTCATCCACTCTTTTTCACTTCTTAGTTTCCTATTCATTTATTATATTATTTCATGACATGCCTTAACAGTGCTGTGATATACATATTACCAGTCCAAGATGATATTAAAAAATAGGATATGCTCAATTGAATTACGTAGGCGGAACATGCTCTGGCAGAGCAAGTCGGTGTGCTTTCTGCTTCATTGAGTGGGTTATTAGATTGATGTGGTTTATTTCTTGAATGATAGAACTGGTTTTAAAAATAAATGAAGCGAGAAGCATCAATTCAGTTAGCATTGATAATTCATTATTATTGGTTAGAAAAGTGCTACATTTGTAAACTGATCTTTAATTTATCACTTGGATTAGGGTTTGCAATGGGCAGGTTTGTTTTAATTTGAACCAGCTTCTCAATGACTGAAAAATGTGTTCTTCATTTTGTCTTGAAGTTGGGATTTTAAATAGTTAAAAAGCAAATCAAATGCATGAAAGGAATACTTTTTTAAAATTTATAGCATTGGTCTGTGAACTTATGATAAGCACCAACTGTGGGCTGTCCAAGTCTGCAGTTAAATTAAGTCAAGCTAAGGAAAATTCTATGATGGAAATAATAACTAACTACCTGTCTATGTTAGCTATGTGTATATGTGCTATATATATGAAATGTGTCTTTTAGGGAAAGTCACACACCACTGTATATTGTGTGTCATGTACTGTTTTTTGTTGTTGTTGTTATAGTAAGAATTTATTTTATCAATAAGTTGTTGAGATGTCACCTTATTTTGTGTACCCCTAATCCTGAATAATGTGCCTGGCTTTATATACTTATATATGTATATATATTTTTTTTAAAAAGACATTTAAACTGGTAGTTTGCTTTAGATTTTAATAAATTACAAGCAGGTGAGTATGTTTAATTATGGTGATATTTCAATAAGAATAGTACATACTTAAAATTGTTACAGTTTGGTTCCAAAATAAATGTATGCCAAAAATGGCAACTTCTTTATAAAGTAAGTAAATGAAGTTTTAAACTCTAAAAATGTAGCTGACAATGTTCAGGGACAATTATCTTCAAGTTGGCTTTCCATTCTGCCGTGATTTGGCCTATTGAAGTTGGGAAGCGTTGTCTAATCCTGGCCCCCTCTGTTCCTAGGTAACAGGCAAAAACGGTGCCAGCAACAGCGGCCCTGCCAGGCCAAACCCATGTGGCTCGGTGTTATTCACTCTGATCCATATGGTCAGGCTGGAGATGTTCCCTGGAGGGGTGTTAACACTCAGCAACCCAACCGCCTCCCTCCCTTCAGAGCTTTCCTGCATGGCTCCTGCTGCTTGCCCATGTGTGATTCTTGATTAATTTTTCATTTTTAATGAAGTTTGATCATGTTTATTATTTCTCATGATTGACTGCCTGGTACTCCTCCCATGTAATTGATAAAGCCCATATTTCTTCATCTGTCTCCTCTTTCTTTAGAGTAAAGTTGCTAGATGGTGTGCTGTGGTTAATGTTAGATTTATTGGTCCCATTAGATGTATAAATTATCTCTCTTTCTCTCCACAGGAAGTTCTACAGACTTTGACCAAGTTTTGTTTTCCCTTCTATGTGGACAGGTAGTGTCAGATTTTCAAACTTTACTAGAAAAAAAAGTGTCAATAAACCTGCTATAGAAAATAAAAACCATACCATTCTTAACATTCTGTCTGTTTAACCATGATTTAAGATACCTGTGTTCCAAAGAGAGTTGCAATATTCTCCCTTCCTGGGGTTTTTATTGACACTATCAAAAAGTTTAAAGCTTAGACTTTGCATTGGTTAGTTTGTGAGATGTATTTTGTATGGCATTAAATTTTTGATTTTGGTTATCAGACTTAAACTGTGATTAAGAATGGTTGGTACTTAGTCTGATGCTATTTAATTGTTATTTAAATATGAATATATTTGGCTTAAGTAATATTACTTGACTCCAAACTTTTGTATTATATAGACTTTGTTTTTCCCAGACTTCAACTTATAATTTAAATCAGCCTAACCCTATTTTGTTTAAAGGTATTCAGCTATTTAAAGAGAATATTGCTAAATAGTGTTTTGTATTTTGTTTAGGTGGCTAAGAATGGTATATCTGGGGAAAGCAGAATTTTCTATAGATTTCGAGACTAAAAAGTACAAAACTGCCTAAACATTTCCTTAATTTACATTGTGAGGAACTGTTTCTTAGATAGGAGCAAATATAAGAACTCTAAGACAATTAAAATAGTCTAAGGGTTTCTTTTTTTCTTTTTAACGAGTCACTGGTTAATGAAAATTTTAGAAGAGCTTTTTTTTTTTTACTTTATAAAACTAATGTATTAACTATATTAATAAAATGACAACAATTATTTTATTTTCAAGAAGTGTCTACTCTTTTTCATTACAGTTGAAGCCTTATTTTTTTACATTCATTTATTTGCCCACTTGATTGTTGTCTCTTCAGGTTTCTCTTAATGGAAATTTGAACTATGAAACTGTACATACATTACATCTTAAAAAATCCACTTTTATTGACAGAGAGGTTGTAGAAAATAACTTTGTAAGTAAGAAATGCCATAATATAGTCCAAGAAAGCTGTAAAATTTGTGCTCCTCTTCAGGAAGATTGTATCATGTATTTTAGTGTACCCAAACAAGGCAAAGCCTGTAAGACGTCAGTGATTTAGAGTATATGTGGGTAGTATGCTGCTTGGATCTTTTCTGCACGTTGTAATATCACTGTCCTGGTTTATTTGGCATAAACCTAAAGATGGTATGAGATGAGAATTAGTAGCCAAAGGAGTTTAAAAGGGTACTAAAAAGCAACTCTGGAATGTTGCCAGCCACTTCTAATCACTGCTCTCCCCTGGTTCTAACATTTTATTTTTTCTTAAGCCAATCAACCATTGTAGTATTTCCAGACTCAGACCTTGTAAATCCTGGTACCAGGAATGTTTTAGTAGCAGGTTGATGCTCAAAAAAAGAATCGCCTTAATTCTAAGAGGGTCAATCTTTGTAATGAGAGTCCTCTTGTCTCTTTTTCAGCCTATTCCTCCTAAAAATAGCAAGAAAGTAGGGTTTTGTTTAAAGATATTTAATGCAGATTTCACATTTTATATGTATGAATTAGCAATGCATGAAATCTCCTCCAGCCACTTATAAAATGTATGACAAATTATGGCAAAGACATATTTATAAAAAGTAATAAAGCTGAAATGTTTAAAAAATGTAGTTAGGTGTTTAACAAAGAAAAATAAGGGAAAACATTTGTATGTGACTTCTTGTTAGAGGTGATTTGTTTTGTATAGGTGCTTCTTAATTGACTTTGTAAACTAATATTATAAGAAATGCATAGAGATTAAATATCTCTCTTTCCCACCAGCACACAAGTGCAGGCGTGTGCATGCATACACCACACACACACACACACACACACACACTTATATTTCTTTTTCTCTGATTTATACCACACATACACTTCTACTTCCTTACCTGAGTGATTACATTCTGAAATGGAAAAAAAGCTGAGTCCTTAACTGATAATTCTAAAATCTTTTTTGTTACCAATAATATCTGATGCCTTTTTGTTGTTGTTAGAAATATATTTTTCTTCCAGAATCCTTCTCTCCAAGTTACGTTCCCTAATCCTGTTCCTTTTTTTTTTTTTTAAATGAAAGGATTTGAGGATGGAAATGTTTCCTTTTGGATATTTTATTCCTTAACATGTACAATAGTTCTTTCTTACATTGTATTATATACCGTATGGGTGTTAATAACTTTTATTAATACCAAAAAAACACTTTATTTGGGGAATATATATATTCTTTCTGTTCTTTCACCTTTAACCTTGGTATACTTTAATATAGAAGAGATAATAATAATGAATAAAGTTTATTTATAACAAATAATAAGGGTTTCAGTGTCTCAGCTTTTTATTAGTTTGCAGTTAGCACTGTCAAATGGATATCTCCAGATTCTGAGTCCCACAAAGCCCCCTACATGTGTTTATGATATTGTTTGACTTAGAAAATATGCCAGCTTGGGAGACAAGTAATGCCCCAGGTGATTTCTTTCAAAAAAGAAAGCTTCCTAATCTTTTCAGTATCTCTCTTTCTACCCCAAGGAACAGTAATAAAACTTTCTGACATTTCTAGTCTATATCTAGAGTGGGATTTTCACAGTCATCATCAAATCACCCGTTAACATTGACATCTTGCTGTCTCTTGTGTTGTTTTCAGATTTTTCTTTTTGAAACTAGGACTTAGGAAAAATAATAAAGCTGGTAGCTTTTCAAAAGAATGTGCTTTTTCATATATTATCTCATTTTATCCTCCTGTCATAAGAGATAAGAGCAGGTACCATTATCTTCATTTGAACAAAATCTAAGCTGCAGAGAAATCAGGACTTGCCGAAGGTTCTCTTAGCACAACCAGACAAATACATTTTTCAGTAGACCACCTTGTGGGGAAGACCAGTCACCAAATATATAGAGAGGGAGGAAAGGAAGGAAACTAGGATTTGATTTCCTTATCGATTCTAGTCAAAATGCTGGGGGCTGCCACATCACTGTATCATTTATTCTTCCCAGAAGCTCTAGGAGATAGATGATGGCATCTTTTTTTTTACAAAAGAGCAAAGGAAGGTTCAGGATGTAGAGCACTGTGTTGGGTAATATGGGGGATAACAGAAATGGTCTCAGACTTGGAGCCCTGTCCTCCCAGTCTAGTCTAGGAAGTATTATAAAGATATTTTAAACAGTAACCCAAAGGATAGTGAGGTTAGAGAAGTCCAAAAAGGGTCAGAGAAAACTTCTGATGATGGGGTAGACTTGTGTTAAGTCTGCCAGGACAGGAAGAAGCGGGTAAGTGGAAAGGAGAGCGTAACACCCCATCTGCACTGAACAGCAAAGCAGAGGAGAAGCCCCAATGAGCCTAGAGCTTGTTCAGCCAGAGCAGATGGAGCCTGTTGGGGGAGAGGGTGACTGTGAGAAGCTGGGCTCTGGCCACAGGAGGCTTTGAAAATGTGTGGGAACAAGACCACAGGATTTTAAAACTGAAATTCATCTGGTTCAAACTCCCCATTTTATAAAAGAAAAACCATGATCCACAGAGACGAAATGACTTGCTTATGGTCACAATTATGTAATTTACAGGGCTGGGAAAGGCACTGGTACTCTTAGTCCTAATCCAGCATTATTTCTATCCTACAGTGTACATGAAGCTGTTGGTGGGAGAGAGTAGTGAAGTGTCAGTGTTGAGATCCCTGTATCACTCTCAAAAACTCACTATTACTAATGAAAGTAGTCTCTTAAAAAAAAAAGACTTACACCATTCCATATCATGTTTGCTACTTGCTTGTCCTTGATAGCTGACAACCAGCTTCAGTTAGTCAAAGCACTCAAGAGATGCATTGGATGATGGAAGAGCTATTCTCTTCATTTTTGTGTTTATCCTCTTTCACAACCTGGAAAGTCAGCTACCATTCTGTTTTCTTGTAAATTATACTGGCACACACAAATGACAGCATAGTGAAATGCAATGAAATAATCTCTTCAGGGGCAAAGGCATCATTTAATGGTCAGGATGTAATCCCAGATGCAAAAATGGCTCAAATGCTACTTACCATTTTATTGGGTATCTGTTATGTGCCAGGCATTGTCCTGTGTTTCTTGTCCTGTAATAAAAGGTTACAAATTTCAAGGTTACCATTACCCTCATGCCACCCAGGAGGAAACAGAGGCTCAGGCTCGATAACTTACCCAAGGTCCCACTACCAGTTAGTGGTAGAGCTGCTTGCAGAACCCCCATTTGCCTGACCTCCAACTCCACCATACCTTCCCTGTTTTCCCATACTGCCTCCATAAGATACATCACAGCATAAGTAACTTAACAAACTGTTTTATTTATTTCAAAGGCAATAAAGCAATATATACTTACTGTAGAGAAGTAGGAAATTGAGAGAAAGAAGAAAATGAAGCCCACACAGACATAGGAATAGTGCATTAACATCTTATCTTCCCAGACCTCTCCTCTGTAGATTCACCGTGCTCTACCTTCCAAACCTGAACCCATGGGGCCCACTGTAGTCCCTTGGTTTAGCTTACACTATAGGTTCAGCTGTGCCCCATGATTATTTTCTTATAGTGTTGATGACGATGAAGCAGTTGGGCCTTAATGGGCAATGTGGTGGGCAGCAACCAGGAGATCCGGGTTTTAGTTTTGCTTTTACCATTGCTCTGCTCTGTGCTGTGAGGCAGATGACTTCTTCCCCTGAGGTTCTTCATTTTTTCATGGATAAAATGAGGGAATTGGATTCCATCAATCTCTGCTGTTCCTTCTGGTTTTGATGCTTTTTAATTCTACAGTTATGCTTCATGTTGACTTTGTCAGGCTCATGTAGAGGGAGTGGACAGAACTCTGTTCTAGAATCATCTGGTGAGTTTCTCGAGCAGGTAGGCATTGCCTTCTGTCTCCAAGTGTGTCACTTACTGTGGGTCTCCTCATATTTTGGGTCCATGTCATTCTCACCACTTGGATCTTTGAGTAGGGAAGGTGAGAAACTTGAGGCCTAGGCAGATGTAAGGTGTGTTTGTGGAAGAAAGCTTCGAGGCTCATGGAACTAAAGGCTGGGAGATGTGGTGGTTTGATGAAGCTTCATTCCTGCAGTATGCTTCATGTGCACTAAAGGAAAGGAGAAGTGGCAGTTAGGTGCCCTGCCATGGACAACAGATAATTGTTAGTGAGCTGTTATAAACAGAGGGGGGACAAAATGTTTCAGTTCCATGTCTTGAATTTTGTAATTGCTTAAAAGTAGTAATGATCATTTTTGTTGTGTACCTACTATGTGCTAGTTATCTTGTATACATTATCTCTAATCCTGAAAACCACCCTGGAAAGTGATGTGATTATTCTGATGATTTACAGATGAGGTCAGAGAAGTATAGTAACTTGTCTGTGCCCACATAACTTGTGAGTAACATATCTGGGACTCTGATGTAAGGTCTAGGCCTGAATGTTTTATTTTCTGTCCTGCATCACACATCTCTGCCTCTGCTGAATCATTTCCAACAGCTTAAAACAAGTTCTGGTATTCATCCTAAAAATAATAACCAACACTCACTTGCTTTCTGATTCTCTATTTTGAATGAGTTATCTACACACTTCAACTTATCCCTCAGCCTTCTTCAGCCTGTCTTCTGCTTCTGTCATTCAGCTAGAGCTGTTTTATCAGGGTCATCTAAAACCTCCATATTGCTTAATTCGATAAGACATTGCTTTTTCCTCTTCTCATCTTTGATGCGTCAGTACAGTTGACCACTCCCTCTTGTTTGTTCTGCCTGGCTGTTCTCCTTTCTTTGGTCTCTTTTTCACCCATCTTCTAAATTGGTGTTTCTCTAAATTAGTCCTGGATCCTCTTTTGTTTCTCTGATCTCCCTCCCTAAGTGATCCCAGTCTTTACCATGGTGTTAAATACCATCTGTGTGTAGATGACTTCCAAATTTATAGCTTCAATCCAAATGTTTCCTCTGATTTCCTAACTAGTGTGTTCAGCTCTGTACTTGACATTTCTATTTAGATGTTTTGCAGGCTTCTCAGACTTAACATATCCCAAATGGAACTCTTGGATCTTCCCCCAAACTTGTTAGTCTTTCCTATCATCAAGTGGTAATATTCTGCCTTTTTGCTCCCCAATTCCCAGTCCATCTGCAAACCTGTCATTCATATCTGCTATCTATAACTTGAACTATCCATCCCTCTCCATCTCTACTCTCCCTACATGAGTTAAGCCACCATCCAATCTCACCTGGACTACTACAATTGCTTCCTGATTATTTTCTCCACTTCTACTTATACCTTCTTCCAAACTGCTCTCCGTGTAAGTCAGATCAAATATTTGAAATATTTGAAGTTATAAACCAGACTGTGTTTTTCTCCTAATCAAAATCATTCAATGACATTCCCTTGCGTCACCCCCACCCAAAAAAAAATCTGAATTCTTTTCCATGACCTGTGGGACTCTCTTGTGATCTGGAGCTTGCTTTATCTAGCAGCTTCGTGTGATGCCACTTCCCCTTTGTC
This sequence comes from Ateles fusciceps, assembly GCA_036589455.1. Classification (NCBI taxonomy): domain Eukaryota; kingdom Metazoa; phylum Chordata; class Mammalia; order Primates; family Atelidae; genus Ateles; species Ateles fusciceps. Next base: position 9,837,324 of record JAZHEH010003300.1, read on the forward strand.
TCCTGTGCACTAGCAGTACTCCTGTCCTTTCGGTTCCTTGATCTCTGCATAGCTCTTTGCTTTGCCTGAAACAACCCAGTGCCCTGTTTGTTGAGTGGCTGCTCCATCTCGTCTTTTGGTCAATATTGTTGCCATCCCTTGAGAACTGCCTCTGACCACATTATCTCAGTAGGGCCTTTCTTTCTCTTCCATTTTCTTCTATCTTTATTCCTTCTTTGGTTTTGTAACAACACTATTACAAGCTGTAGGTTTTGTGGTATACTTGTTTATTATTTCTCTCTAACTAGGCAGAAAGCCTGCAAAGGCAGGGGCCCTGTCTATATTGTTCAGTGTTATATATCCAGAACTTGTTGCAGTGCCCAGTGTAGCTGTAGGCTCAATTTGCAAAATGGATAATGAAACCTAAAGTGAAGCTCACATGTAAAAGTTTCTCACTGGGAAACTAGAATCAAACTGCTCATCCTCATGCTTCATACCATTCATGCACTGGACCTGTCAACAACTTAAAGATGAAGCAGAATGCTGCTGGAGAGGCTCTGAATGGTTGATAGGCATTTAAAAGACAGCATGAAGGTTTAAGTCTGTGGCTCAAATAGTCATTGCTTTTCTCCCTTGTTTTTCATATTCCTAGGCCTGGGAAGCTACGAGAAACACATCTAGGGCAGGTCTTGGCCCTGGTCTCCTGGGTTTATTTCTGGAGATCCTCAAATGTGGTCTCCCTACCTTAGTGAAAAATACAGTCTTTTGCTAAGACAACTATCTGAATCCCTCGCATACCTTAGTTCCTTAGACTGGGTTGAAAGCTTCCAAGGGAGGACTTCATTGTGTTTAGTGCAGTGCGGCAGAACGGGAGGGATTCTGAACCAGACGTTGGCTTGCATTTTTGTTCTAGTCCCGATTACCTTGGAAAACAAAATGAAAATAAACCCTAAATAACAGTTTTCCCACTGTGAAACAAGAAAATTGGGTGAGATGGTTTCTAGGGTTTCTCCTAGCTTCCATCATCCTGAAATCTCTGATTCCTGTGGAAATTATGGATACTGAGGTCAACACAAAACTGCAGATTTTAAGGAAGCAGACCCTTTCCCTGGAGTCATTTTTATGGAGAAATAGTGAACACTCCCATAGACTACCCCAGCAAGTAGGAGAGAGAGAATGATAAATTCTTTAGAGATTCAGAACCCTTTAAGTTACCCTGTTTGACTTCCCTTGCCAGACCTTTAGTTTATTGGAAATTGTCCAAGGAAACAATCTTTTAGAGTCTACTGATTTTGGACTTTTGTTGACTTCTGCTTCACCCTACCAGGAATTTAAAAACTGAATCAATTGAGAATAAGTACCTCCTTGTAAGCTGCGGCACCTCAGAAAAAGAATCTTTTTCACTGTAATGCAAACATCAGTCACTTAGTCACCCAGAGGGATTACTCTTTCCTGAAAAATACACAACAGATAGAGAGAGAGAGAGAGAGAGAGAGAGGAAGAGAGAGAGAGAGAAAATAGAGACTTCTTCCTCTACTCACAGATATTATAAAGCTGAATCAGGAGGATTCTAAGTAAATGCCTGGCTTTTAATGTGAATTTTAGTTTTCACAGTTGGCAATAGCTTGCATCCCTCTTTTAATTGTTCCTACTCTGGACTGGCCTTTATACTAAGTTCTTTTCCATTTATTCTCAAAACATCCTATGGGTTGGATGATAGTATCTCATTGTTATTCCGCGTGAAGAAACTGAGATGTTTAAAAGTTTGAAGTAACTTGCTAAATTAAGGCCCATTTAGTCAGTGATCGAGTTGGGATTTGAACCAGGTAAATGAATAATGATTCTTTCTTTGGGTCTGTGGTGTAAACACATTTTCAGCATTTTTAATGGGAGTAAAAAGAGAGTAGGAAATTAATGACATGCAATTCACAAATCAGGTGCATTCATTCTCTTTTTCCTGGAGATCCTGGGTGTTTTCTTTTCATCCAGTCCTATCAATACCCTTCCTTTCTAGGATGATACTTACAGAGAGTATTCATTTTAAACATTCTAGAAGTGAAATCAAAACCTGAGTTGAAACACCGAATAATCGTATTTTGTATGATCACGTAGTAGTGTTTCTTAAAGCACAACCTTATTTGTAACTTAGAATCATCCAGACCTGTTGCTTTAAATATTTTAATAAAACAGCATTTCCCCTCCCCCATCGAGGCCCCCTTTTCTCCCCAGTCACTTTAATTATGTGAGCTAGAATGCTGTTTCTCACACATCTTCAGTTCTCAACCTTGTTAAAATTAATCATATAATCCCCCTTTAAAACATAGTATTAAATCACCATAGTAACACAGTATCCAAGCTTTATAGATAAAACATAACAGCCATAAGAAGGTAGCGTTTGGTGTCCCCTTGACAGCTCTATAACTTTTATAGAAATGTGTTCCTTCTCCTGGCTGTGTAAGGTGGAGGGATAGCATTACTTACACCTGCTTTATGACCACGTTGCTTTTAAATTGCCACCTTGTTTTTGTTCACCTTCCTAGTTAAATAAGGAGAGTGGAACACTTTTTCTTTCTGAATTATTTTTTTGTACTCTCTAATGACTCTCTAAGGGATGGAGTTGTCTCCTTAAATATGACCAGGCAGAATCCACTGACCTTTGTATTGGAATACCTTGAAATTCCTTTAATTTTAATTATTTATGTGGCTGAATAAGGGAGTTTTAGAAAGTCTACCCTATCTTTGAAAGCTTAATTCATATCATATCCAAAGACTCAGTAAGAATTCTGCCTTTGGAAAAAGCTTGGTAAACCATGAATTTTAAATTTCTTCTGATAATTTATAAAGTAATTGATAGCTGATAGCATAGATTTGAATATTTTACCAATTTGAATATTATAAAATACAGTGAGTTGATGAGTCCCTTTGAATAACTCAGTGTCAAATTCTAGCATATTATGTTAGTATAAATTCATGTATTAGAATTTGGATTTTTTAACCAAAAATATTTTAATCTTCAGAGAAAAAACTCTTCTTTTTCTGAGATAATTATGGTAACTTACAAAAATGGATATACATCTTCAAAGCATTTCCCCTTAATGGGAAATTTAGTTTTATAGGATCTAAACATTTAAAGATAAAAAGAAAATTCTATTTTGTTGCCACTATAAGACAAAACCGAATCTAGCATAAGGTAGGGGAAACCCATTCACTCTTCAGGTTCTTCTCTGACAGGAACTAGCATTGTTATATTATTTCCACTTAGCAAAATCTGCTCTAATTTAATTGTATTTCTTCCAGGCCAGGCATGGTGGCTCATGCTTGTAATCCCAGCACTTTGGGAGGCCGAGGTGAGTGGATCACTTGAGGCTAAGAGTTTTGAGACCAGCCTGGCCAAAATGGTGATACCTTCTCTCTACTAAAAATCCAAAATTTAGCTGGGCATGTTGGTGCACGCTTGAAGCCCCAGCCACTCAGGAGGCTGAGACATGAGAATCACTTGAACCTGGGAGGTGGAGGTTGCAGTGAGCCAAATTGTGCCACTGCACCCCAGCCTGGGTAACAGAACAAGATTCGTCTCAGAGTAATAATAGTAATGATAATAATACTTCTCCCTCTGGTGTGATTTCAAACTCAGTGACTTCTTCCAGTCCATATTGACAAAATCATCAAGTCCTAGGAGAGTACCCACAATTTTTTCATCACTCTTCACCACTGTGTGAATTCTTGAGCCCCTACATTTGTCTACAAGCTCTAGCAGCAACAGCTGGGCGAGTAGGTGGTAGCGTTAGCCGCCATAACTAAGACGAAGTGGGATGTTTAAATTTTCGGAATGGAATAAAATCCAAGCTAACTGGTAAACTCATTTTAAAAACTGGATTTTTAGATACTTTACAACTTTAAAAAAAGAGTTTCTGTAATCTGATTAGTATTATGTTTTCAAACTTTTTAAAAGTAGATATTTTATTGTTATTTTTATGTGTGGTTTTTAAGGTTTTGTATTGATACATTTTTTAGCTTTTTTCCTTTAATGTCTTTCTTTAAAATGTTACCATTTCGGGCCAGGCGCGGTGGCTTATGCCTGTAATCCCAGCACTTTGGGAGGCTGAGGCGGGCGGATCACAAGGTCAGGAGTTCAAGACCAGCCTGGCAACATGGTGAAACCTCGTCTCTACTAAAAATACAAAAATTAGCTGGGCATGGTGGCGTGTGCCTGTAATCCCAGCTACTCGGGAGGCTGAGGCAGGAGAATTTGCTTGAACTGGGACCCAGAAGGCAGAGATTGCAGTGAGTCGAGATTGTGCCACTGTACTCCAGCCTGGGCTACAGAGCGAGATTCTGTCTCAAAAAAAAAAAAAAAAAAAAAAAAAGTTTCTATTTCTTAGAAGACATCATGCAATGCTAGACATTTTGGTTATTTTTGTCCTCTAAAATAGGAAATACGTTTCTCATAAATTCAGAAATTATGAAAGGTACAGGAATTTAGGAAAGTAACACCTAAGCTTGCCCTCTTTCCAGTTTCAGCTCCTCCCCTTTGTTAGCTGTGTGAACTTGATTCAGTTACCTACCTATTCTGTTCCGTAGTTTCCTTTTCTGTAAAATGGGAACATCCTCTAAATTCCATGGTTGTCATGAGAGTCAGTGAGATGGTCTATGCATATATGATGTCTAACTTTGTGGCTGGCACATGGTAACATTTACCTTCTGCTCTGGCAAGCACTCTTATTTTCTGAACTAGGGGAGTCTCAGGTGGGAATTGTTAACAGCAAGCTGGTAGAGTGGCCTGTGGAATCAGAGCTAGGGTTAAAATCCAGCTTTTTGCTACTGATCAGCTGACCTTAGGCAATGCCTCTCTAGACTGTTTCTTCATCAGCAAAATGAAGTTAATAGAGGGCACCTTTCAGGATTGATGGGCTGACAAAGCTGCCTCAGAGACTAAACTCAATAAGGAGAAGGTATGATAGCCCTGATTATTTGATTTCTGAGGTGGTCACTAGAATGGGCTGCAGGCTGTCTTTTTTTTTTTTTTAACTTGCTTACAGTCTGTTCCCTTGAAGTGTGTAAATTTTAAGAGTTACACTGAGAGAGGAAATGTTATAAGTTCAATGACTCATTGTGATTAGACACTTTATCAAGAAACTTACTGCACATTCATTTTCCCCTTTGTTCTGCCTTTGCTGCAGCCTCACAGTTAGCCAAGTTGGCCAGAACTTCACGTTCGTGCTCACTGACATTGACAGCAAACAGAGATTCGGGTTCTGCCGCTTATCTTCAGGAGCAAAGAGCTGCTTCTGTATCTTAAGGTAAGGGAGAAGGCTGGGACGGTTGGCTCATTCTCCGAAGCAATGTCAGCTTCTGCGTTGCTCTTCCATAATTAAATCTTCCAGCTGTTCGTTTCATTTTCCTATCTGTTTCCCATAAGTCACTGCATTTGGGGAGAAGGACTTCACAATGTTGTTCTTGCACTGTAAGTTCTGCAGATAATTGTATTTATTTATTTATATCATATCCCTTGGGTGGGGAAAAGGGACCATCTCTTCTGAGTAGTTTGTGGAAGCCAGAGAGTCAGTGTGGCTTCAGTGCCTTCTGCTGTTATCTGGAGCTGTCAGAAATTAGCCTGTTAGACTGTCTCTTGGACATTTTGTGTATGTAAGATTATTAATAAAGTATGTGTCTGTAGCTCAGGACATCTTGCAGACATGGACTGTGTCCGCCTTAAAGTAACACCCTTGCCCCCTTTGCGTCAGTAAATGAATAACCTGTGTCCCAACTTGGCTACCTCTGTAAAGTTTTGAAAAAAGTGCAGGATCGTTTAAGAAGCCTTCTTCAGGTCTTCTAAAAGCCCCTCATACACCAGAGCCACACTTGCTTAAGGCTGTGCTTCCTCCTGCCAGAGGGGTGAGGCATGCTCTGGGGTGGGAGGATGTGTGGAAATCCGATTTTGGAGTTGCTGGCTCTGTGGGCTCCTGCTGGGCGCCTCCTGAGGGGGAAGTAAAGGCATCCCCCGTGCTCCCCTCTCCATCTGCCTTGGTTAAGTAGGTGTCAGAGGGGCCTGCCTCCTGTCTCTCTCTGCTCGTGTGGAACAGCCAGGGCATGGCAGCAGGAGGTGCCCATGACAAAACCCGGGCCCCCAGGCTTGGGTTGGGCCTGGGCCTGGGGGATAAAAGGCCAGACCCTCTATGGATTCCAGAAAGGGTAGTTCTCTGCGGCACTAGTCTCTGCACTTTCTTCTTCTCATCAAGAAAAGACACCCCCACTGACCCCTGTCCCCAAACCCACACACCCTCACACCATAGGGGAGGAGGGGCTGACTTTGGAAGTTTCCATGCTCTCACTAACTGTCAATCTGAACTGCTATACGTTTGCGTTTTCACTACACAAATCTTAGTATCATTAGTGCTTTTAATCAGTGAAGTTGACTCTCTTTGCACCAAGCATAGTGTTTGTAACCTGGGCGTGAGAGGGTGACTGCTGGAGAGGCTTTAGGAAGGAGGCTGCTTTGGGAGATTCTGTGTGTTCAGTTGTTCTCAAGCACGCCTCAGTAGCCAGGCCCAAGAATTACCTGCCCAGAGCATTAGACTTTGGTGTAAATGAGTATTTACATTTGGATTTAACAGTGTGGTATTTTTCTTTTTAAAGAAAAATTTCTCTTTCAGTTTTGTCTGTTATACTTCAGGCCTGGCAAGGCCACTGCATATTCATAAAATTGACCCTTGAACAATGTGGGGTAAAGGGCACTGGTACCCCTGCACAGGTGAAAATCCACATATAACTTTGATTCCTCAAAAACTTAACTACTAATCCATAGCCTACTGTTGACTAAGCTTTACCAGTAACATAAACAGTTGACTAACACATATTTGTATGTTGCATGTATTATATGCTGTATTCCTATAATAATGTAAGATAGGGAAAATGTTACTAAGAAAATCATAAGAAGGAAAAAAATATATGTACTGTTTATTAAGTGGAAGTGGATCATAAAGGCCTTCATCCTCATCATCTTCACGCAGAGGAAGAAGAGGAGGGGTTGGCCTTACTCTCAGGGGGTGGCAGAGGTAGAAGAGGGGGAAGAGACAGAAGGGAGGCAGGAGAGGCAGGTGTAGCTTTTGCTTTAAAAAAATCCACACATTGGCCAGACACTGGGGCTCATTCCTGTAATCCCAACACTTTGGGAGGCTGAGGTGGGTAGAGAGGCAGGTGTAGCTTTTGCTTTAAAAAAATCCACACATTGGCCAGACACTGGGGCTCACTCCTGTAATCCCAACACTTTGGGAGGCTGAGGTGGGTAGATCACCCAAGGTCAGGCATTTGAGACCAGCCTGACTAACATGTCGAAAACCCATCTCTACTGAAAAAAATGCAAAAATTAGCCGGAGTTGTGGCAGGCTCCTGTAATCCCAACTACTTGGGAGGCTGAGGCACAAGAATTGCTTGAACCCAGGAGTCGGAGCTTGCAATGAGCTGAGATCATGCCTCTTCACTCCAGCCTGGGCAACAGAACAAGACTCTGTCTCAAAAAAAAAAAAAAAAAAAATCTGTGTATAACTGAACCTGAGCAGTTCAAGCTCCTGTTGTTCAAGGTCAACTATGTATTCATTTGGAGGTGGTGAGGCTTCAACTGAATTCTTATAGTTTTGCAGAAAGGTCTTTCCACATAATATTTTTGGGTTACAATGTTTCTTTCCAAGCTGTGTGTGTATGTGTATGTATACTCTAAAATGGTAATATCACTCAGCAAATTTGGAGAATAGGAAAGTATTTGAAAATGTATATTTAAAATTGTCTGTCTGTGATTCTGATGTGTGACTTTGTGTGCCTTGTACAGGTAGGGCCATAGATTTTGTGTTTGTGAGAAGTTGGTTGAATAGTCTTCATGCTGTCGTCCTTTAGAATGAAAAATAGCAGCAATTGGTGTTTTTGTTTTAATCTGTTATAATATATGGTTAGAACTATGGAGAAAAATTCGGCGGGTTAATTCATTTGTTTGTCAGTTCTTAATTGAATGCCTACTATTAGGTAGTCCCTGTCCTTGAGGAGTTCCCAGACTAGCTGGGGAGATGATCACCCTACTGTATGCTGTATATAATACATAGAATGATCCCAAGGCATAGTGTCTTCTCACTATTTCTTTCTAGCGCCAGAGGATAGTGACTGTGGCTCCAAATAAAAGAGTCCTATATGAATTCTGGAACATGAATTTTATGAGTATTTAACATGAGAGCAGAGAAGTTCTCTGTCTTTTCTAGCTTGTGTGGATATAAAGGGCATACTCAGTGACACTTTCCCTGTGTTGGGTTTGGGAACATTGCTAGGCTGAAACTAGCATGTGAAAGGAAGGGTTTACTGTTAAACCTGGATGACTGGTTGGCGGTGTGTCCAACAGGGAATGGAGAGGTCTGCCAAGAGAATGAGGGCTCACTTTGGGTCTAGGTTACATTGTTGCCATGGTCCTCTTCTGCTGCTTAGTCTCCTTCCTTTCTTTAGATACTCTTTCTTTAGTTAACCTGTGCCTTGAGGTCCAATCACCCTTCACAGTGTGCCCAGGGCTATGGCTCAAGTCTTCTCATAAACCACCTCTGCTTTTGCTTTCCATTTCTTCTCTCAAGGGATATAGCTCCCAGTTGTGGCATCTGTGCAGATATAGCCCCTGCAGTTGCAGGATTTAGCTTAACTTCTTCCCTGCCCCGTCTTCTATGCTTCCTGGCCCATATGAACAATTTGACAGTCTCTGCTTTCACGTGTTTACCCATCCTCCCAGACACCTCCTCAGAGTAGCCTTCCCCAGGTAGAGGTAATCATTCCCTCTCTGGCACACCCAGCGTACTTTGCATTCTTCAGTTACACACTCATAAGCCTTGGTCTTCCTTTGTTTTCCTCCTATTAGAAGGTCAACTCATTAGGGCTAAAGGCTGTATCTTAACTATGTCTCTCCAGCACTTAGTGTAGTGCTTGACCAGGATGTTGTGTGCATTGTGTTCAGAGAAAGGGAAATGCATCAAGAATGGGAGGGCAGGGCACCAAAGACTTTGAATGAGAGGATAGGCGTCATGGGACATCCTTCCAAGAGGAAATATGAAATAGTTGTCGGAAGAAGTGTGGTTCACATTACCAAATGCATTTCATGCTGATTGTAAGAGATGCACCTTTTAATCTCACAGTGGAGGTTCAATATTGAGTGACAGGCATTTTGTCCATGAAGGGTTAAGCCATCTGTATTTTGAAATTTAAACTTAATTTCACAATGAAAGGTTCTTAGACATCCTTTATGCAGTGTAACCTACTTATTAGGTTCCTTTTTATTTTCTGTTCCTCCCCCACTAAGGCATGAGCGCCATGAAGACTGGGAATTTTTATGTTTATTTATTTTTTTCCTCCCCCAGCAGATACATCCGAAGTTTATTGAAGAATATTCTGGCACATAGCTGGCACTCCCAGCTAGTCTGGGAACTCTTCAAGGACAGGGACTTAGCTAGCACTTGTTTTATGAAGGAATGAAAGGGGAAATATGCCCGTTTATTTAAAAAAACAAAAAAACCTTTTTTTAAAAAGTTGGTTTGAACTCTTGTTACCAGCTAACCTTGGCAGAAATATAGTCATACCAAACAAGACCCATTAATACAAATGCCACTATAAATCAAATGCATTATTTCCTCCCGTGGTTGACTAGTTTCTGCCATTGAAGGATTTTACTCTTCCTTGAGATCTGCCACATTATTTAACAAGTTCCTGGATGGGAGTTGATACTAAATTAAAAACACCAGCTAGGAGAACGGCAGTTATGGGTTATTCTTCATCATAAACACAGGGATATTAGAGCATTTTGGCATTTTCAGATTGCGCCATCTGAGTCTGGTGCGATATATGCATTTACCTCTGACATCTTTCAATATTATAAAATGAAGTGACCTAGAATTGAAATTTTGTTATGGCATTTGATATTTGATTTGCCCCAATGGGACTCCATCAAGGCCAAAACTGTAATGAAAGATGTTATTTCTAACCAACTTCTAGTTCTGGATCAACAGAAGGAACAGAAGAGTTCAAAGCTTTAAATTTGTTGTTTGAGGGTTGAGAGATGTGTTATACAGTAATTAAATATCTTTTGTCTTTTATAAAGGAACTACACAAATATTTGTCCTACAGTTTTCTCCTTTTCCATTGGGATGTTATTGATGCTTTTGAGAAAGCTTGAGTAACTGTCCTTACACACAAATAAAACTCTTCAGAACCTATTACACATTTTGGAAAGAAAAAAACTTTTTTCCTCTAGATGCTATGTAAATTTTTTTAGTTTAACTTTTTAAATTTTTATTCAGTTAAAAAGTATCCGAGTCTGGGTGCGGTGGCTCACGCCTGTAATCCCAGCACTTTGGGAGGCCAAGGCAGGCGGATCATGAGGTCAAGAGATCGAGACGATCATGGCCAACGTGGTGAAACCCCATCTCTACTAAAAATACAAAAATTAGCTGGGCGTGGTGGTGCACGCCTGTAGTCCCAGCTACTCGGAAGCCTGAGGCCAGAGAATCCCTTGAGAGGCGGAGGTTGCAGTGAGCCGAGATCACACCACTGCACTCCAGCCTGGTGACAGAGTGAGACCCTGTCTCAAAAAAAAAAAAAAAAAGTATCTCAGTACCCAGTATACACCTGGAATGAGCAACACATAACATAACACTTGGTCTCTGGCCTTTACTTATCTCAAGGCCCCTTAAAATTGTACACAGAGATCTAGCCCCTGATCTCCATTTGCAAACTCTTCAGATATCACATTCATCCAAGATTTTGATGAGCTTAACTTTCTGAACTTGGTAGTACAAAATGAAAAAAAAAGTAAGTACTTCTTGTCATTTACCAAATATAAAATCAAATATGCTTCTAGGCACAGTGTTCACGGACCACCTGATTTTGATATCTGCCTCCCACTGCACTTCTGCTGCCCTCACTCTTGTAGGAACTGCTTAATCTTTGGGATGGGAATATGTAAACAAGGAATTAAAATATAACATGATCAGTGTTGTTTTAAGAAAAAACATATATATGTGTGAGGTTCTTCAGGGTCACAGATTAGACAGTGCCCATCTCTAACTTGAGAATAAGGGTAAGTGTTGCTGATGGGTTCCAGTTAAACTGGGTCTTGCAGAATGCGTAGAGGCTTGCCTGAAGGAAAATGGGAGAAAAGCTTTCTAGGCAACGAGAACCAATATGCAAAGGCCCTAAGAAATGAAAGGTATAGCAAGATGAAAGGATGTTGAGAATGAAATGAGAGAGCAATTGCAAGAGATGATGCCGTGGAATTCTGAGGCTCAACTCTGAGTGCTTGTGGGGTGTGGTCAAGATTTTAGATTTATCCCTTGGCAAATGGGATGCTGTCAGCTGGTTTGGGGTAGACATTAGCGATGCTGACATTTGTAGACCTAGGAGAAAGTGATCCTTTGAACATGAAATGTGCTTGAGTTTTTCTGGTTATTGTTTGAAGGTTTGTTGCATGTCACTTTGGGAGTAGTATCCAGATTTAGACTGGGTTTTTCAAACCTCAGCTAGAGGGTTTTTGTTTTGTTTTGTTTAGAAACAAGGAGAGTGATCCTTCCTTCCATGCTAGTTGGCATATGGACTTGAGTTTAAACCCGAGTGATGTTCAGTGAGAACCTTCTTCCTTCTGGAGCACTTTCTGATCTCATGACTGGAATGACCATTGCCTCCATTCTCAGCTGTGTGGCATTCTTTTTCACTCAAAACCCAGAGAAGCTCCATTTCCACAGAGCGAAAAGAAGCTAGAAGTAATAAAGGAGTCTGGTTTTAAAAACTTTGGCTTCCCTTGCTGTCTGTTCCAGTGTTTTTAAACAACACATACAGTTCAGGAATAAAATCAAAGGACTCTGTTTCCTCAGGCAGGTGCGGTGGCAGAAGCCCTTTAGGATTGTGTGTTAGCTGCTTTCGTTTAAAATAAGTGTTTGGGAGGTGGGGGAGGGAATTGGGGAGGAAGGCTGTGGGGACAGCTCCCAGATTTTTACCTTGAAAGCAGGTGCTACTGAAATATTCCAGAAACAGATGGAATCTCCTATTCTTGTTTTAAGCTATTTATGGTTGTCTTGCCCGAGGGTACCCTGCTATACAAAAATGCACAGCCTGATGTTTGAGGGCAGTTGGGCATCAAAGCCGGGGCCCCTCTGGGAGAAATTAGCCTTTCTTCCCAGTGCCTTAAATGTCATTCTGGAAACCTGGGTCTTTCATACCGTTTAACAGAGGACTTTCCTTTGCCTTTTGAGTGTTCCGCCTCTCTGGAACTGTTTGATTTCTTTTTAATTCTTCTCCTTAAAAGTAAGCTGGGTACTGTGTTGTTCTTGTTATTCTCTGGAAGGTCATTTGGGAGAAGGCCGCACTGCTAAGGCAGATTGATAATTTCACCGACTGTGGGTCTCAGGACATGGCTTCTGTCAGAAGCTGAACACAGAGGATGGGCCAGGGAGGCTGCTCTTTCCGAGGACCAGGACCCTTCGGAGTTCCTCAGTATATTGAAAGGATTATGTGGGTGCAGGGCACAGAGTGCTCCTCAGAACGTCACTTTGTGGAAGGTTATAACTATTTTTTCTGAATTAAAAAAATGAAATGGTTGGGGAATGTTGCGCGTTTTATTGCCATACAGATGCCTTCATACTTAGAAACATATATAGTCCTCTGGGGAGCCACAACTCAACAATAGTAACAAGCTGTACAGTTTAAAGAAAATCACCTTTGAAGAGAAGAAGAGAAATAACTAAAACTGCCCTTGCTCTCTTAGCGGCCTGCTGTTGGAGGTTGATTCGAGGGCTGGGAAGCTGCGCAGCTGGAAGGCCAGGTGTGTCTTCTGCAGTGGCTGTGGGGCTGGCACCAGCAGCCAACCTCAGGCTGTCCACTGCAGGAGGAAGCTCCCTTTTCTCCTCCTGGTCCTTTTCAGAGGACACCATCCTGGCACAGCCTTCCCTCAAGCAACCTGACCCCAGCATTGTAAGATATTTGAAACTCCAAGACTTTGGCTAAAAGAGATTTTTTATTTTTGAGACTAAATGAGTTCTAAACCTTACAAGAGATGTGATATTCTCTCACTCTGTTTTAGAAACAGAGCACTTCCTTGTCATAACGCTCATGAAGCTTAGTACAGGGCAGGAAGTGAAACCACCTGAAGAATTCCAGGAGTGCAGTTCTGCCTTGTTTTTTACTTTTCCCCCCCCATTCTTTAATAATCTTGCTACCTCAAGTGACTGCTGCTGATGGCTAATATTACTATATCATTTTAGACATGGAAAGACTAACTTTGGATAACTCACTACAGAGGATTTGGAGTGGCAGGGGAGGAATTAGCATTTATCAGCATTTATTTAATATGCCAGGTGGTTTATGTAATTTTCATTTATTTGTATCACAAGCTTATGAAATTATCTCTGTTGTAGAGATAAAGGGGTTGAGGCTGAGAGACATACAGTGACTTGCCCAAGATCTTATGAGGAGAAAGTTAAGGAATCTGGTTTGGAATCTAAAATCTAATCCAAAATTTATACTCTCAACTGCAAATTCTATCTTCCTGCCACCAAAGCAACTCTTACTGCTTTCAAAAGGTTATTCATCCTCTCTTTGTATATGTATATATTTAGTTTAAAAAGACATAATGGGTAGTTTGCCCTTGCAGAATGAGCTCAGAGGTGAGCTTAAAGAGCTTTTAGAAATAATGTACTACACTTCACCCTCATCTTATAAATGGTGAAAATGAAACATGAATGAGACAGGAAGATTTTTGTTCCACACTCTTTGGCTGGTGAATGACAGTCTTCTGACCTTCAACCCAGGGTTTTTCCCATGATATGGCAATGATTCTTCCAACTCAGGAGAATGAACCCACAGACCAGCTGGAACTAATGTTTTTTCAAGACTCAGTAGCCCTCGGTTACTGTCAAGGAGTCACATTCCCTTTTGGCTAGCATCATTATGACCAATGTGAATAATCGAACTACGTGATTATAGAGTGAACAAAATGATCAGTTCTGTTTAAATGTGATGCAAGGTATGGCTGAATGAAAAACCAGTAAAATAGAGCCTGTCTTTTGAAAGAATCTCAGAATTCCACATGAGAGACCCTTTTTGGGAGATGGGAAAAGCATTCTACAGGAGAGGCTCCTTGGTGCTTTTTGGTTGACTTTGAGGATCCACAATTTTTCTTGGACCTCCCTGCAAGCCAGCCACTCCTTCAGCAGCAAGAAGCGGAAGGCATTTATCTGAGCCTGATCTTTGCTTTTCACTGGGTGGGAGGTAGAAAAGAAAAAGACGCAAAATGCACCTCACACCTAAAATTGCTCTTTGCTTCTAAGCTACACTCTTAAGAGCGAAATAGATTTGTGAATACAGGAGTCTGAATTTAAGTTGTCTGGCCCTTTCAGGAATCAGTTTTAGAAGCAGTAGGAAGCCTAACATCTCTCTGTCATAGAGAGGCCCTGTAAAACTGCAATAATAGTGTACTTCTTTACAGAAAAATCATGGTGCCATGATTGAAGTTTGAAGGCCCCACAATTCTAGCAATCAGTTATGAGCCACGTTATTTTTAGGATTTTTTTAAGATTATAAAGGTATACTTCCCCATTAGAGAAATTTAGAAAACTGCAGAGAAGAAAAGAAATCTCTTATCCCACCATGCTGATAATGACAAAGAGTGTTTCCTTCCCTGAGTTGGGATGATGCTGTAGTTGTAACTTTGTATCGAGCTTTTTCACTTACTAAATTGTATGCATCTTTACATATCATTAAATATTCTTTCCTGAGAATGTTTTTAACTACGTAGTTTATTTGTGTGAGATTGATTAATAATACAAGGAAAGAAGCTCTTAATAATCTGAAAGAATATTTCTTGCTAAGGCTTATCTGCTTTTTAAAAATGCATTTGCTATAATGGTATTTGTCATTCAGCTAACTACTTTGGTATTTTTTTTTTTAAGAAACACTCTTTTTTTTTCTTAATCTTAACATGTGAGCTATTACCTGATTCTTGACAGTGAAGAATAGTTATTAGCTTCTGAAACAATGAACATAAGGGTATGGAAATAGTATGAAAAGTCTTGGTTAAAATCAAGTGGCAAATAATGTGTTGCGTTTACTTTTCCATATTTTATTTTATATATTTACGTCTTCAGAGTAAGTAATTTTTATTAGCATGAGTTGTATTATAAAATGCAAATTGTAACATTAAGGGAACACTTTTAAAGTTAGATAACAAGATAATTTTGAAATTAGAATATATTACATTCTAAATGAAAGCAAATTACATGTATCTTAAAACTTTATGTAAACTTGTGGAATTTTTAAACATTGTAGAGAAAATCGAATTCTATATAGTGTAGTATGCAGTGGATATTAAATAGGTTTTTATTTCCTATTCATGGGACTTGAAACTACCAGTGATCTTACCCAAAACCAAGGGCAATTGTTGTTCTTTAGCTCAGTTCACAAGTGTTAGACTACCACATGGAGATTTTTAATACCTTATCTGTAATACAAAGCAATATTTATTACAGAATTAATTCTGAGACATCATTTATGGTTTCTAATCCATTCTGTTTCAGATGCCTTTGAAGTAAAGTGGTGGAGTTTTGCATGTGGGGTTAATTGTCCCTTTGTTCATTTATACAGTCTGGTATTTTAAAATTAGCTCTTTATGTGAATTAATGGACCCAAAATACAGCAAAAATGCTTGGCTTGAAAAATTTTACATTTAAAAAAAAACTGATATAAAAGTGTGATGGACAAAGAAGTTAGGTGAAATTCAGTGTCCTGCAGTTTGTTTGTCTAAGCTCCTTTTGATGACATTTTTTAAAAAAATTATTTAATTTTAAAATTCTGGTCCCATTGGAAAACAAGTTTTAAAGTGGTTAAAAAACAAAAAACCACTACAAGCCAAAAAAGACTCTGAAGAATGTGTGTTTGCTAGTATACTGTTCTCTGCTGAGCTAGGATTTTTACTGTCACTTTTGTAAATTTTGTAATTTTGCATACCAATTTTTGGGAAACTTTAGTTTGTGCTTTTTCTTTTTTATTAACATATGAAAATATACCCAGTATTAATCATCCTCACTGAGTAAAGATAACTATTGTCTCCTGACCACTGAAAACAAAACTCATTTAAATATCTTTTGATTGTACTCTTTGTTAACATTTTCCAGAGATTGTAACTCTAGGTCTTTTTATTTGAAGGGATAGTTTAACTTTCAAGGACTCCCATGAACTCAAATTTAGTGTACTCAGTATTCCTAATCTGAACATCCAAAATTCAAAATGCTCTAAAAGCTTTTTGAGTACCAACATGATGCTCAAATGAAATGTTCATCGGAGCATTTTGGATTTTTGGATTTTCAAATTAGCAGTGCTCAACTGGTATGTATTCTGCAGATATTCTAAAATCCAAAAAAATCTAAAATGTGAAACATTTCTGGTCCCAAACGTTTTGGTTAAGGGATACTGAAACTGTTTTAATATTGTAGTGGAACAAACATTGGTGCTATACTTTGATTTTGTTTTCTTTAATCTTTTTAAAAAATGGATTTATAATAAAGATATTTTTACTTGGCTGTCATTTATTCTTTGTCTCGGTTATTGCAGTGGCAAATTATGGACAATACTGACTTGATAAAGTTCCTTGTGTATTGTATCTGTTGTGTAAATGTTTTATCACAGCCCTGTGCTTTGCCCTTTTGCAAATTGTTAAATATAACCTACAAACAGAAAAGGGCATCAAAAGTGCACACACACACACACACACACAAACATAGACAGCAAATGCCCGTGTAATCACCATCAAGATTAAGCAATTACTAGCACTCTGATATTTTTTCACCTATGTATACATCCCTAAATAGTGTAGTCTAGCTTTGTTTGGTTTTGAACTCTGTAAGTTGCGTTATACAATTTAGAATTTTTTCAGTCTTACTTTTGCTTAACCTTTCAGATTTACCCACGTTGTTGCTTATGGTTGTAGTTTATTTTCTTTGCTGTCTAGTGTTCTATGTTGTATGACGAGACCACAGGTTGTTTATGCATGTAACTGTAGGTGGCCATTTGGACTGTTTCTAGCTTGTGACTTTTATTAACATTCTTGAACAGCTATACTGGTGCATATAGCTGTGTGCTGTATGTACCTAAGGAGTTGAATAGTTGTGTCATAGGATGTGTATATTGCTGACTTTATTGGGATAAATGCCAAATTGGACAATTTTATTCTATTAAGCCCAATCAACTTTATTGGGATAATGCCAAATTATTTCCTTAAGTCGTTTCTCCATTTTATGCTTCTGCAAGCTGTGTATGAGCATTCCGTGCGCCACACTGCTGCCACTTGCTCCTTGCTTTTTAAAGAAGACATGCCAGCATATACTTCATTTTTCTCAAAGCCCATGAGATCTAGGTATTATTGCCCTTGTTTACTTCTCCAAACATTAATCTGGTCCCATTGTTTGCAGACATATTGCTAGAGAAAGAGGCAGTCCCTGGAGCTGTGAGAGAAAAATTTGATCATTATCTGGAAGGTAAAATGAGTTACAAGGTGGCATGGCATAAAAGTATGGTCTAGTGTCAGACCAGGGCCTGCATTCCAGTCCTCCTGATTTGAAAGTGAACTTCTGACTACTCCATTTACTGTGTCTGAGCCTTCATTTCCTTATATCTACTTTTTTGGTGAAGATTAGAGATAATGTAAGTAGGCCGGGCGCAGTGGCTGACATCCAATAATCCCGGCACTTTGGCAGGCCAAGCTGGATGGATCACCTGAGGTCAGGAATTTGAGAGCAGCCCTGTCTCTACTAAAAATACAAAAATTAGCTAGGCATGGTGGTGTGCACCTGTAATCCCAGCTACTTGGATTGGAATGCTGAAGCAGGAGAACTGCTTGAACCTGGGAGGCGGAGGTTGCAATGAGCCAAGATCACACCATTGCACTCCAGCCTGGGTGACAGGAGCAAGACTCTGTCTCAGAAAAAGAAAAAAATAGAGATAAGTAAAGAATGTCGGCAGAGTAGTCACGGGCATCTCACCACATCGCCTAGTGTAGTAGATATTGAATGGTAGAACAGTTGTCATAGGTGAGAAGTATGTGAGCATGCATGTAACAAAGTATACATGAGCCTAGGTTATGTCAGCTTGCAGATGACACTTGGTGGCAGTGAGGTAAGCACACTTACACACTGTTGATCAGGTTGTAAAATGGTCCAACATTCTTGGAAAACAGCAATATATATTCAAAATCTTTAAAATTTTTTCCACTTTGGGGGAATCTGTTTTATGGAAAACTCAGAAATATAAGTACAATATATGGACAAGTACATTTAGCATATAGAGTGAAAAGTTAGAAACAATTTTAAGGCCTAAAAGTAGGGGATAGTTAATTTAATTAGATACCATGTAGCCATTAATATTGGTTTGGTGATTATTTGATGATATGGAAAATATCTAGTACTTAATGTTATACAAGAAAAGCAAGAGACAAATTTTTATGTATGATATGATCTCTATTTTGTAAGAAATACACAGAAACAAATGATGTGGGTAATCGGATCCCAAAGTATTAATGAGAATAGTTAGGTAATGAGCTCATGAGTGTTTTAAATTTTCTTCTCTTTAACGAAGTAGTTATCCCGGCTGTTCTATCCAGGCTGTTCTATCAAGCCCAATCCGAATATTCACTGCACAATAATTTACATATTTTTTAATTTGGAAAAATTACAACTACCTTCATATAGCTATCTCATGATTTTAAATATAGAATGCCACAAATGGCAGTGCTTTAGCTACCAAAATAGTAACTGATACTCTAGTGTGTGTTTCCCCGCTAACTTTGGGGAATGGACTTGAGCTCTGAGATCAGACCTGTGTTCAAATTTTGATTCTACCCCTTACTATATCTAAGGAGGACATAAGCAAGTCATGTCACCTTTATGAGTCTCTTCCTTATCTGTAAAATAGAAAGTATATCTCATGGTAGCCTTGAAGATTACGAGAGTTTTTTTTATTTTTGGGACGGAGTCCCACTCCATCACCCAGACTGGAGTGCAGTGGCATGATCTCGGCTCACTGCAGCCTCTGCCTCCCGAATCCAAGTGATTCTCCCATCTCAGACTCCCAAGTAACTGGGATTACAGGTACCGAACACCACACCTAGCTAATTTTTTTACTTTTAGTAGAGACGGGGTTTCGTTATGTTGGCCAGGCTGGTCTTGAACTGCTGACCTCAAGTGATCTGCCTGCCTCGACTTCCCAAAGTGCTGGGATTACAGGTGTGAGCCACCATGCCTGGCTCAGGAGAGATGTTTTGTTTTGTTTTGTTTTTGTTTTGAAACAGAGTTTCGCTCTTGTTACCCAGGCTGGAGTGCAATGGCCTGATCTCAGCTCACCACAACCTCTGCCTCCTGGGTTCAAGCAATTCTCCTGCCTCAGCCTCCTGAGTAGCTGGGACTACAGGTGCGTGCCACCATGCCCAGCTAATTATTGTATTTTTAGTGGAGACGAGGTTTCACCATGTTGACCAAGATGGTCTCAATCTCTTGACCTGGTGATCCACCGCCTCGGCCTCCCAAAGTGCTGGGATTATAGGCATGAGCCACTGCGCCCGGCCTGAGAGATTTTTTTAAATGGACATACCATGCACAGTGCATAGCACATCTTCAGTGCTCAGTCCAAGGCAGTTATTCCCATGTTGTCTGCTGAGACTTAAAGATACCATGAATTATACACTACACCATTGATGTAAAAATATTTTTTCGGGGAGGGGGGAGGCATTACTGTGTTAAATTTTTAGTTTGATCCCAAAACACATTTTGATTTCAGAAATGTTTAAGGAGTTTCTCTTAATTGAGAAATGTTAGTATTAATTTAAAAGTGGGATATTTAGCATCTGTCCAGTGCATTATCACCATTCTCTACTCACCTAGTTGACCTTTTAATTTTCTCAGATATTTTTATCTTATTTCTGTAAAATGACTAGGAACCTATTCCCAATGCGTGCCTCAAATCTGCTTTTTATGGCCTCAGGATCTCTGTCATAACCCGTTTTATGCTTTCACAAACTGAGCCCCTGGGGAGCTGTCTGCACTTTTCAGTGTGATCCAGCTGAATTCCTTCCCTTCCCCACTCAAGCCCTTTGATTTGCCAGGTTTTTGTTCATCTACCCTAAGGATGAACTGAGATTGCTGAGCATGGCCTCTCTTGTGGTGCAAAGTGAGAATTGTTTTTAATTGAGCAGAAACATGTGGAAGGATCAGGAATATCTCAAGGGATTACAGAAAAATTCCAAATTTGTACTACTTACAGCTTGTGTTTAGAACAGGGTCTGCTGGGAATAAATGTTAGTTAGTGTGGCCTGTGACCTTAAAAACTGTTGACATGGACTTCAGCCAGAAACTAGCCACAGACCTCCTTTGTTAAACTCATTCATAGCTCCTTGAAAACTCTAGTCAGTGAAAGTTGCCAGCTCCAATCTAAGCATAGCCTTTTTTTTTTTTCCCATGCTTTGGAAACAGAGGACGCCCCTTAACCAGCAGGCCTTCTTTAATAGGACTACATGGCCTAAACGCAATTGGAATTGACAACTTCCTGGCTTGGGTTTGCCAACTGGCAGAGCTGTGAGGCCGAGGGGACAAACAGCGTTGGGGCGCTGTGCACTTGTGTTTATGTATGTGCAAAGGAGACTGAACTCCAGAGCATGGTGATACCCTTTGCTCTGAGAGCAACGCTCTGGCCTGAATTGGACACGTCTTTCAAATGTTCTGCTGGGATAGCCACATCGGAATTATCTCTCAGTACTTTCTTTTTAAAGGAAAGAAAAGAGAAAATAACTGCCCTTTCTTTTTGATAGGGATGACCATAGCCTTTCTCCTCTCTGCTCAGAATCCTTGATTTAATCCTCTTTTTGTCAGCATTGTGCTATGTTGCTCAAATATAAAATGAGAACTTGAAACTCGGATTGGGGAATTATCATTTGTTGAATGACACTCAGCACCCACTCACTTTGGAGCTTTATTTAAGTTTAGTTTCCTATCAAGGTAAAGGGGTAACCAGGATATCTCTCTATTTTACTTATTGAGGAGACTGAGCAATGAGGAGGTTAAGCTGTTTCTTCTCTCTTCCTATCAAAAGGAACCCTAAGGAAAGTCTTAAATAATTACAATGCTCCCTCTGTAAACCAGAATAGTAACTGAGATAGAAACTGATATTTTCCCCCCTTCTTGTCTTTAATCCGAAAGACTCCATTGTCTGAAATATCTGAAATTTTGAGAAATGGATAAATTGATCAGGCTAAAAAGAGGAAGTAGTTATTCTGCTTACCAAGTTTTCTTTGACATCATTGACATGTTGATGGTGGGTAGGGAAGCTAGCTGAGTTATGGATTGTCATTCTGAGATAGCCGACCATATCAGTTCATATATCTTTCCACTTAACCACTTGTAAAATTTTGGTTGTTGGAGTTTAATATTTATTTCCAGTTATGCTGTTGAAATTGTTTTGAACATAAATACTCTAGCAGACTTATCACTTCTAAAACCTGAGGTTTGGTGTGACTTCAGCCAGGCATGTGTGAGGAGAAAAAAGGAATGTCACGTTGGCCTAGGAATATGGAAACTTTGAAGGAAGAAATTATATAATTTCCTAGAGAGGGTGCAAGAATTTAGATGCCACTGAGAGAACTCTAAGAGTACCTGACTCTTAGTAGGTTCCACATAAGTATTTACTGAATGAATGAAAGTTGCTGAAATAACTGTTTTCTAGTCCTGATACTTGCCTGTCCATATTCTCTCTCTCTCTCTCTCACTTTCCCTTTCTCAGTCATCTTTCTTTACCTTAGAACATTTATTTCTTCCACAGAAAGTAGGTGATGCCATCATGTTTAATGACCTAACATTCTAAAGCAAAGCTTGTCGATTGAGACCTAAATTCATATTCTGACTTACGAACCATGTGAGAAATAATATCACTTGAGTCGTCTGATCCCTGTTTCCTACATCTGTAAAATAAAGATAATGAGGCCTACTTTGTGAAGTTGTTAACATATGTGTAAATATGTTTTATAAGATGCTTAATTTAGGAGTTAGCAACAGAGAATTTTTTTTGTCTAGGAAGGAATTTCGCATTTTTTTCCCGCTTAAGCTTCTCTCTTGCTCTCTATCAAAGGAAATAATAAGAAAAGGTCTCCAAGACTGTGCTACCTCTACAGATCTCCCTGCTCATTCAGGGAAAAGTAGTTACTGTGTAGTCTAGCTAAGAGTAATTGAAAGTGTCCCAGACTCTAAATGGAAGATTTCTAATAGCCTATGTGAGTGTTTAATGCTTATCTTCCATACCTGTGCACTATGCTGAAAGTAGATTAGATTGTTAGAAAATATATTTAGACAGATGATTAAAAAAAACTAGATTTCTATTTTTGCTTGCTTTTTTGACAAAAGAAAATCTCAGAACATTAAGCAGTCTAGACAATTATAGAGAATTATCTGAACTTAAGTTCTCTTTTGCACAGGATTTTTTTTCTTTCTTTTTTTAATTTCCAACTTATATTTTGAGGGGCACATGTGCAGGATGTGCAGGGTTGTTACAGGTAAACGTGTTGCACAGTAAGAGCTCCCCTTCTTAAACACTGTTAAAGGTGGTTTTGTAAAAATTAATTCTAAAACTCTCCCCAGTGTAAGCTGATAAATCCATGTGGTCTTATAACCTCTGTGTGAGTCTCACCCTTGGTGTTTTATGTGAATAGCAAATGATATGAAGCCTTTTTTTTTTTCTCTTATGCACCCAGGGAATTAAGAATGTACCCTGGACAAGGATGAAGAACTCTGGTGTGTAGAAGAGGGAAGAATTTTTTTTTATCAGATTTTATTTGACTGGAATATATTCCCTTAAGATTTCCCAAGATGAGAGTATGTCATCTTTTTTCTAAAGATTTTCCCCCTAATGCTAGCTACCTCATTTTCCAAACTTTCATTAATAGCTCTTTGCAGATGAAGCAAATATTTTAGATCTTTCTTGTACTCTCCTCCAGCTGGGAGTGTCTTTCACACATCAAAGGGAGATATGAGCCTCTCATTAAAAGATAGTATGAGTTCATCATCTCAGAAGAGTAGGACCTGAAAACCTGAGATAACTTTCAGCTGCAAGTCATATCTAAGCTGGACTGAGATTTTTCTGTGGGTTACCACATTTCTTTTCTCAATTCGTCACTCCCAGATGCTTTAAAATTTGACTTTCTCTCTTAGTTTTATTTATAATTGAAAACTATCTCTATTCAGAATACAAAGTTAGTTGTAGGGCTTTGGAAAGATAAATATTTTAACATTTATTTTTAATAAGAAAATCAGGACTCTGGAAACTTAGGAAGAAAGCCCAGGGTCTGCTTGTTATTTTCCCTTTCTGTTCTGCTGCACACTTTTTATGCAAGATCTTATTAATACCCTCTCGCTGCACTGCCTGCTCCAGTGTCTATAAGGTAATTATTTGAAACTTCATAAGTCAGCTCTGAAAACTCCACAAATCCTCCTTTTCCTAACTTTTGCTAATGAAAAGCAACCCTGAAATCAGAGTGGTTGAACAGATTTCTTGAGAGTGTGGAGAACAATGATTATGTCTTCAGATTTTATTTTTGAAAAAAATTCTAGATCACAGTAAAGGCTGGAATGTAACATTCTAGCTAAAAACCAGACTAAAGATTTTTTAGCTCCTTTTGTGTGTACGTGTACGTATGCATGCCTGTGAACAAGTTATTGCAAAGTGTTGCAAGTTCTGTCGTTTGAGTAATAGCCACACCAAATCCCAATTCTGTTCCATAGTATTTATTTACTTTTCTTACTTTGGTCAATTTCAAGCTCTGTGTTAGTATTTTCTAGCCAAAGGTGAAAGTTGTTCTCAGATAAATATTAGAATGGCCTGCCAGCCAAATCCCAGGCAACCCAGTGAATTACTCTCTTTGATAGTAGAAAGGTCCAGTTCAAGTTGCTCTGAATGGCATTTAACTATAAAACAATAGTCTTAACAAAAGTTGCTGGTATCTTTGAAATGGTTTCGTACCAGTAGCCAATTCTTTTGGCACTTTAGGATATGAGGCTTGTTCCATCAGAGTGCCAGCTTTTGGAGCATTACATAGCCAATGAATGGTGAATGAGGGAAGTGAAAAGTATGTAGATATATTGAAAATCCATGAAATAAAAAATGAAAAGCAAACAAACAAAAACGTCACTAAACACACACACAGACACGAACACACACACACACACACACACACACACACACACAGAAGCTGTTGACGTGGCAGTTTTTCATTCTTTATGGCTCTAGGGACAAGTTTAAATTGGGAAAAATTTTTTTATTCTCTTGTGCTGTGTTGAACAGGAAGGCAATGTTTGATGTAATCTGGCCCAGATGTCAGCAATGTGCAGCCTTGGGATGATTATTTATCTTCAGGTTTTTATTTTGTAAAAGGAGAATCCACAAACAATTGTTTAGGGTCATAAGCTGTATTTAATGAGTGTTTTTGACATTTTTTCTATGCAACAAACAAACATATATATTAGTTTAAATATGTTTTACATTTAATTTCATTTTAACTATTAATCTTAAAATCCTCTTTAACAAATGCTGGTTATGAGTCCCTTGATAGATGTTAATATGTTCAGTGCTTTACATTTGGGATAGCATTCCTCTTATTTCAATTTCTCATTCTTCTAGGAAGTTTTCTCAGCTAGGACTGTTAAACTAGTGGGCTCTTTTAAATGGTGTTTGAAAGGATTTTCTCATATAAATTTCCCAGAAGGATATCAGTATTTTGGAGTTACAAAATGGCTTAGAATGTAAGTGGCAAAACTTCAGTAACGGCTGCCAAATGGTAGTCCATTTACTCATATTTGAGGGGATTAATTGTCTTGGAATTCAGATGTCTTTGTTTTAACAGTATTGTTTTTAAAATATTTTGAAAGATGAGCATTGCTCATGATATATACCTGTCTCTTGTCTACCTCCTTTAAAGTGCTGCTGATGGCTGCCAAGACCCCTGGAGAGAGTAGATTTTGAAATTTCCTTTTGGGGATGGGAGGAGCGGGGGAGTACTGTTGCTATATAATACTATCTTAAAGATCAAAGAATGTATACAAAAATCTTTGTTTCTGTTACATTTTTTCCAAACACAACTGAGTTTTCTCGGTGAATTTAATTGGAACTACTCAGTTGTTTATTGAGTTGCCCTTTAAAAACTGAGTTCAGGCTGGGTGTGATGGCTCACATCTCTAATCCCAGTGCTTTGGGAGGCCAAGGCAGGAGGAGTATTACCTGAGCCCCGTAGTTTGAGAAGAGCCTGGGCAACATACTGAGACCCCATCTTTACAAAAAATTAGCCAGTCATGGTAGTGCACACCTGTAGTCCCAGCTACTTGGGAGGCTGAGGCAGGAAGATTGCTTGAGCCCCGGGAGTTCAAGGATGCAGTGAGCTATGATTGAGCCACTGCACTCTAGTGTGAGCAACAGAATGAGATCCTGTCTCTTAAAAATAAACAAGTACAACAACAACAACAAAAACTGAGTTGAATTAAAGGTTAAATTAAACATTTTAAATATATTCCATATGAGATGCCAATATTAATTCTAACCTAGCACAGTAATAATTCTAACCCAGGCTGGATTAACTCCTATACTCCATTAGCTCACTTCATTGACATCAATGGAATTTTTTCTTACAAAATACTCAATAAATTATATTGACATTCTGTAACTTCAAGATCAGTAACCTCAGAGCATTGGTAGTTAGTCCATTAAGGTAATCTTCATTGGCAACAGTGTAAGACAGCAGAAAGATGAGGAGTTTTAGGACCTGGATTCAAGTCCTGTATGTACTGCCAATAGGCCCAGTGACCCTGGGCAAGATGCCTGACCTGTATGGACCTCATCTGAAAAATGAGAGAGTCGGATTAGATAGTTGTCAGTGTCCCTTAAGACTGAAATATTCTGTGATTCAAAAAAATTCAAATCAGAATAATCTTATTAAATTCCAGTGAGCTCATTAGGGCTTTATTGACATAATTCATGTTTTTCGACGATTGTTTTCTTAATCCCATGAATGTGTTTGAGATGTATGATCAGAGGGATTACGGAAGTTTTAGCGCAGTCTTGCTAATGCATGGCAGTATTTCTGAAAAAATGTAATTGTATCTTATTAGCATTGTCATCACTTTTAAATAGGACATTAAATATGAGACCTCATTTATTCCTTAAAGTAGGTAGGATCAGTAACTCTATGTTGTTACCTTCTCTTCCCTAACGACTCTCCTGGGAAAGCTAAGACAGAGGGCAAGGGACTTTTTCCTTGTGGTATTATAGCATGACCTGGCCTGGAATTCTGATGTAGTAAGAAAAGAACCACTAGGTTGGCAGAAGAGAGACCCTCAATCTAGACTCCGCTCAGAGCCTGATAGACTCTGTGACTTTGGCTTTGATTCTGGGCTTCTCTCCTTCTGGAAAATGGAAATGATAACATTAGCCCTTCTGAGCTTACAACATAGCTCTTACCGGTCATGTGTTCTCATACACTCACTGAAGACCTTCTTTTTGTTTGTTTGTACCTTTAGCCTTGATAAAGACAAAACTGCTATTGGTGTGTATAGTTACTAGAAGGATTTTTAGTTCTCATCAGAACTACTTATCCACCTATGAGTGCATTTGTAGAGAAGGTGCAGTCTAACTAGCTAGCTTCAGTGATTTTTCTTCTTTTTTTTTTTTTTTTAGAGACAGGGTCTTACTCTGTCACCCAGGGTGGAGTGCAGTGACAGTGGCATGATCTTGACTCACTGCAACCTCTGCCTCCAAGGTTCAAGCAACTCACCCACCACAGCCTCCTGAGTAGCTGGGACTATAGGCGCTCACCATCATGCCTGGCTAATTTTTGTATTATCGGTAGAGATGGGGTTTCACCATGTTGGCCAATATGTTCTCGAACTCCTGACCTCACATGATTCACCCATATTGGCCTCCCAAAGTGCTGGGATTATAGGTGTGAGCCACCACACCCAGCCAAGTTTCAGTGTTTTTTTTCTAAAAGGTAATTGTTGTTTTGGGAATTCAGAATTCTTGGTTAATAATAAAAACTTTAAAAAAGGAAACATCTCGCCACTTACTGTTTTGTTACTCATAAGAGGACAATTTCTAGGATTTCAGACAAACACTCAGTGTGGTGTATGTGTCACAGATGACCTGAGGAAATCATGATGCTGGCTTTTTTGACTGGGACTTCAGAGATCATGGGAGCATCGTGAAGTCTCTGAAAGTGAGTGCCATGGGGTAGTGCAGAGACTGTGAGCCGTGGAGATAGATGGGTTTGCATTTGCTTACTAGCTCTTGCCTACCTATGATCTTCTTACCTAACCTCTTGCAACTTGTTTTTGGCATCTTTGACATTCAGAGATAAGGAGCAACCTCAACGATTTGTGTGAAAGACAGTTGTGTGCAAATTATTAAGCAGAGTGCCTGATATATAGTGGGGGACTCCATGAACTCATTCCTCCCTGGATGAGCTGGTTTAGAACATCTAGAAATGGTCATAGTGAAAATAGTATTTTAATTTTTATTACCTGGTTAATATTGGGAAGTTCACTGAGTCTTTGGATGGATGTGCCCTTTGATACCTTCCTTGATTTCTGGGGGGCAAAAAAAGCCCAGAATATAAACTCAGAAGGTTAAAATCCCAGCTCCTGTTTTCCCAGCAACATCTCCATGAGCATATCCAGCTTTTCTGGCTTCTTTTCCCCTGTCTACATAATGAGGGCCATCATAAGTCCTCGGACGATTGTAACGAGGATGAAATTGTAACATATGATGCTGCCTAGTAGTAGTAACTGGTTCCTATACAAGTTTTACCTAGTGAGAACTTGAAAGCTAATATAGCTTTCTTTAAAAAATAAAAAAAATTATTTTCCCAAGCCCTCTCTTGGGATGTGCTCATGTGAGAGGATGAGGCAAAAACGTTCTGTAATACATGCCCATCATGCATCTAGACCAAGTGCCCTGAACATTCCCATGCATTCTCTCCTCCAGTCTTCATAGCAGGCCTGCAGAAGAAGAATTATCCTCATTGTATAGAAGAGGAAAAGGAACCTTGGAAAATAGTTATTAACTGATGTTGTCAGTATTTGAACTTAGTGCTATTTGACTCTGAAGTCTGTGTTCCTCCCATTATTTTGTGTTGCCCCCATCCCAAACTTTGTGCCTTATTTGACTTAGGTTAAGGAAACATGTATTGGGTGTCTGTAGGTGTCAGATACTCCACTGTAGACACTGAGGATGCAGTGATATCCTGGACATCCACTTTCCCCACTTTCACATGGCCCAGGATCTGAAGGCAGACATATAATCAAACAATTAGTTGCAATATTGAACCCTGATAAAGAAAGTTAAATTATTATGTAAATGAGTCATCTGTGTGTTTTAAACAGACAATTTCCTCTAAATAGGTGACTTCTGTTGGTTTCAGGGTATCACATAACCTGAAAGTAGTTCTGCTTTTGTGGTGAATGTAACATCCTGTATTTCCATAACTTAAACTTATCTTGCTAAAATATGAATACAAACTTAATAATGACTCTTCCTCTACATAAAAGAAAAGTTATCTGGGCTTGGTAGCAGATACCTGTAGTCTCAACTACTTGGGAGACTGAGGTGGGAGGATCACTTGAGCCCTGGAGTTCGAGGCTACAGTCAGCTATGATTGTGCCTCTGTACTCTAGCCTGGGCAGCGGAGTGAGACTCTGTCTTGAAAAGAACCAAACAAGAATATGATTCTATAAAAAGTAATACTCAGAAATAAAAAAAAAAGGAACATTAAGAAAGTGAAAGCAAGGCTGAATGTGATGGCTCCTGCCTGTAATCTTCGTGCTTTGGGAGGCCCAGGTGGGAGGATTGCTTGAGGCCAGGAGTTTGAGACCAGCCTGGCCAACATAGTGAGATACTGTCTCTACTAAAAATAAAACATATAAAAATTAGCTGGGTGTGGTGGCACATGCTTGTAGTCCTAATTACTTAGGAGGCTGAGATGGTAGGATCACTTAAGCCCAGGAGTTTGAGGCTGCAGAAACCTATGATCACACTATTGTACTCCAACCTGGGCAACAGAGCCAGATCCTGTCTTTAAAATACAAACAAACTTAACTCATTTATTGAATGCTTACTATTTGCTTAGTACTTTCCATGCATTCTCTCATTTAATCCTCATTAAAAACCCTTTGAGAAGGCCTCCATTATACAGATGAATAAACTGACTTTAGACAGATTAAGTAACTTGCCAAAAGTGATACAGCTAAAACTTGGCAATTCTCATTCCAGAGCCTCCATTCCTAACTAAATTCAATCAGATAAGTGTATTAGAAGAGTTCCAATGGATTCAGTTTTCAAAATTAATAGATTTGGTGAGACTTTTCATTTCTATTTTTATTTTTAATTTAGGTACAGTAAAATTTACTCATTTTGTACAATGTAATGAGTTTTGACAAATGTACAGTCATGTATCTACCACCATAACCACAATATGAGCACTTCTATCATCCCCCACTCCAGTTCTCTTGTGTTGCCCCTTTGTAGTCAAATCCTCCTGCTCTTAACCTCTCTTCTTCATCTCTGTAGTGTTGCCTTTTTTTTACAAAATGTGATCATATGGTATTACCTTTTGGAGACTCTCATCTTTCACATGGCAAAACCCATTTGAGATCCATCCATGTTGATGCGTGTATCTGTGATTTACTCCCTTTTATTCTTGAGAGGTATTCCACTGTATGAATGTGTTCATAGTTTGTTTATTCACTATTGAAGGACATTTAGGTTGTTTGTGGGTTTTATGATTATGAGTAAAACTGTTATAAACATTTGCATACAGATTTTGGTGTGAACACAAGTTTTTGTTTTTTTTTTTTTTGATGAATACCTAAGAGTGGAATTGCTGGGTGTATGTTGCCAAGTATACGTTCAATTTTGTAAGAAACTGCCTGTTTTCCAAAGTGGTGGTTGTATCATTTTGCATTCCCATGAGCAGGGCATGAGAGTTCCAACTGTCCCACATATTCACGAGCATTTTCACTATTCTACATGTGTAGTAGGATCTATTGTGATTTTTAATTTGCATTTCCCTAATAATTTGGGACATGTTGTGCTTGTTTACCATTTGCATATCTTCTTTGGTAAAGTATTCGAATCTTTTGCCCATTAAAAAATTGATTTGTTTCCTTATTGTTAAGTATTAAGTGTTCTTTAAGTATTCTTGATATAAATCTTTTTTCAGATATATGATTTGCAAATCACATTTTGTCCCAGCCTGTGATTTGTGTTTTCATTTTCTTAACAGTGATTTTTCACAGAACAAATGGATTAATTTTGATAAAGTCATAACACATCAATCTTATCTTTTATGGATCATGTTTTTGGTGTCATATCTAGGAACTCTGCCTATCCCAAGGTCACAAAGATTTTCTTCTATGTTCTCAAAGTTGTATAGTTTAATGCCTTACCTGTGGGTCTCTGATCCATTTAAGTTAATTAAGGTATGAAGTATAGGTTGAATTTTTTTGTAGGTTATTTTTTTTTTCCACATGAGCATCTAGTTGTTCCAGCACCATTTGTTGAAAAGATCATCTTTTCTCAATTGAGTCATCCTTGTGCCTTCACAAAAATTAATGGACTACACAGTATTTGTATGGGTCTGTTTCTGGACTCTATTCTGTTCCATTGTTCTATATATCTATCAATACTTTACTGTCTTGATTGTGGCTTCACAGTTAATCTTCAAATCAGATAGCATTAGTCTTCCAACTGTGTTTTTCATTTTTAAAATTGTCTTTTCATTTTTAGAATTGTCTTAGCTATTCTAGTTTCTTTGCCTTTCTTTGCTCCTTTAGTTTCTTGACCTTTAATTGCTATAAGAAAATCCCACTGTGATTTGGTTTGACGTTGGATTGAATGTATAAATTGACTTGGGGAAAGATGACCCCCCCGCTTTTTTTTTTTTTTTTTTTTTTTGAGACCAAGTTTTGCTCTTGTTGTCCAGGCTGGAGTGCAATGGAGCGATCTTGGCTCACCACAACCTCTGCCTCCGGTTCAAGCAATTCTCCTGCTTCAGCCTCCCAAGTAGCTGGTATTACAGGCATACACCACCATGACCACTAATTTTGTATTTTTAGTAGAGGCAGGGTTTCTGTAGGTCTGACTGGTCTCAAACTCCTGACCTCAGGTGATCTGCCCACCTTGGCCTCCCAAAGTGCTGGGATTACAGGCGTGAGCCACTGCACCTGGCTGGAAAGATGACCTCTTAACAGTATTTTGGGTCTTTCAGTCCATGAACATAGTACATCTCTCTATTGATTTAGGGATTCTTTGATTTCTTGCTTTGGTGTTTTGTGTTTTTCAGCATATAGTTCCTACACCTGTATTGTTAGATTTATACCTAAATATTTCTTTCCTTTCCTGTTTTTCTTTTCTTTTTTTTTATTGGTGCTAATATGAATGGTACAGTTAAAAATTAAATACTGAGTTTTTATTACTTTCATTCTTTGCTTTCTGAAGGTGTTTTCCTATGATTTAAGGTCTTTAGGAAGTAAAAGATTGTTTCTTGATGTTTGTTCTTTGAGTCATCATCTGTTTTGATTTCAAAGCCCTTGCACCATTTTGTAATTATGATGTCAAAGCAAGTAGCTTCAAAGGATACATCTGGAGGATCTGAAAAGTGCTCTTCTCTGGATAGGTGGGGTAGATTTGAGACAGAATCCGTGTTTCTTTCCTTAAGTGTCATAGGTGTTTTAGAATTTCTTTTGTTTTGTATATGAGAGTATCATTCAATTTCTTTTACTTCAGAAAATCGAGTTTAAAGTATTAAATTTGACTTTTAGCTTGATACTAACTTTTAGCTTGTTATAAATGAAGCTCTTAGTGGACATTCCAGGAAAAGTAGATGTTTACTGGCTCCTTTCTCTTAGATGACTAAACAAGAAAATATTTCCAGGGAAAAGAAGAGCAGATGGTACTCTCGTTATATTTCTTTCAGTGGTTCTGTACCATCTTCTGTTCATGTTTTATTGTTGTATACTTTACACACTTCGAGTATAGCCAGGTAGAGAGAAGGTATGCTGCTGAATACGTTTAATGCTGATCATCCCATTTAGATCTTGTGACAACTGAGTAAATTACACATGACAATACTGAGCTTCAGACTTACCTGACCAAGGTTCTACGGCTGCTTGGAGGACATGACTTGAACATAAGCCCTCTACCACAGAGTCACTGGCCTTTCCCACTCAGTTCTATGGCAATAAAATTGGAGAAGACTCTTAGAAGGCAAATTTTTGGGGAGGATAGGATACCTTTGCAAATCTGCTGAAAGCTTCAAGAACTGTCTCCAAAAAATGTTTATGTGGGTTTCCTTAAAAAGTTCTGTAGACATTACAGGTTTTCACAGAACCCCTTCTGTGTTCGCTAGATCATAGGCTAAAAATCCATTTTCAGGATCTCTTCTTTACTTGCTGTTTTTCCCCCCATTACTAAGAATTACCCAAGTACTGTATACTTCTTCTGTGATACCAGGTAACAAGTTTCACACTACATAGTGTGGGTGGTTGTGTGTGAGCAACTGATAAAAGCCAGAGGCTCTTCCTTCTCTTCATTCATTCTTTCATGCTCTATGCTGCTTACTGGGGGATGCAGCTGTGAATAAAGCACCATCCCTGTCCTCAAGGACTTCATGCTCTAGTGCCTTTTGGAAATGGTCATGTTTGGAATGGCTAAAGTATGTTCATGTGATCGACAGATGCAGCATGGAGTGTGGTGGAAGAATCTGGATTCATACTCAGGCTTGGATTCAATGTGAGAAATGTTACTATTGAATTATCTGAAGGGCCTTTTTGTAAAGGGAATAATGGTGCTAATGTTTACCTTACGTCATTTTCCAAATGGGAGCTTTTCTTGGTAAAAATGACTTTTTCTGAAAATTAAATACATGTAAAGTCCTAAGAAGAATACTTGTTGCAGACTAAGCCATTAATAAAGGTTACCCATTATTAACAATGAGAACATTTTATTCAACAAATATTTGAGAGGGAAGTCAATGCTGTGAGTCAGGTCCTGTTAATAGAGATGGATGTATAAAGTTGTGTTATAGTGTAACACAAACTTTGATATTTAAGGTCTGCATTCATGAATGCCCGATCAGATTTTACTAAAAATTGCTTTAAATAGTAGAAATCATATCAGCTTGTGCAGTTTTTCTTACTTGCTAAAAGCTCAACGTGTTTTTCTTTTGTTTGTGATTTACCTATCAGAATTTCGTTTATAAGGGGCCACATAGGTATTTCCTCAGGAAGATAACTTCCTCAAGATTTCCATGGCATAATTTGTGACTGGATTAAGTTATGCCAACTTTGAAGTTGGTCACAGCCCGAAAGCACAAGAAGTTGTTTACAGAGGAGCCCATCGATTCTCCTTTCTCTGGAAGCATCCGAGCAGTGAAGCCCGTACAGTTTGGCACAGTGGCTGCTCTCGGCTGGCTGGGGGCCCTACTGCTGCTGGGCAGAGGATGCACCAGAGCTTTGCTTGCAGCTGAGCAAAGCCCGCCTGCAGTTTTGTTCATGGTTAACTGCGGCCTTGCAACTGTGTACCACAGCCTGTTGGTTTAGCTGCAATATCTTTTTCTTAATATTTTCCAGCTGGCCAACAATGACCTATAAAGACAGACACAAACCAGGGTTTGAATTATGGGGAGTGTGATGCTGAAATGGTTCCAAATTGCACTCTAGAACCTGTAGTCCCGGGAAGCTGCCTTTGCATACAGGACAGAAGGAAACTTCTCTTAAGTTGGTTTGCAAAGCACTCAGTCACATCAAAGACCTGAGCCATTCAGCTTTTAAGTGTTTTAAAAGGTTTTATAAATTCCTTCCCTCACTGTCACTGAATTTTAGAATTTAACTCGCAGTTCTGCTACTGATACTGAACATTTTTGAGCAAAAATATAATGAGGGTCACAAGAGTGTTTCATATTCAACTTCTAAATTTTTAGCTATATCTAAAGCTTTAACAATTAGTGAGGCTTGGGCATAATTGGTGTCATTGTGCTCTGAATGGCATTACAATTGGAGAGATGTTTTACTATAAATTTAGAACTCATTGAAACAGATTTCAGAAATGGCTAAGAGTTGCTTTTGAATTTCTCTTTGCTGAGAATTTTCCTGAAGATGCATTTGTTAATGGTTTTGAGCCAGATTGAAGTGGTATGCAATAAAGCCATCTCATGTTTTCTTTGTCATTAGGAGCTAATTTAGAATATTCGTCAAAATTAGAATGCAGGCTCAAATCTGGAAAATTTGTGTATCAGCTATCAAAGCACTTGGGGATGATTTGTGTTTTTTACAGCTTGCTTCATTTGAGAATTGCTGTTCTTCTTAGTCTTTATTTTCAGAATATCACTTGGTCTAAGAAAGGTGAGTTGCTTCTCCCTTTTTGGAAGATGACCTGTGCTCAGAGAGGTTATGATATGGCTTCTGTGGCACAGCCTTGAAGAAAAAGCTGGGGAAGCTGGGCCAGGCATTTTGATGCTCAGACCTCAAGTCCATGCTGCCACCTCCTGTCTGCATCCTAGCTTTCCTTTTCAATCAACCGGGCTTTCTTCAGAAGTCTGCTCAATGACTTTTTTTTTTTTTTTTTTGAATTTTATGCTTCTCTGTCCTCTCTTTTCTTTCTCTCTTCTCCTCCCCCTCTCCTCCCCCTCACTCCAGGTGGTTAACTCTTTGTGCCAAAGTTGAAGTCAGATTTGGCTCAGAGCCAAGGTTGAGAATTCAGTGTGTTTATTTTTCAGCACCTCTAAAGGTTGAAATTTATGCTGACATGTCATTAGGAAATTTAGGTGTGTGTGGTTTTAGAAGCTGATTAGATGCTCTACAAGATGTGATCTCCTGGATCATCCCTTCTTCAGCCTCCTGTGATGAATTGTGCTTGGTTTCTATTGTGGCTCTCAATTTTCCAAGTCTGGGGTTAGGATGAGAAATGCAGGTTAATTGGAGCAACCCAATTGACTTTAAGAAGGGGGAGTGAGCACCAAGCGCTAAGACTACAAAGGTTAGACTAGTTCATTGCCTTTGGGGAGGGAAGGGAAGGAGGGAGGGGAATTTGGATGTTCTTGTTTAACAAACTGGGCAGCAAATAAAAATCACATTAGAATATGGTGGGTGTTAGGTGTCATCTGTTCATTCATTCAATAAATATTGGTTTAGTCAACATATACTGCATTCTACTATGAACCAAGCAGTGTAGTTGACACTGGAGACAGAGATGACATGTCCTTATGGGAGAGATGGTCAGACTAAAAGGCTCGATGTGGTAAGTGTATAAAAGTATGAAGCCCCGAGGGAGGTGTATTAGTTTGTTTTCACCCTGCTGATAAAGACATACCTGAGACTGGGAAGTAAAAGAGGTTTAATGGACTTACAGTTCCACATGGCTGGGGAGGCCTCACAATCATGGTGGAAGACAAGGAGGAGCAGGTCACGTCTTACATGGATGGCAGCAGGCAAATAGAGCTGGTGCAGGGGAAACTCCCATTTTTAGTCATCAGATTTTGTGAGACTTATTCATTATCATGAGAACAGCACAGGAAAAGACTGCCCCCATGATTCAGTTACCTCCCCACTGGGTTGCTCCCCACAACACATGGGAACTGTGGGGTTACAATTAAAGATGAGATTTGGGTGGGACACAGCCAGACCATACCATTTTACCTCTGGCCCCTCCCAAATCTCATGTATTCACATTTCAAAAGCAATCATGCCTTCCCAACAGTCCCCCAAAGTCTTAACTTATTTCAGCCTTAACTCAAAAGTCCACATTCCAAAGTCTCATGTGAGATAAGGCAAGCTCCCTCTGCCTATGAACCTGTAAAATTGAAAGCAAGTTAGTTACTTCCTAGATACAATGGGGGTACAGGAACTGGGTAAATACAGCCATTCTGAATGGCAGAAATTGGCCAAACAGAGGGGTTACAGGCCCCATGCAAGTCTAAAATCCAACAGGGCAGTCAAATCCTAAAGTTCCAAAATGGTCTCCTTTGACTCCATATCTCACATCCAGGTCACACTGATGCAAGAGGTGGGTTCCCATGGTCTTGGGTGGCTCTGCCTCTGTGGCTTTGCAGGATACAGCCTCCCTCCTCCCTCCTGGCTGCTTTTGTGGACTGGCATTGAGTGTCCTCAGCTTTTTGAGACACACAGTGCAAGCTGTCAGTGCATCTACCATTATGAGGTCTGGAGGATGGTGGCTCTTTTCTCACAGCTCCACTAGGCAGTGCCACTGCCCCAGTAGGGACTCTGTGTAGCAGTTCCAACCCCACATTTCCCTTCTTCACTGCCCTAGCAGAGGTTCTCCATGAGGTTCTATAGCAGACTTCTGCCTGGACATCCAGGTATTTCCATACATACTCTGAAATCTAGGTAGAGGTTCCCAAACCTCAGTTCTTGACTTCTATGAAGCTGCCAAGTCTTGGGGCTTCCACCCTCTGAAGCAACAGCTTGAGCTGTTGCTCGAGCTTGGACCATTTTAGTCACAGCTGGAGTGGTTGGGACGCACGTCACCAAGTCCTTAGACTGCACACAGTCGAGGGACCTTGGGCCCGGCCCATGAAACCATTTTTTCCTCCTGAACCTATGGGCCTGTGATGGGAGGGGCTGCTGCAAAGGCCTCTGACATGCCTTGGAGACATTTTCCCCATTGTCTTGGGGATTAACATTCAGTTCCTCATTTATGCAGATTTCTGCGGCCAGCTTGAATTTTTCCTCAGAAAAATGGGATTTTCTTTTCTATCACATTGTCAGGCTGCAAATTTTCCAAACTTTTATGCTTTGTTTCCCTTTTAAAACTGAATGCCTTTAACAGCACTCAAGTCACCTCTTGAATGATTGCTGCTTAGAAATTCCTTTTGGCAGATACCCTAAATCATCTTTCTCAAGTTCAAATTTCCACAAATCTCTAAAGCAGGGGCAAAATGTTTCCAGTCTCTTTGCTAAAACACAAGAGTCACCTTTGCCCCAGTTCCCAACAAGTTCCTCATCTCCACTTGAGACCACCTCAGCTTGGATCTTATTGTTCATACGCTATCAGCATTTTGTCAAAGCAATTCAGCAAGTCTCTAGGGAGTTCCAAACTTTTCCATATTTTCCTGTCTTCTTCTGAACCCTCCAAACTGTTCCAATCTCTGCCTGTTACCCAGTTCCAAAGTTGCTTCCACATTTCCAGGTATCTTTTCAGCAACTCCCCACTCTACTGGTACCAATTTACTGATTAGTCTGTTTTCACACTGCCAATAACGACATACCCAAGACTGGGAAGAAAAGAGGTTTAATAGACTTACAGTTCCACATGGCTGAGGAGGCTTCACAATCATGGCAGAAGGCAAGGAGGAACAAGTCACGTCTTACATGGATGGCAGCAGGCCAAGAGATCTGATGCAGAGAAACTTCCATTTTTATAGCCGTTAGATCTCATGAGACTTACTTATTATCACCAGAACAGCATGGGAAAGACTTGCCCCCACAGTTCAATCACCTCCCGCTGGGTTGCTCCCAGGACACATGGGAATTGTGGGAGTTACAATTAAAGATGAGATTTGGGTGAGGACACAGCCAAACCATATCACGAGGTAGCTCACTTAAGTTGGTGAAGATGGGAAATGGGATGAAACCTGAAGAGCAACTAAGAATGTTACCCAGGTGGGTGGGGAGCTGGGACAGGAATGGGAGAGAAGGCAGAGGCCCTGGACCAAGGGAGCACAGTGCTTCTGTGGATTGGCGGAGCATTCAGTGTGCCTGGAGCAGAGAGGAATAGCAGGAAGTGAGGCTGGAAGGACCAGAGAGCAAGGACCTCACAGGCCATGCATGTGATGACTTTTGAACTTGATCCTGAAGTCAGTGAAGAGTGACTTGGAGAATCTTAATAAAGGGATGACATAATCAGATTTGTGTGTTAGAAAATCATTTTGGCTCTAGTGTGGAGGAACCACTTACAGGTGAGGTGAGAAGTTGTGAGGATCTGCATTAGGGCAGAGAAGTAGGGGAAGAGTTGGTGTGGAGAGTGAGTGAGCAAGCAGGTGAGGTTGCCCTCTAAGGCAGAGGATAGTTCTGAGTCAGACACTTGGAAGGAGTATCATTTATAATCTAGAAGTTCTGGGTTTTATGCTTAAATACCTAGCATTCTGCTTTTTAAATGATCATGGGATATTTGATAAATGAATGCATGAATGCCATTTTTTTTAGGTAAATACTGGTTTAATCTTCTAATTCGATTTTGCCTAAACTAGCCTTGAGTTGTTTGTGTTCCCCAAGTGTTCACCCCCAGCAAGATGGAGGCAGCCCACACATCGGGATGGCAGCAGGAAGCCAATCTTGGATTTTAGAAATTGCCATAGGTAAGAGAGAGTCAGCTGCAAATAATCATGGCTGAACCCATAAGAGACAGTGTTAACAATGAGAAAGTTAACTCTGCTAAGATTAGTCTGAAAAGAGTTTGAATATATTTTGAGTAGCCTTGATCAAAGAGTAAACGTGTGTCTGTACCAGTTGCTGGGCCTAGTAAAGAGATTGTACTTTGGTGAATGAAAGGATCAGAGAGGCAAATGTTCTGATCCTTTGCTAGGCTGAGCTGGGTCTTCTATTTTGATTACATTTGAAGTTGCAGGCCTATTAATGAGAACACTTTAACTGGTCTTGGACCAGTCTTTCTTCCTCTTCTCTTTACCTTTGTTCATTTGGGCCCCCCTTTGCCCCCCCCAGCTCGTACAGACCTTTCTCCATTAAAGAACAAGAGCATTTTCCCTGGAAGCCCAAGCTGAGGCAGCTGCCTCTTCTGTCATTCCCCACCCTGACACCCTCTTGTTATCTTTAAGACTTAGCTGGTGGTGGCCAATCCATTACACCTGCTCTCAGGGGCCCTCCCTGTTTGAATATGTGGTGATTTTGAGCTACATTCAGATGTAGAAGTTTCACTCTAGAAAGAAAAGCTTACATATTTAATTGATTATGGTGGCATGGAGGGAACAGGGTAATTGAGTATATTGCCCATTTTCAGTATGGAAATTAAATCGGAGCAAGCCTTTAATTATGACTTGTGGTAGTTACTGAGGCAGTGTGGCACCGTGAAAGGAGAGCAGGCTTTGCAGCCACAGACTTGTGTTCAAGTATTGCTGTCTTCATTTACTACAGGTTGAGCATCCTTTATCTGAAAATTCAAACTCCAAAATGTTCTAGAGTTGGAAACTTTTTGAGGGACATGACACCACAAGTGGGAAATTCCACTCCTGAGTCATGTGATGGGTTACCATCAAAATGTAGTTAAAGCTTTCTTACACAAAATGATTAAAAATATTCCATAGAAGTACCTTCAGGCTATGTGTTATGAGGTGTATATGAAGCATAAATGAATTTTATGTTTAGACTTGGGACCCATCCTCAGGATTATTTTGCTCTGTATATGCAAGTACTTCAAAATTCAAAAATCTGAAAACCCAAAACACTTTTGGTCCCAAGCATTTTGGATAAGACAACTCAGTCTGTGAATTAACTGAGCCTGGTATCCACTGTCTTTAAAATGAGGATTAATAATAGCATCAGTGTTTGAGTTGTTACAAGGACGACGATTAAACAAGATAATAGATGTCTAAGTGCCAGCTCTGTGTGATACCTAGAGAGCACTCCCAGGCGGACAGTTGTCTTCGTGATTGTGATCCATGACAGTGGCAGCCATAATGCAGTGGGGAGAGAATAGTCTCAGGAGTCAGAACAGGGTTTGAATCCTGGCTCAGCTGCACTTTAGCAGTGTTTGTGATACTGAGCAAGGTACCTCTGAGCATTAGCTTATCAAATGGGAGTCATAATTCCTACCTTACAGTGCTACCAAAACTAGGGATAATGTAACCACCATATTAGTCCATTTTCACGCTGCTTATAAAGACATACCCGAGACTGGGTAATTTATAAAGAAAAAGAGGTTTAATGGACTCACAGTTCCACATGGCTGGGGAGACCTCACAATCATGGTGGAAGGTGAAAGGCACTTCTTATGTGTCAGCAGACGAGGGAAAATGAGAACCAAGCAAAAGGGGTTTCCCCCGTATAAAACCGTCAGATCTCGTGGGACTTACTACCACGAGAGAACAGTATCGGGGAAACCGCCCCCATGATTCAGTCATCTCCCACTGGGTCCCTCCCACAACATGTGGGAATTATGGGAGCTACATTTCAAAATGAGATTTGGGTAAGACGTAGCCAAACCTTATTACCATTTGTACAGAGCTTAGCAAGTTGTGGACACTAAAGGTGTAGTCCTTTGTTACTGTTGTCTGGGCTTTCCTTTGAAAAGAACATTTTCCCGACAGCCTCTCGTTCCAATGGCAGTTCAGTTTTAGTCCCAAATTTTGACAAATCTTAATGTTCCTGCAGCTGAGAAATCAGAAGATAATCATTCCCGTGTTCCTCTGGACCTAGATCTCATATGAGTAACAAAATGCAAGCATACAGTCCTCATTGTGAATCTGCAGGAGGCTGTTGTTTCAACTGACTTAAGAAATTTCACTGAGTATGGAAAGGATGTCAGAACTTTAGCCAGAGCTGCAACTATATAATCACATTATTTTGCTGCTGCTCAGTGGAGCTAAGAAAGCTTAAGAGTATTACCATCTGGGCAAAGCTAGGCAATGGTGAACTGTGAACTGCTTACCAACTTAACAGAAACTCTTGCTACCTCATTCATTAATTAGGCCTTTATGGCACACCTTCTCTTGGTTGCTTGGCAACCATAATAGCAGTCATTAAATTCTGTCATTTTGTATTAACCCTTTGGCCCTGGGTGGATTGGGAGCCCCCACCTTAACACTAATGCATTTTACATTAGTACATCTACCTGGGAAATCCCATTCCCTTGACACTTCAGCTATAAAGAGCAAATAGCCAGAGTCCAAAACAGAAAAAGTTCTTTTTTTCTTCACATTAGTGTATGTGCTTTTGAGGCTTTACAAAATGTATCTGTCAGGATGGAGGCCATTTCCCAATTTGCTGACAGACAGACATAACATACACCCAGCAAGATGAAAAGACAGCTAGTTTCCCAGAAAACAGGAGCTGACTGTGACTTCTGTGGGCTTATGGAGGAAGGAGCTGGTGTGAAAACCAGATGGGAGAGTTGTTAAGAGTTGTATGTTTCCAAAATTGCCTTTGTAGCTGCTTTGCAAAAATTTGGACCATGCATGCTGGAGGGATAGGGGCTATTCCAACTACACACTGTTTAGCATTTCAGCAACTGATTAGAGTGGTGGGGAACAAACTGTGTACTCTGGCAAAGTCTGTGAGGAGATGCAGTGGATACAGGGCAACCTCTGGGAGACTGTCAAGGGCTCCTGCAATGCTCTGCCCACTAGGTTACAGAAATGTAAACAAGATGTAAAAGCCTTACATTAAAATAGGGCTTAGGAACTTAAAATGGAAGTGTATCTTTTCTATAATGAACTAAAATGATTTGAGACGTGTGTAGTATAAGTAGAATAATTCCATTTCCCAGAAATACTAATTTTTCTCTTAGTGAAAGAAAGCAGGAAATAGGTTTTAGTGTCAGACAAACCTAGGTTTGAATCCTCACTCTACCCAGTAACTGTGTGATCTTGTACAGTTCCTTTCTTTTTGATCTCTCTTTCCTAATCTGTGAATCAGGGATAATCGTTCCCCTTCAGAGTATTGTTATAAGGATTAAATGAGTTACATATATTACACATACCACTTAATTAAAGCATGGTCCATGGTATAGACCCCATTCATTCTTTCAACAAACAGGACTACAGTGGTGATCAAGAACCTCTCCACTCACGATTTTACCTTCGAGCTTAGTATCAGATCCCCTTTGTCCCTTAGTTTACCAATGATGCCCAGAGAAGGTGTCACTTGCCAACATACCTGACCAGATCTGACAGTAGTATCCAGGTCACCTGCCTACAGGTTTGTCGGTCTCTCAAATGATATAATGCTGCTAAGTGTCTTGGGCTGCGGTGTGACTATGTATTTACTCCTTCTCAGTATATTTTCGGTGGTAACTTGAGAAGGCAAAAGGAAAAGTAAGTTAAAAAGTAACCACAATTACTCAACTAGTCCAAGTTATTAGTATCAAATTTAAAAACTAGATTAGTCATTTGCACTTATGGTTCATGCGGTTTTAGTAAGGTGGGCCCTGCTAAAAATGTTGGCATTGTTTACTGAGGAGTTTAAATAAAAATTTACTCCTCTTGCCTCTGCCCAGTCAAGCATGTACGTGATACTAAGAGCATCTGGGATTTAAAGTGGCTACTGTTTGTTAAAAAAGCAGTAACTTCCCTGAAGGAGTTTTGTGAGTTAGGAGAAGTCACAAAGGCAATTAATTTTGTTCTTCAGAGCAGTGCCTCTACTGCATTCGTTTGCACTTTATGCAAGCTTAAATTATAACCCAGGAGCCAGTGGTATCATGATCCGATTTGATATTTAGTTTTGATTTTATTAGTAGTTGTCTTTAATGGATGTCTTGTCATGTAGGTTTCCTGATTATTAGTAATTTAAATTGACTCTGAGAATGAAAGGAAACCACAGGCATGAAACTGATGGACTGTGACTACAGCAGTCTTCCAGCTTTCAAGGCAGCTGTGATGGCTCCACAGGCTCCCTCAGTTCCCCCCCCTTCATCCTTTTAAAGCTTTGAACACTCTTTTAGCTAATGCTGAAAATGTGAGCTTAATACTGTTACTATATGGGAACTTTTAAAAGCAAATGGGCATCCTAAGTGTTCTTTCCTCTTTGAAGGTAAGTGTTGTCCATGGGTCTGCTCTCTACTTGATCAGATCTAATTTGACCCAGGAGTAGAGATCTGTGAAGATGCTAACTGAAAAACAATGATTGCAGGAGAAGTAATTTCCCTTGTTCTTATGCTGTGCCTTTCTAGCACCCTCTAGAATTGCTTACAGTACCGTTGTGAAAGGAACAGGTGAAAATTTGCTTTTCTTGCCATCTTTTGGTAGTGGCCAGGATCACATGTATCCTAAAAGAGGCTGCTCCCTGGAGTGCCCCCGAGCAGCACAAGTCATGCTCTTAAAGGGCACTTGTTGTGGCTTTAAGATCCAATGCCTACCCGGGTGGGGCGGCTCATACCTGTAATCCCAGCACTTCGGGAGGCTGAGGTGGCAGATTGCTTGAGGCCAGGCGTTTGAGA
The DNA here is from genome assembly GCA_036589455.1 of Ateles fusciceps. Taxonomy (NCBI): domain Eukaryota; kingdom Metazoa; phylum Chordata; class Mammalia; order Primates; family Atelidae; genus Ateles; species Ateles fusciceps. The sequence continues at coordinate 9,880,560 of JAZHEH010003300.1, forward strand.
CCAGGCTGGGCAACATGGTGAAACCCCGTCTCTACTCAAAATACAAAAATTAGTTGGATGTGATGGCATGCACCTCTTGTCCCAGCTACTCAGTAGGCTGAGTTGAAAGGATCACTGGAGCCCAGGAGGTCAAGCCTGCAGTGAGCTGAGGTTGCACCACTGCACTCCAGCCTGGGCCATGGGAGTGAGATCCTATCTCAAAAACAAAAAACAACAATAAAAAACAGATCCAGTGCCTATAGCGTTACTTTCTCTGAGCTCTAGACATACAGTAGGTGATCCTGGAGTCTGAGTACTTTAAGTTAGGTTTAGTTTAGTTTAAATCTGTAAGTTTGCTGCTTAACATATGCAAACTAACTCTAGGTACTTTGCTAAATAATTACCCACTCATTAATGAAGTAGGTGTTAAGTACCTCCTTTGTTTGGGCATTGATATAGGTGAATGAATGAAGAAAGGAAGTTTTATATGAGTCAATGAATGAATGAGAGTTATACTTCCTATTTTCAGGCAGCTAACAGTCTCTGATAAGATGGTCTGACCAAGGCTGTTTTTATGTGAGTGAATTTTAGAACCTCATGCCAGTGGGAAATACTGCCAATCCAGGGTCTGTAAGTCACAGTTATTTTTTGCAAGAATTGAGTATTCTCATTTATCTTGCCAATCCAGAAAGTTAAGTTGTAAACAAAACATATTTATTTTTATTATTATTATTTTTTGAGATGGAGTCCCTGTTGCCCAGGCTGAAGTGCAGTGGTGCAATCTCAGCTCACTGCAGCCGCCACCTCCCAGTTTCAAGCAATTCTCCCTCTCTCAGCCTCCTAAGTAGCTGGGATTACAGGCGCCCGCCATCACGCTTGGCTAATTTTTATATTTTTTAGAAGAGACAGGGTTTCACCATGTTGGCCAGGCCAGTCTCAAACTCCTGACCTCAGGTGATCCACCTGCCTCAGCCTCCCAAAGTACTGGAATTACAGGCATGAGCTACCACGCCTGGCTGTAAGCAAAACATATTTTAGAAGTTAGTGAAAAAATAATTTTTAAAAAGTCAATGAAACCTGATTATGGATAAGTATATTCCTGGCAAACAACCTGTGGACTCAGAGAAGAACCTAGGACAGAAACAATTTTCAGTTGTCTGTTCCCCTACCTCCTCCATTGTTTTATAGTTATCATAATTTAAAGGTACATGAATGTATGTGAAACTGTGCTGCTTTTCTCACGCTAGAGCACTTCTGGTTCTCTTACAGTAGGGCTGATTCTGAGAGTTGTTGTGGTTTTTTGTTTTGTTTTGGTTTGGTTTTTTTGAGACGAAGTCTCACTCTGTCACCCATGTTGGAGTGCAGTGGCATGATCTCAGCTCACTGCAGCCTCCGCCTCCTGGGTTCACGTGATTCTCCTGCTTCAGCCTTCCTGGTAGCTGGGCAGGAATGCACCACCACACCCTGCTAATTTTTTGTATTTTTAATGGAGATGGGGTTTCACCATGTTGGCCAGGCTGGTCTCGAACTCCTGACCTTACGTGAGCCACCTGACTTGGCCTCTCAAAGTGCTGGGATTACAGGCATGAGCCATTGCACCTGGCTGCCTCTGAGAGTTTTTGTCCCCACAACCTGGTGGTAGACAAGGTCGCCTGGCAGGAGCTACCCGCACACTTTCTCAGCATTCCCCACTGCTAGGGCTGGTATCCGTGACTGAAGCAGGGTCAGCTGCAACGTGGGAAGACGCTGGTGCCAGCCCACCAGAATGATTTCTTTGGAGTGTTCTGATGAAACTGCCGAGGGCGGGTGCTGGTCGTCACCCAGGCTGACCCTGCTAACCATCCTTTCTCGAGCATAAAATGCCACTGCTTTGTCTTTCCTTTACTCAGTCAATTCTAATATGCCTGCTAGGCAAGCATGCTTCTAATTGTACACACTAATTTTTAAGGACTGTTAAAAGTAAGTTCCAGTTTTTAGATGGCTTAGATAAGGAGCATCGTGGCATCCCTTGCAATTTTTTTTTTTTTTTAGCCTTCTCTCCATATGTATATTGGCAAAGTCAGACAGATCTAGGGTCAAATCTCAGCTCTATCTTTTATAAACTAGATGAACTTGGGCAAGATATTTCACCTCTCTGAATTTCAGTGTTCCTATTGATGAAATAGTGATAATAATGTTACTGGTAATAATATTCTCATTGTCAAAATTAAATATGTTAATGTATCTAAGAATTATCGACATAGTGTGAAATTCAGGAGAGTCTAGTTTTTTAAAAAAATGTTTTTCTTTATTTTAAAATGTATTCGTTGTTATCTACCCCAACTTGTGGAAAACCGTGTAGGTTTCAGTGCCATCATAAGGAGTATGTGGAAAGGTATGATGAAAAGCCCCAAGTCCCGTGGTCCCACTCTTATGAGCAGTTGCTGTGCAGACATGGAAATGCTATTCTGAATTGACCTAACCAGTGGTCCTGTGCTCTAATCTCTGATTCCCAGATGATAACAGATGTCTCTTAAGTGATTCCAGGTGTTCTGAACGTAGCAAAATCTCTTATCTGCCACATCCACAGTTACTCCTTAAAGTTCTTTTATATTACCTCTTTAATAGTATTTGAGGGATCGAGATTCCTTGACAGCTGTTGGAACTCTAACTCCCTACTTGAAGGGACTCTGCTTTTAGTCCTCAGGTGATCTCCAGACTTTCATGCTGTACCGTTTGATTTGGGCCCACATGCCAAATAGTTTTAATATGTTCTCCTTTTTTATTAAACAGGTTTTATCATGTCCAAGAGATTTCCTGCTGGTAGCAGCTATAACTTTTTCTTACCATCAAGGCATTCCCTGCCCCTTGTTAACTCTCGGTCAGGGATTTTCTGCATACTTCTCTTCAAAATATTCTCGTTGGCATCGTATAGGCGTTGAAGTTTTCCCTGACTGCCTTCGGAGTTCAGTACTCCCTCTTCCATCATTTAGAGTGTTTTATGCATAGTTGTAGTTTCAGACTTTAAAGGCCCATTTTTACTTTGGGGGGACATTCTCCTTTGTCCACCCTGAGCTTCACTTGTGTAGCAGGAGCTGAGGTATTTAGGTAGAACTTTCTGCCAGATTAAATCTGTTGGAAATATTGAAGGCAGAATGTTGTAGTTACAGAGTTGAACTTGATTTCTAATGCCAGCTCTGCATTTTAATATCCTTTTGACCTTGGGCTAGTTACTTAGTCTTTTCACATTAGCCTGTTTGGCTAATTAATTAATTAATGAACTTCTCTCCTAAACCCAGTTAAAAGAAGCCAGCGTTTCCACTGTTATAACAGAGACAGGGAGGAGGAACTAATGGATACAGATTCCCAGTACGTACATCTGGTGCCTGGTCAGTGTCGTTGTCTTTATGGTGGTAGTAACAGCTAATGTTTATGACATGCTTACTCTGTGCCAGGCACTATTCTAAATGCCCCAGTATTCTTGTCTTTTTAAATCTCTATCACAACCCCGAGAAGTTGGTACTACCATTATCTCCAATTTAGAAATGAATGAACAGAGCACAAAGAGGTTAAGTAATTTACCCAAGGGATAGAGCTGGAATAAGAACACTGGCGCTCTGGTTCCAGAGCCCAGACTTCCAGAAGTATTTAATAAATGTGTATTGAATGAATGGCTGTGTTGTTGGAAAGTTGAGGCAACTCCTATCTGAACTTCTGTTTTCTTGATGAAGTAGGCGGTAAGATCAGATACTGAGGGTAAGGAAGAGAGAGTATGAAGATTAGAGATTTGAGTAAATATGGAGAAGACTTAAAATAGTTATGTAGGCCAACTAGTGGTAAAAGCTGGATGGTGTTGGAAGCTTAGTTGATGTTGTAGATTTTATAAATGTAGAATTCTTAGAGGTATAATATGTTTGTGTGGAATTTTTCCCTAGCTATGCATATCAGCCTAATGTAGGCACAGAGAAGGAAAATAGTTGCATTCATTCAGGGATAAGGCATTTCCATGCATCAGGGATGAAAGGAAAAGCAACACATTCCTTTAGGGTCTGTATGTGATGGACCGTAGAAGTGAGCTGGATAAGCCAGTAGTGATGAAAGGAGAGTCTCATACTTGAGGAGAATGAAGAGACCATTAGTGATGAAGGTTAAGAACAGGTAAAATATGAGTTGTAAGATGAACAAACGCCAAGGATAAGAAACTAGTTTCAGAATTGGGAGGTCTTAATTAGTGATTTTAGAGGCAGAGCAGGTTTGGTAATGGAAAGGTTAATGGGAGACTAAAGAGGGGGGTGGCTGGGATGCAATAAAGAAGGAGGTCAGAATGATGAGATGGTTGAAGCACCTGAGATCCAGGGTGTTGAAGGACTGCCCCCATCAGCTATGCAAATGGGTAGTTGTGCTTTGGGTATGCAGTAGGCAGGATGTCACAGTAGCAGTGTGCTTTAAAGACATTACTTTGTTGAATTTATATATAAATATTCATATATGTATTTTTTAACTGAAAAACTGTATGCATTTATGCTGTATAGCATGATGTTTTGATACATGTATATTTTGTAAAATGGCTAAATCAAGCTATTTAACATATGAATATAATGTATATTTGTTTACTCCTTTTTGTGTAAATATTCTCAAATACACAGTACTCATCCGAGATAGATGGGGGAGATACATTAAAAATATTTCCTCCGTCCGGGCGCAGTGGCTCATGCCTGTAGTCCCAGCACATTGAGGCCGATCATGTGAGGTCAGGAGTTTGAGACCAGCCTGACCAACATGGCAAAACCCTGTCTCTACTAAAAATACAAAAATTAGCCTGGCATGGTGGCATGCACCTGTAATCCCAGTTACTTAGGAGGCCAAGGCAGGAGAATTGCTTGAACACGGGAGGTGGAGGTTGCAGTGAGCCAAGATCGCACCACTGCACTCCAGCGTGGGCAACAAGAGTGAGACTCTGTCTCAAAAAAAAAAAAAAGACGTCTCCGAGATTTTTAGTTTAATTATAATCTTTGGGGGGTACAACTTGTCCCTAACAACATTTAAAAATTATCAGAATTTTTTAAAAAGCTCAAACCAAATTTGTATGATGCCAAAGTTTTTTTTTTGTTTTTTATTTTTTTTAAATAAGCCTTTGTAAATGACTCAGCAGTATATTGCACTCAAGTTATCTTTTCTTGGTTGGTCAGTGACTAGAAAGGATTCCCTAGAGTGGTAGTTTTATTGAACTTAGCCTTCAGAATTCAGCATTCAAACTCCAATAGGGATTTCCCAGTTGATTGTTGCCTGTAACTAAACAAAAGGCTTTCAAAACTCTTACTACATGGTGCCTTTTTGCAAAATTTGGTTTGTGGTATAAAAAGACAAAACGGGACACACAAACAAAAGCCCTTATATCACAATACTCTATTATTACCTTTTCTTAGCTTTTATAGCTTTAGGTGTGTCCACTTTTTAAATTAGTAAAAAACATTGGTATGAATCCAAAGATTATTTAGAGCTAGGTAAAGAATTTGGAAATGCTTTTGTAATTCTTAGGTATGTTGGAAATTTGGATGTCGTCATGATGTGATGAAAAGAGTATTAACTTTGAAAGCAGAAAGACCTGGTTTAAATACTAGTTCTACCTCTTGCTACCACTTGGCTATTGTGAGAAAGTTGTTAAACTCTGAGGCCAGGCGTGGTGGCTCATGCCTGTAATCCTAGCACTTTGGGAGGCCAAGGCAGGCGGATCACAAGATCAAGAAATCAAGACCATCCTGGCCAACATGGTGAAACCCCATCTCTACTAAAAATACAAAAATTAACTGGGCATGGTGGCATGCGCCTGTGGTCGCAGCTACTCAGGAGGATGAGGCAGGAGAATCGCTTGAACCCAGGAGACGGAGATCGCAGTGAGCCAGTACAGCGTCACTGCACTCCAGCCCGGGTGACAGAGCAAGACTCTGTCTCAAAGAAAACAAAAAATAAACAAACGAAAAGCTCACAGAGTGTTGGATTCTTTATCTCTAGTGATAATTCTTAATTCATTGAGTTGTGAGTAGGGTAGGTAAATATATGACACATAGTGGTTGCCGAACAAATACTAATTTTTCCTTTTCGGTACCCCCTCTTCCCATTATTCAAGTGAATTTTGGATCATTTGTCTTGAGGAAATTTTGATTTTTCAAGTTTCTTAGACATTCCAAATAGAAACTGCCATGTATTTTCCAGCTTTCATGAATGTGGCTAGTTTTTAGGAGAAATTTCAGGTACTGTTGGCAGGGTAGTTTATAATGCAGGTGCATTATATCTGCTGGAGTTGGCCCCTGCATAGGCTAGGGTGTATGGGTGGGCCATCAGTGAGCAGCAGGCCATAGAGCAAGGCAGAAGCAAGCTAGGATGCTAGAGGAAGACAGGATCTACAGAAAACTTACAGGGATATGGGGAAGTAAGAAATTAGGGGTGGAGGACAAGAGGCCTCTGACATCGTTCTCTGGGGTCAAGTTCAGTCTGTGGCAAAGCAGAATCAGTGCCAAGCCAAACATGGAGACTCAAGGGGAATTCAGTATGGGGAAAATGAGGCAAGAGAATGTGTTAGAGCAGAGTTGATCCCAGTGTAAGAATCAGTGCTTATCATTACGAGAATTCTATCCAAAAGGCACAACAAAGAACATACCTTCTCACCTGGAAACTGGGGCACTGATGCTCAGAGAGCGGCGTGGGTTGGGAGTAGGATTGGAAAAGAGAAGTCCTGGGAACAGAGGAAGGCTTAGTTAGAGGGTCTGCTAAGCTGGCAGGGGATCTGTCTGCTCCATTTAGGCCTTCTTCCTGATAGTGTTGGAGAAATGCTGGCATCTCCACTTTTTAGACATAGAACAGACTTGACCACTTTTAGTCCTGCTGGGTTGTAGAGTGACAGCTCTTGATATGCTGACCAGCTGGCTCAAGGTCGATTCTAGGGGGAATGGTAGACAGCCTACTGATAGCCAAAGGGGGCTGAGGCAGGGAGAATTATCCCAATACTGTAAATGAAATTCAAGTATGTTTAACACATGGTCATCTATTTAGTGTATCATACGTAACAGTAAAGTCAAAGCAGACACCCCCCTCCTGAAGAAATCAAGTGGTGTTTTATTAAGAGGTTAGAATTCAGTTAAAAACAAAATTCAAGTCTTAGATACTGAGAATGCTGAAAGAGGTGGAAAACAGAAGGCTCTGGTAGTCTTTTTTGTTTTTAAAAATTCCTAATTATGTAATCAATACATGCTCATTGCTCATCCTACTCCCCTGCCAAACTGAAGGTGCTATAAGAAAATAGAAGGAAAAAAAAAACCCACTAACCCTACCATCTGCATGCAACAATGATGACATATTCTTTTATTTTTTATATACTTATAATATTTTATATGTGGTTACTTAAAATTTATTTTTCTGGTCATGAATATACTTAGACTCTGAAGTAAATGTGCAACATGCTAAAAAATTGAAGAAAATGGCCCAAAATTCCATCTACCCAGAGAATTTAGGCTTCCAGAAATATTGTGCAAGCAATGCATCAATATTTTCCTTGTAAATAATTAAAATAACATATAAACAATTAATATAGGTATAATGTAGGTTTCCTTTGACCACCTTTCAATTCCAGTCCTCTATCCAAAACAGAACTCTTAATACATAATTACGTATATTTTTTCGTACGCATCTAATTATATAGCATATATTTAAGGTAATGATAAACACCTGAGAGTCTATTGCCCAACCTAAGAATATGACCAGTAACATTAAAACTGCTCCTGTTGGTGGACCACATGGGTTGTTTCCAATTTTTTCTTTTACTTTTTTTTTGCTATAACACTGCTATTATGAAGCCTTAGAAAAGAAATTCTGCAATCTGCTATCACCACATCTCACCCACCTGCAAGTTTACCCATATATGCTACCTTCTCCTCTGTTATCATGGACACTAGCAAGAGCAAAACCACACATCCACAAACTAGATTCCATTCCCTTTCATCTACTCAGGACATGATTCCATCAGTTCACCTCTTCCCATTGTGAATTATTTTCCCCTCTCTGTTGGATCTTCCCCTCATTGTGGAAGCATGTAGCTGTTTGTCCTATCTTAGTGGGTAGGAGTAGGAAAACATCCTCTTGAACTAATATTGCTTTCCCATTAGGTTTCAATTTCCTCTTCCCTCTATAGCAGAATTCCTTTAAAAAGTTGCCAAATTTGTTGTCTTCAGTTTCATTCCATCTTCTTCACTGAAGCCATGCCAATCAGGCTTCCACTCCCACCACTCCTCTCAGTCTGCTCTTGTCATGGTTATCAGTGACCAAAAATTTGATTAATTCTCAGTTCTCCTCTTTCTTGATTTGTTTGACACAATCACTGCCTTCTCTTTAATACATTTTCCTTGTATGACCTCCAGGGAACCCTATTTTCCTGCTACTTCCTTGGCTTTTCTTTCTGTCTCCTTTGCTGATTATTCCATACCTCCCCAAAGTATTAAATGGTGCTTCATTCCAGGGCTCAATCCTTGGGCTTCTTTTCTTTAAATATATTTACTCCCTTGATTGCATCCAGTGTCACGTCATATCTATTAATACCTTCTGACAACTCCCAGAATTAAATATCAATCTCAAACCTAGACTTTTCCCTTGAACTCCAGCTGCCTACATGTTCTCTTGGCTACCTGATAGGCATTTTTATATAACACATCCAAATTTCAGCTTCAGATTTTTCTCCTCAAATCTATTCTTAGTCTTCCCCATCACAGTTAAGGGCAATATCATTTTTCCATTTGATAATGCCAAAAACCTTGGAGTTGTTCTCGACTCTTCTCTCTTGTCCACACACTCTATATCCAAGCCATCCACAAATTCAGCTGTATCTTATATTGAAAAATATCTGGTATCTGATGATGTAGCTCCACCTCCACCGCTACTACGCTGGTCCAAGCTAACACCATTTCTTGCTGCATTGGTAGAACTGGTTTCCCTGTTTCTAATCTTAACCTGCTAGATGCAACTTTTCTCATACTGCATTTCTCGTCTGATCCCAGAACACAAAACAGGATTTGAATGGCACTATTTTCTCAGTTTTCCCAAGGATGGTACATACCATTCTTGCTGTGTCGATTACTACAGTCTTAACATCTATCTAGTTCTCTACTTCTTTTCTTCAAGGATGTTCTGCTTTTCCTGGTACTATCCCTTTCCATGTAAATTTTAGACTCAATAATATTATCAAGTCTCATAAAAACCGGGTTGAAATTTTCACGGAATACAGGTAAGTCTGGAGTCAATTGACACCTTTATGTTAATGAGTTTTCCTACCCAATTCTTGAACATGGTATCAGTTTATTTAGATTTTAATATCTTTTAAAAACACTTTATAATTTCTTCTATAATGGTCCTACATATCTCTGCTTCATTTTTTCCCTAAGGACTTATGTTTTGTGGGTTCTGTATGTGGCATATATTTTTAATTACATTTTTCTGTTCTTGTTTGGAAACTCAGTTGATTTGTCAATATTGATCTTTTGCCCAGCTACCTAATTCCAGTAGTTTATTATATATCTGTTTGGATTTCAGATACAAAATTATGTAATTTATAAATAACTACTTACCTTTTTTCCTCTTTCCTATTCTTTATATTCTTTATTTCCTTTTCTTGTCCAGCTGTGCTGCCTAGTATCTTCAGTACAATGTTGAATAAAAGTAGAGATAATGAATATACTTTTATCATTCTTCATTTTAAAGAAAGTGTAGGCCAGGCGTGGCAGCCCATGCCTGTAATCCCAGCACTTTGGGAGGCCGAGATGGGCGGATCACTTGAGGTCAGGAGTTCAAGACCAGCCTGGCCAACATGTTGGAGCCCTGTCTCTCCTAAAAATACAAAAATTAGCCAGGCGTGATGGTGTGCATCTGTGCTCCCAGCTACTCAGGAGGCTGAGGCAGGAGAATCGGTTGAATCCAGGAGGCAGATGTCACAGTGAGCTGAGATTGTGCCATTGCACTCCAGCCTGAGTGACAAAAGTGAGACTTCATCTCAAAAGAAAGAAAAGAAAGAAAGAAAGAAGAAAGAAAGAAAGAAAGAAAGTATATTAGCATTTCTCCAGTGAGTCTTAAATAGATATTCTTTCTTAGATTAAGGAGATTCTTTTTTGTTCTTATTTGTTTTACTTACTTGCCTCAAATGGGTATGTCTAATTGCTGCTCTTAAACTAATTCATTTATTTGCTTTTGCTGTCTTCACAATGCTTTGTCTCTGATGTGGTTTTTTAAAGAAAATTCGTCTTGCATGGGATTTCAGCAATTCTGGAACATTCTCAACCATTATTTCTTTGACTTTCCATGCTGCTTTTCTTATTATATCTTTCTGGAAATTTGATTAGAATACATTAGGCTTTTTCACTCTTTCCTGTTGCTTATTTTCTTTTTTCAATTGTTTATTCTTTTTGTCTATTTAGATCATATTATGAATAATGTATGGAGTACAGTATGTACTCCTTTGTGTTTAACTTCTTTTGCTCAGCATACCATTTTTGAGATTCATGTTATTAATATATGAGTAGCTTGTTCTTTTTGGTAAGGACTTATTACTACCATTTTAGTTGTTTTATAGGTCCTTTCTTTCTTCCTCTCTGTCTTCCTTTGTGGTTGAGTGATTTTCTATAGTAATATGTTTTGATTCTTTGCTTTTTATTTTCAGTGTATCTATTATAGTTTTTTGCTTTGTAGTTACTATGAAGCATATAAAAAGTATAACTACAACAGGTTATTTTAAGTTGATAACAACTTAACTTTAATCACATGGAGACCAAAAAACTCTGTACTTTAACTCCATCTCCTCCCCTGACATTTTGTAATTTGATGTTATGATTTACATCTTTTTATAATATATATCCCATAACAAATTATTGTAGTTATTTTTTAGGCTGGGTATTGTGGCTCACACCTATAATCCTAGGTAGATGGATCACTTGAGTCCAGGAGTTCAAGACCAACCTGGGCAACATAATGAAACCTCGTCTCTACTAAAAATACAAAAGAAAAAAAAAAATGAGCCATGCGTGGTGGTGCATGCCTATGGTCGCAGTTACTTGGAAGGCTTAGGCAGGAGAATCGCTTGTACCCAGGAAGCAGAGGTTGCAGTGAGCTGAGATCACGCCAGTACACTCCATGGGCTACAGGGCAAGACTCTGTCTCAAAAGAAAAAAAATTATTGTAGTTATTTTTTTAAATAGTTTTGTTTTTTAACCTTCATACTTATGATATAAATAAAGGACTTACATACCACCATTACAGCATTAGAGCATTTTAAATTTGACTGTATACTTACTTTTACTGGTGAGTTTTATACTTTCAGATGTTTTATGATATTCATTAACATCCTTTTCTTTCAGCTTAAGGAACTCCCTTTGGCACTGCTCCTAAAGACAGGTCAAGTGATAGTGAACTCCCTTAGCTTTTGTTTGTCTGGAAAAGTCTTTATTTCTCCTTCATTTCTGAAGGACAGATTTGCTTGGTACAGTACTCTTGGTTGGCAGTGTTTTTCCTTCAGCACTATTAATGTATTATCCCAGTCCTTCCTGGCTTATAATGTTTCTGCTCAGAAGTTTGCTGCTGGGTGTCAGAACTCCCTTATGTGTTATTTGCGTCTTTTGTCTTGCTACTTTCAAAATTTTCTCTTTGTCTTTGATCTTTGACAGTTTGATTAGATTATATCTTGGGATAGTCCTATTTCAATTGAATCTGACTGGAACTTTTTGTCCTTTCTGTACCTGGGTATTTGTATCTTTCTGTAGATTTGGAATGTTTTCTGCTATTTATCTAAATAAGCTTTCCTACTTTTTTATCTTTCTGTACTCCTTCTTGGATACCAGCAACTCATACATTTGCTCTTTTGATACCATTCCATAAATCTCATAAGCTTTCTTTATTCCATTTTTCTTTTTTCTCCTCTGATTGTATATTTGCAAATAACCTGTCTTAGAGTTCACAGATTTTTTTTTGCTGCTGCTTAATCAGGTCTGCTGTTGGTGTTCTCTACTGCATTTTTATTTCGTTTTATGTATTTTTCAACTCCTCAAAAATGTTTTTAAAAATTACTTTAGGCTCTCTGTTAAATTTCTAATTCTGGTCACTTACTGTTTTTCTCATTTCATTGAATTGTTTATCTTCTTGAAGTTTATTGAGCATCTTTAGCTATTTTGGATTATCTATCAGGCATTACCTACATCTTCATCTCTTTAGGGTCGGTCACTAGTACCTTATTTTGTCTGTTTAGTGACAACATGTTTCCCTGATCCTTGTAGTCATGCATCACCCTCTGTGCATTGAAGAAGTAAACCTTTGTGGCTTTGTTTTGGAACCTTCTTCAAAAGTAAACCTGTTCAGAGTTTCTAGGCAGGTTGTCTGGTCTGGTCCCTAATTCTCTGATTGCTGTGGCTTCCAGAGGGTACTTTAACATGAGTACCCGAGTACTACCACACTAGAGTAGCTTAGCATGCTAAGCCCGTGGCTACCAAGGCTGGTGCAGCACTGGGATGTACCTGATGCCCTTGGCTGCTGAGAGCCTGCCTGTTGCTGTGGGTTATTCATAGCTTAAGGCCACTGCAGTCAGCTGGCAGTGATGCAGGCCAGAACTCAAATCTGTGTCATAGGGGCTACAGGTTTCTGCCTGATGCTAGAGTGGGTCTAGAAGTTTAGTTCACAGGTATCAGCGTGGAGTCATAGGCCATGGGGGTCTACCTGATGCTGGATTTTACGGTGGCAGGCCCAGTATTGGGGACCTAGGCAAAGTGTTACACTCATTTCTCTATTTTCCCCCCGGGCAGATGGTAACTTTTTCCACTGCCTGAGGTAAGGGGAAGGGATAACATGGGTAATGCAAAATTGTCCTTTCTACCCTCTTTGATGTGTCCTTGTTATTATTGTGCTGTAACCAGGCACTGTGATCTGTTACCTGGTTTCTTTAGCTCTTGTGAGGGTATTTTTGTGCATGGATAACTGTTTAAATTGATGTTTCTGTGTGGGAATGATCTCTGGAGAGTCCATTTCTGCCATTTTGCACTACCTTCTATCAATTTTTACTTCTGAGTTCACATGCTTTTTGTGTTGTCTGAAATCTCTGCATAACCTAAGAGCACAAAGATTTTCTCCTATATTATCCTATAGACATTTTGTAGGTTTATCTTTTATATTCAGGTCTTCAGTCCATTTCTATAAATTTTTGTATGTAGTGTGAAATAAGGAAATTGGTATTAAAATTGTAAGTTCAAATTAATAAAATAATGGCTTTTATAATTGCATCAAAATATGAAATACTGAGGGATACATTGAACAACATATTTGCCTGACTTGTGCACTGAAACATACAAAACATTGCTGAGATATGTTTTTTAAAAAAGCTCTCAATAAAGAAATATACCGGGCTGATGGATTCAAGGATTTGATGTTGTCAGGATGTTGTGTTGGTTAATTTTGTGTGTCAACTTATCTAGGCTATGGGGCCCAATTATTTGGTCAAACACTAGTATAGATGGTACTGTGAAGGTATTTTTAGATGTGATCTAACATTTATAATCATTGACTTTTAGTAAAGTAGATTACCCTCCATAATGTTGGTGGTCCTCATCCAATCAGTTTAAAGCCTTTGGAACAGAAACAAGTTTTCCATAGAAGGAGGAATTCTGCTTCAAGACTGTAGTTTGAAAATCCTTCTTGAGTTCCCAGCTTGCTGGCCTGCCCTACAGATTTTGGACTCAAGACTGCAACATCAGTTGTTACCTGTTTCCAGCCCACTGGCCGGTCCTATAGATTTCAAACTTGCCTCAACAATTTCTTAACATAAATCTCTTTATACACACACACACACGCAGACACACAACAGTCGATTCTGTTTCTCTAGAAAACTTACTGATACAGATGTCAGTTCTCCCCAAATTAATCTATAGCGTTAATGCAATATCACCAGGCCTTTTTTTCCTTCAGAAAGTTTTTCTTTCAGAAAGATTTTTGTAGCAAAGGACTTAGACAAAATAATTTTTTAAAAGAAGAATAAAGTTGACGGACACATATTACCTGATCTCAAGTTTTATTTTAAAGCTACAGTAATTGAGACATTGTGCTCTTGGCACAAGGGTAGACCATATAGGTTACCAGAAAAGAATAGAGACTCAACTGATATATAGATATTTATTTTTAGAAAGGTGCTAAGGTGATTCAAAGGGTAGTCTTTTAAAAAATGAAAGGGTAGGACAGGTATGGTGGCTCACACCTGTAATCCCAGCACTTTGGGAGGCCGAGGTGGGTGGATCACCTGAGGTTGGGAGTTCGAGACCAGCCTGGCCAACATGGAGAAACCTTGTCTCTACTAAAAATATAAAATTTAGCTGGGTGTGGTGGCACATGCCTATAATCCCAGCTACTTGGGAGGCTGAGGCAGGAGAATCGTTTGAACCGGGGAGGCATAGGTTGCAGTAAGCTGAGATCATTCCACTGCACTCCAGCCTGGGTCACAGAGCAAGACTCTGTCTCTAAAAAAAAAGAAAAAAAATGAAAGGATAGTCCATTAAAAAATGTTGATGGAGCAGTTGGATATCCACTGGGGAAAAAAAAGGAACTGATTTTTGGATGAAATTACTTTGTCCAATACAGAAGAAGAAAATAATTATCTTTATTATTTCAGAGATGGGCACAGGGAGCCAGGGTGAGGGGGAACCTGGAAGATGGGGACAGGGTGAGCTTGAGGGAGAGGTCGAAAATAATTACCTTTAATTTCATCATCCAAAGATAGATACTGTGATGTTTTCTCTTAGACATTGCCTTATATGTAATGTACAGATAACATAAATTTTTAAATTTACATGTTTGAAATCAACCTTTTTACTGGATTTGCTTTTTACATGTTGTTATAACATCACAGCTTTCTATGTGAAGGACATTTGAATGACTTTCTGATACTGAGTCATGAAGGTGTTCCATATGTTACCTAATGACTCTACTATTGAAATTAATAGTAATAGCAGCTGCCTTTCTTGGTTACTTTCTACATGGAAGCTATGCTAAGCAGGTTATATGAATTGTATTATTTACTCCTTACGACTGCTCTTTCAGTTAGTTGGCTCCATTAAAAAAAAAGCAGGGGGAACCAAGGGTTAAGTCACTTGTGTATCTCTAATGTGTGAAACTTGGATTTATAATTAATTGTTTGTTATTCCAATACCTGAGAAAAATAGACGGCCATTTGTTAGACTCTTTATAGCTTTTTGCTACCGTAAATTCTGAGGCAGATATCTTTGTGTAGAAATTATTGTCTACATTTTAGACGTCTGAACTTCTTTTCTTCTGCTAGTCCTTTATATGTTTGATCCATCTTCACTGAATGAAATATGTTCAAAGCCAGTGTAGGTGTGCACCGTAGCATGCAGGGCAAAGCAGTGCACAAACTGCGAAGCTGTTCTTTTGGTTGCTAGTGGCCTGAGCCAGATAGCACCAGGCCAGGATGGGCATTTCTGTAGGAGTGCAGATCTGCTGGGGAGTGAGTCTAAGGGATCTGCAGAGCTAACTATTTGGTGATTAGACTCATGTTGTAAAACACAGGAGAAACAACTTTAGTAGTCTGTATCCTAGGACTTTTTTAAATGAAATTATATAATGTTGGTCCAGTGACTTAATCCTCTTTTGCTTTGGTTTTTCCATCTGAGAGAAGAGCGCTAAGTTAGAGCTTTGTCACCGAGTAAGATGCCCTAAGGAGTTAGTGTTGTCCACTGAGCAAAATCATATCTATTGATGATTTGGAAAGTCACTAAGGAGGCAGTACTACACTGGTAGTGTAGCTTTGAAGCTAGAGAGACTTAGGTTCAAATATAGCTCTAAACCACTTATAGTTTACCAAATGATTTCAGACAAATTTCTTGAGTCTTTTTGAGCTCTGGTTTTCTAATTACTTGGAATATAAAACAAGCACACACTTATCTGTAAGCAAGGGATCTCTTCTCATGACTCCTTGATTTGTTCTTTGGATGTTTCCCCACCTTATTTGGGCTGTGATTTTGTAGAAGAATCAGGGTCCTCTACCTCTCCACCCCGCCGATGTAATCTAAGGCTTCTTTCCTCTAATGAGCAACCTATTTCTGCTTATTCCTTATGATACGATAATGATAGAGTTACATCTTTTTGGTTCTTAACTTCTATTATCTGCAGGTCTGCCTGTCTTTTGCATTGTCTTAACCTGTTATTGACAGCAAAAGTGGCCTAAGTGAGGTAGGAGGTCATGTCTAAATTTGTGAAGAGTTGTTTTTAAACAGCCTAAAGATTGTGTTTATATTTAGAATTTTTTTTTCACTTAAGGCTTATGTACCATTAGTGTTAGGGTGAACAAAAAAAAAGCACAGCAGCTCTAATAGTCTCTCCAGTACACCTCGTGTAACTCCCTGACTTCTGGGGTTCCTGGTTTTTCACATTGAGGCTTCAGGAACCCTGGAAACTCACTACAGAAGGGGGAGATGGGGAGGAAGGAAGGAGGAGCAAGACTGTGAAGTAACTCAAGAATGGAAAACCGAATATCATATGTTCTCACTGATACGTGGGGAGCTAAGGTATGAGGTCAAAAAGGCATAAGAATGATACAGTGGACTTTGGGGGACTTGGGGGGACGAATGGGATGGGGCAAGAGATAAAAGACTGCAAATAGGGTGCAGTGTTGCCTGCTCAGGCAATGGGTGCACCAAAATCTCACAAATCACCTCTAAAGAACTTGCTCCTGTAACCAAATACTACCTGTACCCCAATAACTTGTGGAAAAATAAAAATAAATAAGTTCTAGAACAAAAAAATTAGAGAAAGATAGCTGGTGGGTAGAATAATATGGGAAGATGTACTTTTAAATTAATTTTGTCTTGCATGACTAAAGACACATTGATGTTTTGCCTAGAGAAACCTTTGTTTAAGATGGTTGTTTTTTAATGCAAGGAAAAAGTGGAGTATGGAACCTAGGTTGGGATGAAATAAATATGCATGTGTGCATATATTTTATTTCTTTTCTCCTCTTAAAATGGCAAGCAAGGTATCTGGGGAACAGATATACTCTGCAAATGGATCTTCACCATGTTGGAATTTGGGGATTACTCTTAATGCAAAAGAAATGCCCCTGTTATGGTTTATATACCTCTCATTTCCATTTCAAATGTAACTGGCACTAGTGGCAGGTATTTTGTAAGATGTGGCTGATACATAGCGCCTTACAAAGTTTATTTTGTGTGATCAACACAGAATACTGGTGAGTAGAGAGCTTTTTAGTTGTGTGGTTCTTATTTCTTTATTTTCCTGTGCCTGACCTAACGAAGCTTGAGTGGACATGATCAGATTACCATAGTAATTTAGAAAGGAACACGCTCTATCCCTGCCTCTTCACTGTCTAATGAGTTCATGTAAAAAATATATCAAAAGAAATTCTCATTGCAGAATCCTCACATTTCAAAGGGGAGCATATTTATTATGAGAACTGCTGATTCATTAGGAATGCTTCCTAATTCATACAGCAACAGCTGCTTCTGGTTAGAATCAACTCTGTCTCCTCTTTTTGTGCCCCGTCTCTCCAAAGGGATGTTAAATTTTGGTTTAAGACTTTCTCTTGCTTTCACTTTTTCCTTTCTCACTCTTTCTCTTTCTCCAGTTGTAATGCTTTATTCTTCTCAGTGTTCATAGGATTTGAACAACCTACTGTACCTGCTCCCCACTTTTAAAAATGACTTTCCTTAAGGTTACAAATCCTAACAAAACTCTTCTGATAATGTGTTTTGTTTGCATTCACAGTGGCAGTGGAGTGTATTGTACAGCAGCAAAGAAAAAAGTTGAGACACCTTGTAGTCATGAATTCTAAGTGCAGTAATTTAAAGTACAGGCAGCATTTCAGAAACTGCCATTGTCCATTAAGTGAAACCACTGTATTAACGTATCATAGCATGCTGTTCTAATCACTTTTCTCCAAATACCAGCTTTTGAAAGAAACATGGCTGTATTTTTTTATACAAAATCTGAAGTCGTGTAATTGAATGGCTTGGCAGAATAGGTAAATGAATATAGCAACATGCATTCAAATATGTCTCCTGGGTTTGTAATGAGCTGATTGAAGTTCACAGTTGTAAGACTTGCCGTTTTATTTCCTGATTTTACATTCCGGACCCAGACAAAGGTGCCAGGTTTTTTTGTGTGTATTAACAGAAAAAGAAAGAAGAAAATTGTTCATAAAAATCAGGTTGCCTTTCCTCGGCATCACTATTGGATTCTGTGTTCCAGTAACTTTTATTCAACTGTCCTTCTATAAAATAAAGCATCTTCTAATGTGACTATTTCTATTTAATTTTAGAATTATTAACTGCCTCTGATAGGGCTGAAAGAAATTCTGTCATGTTGGCTGGGATTGGTAGTCTGCCACGGGTGTGTGTCCACATTGGTATGAGAGAGAGTTGTTGCCTATGCATACTTCTCTCATAGCATTAATCTTAGTAATTACACTTGTTGATTTACAAGTCTGAATTCCCCGCTAGACACTGAGCTTCTTGAAACTAGAGATTGTATCAGATTCACCTGTTAACCCCAGGACCCAGCAGAGGACCTCACAGTCAGTGGTTCATGACCAATGAGCTATAGAATGCTGTATTAGTCAGGGTTCTCTAGAGGGACAAACTAATAGGAGATATATATATATCCATAGTAATGTATATATGAGTTTATTAAGTATTAACTTACATGATTACAAGGTCCCACTGTAGGCCGTCTGCAAACTGGGGAGAAAGGAGAGCCAGTCCGAGTCCCAAAACTGAAGAATTGAGAGTCTGATGTTCGAGGGCAGAAAGCATCCAGCAGGGGAGAAAGCTGTTAACTGGGAGGGTAGGCCAGTCTCTCTCCTTTTCCTGGTTTCCTACCTGCTTTATATTCGTTGGCAGCTGATTAGATTGTGCCCACCAGATTAAGGGTGGATCTGCCTTCCTCAGCCTTCCTCAGCCCACTGACTCAGATGTTAATCTCTTTTGGCAGCACCCTCACAGACATACCCAGGATCAATATTTTGTATCCTTCAATTCAATCAAGTTGATACTCAGTATTAGCCATCACAAATGCTAAGCCAAATGGATGTTGGTGTAGATACCGAAATGTACAGCAGACAAAAAGATCATCCAGCTTTGGAACTAAACAGACATAATTTCAAATCCTAGTTAAGAGACTGGGAATTGCTTATGGAATCCAATTGAGATTTTGATGTTTTAGGATAGTTCTAGATATTAAAAACAGCGACTGTGCTACTATACATTCAGACAAGAGAAGTCATGTGCTTTTGGTAGGAGATAGGGCAGAAGAGGAAAGGACAGAGTAATATTGGGAGATTGCCATTCACTGGGCACAGAAAGATCTACTTCTGGGTTTGTCGGGATGTCCTTTAGGCTCTGCGGAAGTGAGGTTCTACGTAAGTCCTTATATTCTCTGAGCTCATCTTTCTTCTGCTACAAAAAGAGTGAGTTGAACACTTAGAGCAACTGGCTAATCTCCCACTTCCTTTGCCTCACCTGGTTGGGCTAGATAACAAAGAGCTTGGGTTCTACCTTTTCTGTTCAAGGAGCAAACCCTTAGCACCACTCATGGTATTATGGCCAGACCTCTGGGGTGGGCATGATTTCTTAGGGAGAGAACTTGGCATAATATGGAGGTTCTCACCCTCAGCGTACATAGACAGACTTGGTTTATTTCACTCATTTGTGAGATGTTTCATAAATAATTTGTTAGTATTAAATAATATAGCTAATGAAGTTTGTGAATGATATACTGTTTTGATACATTAGGTGGACTGGAGGCATTCCTATAATACCCCTCACGTGACATGGAGTGGCAGCTAACACCACAGAGTTGTGATACATGGGCATGCCCATGGAACTATGTTACTGTTAAAACTTGCCCTTCACTGGTCAACAGTCAGGGAAAAAAGCTAAAATATACAGTGTGGCTTCAAAGATCATCATAGAAGCCAGACTCAAAAGGCTATGTACTGTATTATTCCATTTCTATGGTGTTCTGGGGAAAAAAAAGCAAAACTATGGAAATAGGAAACAGATCAGTCGTTGCCAGGGCTGAGATTTGGGGGAGGCAAGGTTGACCACAAAGGAGGCAACACAGGCAAGCTGGGCGGGGTGTGATGGAAGTGTTCTATACCTTGATTGTTTATGGTTGTTACACCAGTGTGGGTGTTTGTCAAAAGAGTGACTTTTACTCAATGTTTAAGAAGTGAATTTTTAAAAGAGATGGTGGGAAGGACAGGTGGAAAACAGATGATCTCAGTATAGTGTGGTAATAGATACTCGGTAAGGGGGATTCAGCTGCATGGGGCACAAACAAACATTTGGGGGCCCTGGGCGTGTTGTATATATTCATTGTGGGTGGTGGTTACACAGCCGTATGCAGTTACAAAATTCATCTATATGTACATAGAGAATGGGTGAATTTTATTTTATATAAACTATAATTCAAAGTTGATTTTTAAAAAAGAAAAAGGATCATGAGCTTTGGATTGGAGAGACCTTACTTCAAATCTTGACCATTTCCTTACTTGTTTGGTGATCTTGAGCAATTCACTTCATGTCTCTGAGCCTCAGTTTCCTCATCTGTACATTATAGCTAAAAGTACCCATCTCACATAGCTGAGGTGAGAAATAGAAACAATGCCTGACGGAGCTAAGGTACCAGATATTTTCATTTTCATCCCATAAATGGCTCAGAGCACAGAACTGGTCTTTAAATTGACTGAAGCTGCCCTATTTTAGAGTCATAATAAAAGTTAAGTTCAAACATTTGTGAAAGGTAAAAATGTTAACATCCATATGTTTGTTTAATAATAGCTCTTAGAATCTTATTAGCATTGCTGTCTTTTATATCACTATAGCATGCTAAATCTTCTACGGTTAAGTCTTACTTAATTAGTTAACTAAGAGTAATATATGCTGTTCCTTCAGTCAGGAAGGCACAAGGAATTACTTGTAGCATTAACTTGGAAAGAGTCATTCATTGAGGAATAGTTGAAAAAGTACTAATGACACATTTATGATCCCCATGTTTTTTTTAATTTGCTTTCATTCTGTCTTTGAAATGAAATCTTTATCTTGTGTTAAGTGAATAAATATTAATTTTAGAAATCCCTATTGGCCCAGCCCACTCTTTTGTGACTGACGCAATCTTAAAAGTAATTGGAAAGAAAATCTGTGTGTTTGTGGCACTCAACATTTTAAAATCATTCAGAATGTGGTTGAGAACCATTCTTTCTCCTAAGAGAGTAGACATCTACCTAACAATCATAACAGAAGCTATTTTTGAGTGTCTGGTATGTTTTGTGAACTGTGATAGGCACTTTGTATTATTTTGCTTAATTTATTCCATACCACCACCTTGTTAGGTAAACAGGAAGTATTGCCCTTTTGCAGAGGAAAGTGGCCTTGGAGAGATGAAGGAACAGCTCTCAGGGGGAGCCTCCTCGTTAGGGGGAGAACCACACCTGCTGCTCTGGATGGTCCAGCTCCCCCTCCTCTCCTGCCATGTCTCATGATGGACACTGCTTCTGAAGGAAGCAGGCAACCTTCTGCCTAACATGTCCAGGCCAACCTTCTGCCTGACGGGAGCTCCTTTGTTAGCTCTCTTCTCCCAGAGTCAAATCTGTTTTTAAAATTTTATTTAGTAAGTAAAAGAGCACTGACAGAGCCACTCATTTTTGGCACCTCATTCTTCCTTGAGGACTTTCACCAGCCACACTGGTTTAAAATTTTTTTAGTTTATCTGGTTCCAGACTCTCCTCCTTCTAAAGTGTTCTTTTACGAAGACACAACCAATCAGGCCTGTCTTCTGCTGAAAACCCTTCTTTGATTTCAGGAAAAGAGTTAAACTCCATGGTCCAGCATGTATATTTCTTACAAGCCAGGCTCTGTGGACTGCTCTAGTTTCATCTCTGCTACTGCCAAAGAGCCTCTCTCCATGCATCCCCACCTCCAAAAGAAATATATATAAAAAAAAAAAATCACACAAAGAAACACCCTGCTCTACCCTTACTCTGGTATCCAACCACCCAGAGCCATTTGCAGTTCTTTGTTTCTATGCCTCTGTAATTTTTGGTTTCCTCCAGACGCAGGTGTGCCTCTCTTTCATCCAGTTCCTCTTCCTCGCTTAGCCAAGACCACAGTCTAGTTGAGATGCCCTTCCTCAGTGCTGCCACAGCTCTTTGCCCACCTGTGTTGCAGCGTCCTCACGTAGCATTGTGATCCATCCTTTACAGGTCTCTTTCCCAAGAAACTTAGAGTTCCTTGAGGACAGACAGCACCGTGTCTTGTTCATTTATTTATCCTAGCTGTCCAGGACAGGGCTGGCATGCATCTATGCTTACTAAATGTTTGTATGATTAATCCAGCCTTGCAGATTTGGCCTTAAAATCTAACAGGGAAAAAAATAGATTCTGACCTCTCTTTTATTCCCTCTCAACTAAGAGTGACCTTAGATAAGGGAGGGTCTCTTTCTTCCTGAGCCTGCCAGGGTTTATTGAGGCTGACTGTACCCACATTAAGGAAAGGTCACTGAAAACCTTATTAGCTCACCACCCTTGCCGTAGAACTGAGATCCATGATAAGCATGGCACAGGAAGAAGAGCATGAGGCTGTGGTATGACCAGTTTGTTAAAGAGTACAAACTTCCTCTTCATCCAGAGAGCCCATTTTGAAACTAGGTCATCACAGTGATTAAGCTCACTTACAGAAGCAGGAAGGCTATTGCTTCTTCATTCTATTCTCCCTGCCCAATCCACCTCCCTAGCCTTTCGGCAAGACCACTTGGACGTTGGTAGGTGGGGGAGAATCATACCTATGGCTGTTTGTTTTTTAAAGAAAGCAAAGGAGGGGGATAGTTTTATTAAGAGTTAATAAAAATAATACAGTGTGTGTGTGTGTGCGTGTGTGTGTAGAAAGTTTGGAGAATATAGGAAAACACAAAAATTAAAATGGAAAAATCATTTGTATATATTATAGAGCCTGCTTTTATACCTAAATATATTGCAAATGTTTTTCCATGTTAAATATTTTTCTATAGTCTGATTTTAATGAATATATAATATTTCATCATTTTAATAGTTAATAATATATTGTAATCATTCTATTATGTATTTAGGTTGTTTTGAAGTTTTTTTAATTATGAATAACAGTAGTTAACAGGCAACTTTTTTTCTTAAATTTTAAGGCACTGCATGCTCAATACATAAACTGTAGAAAACACAGAAAGGAATACAGAAGAAAAAGATTATCTACAATCCCATAATCTAGAAATAACCACGATTTATCTTTTCTTGTAGTCTTTCTAGGAGGATATATGATTGCATATGATACATAGTGGCGTATACCCTTTTTTTCTTCTTTTTCTTTTTTCCTCTCTCCTTCCCTCCCTCCCTCCTTTCCCCGCCCTCCCTCCTTTCCCTTCTTCCCTCTTCCTCCCTCCTCTTCCTCCCTCCCTTCCTCTCTTCCTCCTTCCCTCCCTCTCTTCCTCCTTCCCCTCCTTCTCTTCCTCCTTCCCTCCCTCTCTTCTCTCCCTCCCTCACTCCTTTTTCTCCCTTCTTTTCCTCCCTCCCTCCTTCCTTCTCTCCTTTCCCTTCTCTTTTTCCTTTTCTTTTTTGGTAGAGACTCCTGCTCTGTCACCCAGGCTGGAGTACAGTGGCGTGATCTTGTCTCACTGGAACCTCCACCTCTTGGACTCAAGCCATCCTCCTACCTCAGCCCCCTGAGTAGCTGAGGCATACAGGACTACAGTGACTACAGGTGTGAGCCGCCACACCCAGCTAATTTTTGTATTTTACGTAGTGACAGGGTTTCCCCATGTTGCCCAGGCTGGTCTCGAACTCCTGGGCTCAAGTGACCTACCCATCTTGGCTTCTGAAAGTGCTGGGTTTACAGGCATGAGCAACCACGCCTGGCCGTTCTTTTCAATCTGTATTACTTTGTGGACATTTTCTCATACGCTTAAAAATAATCTAAAATACAATTTTCTGTTGCCTGGATTTGCTGTAATCTACCTCGCCATTCTCTTAGCGCATGTTTAGAGAAGTGTATGTGTTGTGCTATTATAAGTAATAAAAGAACTACCATTTAAAATATATTATGAAAAAAGACACAATATTTAATACTGGTAAAAATGTAGTAAAAATGATTCATGCATACATTTTTCTGGCCTTTGTTTTAATTTTCTACTTTTCGTAGTAACTCATTAAAAGGCAAGCTTTCTGCACTCTTTCTTTGTTTTTTTTTGTTTTTTTTTTTTTTTTTTTTTTGAGATGGAGTCTTGTACTGTTGCCCGGCCTGGAGTGCAGTTGTGTCATCTTGGCTCACTGCACCCTCCGCCTCCCAGGTTCAAGCAAATATCCTGCCTCAGCCTCTCAAATAGTTGGGATTACAGGCACCTGCCACCATCCCCAGCTAATTTTTGTATTTTTAGTAGAGACAAGGTTTCACTGTGTTGGCCAGGCTAGTCTCGAATGCCTGACCTCGTAATCCACCAGCCTCGGCCTCCCAAAGTGTTGGGATTACAGGTGTGAGCCACTGCACCCAGCCCTGCACTCTTTCAATCCTATGTGAGTTTATGAATTTATATCAGAGGCCAGGTGTGGTGGCTCACACCTGTAATCCCAGCACTTTGGGAGGCCAAGGCAGTTGGATCACTTGAGATCAAAAGTTCGAGACCAGCCTGGTCAACATGATGAAACCCTGTCTCTACTAAAAATACAAAAATTGGCATGGTGGCATGCGCCTGTAATCCCAGCTAATTGGGAGGCTGAGGTGGGAGGATCGCTTGAACCTGGGAGGTGGAGGTTGCAGTGAGCCAAGATCACGCCACTGTACTCCAGCCTGGGAAACATAGCGAGATACTGTCTCGAGAAAAAATAGAATTTACATCAGAGAGACCTATTTACATCAGAGAAATGTATTTCTGCCAGGAGGTTTGCTGACTGAGCATCTTTTCTCTAAAATTTAGTTTTTAGGATTTCTGTTTTGAAAATTATAGCTATATTTTGAGGGAGTTTTTAAACAACAAATTTAGGCTTTTGTAACATTATGGACTCTTCTCTTGGCTTACAGTAAAGCAGTGCCATCTGTACAAAGGTTATTTTAAAAATTTGGAGTGGCTGAGGGTAGGAGTTCCATCAGGGTTTCAACAGAGAGTGACCAATGGCATTTTATGGTGTGGCTTTGGGTGCCTTGTCACGGATTCCCAGCTCTTCAGCCTGCTTGTGTTTGAGATCCTCTGTTCTGTTGAAGGGCTCAGTTGAGGAACCTGCCTATTTCATGCTGTGGCTGCTGTGTGGTTTTGGTGCAGAAGGAATGCACACCATACCTCTTTTCAGGGCGGCCCAGCCGTTACTTCTCACATTTTCCAAGTTCTGCGCTTGCTTGTTGCCTCTGTCACATCATTCCCGACGCCATAATGATTTCTTGTACAAATCTAAACCAGGGACCAGCTTTAGTGGAAGTAATACCATATTCGACTCTCTACTCAGTACCTGACTTATATATATTAGGCAATGAATGAGCGAATGAATACTGTCTATAAAACAAATGAGCTGAATTATTTTCTCATTTTGGCTTAGAGAATGAATGAGTGAATGACTGCTATCTATAAAACAAATGAACTTAATTATTACCTCATTTTGACAACATCTAATCAAATATAAAGTATAAGCACTGTCTAACATACACTTTACTGAAACCATTCCCAGAGAGTTTTTTCAGAAAGTACTTACTTGGTATAGGAAGTGACAGAGAACTGGATTTGACCCTGATCTACTTTGTGGCTGTGTGACTCTGAGCAAGTTACTTAGCCTTTCTGTGCATCAGTTTTGCCATCTGGTATCTGGGGGATATAATGGTACCTACATAGAATTACAATGAGCAAATAAGCAAAGGCATGTAAAGCTCCTGGCATTTGGTAATTCCGGAATAAAGAGTGGTCTCTACCACTATTAAAATACTTGCCACTCTACTTCTAATACTTTGATCAGTTTGGTGCACAGTAGTCAATGTGCTTGGACCTAGGTGGATCTTGTAGTTACAGTTGAATAGATTAGATCTTCTTCAGGGTTGCTGAATTTCCATGTGATTAATTGTGTACAAAGAAAGACTTTTCCTTCCTTCAGCCTGACCCAGGTCTGCTGCAAAATTAGATAGCCGTGGAGGTTTTCCTCAGAGTAGGAGAATCTGGTGGGCCAGACAGAATACTGTGGCAGAATGAAGCAAGAAGAAAGGCTGCTTGCCTTGCACAAACTCCTGCTTTACCACCCCTCAAACCCCTAGGTTTCATTTTCAGAAACATTTTGGGAAAAGCTCAGTGAAAGAGTTGCTTCGTCACTAAAGGTAACTTGATAGCAGACCAGTTTCCGGTCTGTCTTTGTTGCCAGCTCTCTAGTTGAAAGCTTCTACTTCGTACCCAAAGGAGGCTTTGAACATCAGCTGTCTGGAACAATCTCTGGCCTTATCGCTTATTTTAATGTTCCTTGCATAGAGTCATTCTTGGATGTGGTGCTCTGGGCAATCTCACCCCAGAATGCTTCCCTTCCTTTATTTAACCTCTGACCTGTGAAAACAAGAGTTAATCAAGAGTTCTAAGGTAGCTAAGAGGAAGGGGAAGTGTTTGGTTACAAATTAAATATGAACAAGTCATAAGTCATAAATCCCCAGTAGTGCCACCAGTTGTGTGTCTCAAGTTGCATATGGTACAGAGTGTTTGGGTTATAAATTCAAGTTCAGAGCTCTCTGATTGCTTGGGGGTAGGTGCGAGGTTCATTTTATTTTGGCCTAAAAATCTGCCTTTTAAAACATTTCTTTTATTGGACTAGCTTCATTCATATCCTACTTTCTCTGTGTGCCTGTCTCTCCTTCTTCCTTTCTTTACCTGCCTGCCTGCTTGTGTTGATTGGTGTGCTGTTCTGTGAATTGAGACAGAACTGCTTCCCTGAAAGAAGTTAAGCATATGGAAAAAGTTGCCAAGGAAAGGCATTGAAGCATAGAGCGTAAATGGGTTTAAGAGACAGCCAGACACTTTTATAGAGAGATTTGCGATTGAATGATATAACATTCAAGCAGAGATCTGGGGTGGAAATGAACTTAAATGAGTACTATTTGTGGAAAGCTGATGCCCTGTCTAATCTAGCATTTCCTTAATTGTCACCATAAGCATACATTTAAAGCTTTATACTTTAAATTAAAAAAGGCAACACAGTCTGTTTAAGAATCTAAGACATAGGCCATAGTTTTTCTAGAAAAAGTTCTTAAAAATATGCATTTAGGGTATAGCAGAGGTACTGGGTCTTGACACGAAGCACTGGAAACTTAAAATACTCTTCTGTCGTATTTGATTAAAACATATTAAATTGGGCTATTTATATTTGTGTTTCTGAATATAACATGTACACTAATTCCTGAAGCAATAAAGAGCTGACACATGACTAGTGTCCCTGGAGCTGGCAAAGTAAGAAAACACGCTGAATTGTTGGGAGGCAGCCAGAGTTAGATTGCTCAGAACACTTGCAGCCAAGGGGCTTTTGGAGGCGAGTTTTCCTTTATCTTACCAAGCACTACAGTGAGAACCACAAGGTAAGGGTTTTATATCCTAATCTCAGGGTTGATCGTTGTATTGTATTGTTTAGAGCAGGTCAGACTTAGAAATCGTACTGGACCGGTTCTGTGTCTGATCTGTGGTTTCAGTAGCTGTGTCATCTTAGGGAAATTACTTCACTTCACTGAGACTCAATTTTCTCATCTGTAAAATGGGATAATTATTCATCTCACAGAGTTATTTAGAGTCATATTTCAAAGCACCTAACACTTGATAGGTAGTTTCCCCCCCTTACTGTATTAGCTTCTACTCCCTGGCCCTAAAATGAGATTAATATCAAATAGCATCTGACTGGAAGAATTCGTTTTTTGTTTATTACTGCAAGTAGGACAGGGCTCCTTGTATAGCCATTTCTTCCTTTTGTTGTGTTTTTCTGGTAGAGACAGTGTATTTCTTAGGCTATGAACGCTCCAGTAGGGATGGGCTTTGGTTAGAACCTCACTAACCCATTACATTATATTACAGTAGTAATTCAAGCCATAAAATAAGATACTCTGAATGGGGAAAGTCTTGCAGGTGTGTGAATACAGGAGTAGGCAGCATCATAAACTCTCTTAGGAAAATGGTGAAAGGCCTGTGTGCTCACCCTGTCTGGGCTCAGTGGAAAATATTGAGAATTACACTGAATTGTCAGTGCAGGTGCCATTATTCCAAAGATCTCATGTTACCAACACTTCACCGGTGATAACAGAAAAGTGCCTCTGTGCTTTCCTCCTGAGCAATCTCCTTCAATCAAAGTAATGCTGTCATAGCAAAGAAGATGACAAATCCACTTTCTAAAAGCAACAATTATTGAATACCCATCAAGAAAGGAAAGAACTTTGTTTCCAGAATCAAATCCAAGTGTATGTTTGGGTAGATTTATATAAGCACAGATGTTTTATGGGAGTTTTTGGTGTTTTTTCATAATGTAAATTAATATTTCTACTCATTCAGTACATACAATATATTTTCCTGCATGGATATAATAGGTATCACAATGGGATGGTAATTATGTACATAAATCAGAGATTCTTTAGCTTAGCTGAATATCATAATCAATTTACAGTTTGGGATTAGCAGCTGTGAGCAAAGCAGAATGCCCAGACAGGGTGAGACTGGCTTGGAGCTCCCAAAGGGGATTGTGTTTTTCTCTTATTTAGGTTCCTTTGACTTTTGATCTTATCAAAGAGTATGGTATTATCAGGGTAAAACAAATTGTACTCAGTTCCAGGCAGTGTGGTAGGTGCATTTACATATGTTTCAGCCTCAAAAGAACCATGTGACGGTAGATATTATATCTCCATTTCACATATACGGAAGGAAGAATATGGCTCAGGCCACAGCCAGTAAGTAACAGAGCTGGTACTCACACCCAGGTGGGTCTCCAGACTTTGCAGTGTAAAGTTGATCAGTGAGGTGTTGCTTCGTCTTGGAAGACTTTCCAGAACCTCTTCTCTCTTCCCTTTGTGAACCTCTATCAGAGCACTGACCCATTGCTGCTGACAATTATCTGCCAGTGTGTCTGCTTTCCTCTTTAGACTGTGAGCTCCCCCAGATTCTGAGATGTGGGCCTTACTGCCCCATGTACCTAGCAGAGGGCCAGGCATATACTGGTGGGTCTTAATAAGCATGGGAGAACAGCCAGGCGTGGTGGCTCACGCCTGTAATCCCAGCACTTTGGGAGGCCAAGGTGGGTGGATCACGAGGTCAAGAGATGGAGACCATCCTGGCCAACATAGTGAAACTCCGTCTCTACCAAAAGTACAAAAAAATTAGCTGGGCATGGTGGTGCATGCCTGTAGTCTCCAGCTGAGGCAGGAGAATTGCTTGAACCCAGGAGGCAGAGATTGCGGTGAGCCAAGATCACGCCACTGCACTACACAGCCTGGGCGATAGTGCGAGACTCCCTCCCAAAAAAAAAAAAAAAAAAAAAAAAGCGTGTGAGACTATGTGGGTAGATGCCATTGATGCAACATATGAAAAATGAATGATATAGAAATGAATGTGGTGTTTGGACTGGAAACATCTTCTCAATTTTAAATTCTGTAGAAATGTTAATCAAAGCTAAATGTGGTTATCTCAGGAAGGTGAGGTGTACTTTTCCCTTAGGGAGGAACCATGTATAACCTTGCTGCTAAGGTTGTGGTTTGAGAACCAGCATACGTGAGTGGTTTCTGTTGTGCTTAAAGGTGGGAATGATTATTGGCTGAGTATAACAGGGAAGAAGGTATGTCTTATAGAAGGCAGTGCAGTTAGGAGCTAGGGTCTTCCTTCCTTCCCATCTTGTGTTAGGAGGGAAAGGGGAAGGAATGAGAAGTATAGGAGTGGAAGAGCTCATGTGAAAGCTTTTTCTCTTTGGTAAATTTGGGGGAGAAGAGTATCTTCTGAAGAGTGGGACAAACGGTTAGGGACAGAAGAGGAAAAATGTTTGGAGCAGACTAGAGGGGCTGGGCAACAGGAGCCCTGTTGCACTACAGATTAGAGGATTCTTGAACAATTTTAAGGGCTCATGTGTGCTTGAAAAATTAGGTGTTCAGATGATTGTAATCAGCCTGGTTTTGCGACGTTTTTCCATAGCAATTGAAATGGGAACAAGAAGAGAGTAGATGGTAGAGTTTACTTGTGTTGGGGGAGATGGGCAAGGGGCGAGGAATCTTGTTTTAAGTATTCCTTGGTCTACTTTGAATATTCACTTGCTCTATACTCATTATTTATCCCAGACTCCAGCAGGACATTGGCAGGAATCGTTTTTTTAAAACTGGGTCATTTTCCAAACCCAAATGCTGCCTGCTAAATTTAGATCCCCACCTCCCAGCTAGAGTTGGTTGACTGTTACTCTATAGCTCTAGTGGTATTTAATGTCCTTAATAGAACCTATAGAGATGAGTTATGTCTGTCAAGGGAAGCTATGATTTATTGAATATCTCACATGTCCCAGGAATAATTAGGGGTTAAACAGTCAATACACAGTCACCATCTTTGCTTCCATGGAGTTGACACCAATGGAGAAGACAGACAAGCCTGTATTATAAACAATGGTGAGTTTGAATGTAGAGAAAGCCCAGGAGGTCTTCATATTCTGGGAATAAAATGCATCTGTTTAAATGGGGGACCAAAAGTTCATAGTAAAAATGAGGAAAAGGTTAGGATTTTATCTAGAAAAAGTGAACCTAGAATTTGGAAAATAAATTTACCTCAACAAAATCTGTCTCTTAATTCCAACAGTGCGTTAATTTCCTAGAAAGAATAATACGTCAAGTATTGTGGGGGGGGGGGGAGAGGAGGTTATAATTTTTCTGACTTAATAACACTTCATAGTTGACTTTTACAGCATAATCATAAAAGGAGTCATTTTTTCCAAAAGTATTTGAGGACTTCAGTTTCCCAAAGGTCTCTTTTATCCTTTGATATTGAAATTATTTTCTTTTGATGTGACGTTGTGTTACTATCCTTGTTTTTCTTGATTTTTCTCTTCATGACTTGTTAAATGGTCTAATACAGCCAGGTCTTCATTTGTCAATGACTTTGCCTCAGCTCTGAGCAGGTATCCAGCATGTCCAACATGGGCTTCATAAAATCCAGCATCCTTTGCAAGAGTTGTAGTTTTACTTTGTGGCTAGTTTGCATTTTATTATAGATATTTGGCTGAGATACAGACAGAGGAGCAGGGATAGATGCTGGGTGAAACTGGAAGGGTGAAGATGGGACATATTGTCTGGAAACTGAAAGGGTGGAGAAGGGATGTGTTGTTTGAAGCAGTCACATTGTTGGTGAGTATTTTCCTCTTTTAACAGCTTCTGTTTTCTTGTCCATTCTGGTTGACTGCACGATATGAGGAATTCTTGTAGAGTTCTGGAGGAGCGTCTGACCCAGACACCAGGAATCAAAGAGAGCTTCCCAAAGCTGAGATCAGCAAGGGGGTCAGGCAGGCAGAGACAGGAAGAGTGTTCTGGATTGATGGCTCTCATGTCCATCGGTTACATTAGCAGGTGGTGTATATCTTCATAGAGGAAGAAACTGAGCTTTTGGAAGACTGCTTTCCCGAGGTGTCACATCTAGAAAGGAACAGAACTGAGATTCAAACTTGGGGTTACCAGATTCAAGCCTGTGTTCTCCCCAGCATATGCCATGCTGCTCTGCTTTTTAATATTGGGATAGGGGATTGTTTTTTTGTTTTTGTTTTTTTTTTTAATAGGAAAGCTTTAAATACTGAGTGCCTAACAGGTTTAACCAAGGAATGCTTTGCCATTGGATACATGTTGGCAAAATCTGCTGACAGAAAGGGATGCCTCTCTTCAAGTATTCAACATGGAATATCAGGAGCTCCTCAGACAGTAGAAAGTCACCAAAAACAACTGAAAGACCCAGTGTCATGTTAGTTTTCTTAAACTCATCAGTCCCAACATACACAGAAGTGGCCCTGCCACAGTCTTCCCCAGGGAGTCAGTACCTGATGGTGTCATCTATTTTAATGGTGCCGGAGTGTCACATCCTAAAATTTTATTGTAAATTACTTTTATTCTTATTTCTCTTTTGTTGGAGAGCCAGAGCATTATTTTGGTTTTGTAAATGGCTAGATTACATTAAGATTTTGTTTTTAGGATAGCAAAGCAGACGCTAGTTCTGATAAGGCTGAAATCCACTGGGTTCTGCTGAGGTCAAGATGAAGGGAAAGAATTACTTCCCACCTGGTTCTAAAGCCATCACTCACTGGCTTTCCTGTCCTGTTGATATGTCCTGTTCATGTATTGAGCCCACATGGACTCTGCCTCGCTGCCTCCATGCCCTTCGTGGAAGCCCTCCCACCCCTCAGGCTCCGACATCCCACACCGAACTGCCTTCCAGATGCTCTTTGTACTCTTCTGGGTTCTAATACCATTGCTGGTCATCCTCTCTACTCCGCATGGATGCTGTCATTATCCCATGCCAGGTTCAACCCCTCCTTGCCCCACTAAGTGGTAAAACTCCAAGCAGGCCTCCCCCATGGAGACTCCCTCCTCATCTTGCTCAGATGCTGGCTTTCCCTTACCAGGCCTCTCACCCTGCTTGGTCCCCAGCACACTATGCTCGATCACCCCTCAGTGGGACACCCTTCTCCTCCCACTTGGACTCTAACACCTTGTACCAGGTTGCTTCTCCAGGAGGACAGCCTCCTCTCCTCACCTGAGTCTGTCGTCCTGCTGTGGACCACCATTCTCCCAGGTGGCTGCTGCCTTCCTACACTTGGTCAGCCTCTCCCACCATCCCTGCCACTTGCTCTCTCCCATTCTGATTTTGCCTGGTCCCATCTCATGGCTTTGAACTGAACTAGTAGAAAGAGAAGTCGGAGAGCTCTTAAAATTTTTAATGGTTTTCCATTTTAATACTTACGGCAAAGTGGAATCCCTTTATATTCACGCTGAACTTACAGAAGGCCAGTCATCCATGTGTACACAAACTCACCAGTTGGAGTGATTATTATCCCAAGTGGAATGAGATTAAAAAAGGGAGTCCATGCTCTTAGTTCTGTTCAAGAGCCAGCAGCTCACCAGCTAACAGATTTAGACGTAGGATGCTCTCATTCAACCTGACCCCACAACTCAGGCTAACTACTTTGTGTTTATACAGACCATGTCCACCATATTTTGAGGGCAATTGAATGGCTTTTTCAGGGTGATTTTGACTATGGGCTGTTGCTACCATAAGTGCTGTCTTTAGAATCTACCCTTGCCCTCCTTACAAGGGCCTATGGGGCCCTAGGTCAGGAAGGCAGTAGGTGGAGAACACTTCTCAAGTTTAAAACTCTTTATAACCTCACATGAAATACAAGCCTCTCTATTTGACTCTCATGCCCGGGAGTGAGGGCGGAGCCTGGGACAGAGTTACCTGAGCCAGAGTGGGAGAGAAGGGAGAGAAGCCTGGATCTAGGCAGGTGTCTGGGGGAGCAGGCTGTTCCCTTTTCACTTTTCTCTGTCTTCTGACTGGGTCATGACAATGCTCCATGGTCACCTTCTACAGCCCAAAAGCCTAAACTAAATAAAGCACTTGGGAAAGACTTCTAGCTCCTTCCAACCAAACTGTTACTCTGTTTTGTGTGTCTCTTTCCAATGAGGACCATAGCCTTCTTGAGTGCAGGACCTTTTGTGCCACAGCCTTGGACGGAGCCTGTCACAGTCTCCACTATGATACTCCACAGTGGGGACTCAAGCCATTACACAAAGGCAGCAAGCAGAGGCGGACCAGAGATGTTCGCACCCTGTTAGATGTCCAGGGCGGAGCAGTGGGCTAGAGTGTTTGTTTCCTGTCTTTGAACTGGGAAGGATTGTTTATTCAACGATGACAGACACACGCAGACTGGAGTGCAGGGTCCCTGCAGCCTCACCTGCAGCCTGGCAGACTGCGCAAGCTGTTGTGGCAGCTCTAATGAAGCAGGACAGGAAACGCCGCTGGATAGAGCTCTGCTGTGAACCCTGGCCTCCCAACAGGGGGAAAACAGGGGCCCTTTGAAGAAGAAGACAGCTGGGTTTTGATTTCAAAACCTTAACACTGCCATCACTAGATATTCATCTGTCAGTGCACAGGGGACAACATGTGGGGAACAGTTGTGTCCAGTCAGGCCAAAGAGAGAAAGAAATGGCTGATTTCCAGGGTAACTGCAAAATTTCTTGTGGCCAGTGGTTCTGCTTAGCGTTGCCAAATGAATTGATTTGGTGAGGCTGAGGCTGTATGTGAGAACCAGGGTGCCGTCTATAGTGGGCTAAGAACTCCTTCCCACGTCCCCTCCTTAATCCTCACAGCAGGTGACGTGGAGGCTGGAGCTTCTGTGCCCAAACCATGTTAGTCAGTTGAACCTAGCCATCCAAAACTGCTTTGATGGACACTGTAGTCCTAAACTGTCAGAGCATCCAGCCTGCCCCATATCACTTAACCTAATATTTCTAAAACATTTCCATTTTTCTCTTGTTGACTTGAAGTCATAGTTCTCTTGTAAGAATATATTTCCCCTTCTTGCCTTCCCTGCCACCCCCTCTTGACTGTCAGTGGCTAGCATTAACTTGTGGTATTTTGCTTTCAGGAAAAAAAATACTGTAATCCTTGGTCGAATTTGTTTACTAAGAGCCATCGAATCTGTGCAAGAGTTTTCTTCTGAAGAGATTTCTTGTTCCTACTATAATGGCTTTTAACTTGGCTGAGGTTTATTTAACAGAATAGGAAGGGAGAAACTTATCTCCTCCCTAATCCCTCTTGAATGTTTACATTACTCTGCCAAAGTAAATGCTGTGCAAAGTGGCAGCAATCATTTGCTGTGTAATAGTCAATATGCAGCTGCCAGGGCTGATTGAAACATATTAACGTAAGTGATAATACTGTCATAGAAGTGAAAAGTTAAGTTGCTTATCAGTATATTTTGATAAGCTACTTAAATTTTACAGTAGCATGTGCTGGCTTTAGACAGACGTTAATGACAGAGGACTGTGCGCTTTATCTGCTCTCTTTGTTGCCTCTCACTTCATTTATTACCCTCAGTGGCGCAGCCGGTAATCTGTACAGGGTGCTGATTCCCCCTCTCCCTGGAAGGATATCACATCTGTGCGCTACCTTGTGTCCATCTCTGTCTGTAATGGACTCTGTTAGCACAGCAGGGTGGATGTGACTAGGCCGGCAAGCGCTTAGTACGATGTTTTTCTCGCTTGCTGTTTGATGTCACTTTGGAAAATTTCCTTATAGAGAACAGAGCCATTGAAAGTAAGTGGCAAAACTTCTTGGGGGTGTGGATACTTTTCAGCAATCCCATAGGATGCATGTGCCCTTGCCGTCAGTCTTTGTCTGGTTTTATCTGCCCAGTAAACGCTGAGCACTGACGGTGTGCCAGGTGCCGTTCTTGGCACTGGGAAGACAAAGTAAAGAAAGGCTCCTTCCTCTCTGTTGGCATGTGGTCTGTTGAGAAAACAGACATGCCATTGAGGACTGCGTCGTGTGGGGAATGTTATGACCACAGCATTCTCATGACCAGGGCAGCACAGAAAAGAGAGAATTAGGGCACATGAAGTGGGGGATGGGGGAGGGGGTGGGGACCGTTAGGAGGATGAGTAGAAATCAACTAGACTAGATCACAAAGGTTGGGAATAAAAGGGCCCAGCATATGCAAACCCAGGCAGGCTCGAAGATGCCAGCACGTTCCCGGCACAAAAGGAGTGAGGGGAGCATGTGTTTGGGGAAGTAGAGAGAGGACAGCCAGAGCAGTGGGCAAGGGTCTTGGCAGTGAAGAGCCCCGAGAGTTCATCCTAACAAATGTGGACTTGATGCTGGAGTGATGGAGCATCATTGCAGGGATTAAGTAAAATGTGCGATGGAGATGTGCATTTTAGAAAAACCATTCTAAAAGTAATGGCCAGGTGGCTCACACCTGTAATCCCAGCACTTTGCGAGTCTGAGGTGGGCAGATCACTTGAGGTCAGGAGTTAGAGAGCAGCCTGGCCAACGTGGTGAAACCCTGTCTCTACTTAAAATACAAAAATTAGCCAGGTATGGTGGTGCACGCCTGTAGTCCCAGCTACTCAAGAGGCTGAGGCAGGAGAATCACTTGAACCCGGGAGGCAGAGGTTGCTGTGAGCTGAGATCACACCACTGCACTTCAGGCTGGCAACAGAGCAAGACTCAGACTCCACAACAATTAGTCAGGCATGGTGGCGCACGCCTGTAGTCCCAGCTACTCGGGAGGCTGAGGCAGGAGAATCGCTTGAACGCGGGAGGCGGAGGTTGCAGTGAGCTGAGATTGTGCCTCTGCACTCCGGCCTGGGTGACAGAGCGAGACTCCATCTCAAGAAAAAAAAAAGCTACACAGAGTGTACTGCAGGACTGAGGTCAGCAGCCAGGCTGCTCTCAGAGTGAAGGGAGCAATGGTCAGGACCTGGTGGAGGACAGTGAGGATGGAGAAGTGGAACTCATGCTGAAGTAGATAGAGAGATGGTGTGTGATGGGTAGAATGTCTGTTGCAGTAACATGGGCGGCTTTGGGCTCATGGAGCCTTTGGGACGACCCTTTGCAGATGCCTGCAGTGGGAATGCTGTGTGTGTGTGTGTGTGTGTGTGTGTGTGTGTGTGTGTGTGTGTGTGTGTGTGGTGTGTGTGTGTGTGTGTGTGTCTGTCTGTCCTGTCCCTGTCCCATCATGAGAAATTGAACAGAAGCTTTCCTGGGAAGGGTGGGTGTGCTGGGAGAGGCCAGGGGGCTACTTGGAGATGGTGCCTGATTGTGGAGTCTGCTTTGAATTTCTTCTCTGTGAACTGTTCTAGCTCAGAGGCATGGGAATAATTTATAATGGACATTCAATCCTCTGCCTTACACAGGCAGTTGTTTAAACTCTCAGAAATAATTAGCATTTCGCCAGTCTGTGTTTCCAGCAGCCTGTGACAGGAAGACTCTTAGGATGTAGAGCAAAACTGAAATGTATCAGTTTTGAATTAGATACCGGTTAAAGTTTTTGACCTGCATACTAATATTTCATGTGTTTCCTCTTCTTCCTCCAGCTATCTCCCCTGGTTCGAGGTATTTTATAAGCTACTTAACATCCTGGCAGATTACACGACAAAAAGACAGGTATTTGCCTTTTTAAAATAATTCTTTTTAACAAATAAGCTTTAATTTTTATGATGAAAAAGTAAAACATGCCTTATATTTTACCAAAAAAGTAACGCAGGCCCATTATAGAAAGTGTGGGAAATTCAGAAAATAATAGGAAGGAAAAAACCATCACTCCTAATTTGCCCCTGTTCATTTCCCTAAAATAAATATTGCTAGCATTTTGGGTTGTTTTCTTCCTTGAGTTTTTCTTTGCATTAAAGAAATTATAAATAGAGCCTTAACATTCACAGAGTTAATGTTCACAATTTCTAAGTAACACACTTAACTGGCAAGTGACCTACCCAGCTGTCCTGAGTTCCCATTTCAATAAAGCTTTGTGGTGCTTTTACAGTAACTTTTGTAAGGGTCTGAAAATTATATTAAAAATTCATCTGTACCTTGCTGTACTTTTGGAAGAAGTGGTAAGGTAAGGCATCTTCCATGGATGTCAAGGCCAGTTGGAGCTTTATGTAGATTCTTGTAGCCTATGTTTTCAGATATCATTATAATGAGCGTGCGTTCCATACTATTAAAAATGTTATAAATATTTTTCATGGCTGTGTAATATTGTATCATGTACCTTGATTTACTGAAGCATTTTTCTGTTACTG
This sequence comes from Ateles fusciceps, assembly GCA_036589455.1. Taxonomy (NCBI): domain Eukaryota; kingdom Metazoa; phylum Chordata; class Mammalia; order Primates; family Atelidae; genus Ateles; species Ateles fusciceps. Next base: position 9,918,380 of record JAZHEH010003300.1, read on the forward strand.
GGAATTGTTAATTCTTTGGGATTTTTCTACTGTTATAAGAAGTATAACCATTTGCATCTTTGAGGGTAAAGCATTTTCTTCATTTTGGATTGTTTCCTTAAAAGGAGAATCGCAGATGGGCCATTGTAAGGTCAATGGACATACACACTTTTAAAACATTTGACAGACTACTTTCCAGAAGAATTCTGCTGTTTTCTAAGGGATACCGTTTACCAGCAATGTAAGAAAGTGCCTAGGTCACAGTACTCTCATCAGTATCATTTGTTGGATTCATTGCTTATTTGACAAGTAAAAAAGTCTCATTGTTTTAATTGCATTTCTTTGATTATTAGTGAGTTGAATATTTGTCTATATATCTAATGTCTTATATTTTCCTTTTTGTAAATGGCCTAATATTTTTAAAGTGGTCCATTATTATTAAATGTTAAGGAAAAATTTTCCTTAATATTTTTTGTTGAGTGTTCTGAGGAATTTGAGTGTTAGTTCTTAGAAATGGTCCATGAAAAGGGTACCAGTTCATTCACACTGGGGTCCAGGGAAGGGAAAGCTGTTTTCGTTTTCATCTCCTTAAGATTCATTTAATGTAAGCTCTACGAAGTCCTGCATTGGAGAAACCTGTGTCACCTGTGCTTCCATCTCGTTTTGCCCCAAACCCCTTTCATTCCATGATAAATATCAGCATTCTGAGGTAGCAGTGCTTCCTGAACACACTTTTGGAAATGCTGTTTTGGAGGAAAGGGGGGAAATTGTGTTTATAATGACTAAATCATTTTTTTTTTAGAGGCAGATTTACTTACTCGCAAATATATTCCAGAGGTCACAGTAAATGGAAGGAATAACTAGTAGAAACAGTTCCCTTGATCACTACACTCACTGTGAAAGAAGCTTAGATGTCAGGGGATTCTGTCATAAAAGAAGTGATTTACTCTTTGGTGAATGAGTTAGGAGGTCACCTTGGGTCTGTTCATCGATTTTCTGATTCACAGTTATCTTTAGTCAAACATTTAGGTTTTCACTCAAATTTGAAAGGTGTCTTTAATAAATAGAATTGTATGATATGTAGGCTCTTCACAGGTTTGAATTGGAGATTGACTCACATTTTTTTTCCTCCATATGCGCCAGTCCAAAAAAAAGAGAAAGTCAGCAAAACAAAGAACTTAGTACACTTTTTAAAACAAGTGATTCAGGAAAGATTATAAAAGCGTAGATACAGTCTGCGCATATGGGAGACTGGATCATTACCCTGTAAAACTGGTGAACCTTTCTCCTGGGCCATTGCTCCAACAGGACTCTGCCTCTTGGGATGTCAGAGACTGAGATCGGTAACATGTTTTAGTTGGAGTCTATGTCTCTTGAACCCAGGAATTTCTTTTCCCACTTTGGTTAAAAGAATTATGACACATATGATAGGAAATCTGCCTACAATTTTGTTTGCACGGTGTTAGTCACTAGATTAGAACAGAAAGAGAGTTTTTATTTAAAGAAACAGAATCTACCTTCTGCCCCAGGGCCAAAACCTTCTCCCATACAAAAGTCACTGGGAGGTTGGGAAGCAAGATAGGCTTCGTGTGGTGTGTGTGTGTGTGTGTGTGTGTGTGTCTGTGACTTCGTGTGTGTGTGTGTGTCTGTGTGTATCTGTATCTCTGTGGTGTGGGAGACCAAGGTGTGGGTAACTGGGGTATCTATTTGGGTCATGGACCCATCAGGCTTATGAGACCTTGAATGGGCACCCTTGTGGAAGGGATGGCAGGGCAAGGAGGACATCTGAGCCAGGGAGCAACCTGGCTCAGGGTGTTGGAGCCTGAGGGAGAGAAGGATGTTTATGTGGGAGCCTGGTGGTAGAGGCTCAGCATGGTATGTCAGAACTCAAATAGGATGTAGAAGAATCCATGTGAGAAGGGAGGCAGCAGCAGTGGCCCAGTGCTGGTGTGTTGGATCCTGAGGTAAGGAAGGCATTTGTGTGAGGGGGTGGACGGTAGAGGCCCAGGCCTGGATGTCAGTGTCAGGGAGGGCACGGAGGGCATCTGGGTGGGGAAGGGGCAAGGATGGCAATAGAAGAGTGGTTCCATACAAATAAGCAAATATATAAAGAAAATACAGGCAAGGTTTTTCACTTTTGTAGGATGAAGTCACAGATATATAAAGGGAGAAAACTAGAATAATTCCTATGTTGGATTGGAATAAGAGCCATCAGTGTGAACCCATGTCTTTCAATATGGGAAGATGGATATAGAAATAAATAAGAGATGTGATGTGCCTCTTGTGGTTCCATGTGTGTGTGATACATTCCCTGGCTCCACTGACTGAAAGGGCCTGGAATGTGCAACACTAGGGAGTGGTGAGCACACATGGTGCCCAGATGTTGGTTTCTAAATACCATTCCCTACTAATAGAAACCAGGACTCATTGAAGAAATCACCTGATTCTGGGGCTGAGGCAGAGAAAGTATAAGATGAACCTGAAATATCTTTTGTGCCAAAAGTAAGGAATTGCTAAAACGTGATGGGGAACATGTCAGAAGGACACAAAAGCAGTAAGAGGGCTCCCACTAGTCATATCTGGAACAATTTGAGCATCAAAACAAATTAGGATAGTAAAGGATTATAGCACACTGAATGAAACAGGGAAACTATGGACCCATGGTAATACAAATAAGTAAATGGATACATTGAAAAGTTTGAGGAATGGGATATTTACATAAAGTGTCAATCCATAAAATGGTTATTTACTATAAGGAGAAAGAGTAGTGTTGCTGTAGAGATATCAAATGAATTAATCAAATGATGAAAGCAAACATCATCAGTGAAGGGACAAATTGAAATCAGGCATTAGACAAAACATTAGACAATTGAAAGGTTTTCTACAAAATGGGCAGTCTCATTGTCAAGGTCATACAAATCTAGGGAAAGACTGCGGAGCTGTTCCAGACTCAGGATGAGTAGAGAGCTATCACTACTAACTGCAACATGTGATTCTGACCTGAATTGTTTGCTGTCAAGGATATTATTGGCACAGCTGGCAAAACGTGACAGGATCTGAGGATGAGATGATAATTCTGCATCAATGTTAATTTCCTGATTATTGTGATTCTCTTAGTTTGTTTTCTGCTGCTATAACAGAATACCACAAAATAGGTAATTTATAAAGAAAACAGATCTATTTTGCTCACAGTTCTGGAGGCTGGGAAGTCCAAAAGCCTGGTGCTGGCATGTTGTGAGGACCTTTTTGCTGGGTCATAACATGCAGCACTCAAGACAAGAGACACAAGTTGGAGGTCAAACTTTTATCAGAAGCCCACATTATTCTATAGCCTAATCATGTCTTAAAGGTTCTGCCTCTTAATACTGTTACAATGACAAATCGTCAACACATGAACTTTTGGGGGAAACATTCAAACCACAACAATGATTACTTGTGATAATTTAGAAGAAAATTTGTATCTATGGATGATGGGGCATAATCTTGACAACTCATTCTCATATAGTTCAGGAAATAACTGTTCAGTAAGTTTGAGATTGTTTCAGAGCAAAACTAAACACATGCAAACACATACCCTCAAGTTCACCTCTCTGAGAAGCTTGTTTGATTTGTCAGAGCTCAGATTGAAACAAGCTTGTAGTCTGGGTGCATCTTCTTTTTCCTTTCCTTAAATTAACTACTTAAATAGACAGCTGTAGTGAAGCCAGGAGGGCTCTGAAGCCTTCATTTCACCCCTTAGCTGTGCAACTTACTAACAGGCTAATTTAAGACAAGTTGCTTCACCTTCTGGAGCCTCAGTTTTCACATCTGTGAAGTGGGTAGTTGCAAGGGTCAAACAGGATGAGCATATACAAATATACATTTTTATCAGTATTATATTAGTACAAAGAATTCCACAGGGTGGGAGAAATGGTATTTGGATAATTCTGTGAGCAGTGTTCTTGTTCTTTTGAGCATTTTAGAGGTGAATTCATTTTCAGTCAAATAATTTGTATTGCTTTGTATGTCATTATGTTGCTCAGTTTCACGAATTAAAATGCATAGCTACCATCCTATATTGCATGCTGTTGTACTTAGTTCATTTCTTACTTTCCATAATTGGAGGCTGCCATGTGTACCCAGTGAACACTCAATAAAATTAATTGAGGGTAATGACGATGAAGACAAGATCTATAGTGTCATCGTCACTTCTCCCAACCACCCCCGCCCTGTAAGCTAGGATTGTTTGCATTTCAAAGTTGTTGCTATGGAGTTGAGGGGGATAGATTTGCTGAGAGCTTATGGTATATGATCCATAAAAGGCGGTCATGGTAGGTGTCTCACTGAGTAGAAAATGTCAAACTTGGTGTAGGAGGATCTATTTGGCTCTTATGTTTGAGGCATACGCAGTGTCTTTTGTCAAACCCTACATGAATATCAAACTTATTTCCGTGCTGGGGCCAGCATCTCCCCCAACCCCCTTAGTTGTGTGTGCCCAGGCCTCCCTGCAGGTATCTTACTAAGGGCTCAGCCTTGCTTTTGTTACTTAGGTCTTTTATTTCTTTCAGGAAAATCAGTGGAATGAGCTCCTTGAAACTCTGCACAAACTTCCCATCCCTGACCCAGGAGTGTCTGTTCATCTCAGCGTGGTAAGTGGGGCAGAGTATTAGCCATCACTGAGAACCCATTTCATTATTGACAGAGGAGCTAGCTGAAGAGTATTGTATTTTGTCATCTGTACCTCCCCTCGCCCATCCCCAAATACTCTGACACCTCTGGGCTCAAGGTAGGCTAGGGAGTTGAATTTCTTCCTTTCTCTGAGATTCTAGAAGAAGTAGACAGGTCTTAAATGTCTTCAGGCTCCTCTGTGGCCATCATCCCTGGCATCACTAGCATCTCCTGGATCACAGATGCTGGGGTGAAATAGGACAGCTGGCTTTGCCTGCTCTCTGAGTCGCTGTCCCGGCCTCCCTGCATCACCCTCGCTCCCCAGCACCGCTGTGCGTGTCCCTTTGCTGAAGCCCATCCTGCACCCTCAGCTTTCAACATTTCCTCTCCCCTGTGTGCCAGGGTAACAGATACTCATCCTTCAGAACTCAACTCTGATTTTATATCCAGAGAAATCCTCCCTTGATACCTCGGAGGTTTAGCTAAGATTACCTCCTTTGCCCCAAGCATCTTACACACTTTGTGGTACTTAGTTACACCCTATTGGAATGATGACTTTTCCTGTCCCCATCACTGGACTGTGTGTCCCTTGAGGACAGAGAGGGAGAGTGTTTAGTGTTGTTCCTGGCCTTCAGTAATAGTTTCTTTGAATGCCTGTAAATATGTACTGCTACCGCATGTTCTGCAGCATGCTCTCAACTACCCAATTGGAAGATTTCCATCCTAGTCATTGTCTTGCCAATGACTTGAGTGACCTTAATCAGGACCTTTAACCTTGTGGGCTTCAGTTTCCTCATCAGTCAGATAAGGCATCAGAAGAGGTACAGGAGATCTTTTTCATATTTTGGTTCCAGGAATTCTCTACTTCCCCAGCTCAAACCCTCAAGCCCTTGTCACTACCTTCATCAGAATTCTCAGACAGACATACTTTGACCAGGTATTGATTATTATGCAGGGGTTATTTCCCTTAAGTCATGGGGCCTGAAAGTTTTAAGAGTTTTGTATTTCATCTTCATTAGAGCCAGGTACAGTGTTGGTATTCAGTGGTGGAAAGGTATCTCCCCACCTAAAGAAAATTAATTCCTTATAGGTTTTTTCAGAATGATGATAAAATTGAAAACTGCGTTACTATCGGTAATTAGTAATCTATTTTAAGTTCCTAATTTATATTAAATATGTATCTCTAATATTCAGTACAACCCTACAAAAATAAATATTAACATTCCCATGTCATGGATGAGGTTACAAGAGGAAAAGATACCTGCCCTTCCAAAATCATGTGATTAATGAGAGATAAGACTTGAGTTTTCAAAGCCTGGGCTAACTTCAAGCCTGTGTTCTTTCCACTGTGCTATACGTGTTGAAGGAGAAGAAGAGAAGGAAGGAAGGAACCAAAAAAAAAAAAAAGAATTTGCGAAGATTTTTGCTCATTTTAATAGAGCATAGGAAGGAAAGAAACCTTGCTACAAAAATTCTTATACGACAGGGGGAGACCGTCTGGAAAAGATGAACAAATGAGCTTTAAAGCTGCCCTAGTCCTTGCTGTATAGCTAAGCAACCCTGCCTTTGTCTCTGCAGCTTGATCTCACCACTTCAGTCTGTAATAACATCCGACAGGTAGCTGTGGAGTAGCCCAGCTGGGTCACCAGCTGCTGGGGAGGAAGGTCCATTCCTTCCCCTCGAATGGCTGCTCAGGCAGCATGCATGCCAGGCCTCAAGGACAAGCCATCTCAGGGGCAGCAGGAACTGCTGGGGTGGCGCAGCTGTTTCATGCCAGTGGTTTCTAGGAATGTTTCTGACCTCTCCTGGTCCCCAGCATTTCATGGGCAATGGAGCAAGACAGAATCTCAAAGGACAGCCTGGAGACTACTTGGTTTTGGAATTGTGTTGGCTCACTATTTACTATCCATTGCATCTGTAAAGGCAGATATTTTTTTCTTTCCTTTTCACTGGGGATTCCTCTCTCCATATTGCATTTCTGATTTTGAAGGACTACTCTCATCTGGGTTATACATCCTGAAATGCTGATAAAATGGTAATCCTGAACTTTTTGTCTCTAGTCACTCTCTGCAAGAGAATATTTCTATGTATCTGATATGAGTAATTGATAAAAATAGTAATACAAACTAGCAGTTCACAGCAATAATAATTTTATATTAAAATACCATTTATTGAACAGTAGACACTTCATATATATCACATTTATTCTTAAACAGTTTTGAAGTAGATAATATGATTCCCATTTACAGATTCAAAAACTGAGGTTCTGTGCTATTAAGTGAGTTTGCTAAGCTACATAGCTATTAAGTGGCTGGTTCTTTGGTCAGAGCTCTTTCCTTCTCACCATGCCAAACTATTACTTGGTGACTCTGTCACCACATGGCCTGTTACTGAACTAAACTTCTAGCCCTTTGGTATAGAAGTTGGTATCTCATGGAGTCATATTTGAACCTTGTATTTTACTTTTCCTGTTTTAATCTTCATTGTTGAATTAATCATTTACTAGTTTCCATGCTACACCATGCTACCTCTAATACTTCAGAGGTAGTATTTTGACATACACACAGATTTTGGAATAATCCATCAAAGAAGGGTTTTTTTTTTAAGTTATCTTTTTTATAATTTGTATTTTTTACTTTTTTTATTATTTCCATTCAAGTCCCTTTAGCTGTCATTTGCACATAAAAAGGACAGATATAACAGTCTGTTATAGTGGAAAGAGCACGGCTCTGGTTACACAGATTCAGTTTTGGTCCTTTTTCTGCTACCTACTAGCTGTGTGATCTTTGCTTGACCTCCGTGAGCATTAATTTACCCATTTGTAATTTGAAGGTAATATCTATCTCAAAATTTATTATGGTAATTAGAGCTAACATTTAGAGTGTTAGACATAATGCCTTTCATGTACCAGGTATTCTATTCAACAAATATCTGTTGAATATCAGACAAGTACCTTATACTATTATTGTTGTCATCATCATTACAATTGTCCCCCCGGGGCCTTTCATTTCAGAAAGCCTATGCGACTCATTCTTCTAGAGACCCACTTATTTTGCAGTCACCCAAGAGTGGGGGTTGTGGTGGACAACTTCCTGAAATGTCACTTGGGGGTCCAGGTTTGAACTTAGGCCATGGCTAAGCTGACCTTCTCTGCATGTGACCTTTCCTGGCCTTTGCACAATCCCATCTTTAATTGGCCGGCACCAAGCTCTTTCCATTCCTGCTTGCCATTGTCCTCTGAGTCTTTAATAGCAGCAAAGGAGGTGTCATCAGTTCAGCCTGTTGTCATTTAACTCAGGGATGCTTGCTTGTTGCATATGGAGATGACTCATTGGAAGTTCTTTGAAGAGGTCGATTTTTCAACTCCACTGAGGCTCCAGTCAGGAGGTTTATGATGGAGTGGGCTTCGGGGGGCAGATCTCTCCACTCTTAGTCATCTGCAGTGGTCTCAGCTTCAGTGCTCCAGCAACTGGAACTCTTATTAACATCACTTAGGCCTTTGGGGCAGATTTTGGCCACATTTTGTAGATGAATATAATCTCAGATGCTGAAATGAGATGGCAAGTTTGGTTGGTAAAAATCATCACTGAGTGAATCTGGTGATATTTTGTCCCTAGAATACGCTTGCCTCATTGAACAATAAATTATGAAACCAACAGCTTTCATGTGTTTAGAAACCTGCAAAATTCATATAGGAATTTAGCCTTTTAACCTCTTTGAATGAACTGTCTATCTATCTATCTACCCATCTATCTATCTATCCATCTATCTATCTATCATCTATCTATCTATCTATCTATCTATCTATCTATCATCTATCTATCTGAGGCAGAGTTTCATTCTTGTCGCCCAGGCTGGAGTGCAGTGGCTTGATCTCAGTTCACTGCAACCTCCGCCTCCCAGGTTCAAGCGATTCTCCTGCCTCAGCTTCTCGAGTAGCTGGCATTACAGGTGCCTGCCACCACGCCTCACTAATTTGTATTTTTAGTGTAGACGAGGTTTCATCATGTTAGCCAGGCTGGTCTTGAACTCCTGACCTCATGTGATCTGTCTGCCTTGGCCTCCCAAAGTGCTGAGATTACAGGTGTGAGCCACTGTTCCTGGCCTGAGCTCTTCATTTCTATCTTCCAAGGAAGTTCTCCTGTCATAGAAAAGAGCTCCATCTACCAAAGTGATGATTTAATGCATCTGGTTCAATATGAAAATACCCAAAGAAAATATTACATGGTTGTTTCTTATGAGTGAAACCATTTCCTTATCTGAGTAAGAAAGTATCTTCCAATCATTTACCTGAATTCTGAGTAATGTGATTGTTACACATTTTGGCAGAAATAAATCACTTTTGCTTTTCTTTTCTAGCATTCTTATTTTACTGTGCCTGATACCAGAGAACTTCCCAGCATACCTGAGAATGTGAGTACTTGAGAAGAAAAAATTAAATTTTTACTCTGTTTTCTGCTTATTTATTTTAATAAAGGATGTGATTTAAAATATAATTGTAAAAATTATGATTTTTAAAAACACATTGTAAAAACAAAAATAGAACTGAAATGCATTATAAAAACAAAAACAGAATATTTGCAAAGTATAGAAAGTATAAAGACAAGGAGGGATTGTTATTCCTCTTTCTCAAGAGTAATTATGTATTAACATGATATTGGATTCCCTGTTTTTAGAATGTATTTTTACATAGTTAAATCACCTATTATAAAAACATCTTTTCCATTTTCATTCATATGTTAGTTTTGTCACCTATTTAATATTCCATTTGCTGTGTAGTTTATTTAGCTATTCTCTCACTGTAGAACATTTAGATTATTTCTCATTTCTGCTATTATAAGTGAAATGTTTCTACATAAAGAATTTTCCAAATAGAGGTTTATTAGGGTAGATTTACTCAAGCAGGATTACACTTCTACTTCTTATTCTTGTATCTTTACCTTTCAGAGAATAAAATAAAGTGTTTGTGGGTAAAGTATGAGGGCCCCATCCCTACCTCCGAAGGACTTGGGAGCAGTGAACTAGAGTGTGAGAGAGCAGAAGGTTGGTGTTTGCCTTCTGAACAAGCTGAATGACATGTCTAGTCTACTGCATGACATGTTTTCAAAATGTTTTACTGTGATTATAAATAGTACTATGTAGAATCAGATAAAGATGTCTACCACTTAGACACTTGATTACTTTTTAAAAATTGTAACAAATACATAAAATTCACCATCTTAATCATTTTTTAAGTGTACAGCTTGGTAATTTCAAATATATTCATATTTCATACAGTCAATGTCCAGAACTCTTTGTATCTTAATGAAACTGAAGCTCTGTACTCATTAAACAATTCCCCATTCTCCTGTCTCCCCAACGCCTGGCAACCATCAGTCTGCTTTCTATCTCTATGAATTTGACTACTCTCAATATAGTACTTCATGTAATGAAATAATACAATATTTGTCCTTTTGTGTCTGAGTTATTTCACTTAGCCTAATGCTTTCAGAGTTCATCTGCGTTGAAGCATGTGTCAGAATAGCCTGCCTTTTTGAGGTTGAATGATATTCCATTGTATGTATAGACCACATTTTACCTATCTGTTCATCCATCAATAGATACTTAGATCAATAGATACTGTTTTCACCGTTTGGCTATTATTAATAATACTGCTTTAAACACTGTTGTACAAATACCTGTTTGAGTATCTGCTTTTAAATCTTTTGGGCATATACTTGAATATTTGATTAGAAAAGTACTGGAATAAGTGGTATATCTTTTCATAACTACTGTAGATTCACAGAAAAGAAATTTTTCTAAGTGTTTTCCATAGAACAGACAGATTACACATGTCAGGTGATCAAATGTAATGAATGAAGTTCGGCTGTAGTATTGTGATTAGATAACAGTCGTGATAAGTTGGGATTATCAAGCATATCCACGTAGTATATTATCTGTATGATCAGGCTGTGGTAGAAAATGTTACATCCTTTTTGTTTGACATTAATTTAAAAAAATTCAGACCAGAGTTTTCATTTCAACAAGAGTAGCTAATGTTTTTTGAGAACTACTGCTTGTCAAATGATACATTTGGTGCTTTTCTCCATTTTCTCACTTACCTCTCTCAACAAGCTTACATGGTAGCTACCATAATTATTCTCATTTAATATAAGGAAACAGAAGCTCTGAAAATTTAAGTAACATATTCAAGATCCTGCAGCAAATAAATGTTAAAATCAGAATCAAATATTGGTCTTTCTGGATTCTTGAAACTGAGCTCTTACATACTTTGCTACACTTTGAGCCCATGATTCGTACCTTTGAGCTCTCAGAAAATTCCATTGAAATTATGAAAGAAAAGAGAAAAATATTTCCCTAATGTCAGAGGAAGCCACCATGAGCCAGAAAGTTTGGGAATTTACGTATCATAAAGGAGATGATTACTGATAGTTGCAGTCAGTTCAGCATAGACAGTGGAGACATCCAAAAGGAAGTGGATGTGCAGGAAGAGCAGAAGCAGAGGCATACTCTGTCTATGACGGAGGCTACTGAAGGATTATTTTTAAATGCCATGGGACATTTGTAAGAATTGAGCATGTACTAAATCACACCAAGAATTTCAAAATAGAGAACTAAACTCTTACACGTCACTGTCTTTTATGGCAGTGAACTAAAACTATAATAATAAATTAATTAAAGGTTTAAAAATATTCATCTATTTGAAATAGCAATTGGATCGAAGATGATAAAAATTGAAATTAGATGTTATTTAGAAATTAATGACAATGAGGACACTAAACAAGTACCTTAGGGATGTGGCTAAAACCATACTCAGGGGAAAATTCATAGCTTTGAATGCTTTTATATAAATAAGAAATTTAGAAAACAATGAACTTGACTTTCAAGGAGCTAAAAAAAAAATAGTGATAAAAAATAACCAAAACTAGAAAAAGGAATTGTAATTTAATTTATTAGGGAATTGCTAAAGTAAAATCGAAAAATAGTAATTTAAAAAAACTGAATTTATGAAAAGAATAAAATTTTCAGCTTATTCAGTAAATTTAAAAATTGTGAAAACAGAAAATTTTCTGGAAAAATGCAAATGATAGTTGGCCTGAGAAATAGGCAATATGAGTATAGAATTATAAATTTAAAAGATTAATAAAGCTCTATTGCAATCCCCATCCTTCTAAAAATAAAAATATATCAGATTTAGGTGGTTATGTAGGTGTTACTGGAGAAGATAATTATTACTTAAACAGTATCAAATCATAGAAAAAGGGATGTGTGTATGTGTATCATACAACAGCAAAAGAAAAATCAAGCATAATCCCCTATCTCAGAAATCTGTTTCTGAGATTTTTCTTCAGTCCCTTTTATGACATGGTAGTTTTTCACACTGTGCTAGACAGGAACTCCAGTGTTGCTTTGGGAGCCCTGGAAGTCCTCACTGAGGCAGGTGGCTGACTGACCAGAGCACTGGATCCCTGCTCCTGTTTTATTCAGAGCAAATTAATTTCCACTGCTTAAATTGAGAGTTGAGTAATACTTTGTTTGAGATGAAAGTGTTCTTTCAATTTTTTTTTGTTAAGTTTAGAAACTTAACATTAAATGCTTACAAAATATACATACTTTATATGTTTTTCTTGTGACAATATACTATGAACATTTACTTGTGTTATTAAAAACTCTTTATAAATATTTTGTGTAAAAAATTAATACCGATACATAGAGAAAAAAATGAAAGACTCCCTATTGCCACCATCCCTGCCCAACCCCAATCCTACTATCCCTCCAGTGTTTGATGAAACCTTTCTCTATGAATTTAGTGTTATATGTTTGAGTACCTGTGTGTGTTGTAGATGGTTTTTAAACATAAATATGATGCTATTCATACTTGTTTGGCAACTCACTTTTTTGTTTAATGTATTCTAAAAAGTGTTCCTATCTACCTACTTCATCCTTTTTAATGATATACTTTAGTGGTATTTTTATTCTTATGAAAGAAATGCATATTAATGGCTTAAAAAATCATGTAGTACCACATAGTTGTTGATGAAAACGAGCAATTTCCAAGTTGCCCAGCTACTTTCAAGTTTTTAGCAGCTGTGTTTCCCTTTGTATTTTTGAATAACCTATTCATGTTCTTGTATCTTAGTTTTTTGGTCTTTTACCACCTCTAACCATCCCCACCCTGAAACACACAAAATAACATTCTCCAGTCACATGTTTTCCCTCTCCCATTCTTCCTGTATCTTTAGAAAAATTTTACATTAAATCAGAAGTTAATGTTTACATTTTAATGAGCGTGCTGACACAGATAGTGGATTATCTTTTCTTTCTTATACAACTTTTTGTCACATAAGTATTCTTGTGTTTGACATCTTTCTCATTCTTGATTTTATTCCCTCATTTTGGTGAAACATGTGCTGGTAGTTTTCTTGAGAAAGTACTGTGTTAGAGGCGACATTTTTAGACCTAGCATGACTAAAAATAATTTTCTGCTTTTTTTTGAGACAGAGTCTCGCTCTATTGTCCAGCCTGGAGTACAGTGGCACGATCTCGGCTCACTGCACACTCCACCTCCTGGGCTCAAGTGATTCTCCTGCCTTAGCCTCCTGAATAGCCATGGCTACAGGCACACACCACCACGGCAGGCTAATTTTTGTATTTTTTAGTAGAGATAGGCTTTTACCATGTTGGCCAGGCTGGTCTTGAACTCCTGACCTCAAGTGATCTGCCTGCCTCGGCCTCCCAAAGGGCTGGATTACAAGCGTGAGTCACCGCACGCAGCCTCTTTATTCTTCTTTTGATAGTTTGACTGGGTATAGAACTCTAGATTGGAAATCACTCTCTCTTCAAAACTTTGAAGATGTTTCTCCACTAACTTTTAGCTTTCCTGTTGCAACTAAGAAGTCTCAGACATTCTGATTCCTGTGATTTATTTATTGTAACCATCCTTTGATGATCTCTCCTGGTATCCTGAAATTGCAGTGGTGTACCTTGCTATGGGCCTGTTTTCGTCTATTGTGCTGGGCACTTGCTGGTTCCATTTAATCTGGAAACTCATGTTCTTTAGAGCTGAGAACTTTTCTCACGTTATATCTTTGAAAAAATACTCTTCATTTTTCTTACTTTCTCTGGGGCCTCTATGACAGAATGTTTAATCTCCTGTATTGATCCTCTAATTTTCTTGTTTTTTCTCTCCCATTTTCCATCTCTCTCTTTGAGTTTTCTCTCTACTTTCTTCTGTCATTATATTAATATTTTCACTCATCTGTGAGACTTTTATAGATTTTAAAAATTGTTCTTCTCCTTGTATTATTTTCTTGCTCAACATTCCTATCTTCTGTTTGTTTTGTTCCATAACTTTCACTGTAGAGCCTTTCCTCAAGTGACTACACTGTCACATTTAAGAGTGAGGCACTAAAAAACTGACTGGATGCTCTCGTCCTCATAAATAGGGCTTGTTACCTGGTGGGCTTTTATTGTGGGGGAATAGATCAGAGTTTCTGGAGCTTGGAACTAGTGTGGCTATTTTGAGGGACAGGGGAGCTCTCAAATATCAGTATCAGAATCTTTTCTTTGGGACTGGTCTGTTTTCTTTGCCTAGGAAGTGTATGCTTTATTACCAGTGTTCTGGAAGCTGAGTAGGAATGGTAAGTTATGACATGTCAACATCTAATATGTATACCTTCATTTATTCCTCATTTTTAGTGTAAGGCTTTATTTCCTGTCCTCAGCTATATCTGGTGTCCCCAGGCGTTTCTGGTTCAGTTCTTCTAGAAGGTAAACACATATTCCTCTGCAGAGGTGCAGGAAAGTCTGTTGACTAGCTCAGTGAGCTGGGAGAGAAGATCCTTGGGACTGAATTACTCCTATTTTTATTTGCACTCCCTTCCCTAGCCTTCAGAGATTCTGGGTGTCTCCAGTTCCTTTTTGGAATTCTTTTTGTGCTATGAGTTGGGCTAATGTTCGATGCTGTGCCTGCCCACCTTATCCATAGCTTTCAGCTTTTCTTCTCAACCTCAGTCACATGCTTGTCAGCTTGGGCCAGATTATTCTTTATTGAATGGGGCTGTTTTATACATCGTAGGATATTTAGCAAGCATCTCTGGGCTCTACTCACCATATGATGGTAGCACACTCCCCTTCCAGCTGTGACAACCAAAAATGTCCACAGGAATTGCCAAATATTCCCTGCGGGACTAATGGCCCCGGCTGGAAACCACTTCTTTAGTCACATCTGTTTTTCAGCTTTCAAAAATTTGATCTCTCTCTTCCATTACTATCTCTTCTCCTATTTTTTGGCATTTGTGCCTTTTAAAATTCTTTTACTGTGACTTTTTCTGGGAGGGTGGTATCAGGAGAGAGAAAAGATAAATGTATGTTTAATCCACTGTATTTAACTGCTTTAACTATGCTTTCCCTACTAATAGACATTTATATTTTCTATTACAAATAATGATATAATAAAAATGATTGCCTAGGTTAGGCACATTAAAAACAATTTTTTTTTCTTTTAAGAATTAAAAATTTCTTAGGAACTTGATTTTAAGGTACCTAAAAATTCTGATCATTTGTAATTTTTCAAAACAATAATTGAGATTAGGAAGGTTTTTTTTTCAAGTCTTCTTCTCATAGCCTTACCTCCAAAGCCTGTCTGCACTGTATGCTACCTCTCCTGCCTCCACTATTTTTAAAATTTACATTTCTTCTGCTGGTTTTGCCACTAATGAACCAATTTCGTGTGTATGACCCATTGTCCCTAAATCCTCCTTTGCAAACCAGTAAAAGGCTAGCCTTGTTTGTTTCTAAGCAGAATGGTAATACCAATCTGCCAGACTGCTAACGTGCATGATTCCATTTAATCCTTAGAGCTACTCCGAGAGGGGTAGATGTGAGCCCCGTTTTAGACAGGGAGCTCAGAGCTCACAGAGCCGAGGTGAAAGGTCTGCTCCTAAGCACGGTGTAGCAACCCAGGTTTGTAAGGTTTTGTTCCTATTGTACCCCACTGCCTCAGAATTGACGTGTTCTATTCATGAGGACAAAAAGGAAAAGAAACAGTTTTTTTTTTAATATAGCAAATTACGAAATGAAGCAGGAAAGCCTTTCCTCTAAGGAGAATCTGAACTTTTGTAGGACCAATTTGTGTGGTTTTTGACGTAGAATCACTATTGAGCTTTAGCCATGTTGAAATTTGCATATTAATCTCTTGATAATTTTTCAAGGATTAATTTAAAATTACTGAATTGCTGCATTGCAAATTGAAACAAGCAATAACTGTGGGGTTGTTAATCCTTTATGATCTGGTGTAGTAGAAGAGTTTGAATTTTAGAGACAGCCGGACTCTGGGCTTCATTACCCTGGGACCTTGGGGCCACTTACTTGTACTCTTGGAGCCTCTAGGTCCTTATCTATAAAAGGAAAATGTGAGAAACAATTGAAGTATTAAATGTAGAGTTCCAAGGACAATGTCTGGTGTGATGGAGATGCTGCCTTTTTTTTTCTTTTTTTGAGATGGAGTCTTGCTCTGTCTCCCAGTCTGGAGTGCAGTGGCAGGATCTCGGCTCACTGCAACCTGCATCTCCTGGGTTCAAGCGATTCTTCTGCCTCAGCCTCCTGAGCAGCTGGAACTATAGGTGCACACCACCAGGCCTGACTAATTTTGTATTTTTTTTTTTTTTTTTCTTTAGTAGAGACGGGGTTTCACCATGTTGGCCAGCCCAGGAGGATCACCTCGTGATCCTCCTGCCTCAGCCTCCCAAAGTGCTGGGATTACAGGCATGAGTCACTGCACCCAGCCCGGAGATGCTACTTTCAATGGTGTGTTTCTTTTTCTCCTTTTCTTGGCTCTCCCAGAATTCTAGTCTTAACCTCCCTTGAGATCTGAGTTGTGATGTTCTTAGCACTGAAGAACATTACTTTATTATTACATTACTTTGTGGCTTAGCACTGAAGAACATTATTCCTGGAGCATATCTTTTCTAGGTTTTTGCTCATATTCATAGTTATGGAGATTAATGCTTTTCCTTTCATGGGGCATATATTTCATGGAGCCTCAAAAATGTCTTAGCAGGCCCTTTTGACACCAGAATGTCTGAAGCTTGGAACTGATGGGGCAAATGGAGCCCAGGGCTCCACTGCCTGTAATAGAGCAGATGGTTTGTAAATATTTTTTTTATTATCTTCTCTAAGGAACATAAGCAACAAAAAGGATAAATAGGCTTTGGGATATGGAACTTGATAATGTTCTATCACCAGATAATCCCATTCTCCTAGAGAGCTTCAGGGAAGTGTTAGTGTAAAAAAAAAAAAAAGAGAAGGAGCTGGTATTTACTGAGCATTCACTGTGGATATGAAATCTTCAGACAGCCTTAAAATATGGTTGTTATCCCTATTTCCCTGTTCTGGAGAGGAAATGAAGCCCAGAGATGTGAGGTAACTTGCTGAACCAGAAAGTGCTAAAACCAGGATTCACACCTTGGTCAGTAGGATGCAAGCATTGAGATGCTGCTGGGTCGGGGCCCTAGTTCCATGGCTCCCTCTACCCATCTAAGAAGTTGGTCATCACACATGTAAGTTATATAATTAATTGTATGAATATTTGGCTAAATGTTCCCTCTTCTTCTCTAAGGACAGGGATCAGTATTTTCTTCACTGTAGCACTGTACCCAGAACAAAATAGATGCCCAGTATATATTTACTGACTGAATGAATGACTGACTGAATGACTGACTGAATGAATTAACATGTAGCCACCCCCAGGAGAAGAAAAAAAAAACAATTCCTTTCAGTTGGCTTTTGGGCCAATTTGTCTGCAAGACATTAATGAAAAGCAAATGTGAAAAATTAATTCTTTTCCCTTTCAGATCCCCATTGAAGTTAATTCTCATTATTTCTACAATTTCTTTCTTTTCACTGAAAAACTATCACTCTATAATTGCTCATCAGGGTTTTCTGTGTCTATCAAGATAACACATGTAGGAGTGAATTTTATGCAGGCAATAATTAAATGAGCATAATTTTTTATAAATTTTAAACAGTTGACCTGCATTTAAAAAAAGTCACAGATCGTGAACAGTTGTGTAGTAATAATTACATTGTAAACTAGCTGTATAAGGGATTTTTTTTAGTGTCCAGGTTTTGAAGTTTACTTTTGATTAATGGACAATCATATAGACCTTCATTTGGAATATTAAACAACCTGTCTTAATTATCTAGTTGATGTCATACCAAGTGGTTAATGATGGGAGGAAAGCAGTTAGAATGGACAGTTACATATGACATTGCCCAGACTCCACTTTGTCAAAAGATGCGCCATGATACAGAAAAGATTCATGAACCCATTATGACTTTCAAACATAAACAAAGTTGAAGTGGTAGTAGAAGACCTATTATCAAGAACTGCGATTATAGAGATTCCATTGTTGCTCTTAAGCATTGTCAGGTAATTGTTTATTCTAATGGTTTTTCCATTCACATGGAGGGATGGAAGTTGACCTCTGGGTAAACTCTGCTTTCCCTCCTAGAATACACTTCTCTGATTTGATTATGTGAATTTGTGGGATTCTTTCTTAGGCAGATTGTTTTAGAATCCAAATTTATAATTCCCTTTAAAGAATCCCTCACAACTAAGATTACCTAAATCCTTAAAAAAAAAAGTTTAGGATTTAAAAAATTTATATTATGGTAAAATAATTTAAATAGAAGTTATTTCAGTAAACAAGACCCACTGACAAAACCAAGCCTCTTGCCTTGGAAGCTGCCTCCAAACACAAGACAGTAGGTCTTTATCATGTGTACCATGTATGAAGTGGAAAGTCACAAAGACTAATAAAATGACAGACAGTGGGGCGGACTAGCATCTGTTTCGAAGGCTCCAAGGAGTACCCAGCTTAGAGTCAGTTCTTTGGTTTGAGGATTATCTCATTTCCCTAAGGTATTGAACCTAAGACGCTTTCTCTCTAAGCCCCACTATATCCCCTCCCATGCCCACCCCACTCCAACTCCCCCCCATCACCACCACCCCCACCTGCTTTGTAACCTCAGGCAGGGATCACAGTGAGCCTCAAGTCCCCAGCCACCTGGATTGGTGCAGGAGCCAGCAGGGACAGCTAGAAGAGAGTAGCCATTATGAGACTTCTCCTGGGAGAAAGGGGGTTTTGCCAGGTGCCATTCCCTTTCTCTTTGTCTGGATTTAGAGCCACAGGGGGTTTGCACTGGACCTGATGCTTATCAGCGTTTCTTTGCAGAGATGAGAAGTGGAAGTCTAGAGAGTCTAAGGAGCTTGTACGTTGCAGGCCTCTTCTGAAATGCAACTTGCAGGCTGCTGTGTCCAGAGACCTTGCTCAGATTTGAGCCCTTTCCAACCTTGGTGGTGGTTAGCTTTGCAGCTGTGCTACCCGTCCCTAAGAGAGTAAGGTCAGAAGAGGTGCTAGGTGGAGAGGCACATGCTCCTGGGGATATAAATATATGTGTCACTGAAATAACGCTTAAGCTCCATGAGTGGGAAAGGAATATCCTCAAGCCTGAAAACATACTGGCACTAAGAAAACTCAGACCTTTTAAGCACAGAAACTGGAAATTAGCCCTCGAAGCAAGGGTTTCCTTTCCAAGTAGGTGAGTCACACAGAGAAGTGATTGGCAGAGAATGAAGAGAGTGGTCACTTAGGCTCAGGCATGGTAGCATTACAGCCCAGGATACTAGGCCTAGGACTAAGTGGCAGGGACACCATGTTTGACAGGAATTATTGGACTTTAGAAGGAGGATTTATCCTTTATTAAATGAATGGACTCTCCCTTTAAAAAACTATTTGGGCAAGTGGACAGTATGGCGCATAGTAATCTGGAAGCCCAGGGGTCGTCTGAGATTTTTTCCTCCTTCCCTCCCCCAAGTCTTATTCATCAAATCCTATGATTCTACTTTAGAGGTATTTGTCACATCCACACCAAAGCTTTTGTCTGAATTGGTTTTTTAATGTATATTTTAATCATTTATTTCCCAGAATATGACAGCAGCCTCTTAGTTGACTGTCCTGCCTCCTGTTTGCCCCTCTTACCTGTCCTCCACAGAGCCTCTAGGAAGCTCTTTCTGAAACACAAATAGGATCATGTCAGGATCCTTCAGCACGGCCCTGTCCCCTGTGGGGCAAGGCCTAGGCTCCCACAGGACAGAAACCTAGCTCCCCGGCCCCCTGCTCTCCCGCCCCGCCCTGCCCCTCACTCTCCTCCCTGCCTGTGGCTCCTCTCCCCACCCTGTCTGCCTCTGCCTGGAATATGCTTCTTCCCTTGTCCACTGAGTGAACCCATTTGGAGGCCCAGACCAATTGGCTTGTCTATCACACCTTCTTCAGGCTTCCCCTGCATATCCACCAAGGGGATTGAGGCTTCTCAGCCATGCCTGGAGTGTAGCATGCAACCACAGTACATTGCATACTAGATTTCTAAGTCTGATGTTGCTCCCACCCCAGACTAAGCAGGAAAATGGAGGTCACGGTTAGTTTATCTCTGCAAGCCTAGCTCCTAGGAGGGTGCTAGGCACATAGTAGGAATTAAATAAGTAAGTGTGTGCTCATTGCCTGATTGTAGGAGACAGAAATGGGAGGTTGAGGACTTAGTCCACAGAAACAGAGTGCTGGGAGAATGGCTTATCTTTTATCAGCAGAGGCTCATAATATGTTCTGGCTATAGTCTTGACCAAGGACAGCCTAGCACTGAAGCCCTCCCTTCTCCTATCCTCTGATCTATCCATTGGAGAAATATGGTTGACCTGGCTGTGAAATGAGCACCTGCTTCTGTGTACAGCCCTCACCCCAGTTACCTGATAAACCACTAATTTACTCATATTTTTAATTAATGTAGCTACAGACACCATGAAAAGTCACCGCTTCCCTCCCTCCACCATCCGCAGCTGCTTACCTGCCTCTGTGCAGTTTCCAGTGTCAGTTCTTTTTCTGTGGGTTCTTCACCATTACTTAGTAATCAATCGCTTCATCTGACTCAGAGCCAGGTTTTCTGGAGTCACATGCTACATTTTTCCCAATGTCCTACCTAGTCCTTCTTCCGGGCTGGTGTGTTCCTCACTGCACTGCTCTCGCCTGAGCAAGGGACCAGCGCCCTCAGCCATTGCTTCCTCCATGCACCGAGCTTGCTCTCATCGAACTGCTGGATGATGGGAGAAGTAGCTTCATCCAACAGGACCTCAGTCTCGTGGCAAAAACATACTTAAAACTGAGTTACTGTAAGATGGGGACAATGGAAGCATACGGGGGAGCTTGACAAATGATGAGTTGGGGAAGTCTCCTGGGAGGAGGTGACATCAGAGCTGGGTCTTGAAAAGTAAGCGGGTGCCCTCAAGGAAGAGCGGGGCATTCAAGGCAGAGGACACGGCAAAAATAAAGGCCTGTGGGTATGAAAAGGCATGGCAGGCCTGAGAGAGCGAGGATTGGTGTGGCTGGAGGAGGGAGGTTCCTGACTCCGTGGGGCCTGCTTCTGAGCTGAGGCTTGGTGGGAACTGTGAGTGCTCCCTGCAGCTGCTCCCGGGGCCCCACTCTGCCCCACAGGTGCTCCCACGGCTGAGCGAGGTTCCCAGGGCTGTTGGCACTCCCCACCCACTCCCACCCGCTCAGGCGGGTGGCGTCCCAGAAGGAAAGAGGCAGGGGAGGAAGCAGATAAGAAAGACAGCTTCTGTTTAGACACAAATATCTTGGTAATCAGCACAGATGGGATGAGAAATACCAAAAAAAGTACATGACAGTTTAGAGAGAATTTGGCTAAATGTTACGTATTTTTAACATACCTGTGTAGAGTTTTTGGAACGAGCACCTTAGTCACTCAGAATCTGATTGGAGTTGGGGGACATGCCTCAATCAAATGGTGTTTTTATTTCAAAAATATTCCCTTCCCCATCCACAAAAGTATCCTTGTGATTTTTTTTTTTCTCCCACCAAAATAAGGCGCAGGATTTGTCTCTGACGCTGTGTCTCCCTATTTGGACGGCAAGCTGTGTAACATATTTCTCCCCCAGCGTGAAGCTTCTTGGCAGACTCTTGAGGCCACGTTTTGGTGGCTTCAGAGTTATCTTTGGATCTGTCAAAAGTGCTAATGGGCTTTCTGGCCTTCTTTAAGCTCCTCATTTCTATTTTCTTTTTACTTCCATCCTCTCCTAAAAGAAAAATTCATGTAATTCATCAGCAGTTAAGCTTTTTACTGAAATGCTCAGTGAAGGGCCTCGTATTTTTGTTTGTGAGGAGAGCTGTGCCATGTCACCGTCTTCGGAGTAAACCCCACCCTTACATCATTAGCTCTGCGTTCCTCTGTCCAGTGGAGGAACCAAGATACGCTGGTCAGCCCCTTCCACCTGCCTTTCGTGTTTGCTGTTTTGTTTTTCCTGAGTTTGTTAAGAGGCAAGTTGGTGTGATGGTTAGGGTATGAGTTTCGGATTGAGAAGTTCTGATTTTGAAACATGGCTCTGCCCTTTCTAGCTGGGTGACCTTTAGAAGTCTACTGAGACTTCCCGAGCCTCATTTTTGTTCTCATCTATAAAGTGGAGGTGATAACTGCCTGTCTCAGCGTTGTTGGGAAAACTGGAATGAACACAGGAAAAGCACCTGTTGCCTGCCACATATAAATCACTCCGTGAATGGGGTAACAGTCATTTTTAACAGAAGCATTTCCCTTTCTTTAGGCATACTTGATCTTGTTCTGTTTCTTTTTCCAAATATGATATTTACCGACAATTTTGTGTTGTATGAAAAGAGCACGGATTTAGACCCTCTTAGGAATGAATCATGTCACATCCACTTACCACGTGACCTTTGTCAAACTATACAGTTTCTCTGTGCCACTGTTTTCTCATCTTTATAGAGGGATAATAATACTTGTTTCAAGGAGTAGATTGAAGATTAAGTGAAATGTTTAGTAATACATGTAAACCTTGCACATAGTGGATGTGCGTAAGAGGGACAATGTGGTACAAGGGAAAGCGTATAGGCTGTGGAGTCAGATCTGACTTCAGCAGTTACTGACCTCTCCCAGACTTCTTTATACTGGAAAGAACGCCTACTGGACTTTTGTGAAGACTGCACAATTTACACATCCACAGTGTCTGGTACAGTGACTGGCACTTGATAGGTAGTTAGTATATAGAGCTATTAATTCACTTGCTCTATATTTATAAAGGTTGACAGTTAACCTGGTACTTCAGTCAAACAATAATAAATTATAAGATAAGTGCCCATTTTTACTCCCAGCCCATAATATTGTTGAAAAGCACTTTATGCTATTTTGCATGCAAAATCCACCTGGTTTATTTCAATTTATGGGTTACAGATCTTTAATCATTATAAACTGCAATCCCTGGCAATAGCATTCCTTCCCTCCCCAACCCCTTTCATTTTCAGAGGATTATATTGTGTGGCATTGAAAACCTGTAACATTGAAGAAATTAGCATACTCATGTATATTATTAAGTCAGGTGGGTATAGAAAGCATTGTATAAATGAAACACACTCCATTTTTTTCCTGAAATCTGAAGAGTACCAATCTATAGTATTAATTAAAAGAATGAAGCCCAGGCTACAGGGGGCAGCCGGTGGGGGTGGGTGGTGGGAAGGCTAGTTAAAACACTGCTTTGTCACAACCTGCTGCTGTTTGTCTTCTATTTTTCCCCCCTTTTGAGTGAAATACCTGGAAATTGTAAATGTTCGAAATTGCCTTAATTCCAGCTGAGCCATTTTAGCGAATGTAAGCTGTGAAGGAGGGGATACCAGCAGTGATGACAGGAGAGGCGCTCGCCTGGCCTTCGTGGGTGGCATCTCCTGCACAGAAACGGGCTCAATGCCAGGAGCATTTTGGTCCCTGGGTACTTTCTTTTGCTTAGGCATATGGCACAGCACGTTGGGGAAGGTTCTAGGGTCTGGGTCCCAAAGATTTGAGCAGCAGTCCTGTCTTCAGTGCTTATTAGACTGTTCCATCTTGGAGAATCTCTCTGAGTCTTGGTTTCTTCATTTGTAAGATAAGTAGAATTCCCGTTCTGCTCACCTTTATGAACTGACCTAAGGCACAAATGCAGTGCTGGATGCGACCTCACAGTTGTAAACTGTAATCACCACACAAAGATGTAATTGCTCAGGCTCCTTCCTCTCTAAGGGCTCTTCCAACTTGACGGTTCATGATTTTATACATGATGGGGATTTGGCTTCCCAGACAGAAAGAAAAGGACAGGGGGGAAGAAGAGAGTATACTTTTTTATTATTTTCTGTTTCTTATGCTCTTATTAGATACTGTTGTAATAAGAACAAACAAAATAAGCCACAACCCATGCCTTCTTCTTTCTCCTAGAGAAATCTGACAGAGTATTTTGTGGCTGTGGGATGTCAACAACATGTTGCATCTGTACGCCAGTATGCTCTACGAACGCCGGATACTCATCATTTGCAGCAAACTCAGCACTGTGAGTAGACAGTCTTAAGACTGGCTTTTTAATGATTTAATTTTAATTGAAAGATACATCAACAAGATGAAACACAATTTTAGAAAAAGGAGTCAGCTCCAATCCCCTTATTTGGCAACATGTCATTTTCATTAATTGTTCATGTTTTTTACAGTGCCAGTGCACATTTCATTTATTCCTGTAGTCTCACAGTCAATTATAAATAGCTTTCCATTTGATTATGTGTTATGAACATTTTGCAATTTTCTACATGAGCTTCAAGTATTGTCATATTTTTAATATCTACATATTTTGTGATACGGATATGTCATTATTTACTCAATCTTCTCTTGATGGCGATTTAGGTTGTTCATTATTATTTAATCATTTTAGTAGATAATACTGCAATGAACATCTTTTGGCTTCTTTGACTGTTACAGTTACCTTCTAAGGAGTGGGATGCCAGGTCAAAGGACGTGATAAGCACTATGACTTAGGGACTGCCAAATTGCTTCCCAAACAGGCGGTACTTGTTTACAGTGAAGGCTGCCAGCTGTAGATGAGTACGCCATTTTCACTGCAGCTTTGCCAGAAAATAGAGTGTGTGTGTGTGTGTGTGTGTGTGTGTGTGTGTGTGTGCGCGGCGCGCACTCAGATGTTTTAATTCAGCTAAGAAAGTAGATGTGCAATGGTATTTCAGGTTTGCTTTAATTTTAAAATTACCTCTTTGGTTAGAGGTAACTGAATATTTTCCATGGGTTTATTTTTTATTTGTATTTTGTTAATATCCTTTCACATTTATTTTATAGGTGTCTTGATGCTTTTCTTAAAAATTATAATGAACTTTCTATATAACTTTTGCTGTGTGTATAATTTAAATATTTTTATATTTCTTTTATTTCAGTTTTTCACTTGCTAAGTATAAGAATTTAGTTTCCCCAATATTTTTTTATGAAAATTCTGAAGCCATTATAGAAAGTTGAAATAATTTTACAGTGAATGCTGATCTACTTCCTTTTAAATTCTACTAGTGACATTGTATAGATCTTTGTCATGTATTTATTCAACTGTTCATCTTCCGTACCATCCATTGATCTATCTCTTTTTTTTTTTTTTTTTTTTTTTTGAGACAAGAGTCTTATACTGTCACCCAGGCTGGAGTGCAGTGGCACTATCTTGGCTCACTGCAACCTCTGCCTCCTAGGTTCAAGTGATTCTTGTGCCTCAGTCATGCAAGTAGTTGAGATTACACGCATGCACCACCACACCCAGCTAATTTGTGTATTTTTAGTAGAGATGGGCTTTTGCCATGGTGGCCAGTCTGGTCTCGAATTCCTGACCTCAAGTAGTCCACCCACCTTGGCCTCCCAAAGTCCTGGGATTACAGGAGATCCATCTTATTTTTTATGCATTTCAAAGTAAATCACAGGCATCACTTTACTTTCCCCTAAATAATTCAGTATCTGTTTGCTGGGTTTATTGCTGTTTTTGTTTTTGTTTGTAGACAAAACTTATATACAGAAATTGACTAGGAGTAGAATGCCTAATAGGTATCCTTCTGTTAGATAGGGTAGAAAAATCTTGTAAGTGGAGAGTTCCCCTAACGAAGGACCTATGGATAAAATCAGTTATGTGTTTACCTATGAATAAAAGCTGCCTAATAATGAAAACTCTCTGAGACTACTAGAGTTTTCCTTATGGTTTTTATTATACCTTCATTATTTTATTTTTTCTTTGGTTATTTATTGCCCACTATGTGTTAAGAATAGCCTATACTAGACCTCTTGCTTCGTTTTACATTTTATTTTACACCGTATGTGCACTTCATAATTTCAGGGCACAGACACCCAGACTGAATTTCAGAATGAGCGTATTGTCAACCAGATCTATTATCACCTCTTTGAAAGAGTCTAATCCATAACCAGTTACTGTTGCTTTAGATTATTAAACTTCAGTCAACAAGAACAAGACGTCATCTCAGTGGAACTGAATTTCCTATTGTTTAATCATGATATTTTTGATTCCTTACTATGTGCCAAGTACTGTCTTAAGCACTTTGCAGATATTAATTCATTTAATTCGTACTACAACAGCCTTAGTGGGTTCTGTAATTACCTCCGTCTTATAGATAAGGAAGAGAATGAATCTTCTGTGTGATTTTGCTCTCATAAATGTAATGGATTTAACACACAAAGTTATTTCTGCTTCCTCCCAAAACTAAAATGAAATAAAGGAATAAATCTACAAACACAAAGAACGGATGCAGCAGAAATTTTTAAAATAGTAAGGAAATACCGTTAGCAACTTTATGCCAGTATTTCAAAACTAAGGCAAAATAGAAAAAAAATAATTTAGCAAAGTTGACTCAAGAAGAAATAGAAAAATTGAATAGGTTATTTAACTTACAGAAACTGAATCAATATCTTTACATATTTTTCCAGATAAACACTAATCCCAGGTGGTTTTACAAGTGTGTTTTATCAAACATCTCAAGGAAAAGATTATTTCAATCTTAGACAAACTCCTTAAGAGTCTAGAACAAGAGGGAATGAAACCCAGCTTTTCCTGTGACACTTGTATAACCTTGACATTCAACACAAAGACAACACAAGAAAGAAAAATTAGCAGCCAATGTCACTCATTAACGTAGGGGTAAAAATCTTCAAATAGGAAACAAATGATTGATGATACTAGAAAATCTATTAATATAACTTAAATATTAACGTATTAAACTGGAAAACTTTATGGTCCTCAATAGAGGGAACAGAAAGCACTACCATGTTCATGAATAAGAAAATATCTTGAAGATGTTATTTCATTTCAAAATGATGTATAAATTGTACACAATTCTATTCAAAACCCCAATAGGGTTTTACATAGTACTTGACAAGCTGATTCTAAAACTAATATGGAAAAGCCAGAGAAAGAGCCACAACATACTTGACAAAAAAGAATGGGTTGTGAAAGCTTGCTTTACCAGCTGTCAAAACTTTCTATAAGGCTGTAGTAATTAAGATGCCAGTAGTGGGATGAGGATACACATATAGGCTGTTGGAACAGAATAGAGAGCCCAAAAACAGATCACATGTATATGGGTTCTTTATATTATAAAAGACGGCATTATAGAATCTGTGGGGGAATCAATGGACTTTTCAATAATTGGCTGTCCACATGGGAAAGAAAAGGAAGACCGTTTCTATTGTACATTCCAAATGGATCAAAAACTTAAATGTGAAAGGCAAAAATTAAAAATATTTAGAAGACAAAGTAGAATCATCCTCAGTGATTTTTGGAGTAGAGAAGTGCTTATTTAAAGTTGATCCACAATACACATTGTATAAAAGAAAATATTAAAATTGTGAACTTTTATTCATAAAAGAAAATATTAAAATTGTGAACTTTCATTCATTAAAAGATACTTTTCAGTGGCTGAAAAGTCACAAGCTGAGATTTGTGGTATAAAAAAACTGACAAAATCAATATCAGAAATAAGTACAGAACTACAACAATTAAAAAGAAGACAAGCCCGTCAAGGGAAAAATTGGCAAAAGGCATGAATGAGCATTTCACAGAAGAAATACAGATGGCCAAGAACTATATGGAAAGATACTCAACCACATTAGTAATCATAGAAAAGCACATTAAAACAACAGTGATTATGACTGGGCACAGTGACTTATACCTGTAATCCCAACATTTTGGGAGGCCAAGGTGGGAGGATCGCTTAAGGCCAGGAGTTTAAGACCTCCCTGCACAATATAGTGAGACCCCTGTCTCTACAAAGAAAATTAAAAATTAGCATGGTAGCACATGCCTGTAGTCCTAGCTACTTGGGATGCTGAGGCAGGAAGATCACTTGAGCCCAGGATCATGGCTTTGCAGTAAACTATGATCATACCACTTCACTCCAGCCTGGACAACAGAGTGAGACCTTGTCTCTAAAAAACAAACAAAACCTAAAGTGATTGAAACACTAGGTTTGCAAAAAAAAAAACTGGTGGTTGACAAAGCCAGGTGTCATATTGAAAATGTATGAGAGAATGTTATTTACTATTGTTTGAAGGGTATCTGCTACAAAACTATTTACGTATGCCCATTGCTCAGCAATTCTACTCCTAGGTGACATTTTGTATATATACACATACCCCTTGGTCACATTGGTGGGATACATGTACAAAAATGTTCACAGTGGCCTTTTGTTTGTTTTATGTAAATCCTGGAAGTAGTTCTGATGACTATCAACAGCTGATAGACTGGTGTAGTCACACAATGGAATATTGATCGGATCAATGAAAATGAACCGTACTATCAACATGATTATGCCTCTGATCTAGAAGCTGAGTGAAGAACCGGGTTACACAAGGACATACTGTACAGTATGATTTTATTAATACAGAGTTCAAGTTAGAAAAACTAAATGGTTTTTTGTTTAGGAATACATACAAACTACAAAGGTAAAAAGGAATAACACAAAATTTTGGTAATGGTTTCCTCCCAGGGAGAAAAGACTGGTTGGGAAGAGTCGTATCAGGGACATCAAAAGTTTTGCTTTTTGTCTTAAGCCAGGGGAGGAACCAACACATTTTGCTGTAAAAGGTCAAATAATAAATACGCCTTTGTGGGTCATATGGTCTTTGTTGCCACTGCTGGGCTCCAACCTTGTAGTTGACCAGAGGTAAACTAATGGGTGTGGTTTGTGTGCCAACAAAGCTTTATTGCCAAAAACAGGCAGCAGGCCAGGCGTGGCCTTTTCATTGTAGTTTGCTGACTCCTGAGCCAGGTGGCAGGTTTGGGGTTCTTCACTTTTTTTTTTCTCTTTAAAAGTTGTTTATATGACATACATACTTAATATGTTTCAAAAATTTTAGAGATCTAAAAAGATGCAAAGCTCCTTTATCATGAAATTTTAGAATATCAGGGATAGAGACAAAGTAGTTCTTGTACAAAGATTAAGAATCAACATTGCCTGAGATTTGGCAGTGGCAGTTCTGGAAACCAGAAGACAGTGAAGCAGTGTCTTCACCTTCTAAAGGAAAATGATTTCTAACCTAGAAATCTATGCCCATCTAATGGAAGCCCTCAGGAGAGAGTGTCAGGAACCCACACCACATTGCTCAGCCTCCTGAGGCCTGTACTTCTGGACTCTGCCTTCCTTTTGCAGATGAACCATCTGTCCTCTCTGGGGCCAGTCGCTGCTTGTCCAGCTTACTTCATTCTGCAAATACTTATCATGACATTGCTATAGGCACTGGGGATATAGCAGTGAACAAAACGGGCAACAATCCTGTCCTCATGAAGCTTGCATTCTAGTATCGTAGGCTGTCTGTAAGCCAGAGGAGTTAAGTATCTTGAACTGAAGGAAATGTTAAGTACTAAGGAGTAAAATAAAGCTGAAGAGACCGGATGGGGAGTAGTGAGTGGCTGGGATTGCAGTTTTAGATAGATGGCCTCGGAATGCCAACAGGAAAGGTGACACTGTGGTTTCCGTCAAGGAAATTGCTCCCCACAGTAAACAAGCAGCTCTGCTCTCCTGCATCCATGATAATTTTCTTATGAGCACGCCAACGTGCTATAGAAGCTCCCAGACTTCAAAACAAAACTTTCTTGACCCATATCCCCTTTATTGCATTTCTAGTCTTCCTTTCAGAACACAATTCCTCAAAGAGAGTTACCTATTTACTAATTCTTCTCGCCTCATTCTTGCCTCAGTCTTCCATTAGGATTCAGTCCCCACCTGTTCACTAAAACAGGTGGACTTGTTTTAGTGTCTTTTTCCAGTCACCAGTTACCTCTTTTGAAGTAAAATTAAAATGAGTTAATACTTGCATAGCTCTCAGAACAGGCCTGGTATGTAGCCTGTGCAGACATTTATAATAAATTAATAAATTCTATAATGGGAAACCAAATTTTAACGTCCAGTTTATTAAGGGCCTACTCTGCTAGAATGTAAACTTCATGAAGACAGGGATTGTTGCCCGTTTCATTCACTGCTGTGTCCCCCAGTCAACACCACGATAAATATTTGTGGAATGAAGCCAACTGGATAAGCGAGATGACTGGCCTTTGAGAGGATAACAGATCATGTGCAAAGAGAAGGCGGAATCCAAGTTTTAATGTTGAAAATGTGAAACCAAGAATTCATGATTTGGAAATAAGGAGATACATCCTGTGTTGAGTGTGATGACTTGGAGTGAAGGGTGTAAGGAGAAGGGTGCAGTGAACTGTTACTTTTCATGATAAGCCTTGACTACTTTTTGCTTTGTTTTGAAAGCTATGAACATGTATTACTTTGACTTTTAAAAGGCTTTTCTTAACAAAGAGTTGATTCTTAACTGGGTTCAAAATTTGATAGATTGCTGGTGGAAGCCTCTCTGGGGGAGGTGGGGTTCTCCTTGTATCTCACGTGCACTCGGCAGAATCCTGAGTGGTTCTGCAGAGTTTCTCTGGGGGATGACGTAGCTGAGCAGACTTCAGTTGTATTCACGCCTTTGGACCTCTTCGAATTCAGAATTTAAAAGTTTTCTAATTGTTGCCTTTTATTTCCTTTAGAGTGGCTTTTTATTATCTTTTAGATGGGGGCTGGTGTGGAGGGAAAAATGCAAAAGCCATCTCAGCCTGAGATTTTCTGAGGACCCTCTCTTGACGATCCTGATGTGGCCTGCAATACTTGACAAACCACATTTTTCTCAATTGTGTTTGATATGATGGAGGCTTAATGCTCCTCAGAGTGACCAAGCATGAGAAAGATAAAAGCTGTGGAGCACTCGTGTGCTGTCTTCTATAAAAATGACTGTGTCAATAGAGACAAACCCAACAATATTGAGTTCAGAGGCAGGTAATATGCATTTCAGGGTTTCTCAGTCAATAACGTTGTGATATTCTGTATAAGAAAAATGTAAGTTTTTGTTCTCTTTGCTCAGTTAATGTATATTGATTGTTTTCCTTTATAAATGATAAATAGGGGAAGGCTTAACGAAATCTTGTTCTCTAATGTAAATACTTCTGTGTGATTCCTTGTAGCACAAAGGCCCCATTTTTCTTCCATATTTTCATATCTGAGTTTAACTCATACTGCTTTTTGAAACTCTGGATAGCAAGTCGGTCAAAGATCTTCGTAGAGATAATAGAATTCAGTCAGCATTCCTAGAAGATAGATATTATTCCCATTTTACAGAACAGCAAGTCCATTTGGAAAGATGGAATTACTTGTTCAAGGCCATGTCCTAGTCAGTAGGAGAGATGGCCATGAATAGAGATCATTATGATGTAGTGTCAGGGGAAGGAGGCTTTGGCTTCTGGAAAGGGAGAGACATCCAGGGATTACACGCAGACTAATCTCAACTCCTTTGAAGCGCATGCCTGAGAACCAGGTTATGTCTATTGGGTGCCATTATTTACACCATTTTGAAATCCTTTGTGTGGGAACTGTCACAAGAGCCAGAGGCATGTTGTTAGGAATAGCCACCCCACTGAAGGAATTTAAAAATTCTTATAAAGAGCCTAAAAGATACCCTGAGCCAAATCTGGTGGATAAGGTAACTAGTGGAGCTGGGTGCTATTGGTTTGGGTGAAAAATGAGACCTAATTGTGTATTACTTAAGAGTTTTTTGTGTAGCTTGTCCAAGACCACCAAAAAGCATTCACAGAGTAAAGGTATAAGAACATCCTTAAGTAGATTCATACTCAGTACTTTATATGGGAGCCCCCCAGTTCTTCCCCACCCTTTTAAAGTTCTTTTAAGTTAACGTTTTGAGCCACCCCCTTCCTATGTGCCAGGCACTATGCTAATCATGTATGTGATCACTTGTTTTATTCATTCTTGTAGCAACCCTAGGAGCTTGTTGGTTTTCTTCTCCCTTTGCAGATGGGAATATTGGCACCCCCAAAAGTTGATGTGCCTTGTCTAAGATGAGCAACAGAGATGGAATTAAAACCAGACCAGCATCCTTGCTACCTCATACTACCCCCTTGGCAGCTCTCCATTGTCATGAGTTCCCTGTGACACTTGTACTGAGAGAAATACTCCTGGCATGACCCTGTTGGCCATGGAGCTAAAATAACATAAAGAACCTCTGCCTGGTTGTCACCTTTGAACAAGCACCTAAGCTTTTCACTTCAGATTCTGCAAGCCCTGTCTGTGTGCCTGACACTACTCTAGGCACCAGGAAACGGGAG
The DNA here is from genome assembly GCA_036589455.1 of Ateles fusciceps. NCBI lineage: Eukaryota > Metazoa > Chordata > Mammalia > Primates > Atelidae > Ateles > Ateles fusciceps. The sequence continues at coordinate 9,950,598 of JAZHEH010003300.1, forward strand.
GTGGATCTGGGAATTCCAATGGACACACCCATTCTGTTAGCCAAAGCTCCATTTCCTTAAACGCTTCAGATTCCCTTCACTCTGTCCATGCCTTTTTAGACTTGGCTGTCTCCCAGCAGCTCCTGCACCCTTCTCCTTCCATGAGCACGGCCTTGGTGAGCCCTGGGCATATCTTCTCTAACTCACTGTGGATTCAGGGGTCATATATTGCAGTTCCTTCCAGCTATGTATCTTTGTCCTATACAGTAAAGAACAAAGAACCTTTCAGGGTTTATATGCAGTTCCTTCCAGCTGTGTATCTTTGTCCTAATCGCCCCCTGTATAATTTAGGGATCCTGAAAGAAATTTGGATAACTAAGAATATCCAGTTAAATAATGACAAAGTCGTATTTACTTTCCTGAGAAACATCTATTTGTTTTATCCAGTGGATGCTTTTTAGAAGGAAATACTGTATAGTAGCAAGCCCACGACCTGGTTAATTTAGCCTCCACAGCCATAACTGAAAACCATTATTACTTTTCTGATGGACTCCCTATCAGTTTCTTCCTAACTACATAAACAACAATTAGTCCGAGGGCATGCGGGACCTGGGCAGAACCGGGCACCCTGTGGCCTAAGGAGTGGTAGGTGATACTTCCATCTCCTCACCAGCACACACTGTGGCCCTTAGGAGATGCTTCAGTATGTGAGTGGAGCATGGAGACTTTTCCAGCCTTGCCTCAGTCCTGTCCCACCACTCCCACCGACAGCATCTATTGTCTGAGTACCATCTGGTCTTGAGACCTAAAAAAGGGCCAGTTTGTGGACTGGGCAGCTTTTCAGATTTGGCTTCGTTTTTACTACTTTCCTGATGAATGCCACCTTGTCATATCCACGCCAGCCTGTGTGATGAGCTGGGCACCTGGATGATGTGTGCAAAGCTTTTCTAGCTCTTCTGGACTAGAAAACACTAATCCTGTTTGCTTATCTGCAGCCCTTGAAGCAGAGATGAGAGTGGCAGTTGAAGGAGGTTTGAAATCCTGGAGCAGAGCCAAGGCCTCTTTGCCTGCACACTCCACTCTGCATGTTCCAGCCGTAGGAACAAACTGCATTATTTTGTTTCAAACTGTGCTCAAGGGAAGCCAAGACCTTGCAACTGGAAACTTACCAAACAGAGAATTCTAAGACTAAATTTAGTGTTCTATTTAAAAAATAAAAATCAAACATTTTGTTTATTTATCTTTTATATGTTAAAAAAGAGAGAGAGTAACCTAGTTCACACTAATAACCTGAGAAGAGTATTCCAAGAAGTGACAAGAAAACTAATCCTTTTGGTGAAGGAGGAAATCCTTAAGAAACTATAATGAAGTGACATGGAATACAGGCTTTGCAGCCAAACTTTCAAATAACATAACCTCTCTAATCTCCATTATATACAGTTTTATTGTGGTTCAGAGAATATTAAAAACTGTTAAAAAATAAATGAAAGGAACTTCCCACAGAAAGCAGGAGAGAAGATTGGTGGGTTTTACTTACGCAGGTGCTCTCTGGCTTTAAAATGTATATATAATTAATTGCTTGTTGAACTATATTCTTCATTTAATTATGTGTGAATTGGTTTTCTCTTATTCATGTTAAACTCTAATTGGAATGAAGAACCTTGAGATACCATAGAGACTCTGTAATATAATATAGAGTATCAACAGGTTAATTTGTGACACTTTGATGTGACTTCAGCCAGCCATGGTCTCTCTGCTAGCTCTTACCTTCCTCTCCTGCCTCTTCTCTCATTGCTTCAGCAAACATCAAGCACCTGCTTTGGATGGGGCACAGGATTCAGATTGTCAGTGATTCCCCAATTCTGATCCATGGATTAGCATTATGTTAGAACCACCCAGAAAACTGGTTAAAAATACAGGTTCTTCGGCCCCATCTCCAGACATTCTGGTTCACAAAGTCTAGCATGGAACCATGAAATGTTTTTTTAAGGTTCCCTGGATGACTGATATACACCCTGATTTGGAACCAGTGAATAGACAGTTCTCTAAGGCAAAAACAATATTTATTCTTTGGTGGCTATTATTTTGCATCGTTAGACTCATTTTCCTCTTGAGCTGACATAATAGAGACTGATCAAGTTCATTTAGAAGATGTTTATGAGTACCGACTGGCACTTAAAAAGCTCTTTGTTTCCATATTCTCTTTGGGAGAGCTTTGATTGGGGCCTTGGCTAGACTAGAAAAGGACCATAGCTAAGTATAAGCTATTCAGGCTCTCAGTAATTTTATGGAATACCAATGCAGTCCACCAGTGTGATTTAGGGTACGTGTGTGTAAATAGATGATGTCTCTCTCTCTCTTTTTTTTTTTTTTTTTTTTTTGCCATTTCATTAAATTCATCCTATTTCTGCCATGGCAGAACATTTTATTATTTTAGTAATGTGGTCAAGTCGTGAAATAAATTGTATCTTCCTTAGATTGCAGGACTGATAGCTTACTTCTTATATGACTCTTATGAATCAAAACATCAATGGATAATATTTAAGTCATTGGCATTTTTATATACTTTTTTTTTTAAAAAAAGCCCTAAATGACACCCACTTTGGCAGACATGGCTATCATAAAAGAAATTTGGGCACCTACTAGGTGCTTAAGACACTGGGAGCCAGGACTCATAATTTCCTGTGTTGTTTCTGCAGACTGAAAGTGTGGTCACTTTGGTGAACCAAGGTAGTATGATATGAGGTTAGACCGTGCAGTCATGGGTCAGTGCAGACACAGCACATTGACATTTGTTCTTTCCTGCTACCTTGATAGCTACACAGAGTCTACCAGCTAGACGTGTCAGACAGCCCTGCTGGAGGTATCTTTTCCAAGAAAAAAGACAGCAGGAGTGGAGGACAGAGTATCAGACTGCAAGTCAGGATGGTTTTGTCCACTTCTGCCTCTGCCTTGTGCTTAATCCTCCCTGTGCCACTTTCTAGCCACATGACCTTGGGCGAGTTACTTGACCTCTCTGAGTCCCTCTGTCCTCTTCTGTGAAAATGGGGATAGTATTCACATCTACCTCAAGGTGGTTAAAAAGATCCAGTGACCATCCAGATATGAAAGCACAGAGCCCAGCACGGGGCACACTATTCACTCAGTAATGTTACTTGAGGCTGAATCTCATCTGTGCAAGCAATAAACCCTGATGTGACTTTCAGAAGCAAGGAGAGCGATAAAGATCCTGGGAGAGTTCGGAATATTAGGATTGCCGTGATAGGGGATAGGGAGTGAATCCAAGCAAAGCAAAATAGTCTCTCTCGGCAACTCCCATGAGGTTTTGCCAGCCTACCACTTCTCACTAATCATTTAGTCATTTGACTAAATGGTCATTTCTCGTTCAAGTCCTCACAGAGCTTGAGTGGCCTGATAGGTTACTACGTTCACTTGACCCACCCTTACCACCTGCCTGGCCTCTAGCGGGGGAGGAGGACTAGCAGCTTCTCTGTCTTCAACCTTCTGGGCTCTGAAGTCTCTGTCTCTGTGAAGCAGGCCTGATTCTTGCCCCAGGCAGAATTAATGATTCTTTCTTTATATGCTAACACATTTGAACCTCTATTATAGTACCTCTTTCATAATGCTTTTGTGTTAAAGTTGATTGTTTGCATTTTGATCTTTCTCTCTCTATTTTAAATTGCTTGAGGGCATGGCATGTACACATAGTGGATACTCAGTAATTGTCGGATTAATACAGATCAGAGCACAGAAGCAGTTTCAAGGGAGCTAAGAGCACAGAATCTAGAGCCCAACTTCTCTAGGTTCATATCCTAGTTCTGCCAGTAGCTGTGACCTTACACAAGTTCCTCAACACCCAGGAGCCTTAGTGTCCTCATCTATCAAATGGGGACAATAATGCTACCTATCTTATAGGGCCGTTGTGAAAATTAAATGAGTTAAATATACACGAAGCACTGTTCTCAGTGATTGGCAGATAGTAATGTGAATTCAGTGGTCATGCTGGTGGATGTTTTATAGCTTGAATCTTTCTTCTGAGTTTTGTTTTTTGTTTTTTTGAGATGGAGTCTTGCTCTGTCGCCCAGGCTGGAGTGCAGTGGCTCAATCTCAGCTCCGCAACATCCGCCTCCTGGGTTCAAGTGATTCTCATGCCTCAGCCTCCCAAGTAGCTGGGACTACAGGCATGCATTAAAAGTATGATTCTTTATTAAACCGATAGTATAGATCCATTAGCTAAACTTACAATTTATATTTTCAAAGAAATATAAATATCCACTTATACTAGATTTGAGGTGGCAAATTGGTTTCTTCTTTAGTGCCTACTTTGATCCATTGTGAGGCCGGTGTGGTAGCTCACCCCTGTAATCTCAGCAGTGTGGGAGGCTGAGGTGGGCGGATCACTTGAGGTCAGGAGTTGGAGACCAGCCTGGCCCAACATGGTAAAATCTGGTATCTACTAAAAATAACAAAAATTAGCTGGGCGTGGTGGTGTGCACCTGTAGTCCCAGCTACTCAGGAGGCTGAGGCAGGAGAATCGCTTGAACTTGGGAGGTGGAGATTGCACCACTGCAACACCAGCCTGGGCAACAGAACGAGATTCTGTATCCAAAAAAAAGTACATGTGAGGAAAGATTTTTGGGTCACATCCCAACTCTGTGATCAGTTAGTAATGTCTGTCACAGACACAGCGTGGAGGAGTGGCAACATGTAGGCTGTCCCTGTATTGAATAAATTGTTATCAGTCCCCCATGTAACCTTGTCTTTTTCATCTTAAAGATGAAAAGAAAGTTCTTTCCTCATTCGTGGTGCTGTGGGCTTATTTACAGTGTAGTTTACCACGCCATAGTTTCTGCCTCTGCTTTGGTAGCTAAAGCTTTTCTCCGGCAGTTTTAGTTGCTTTGATGTTTTAAAGTGTCAAATCTTGGCACAAAAGCTTGTTGCCCTGGTTGATAACTTACTCTAATTACTCTAGCTAGTAGATAGCTTAAAAAAAAAATGGAGAGAAGTGATTAAGCCGGCGGTTGACTGCCTGTGTAAGCGTCCTCCTGACTGGGTGATATTGCTGTTGGAGGAAGACACTTTGCTTCACTTCTTGTTGGGTGTTTTTTGTTGTTTGTGTGTATGTGTTTTTATTCCTTCCCTTTTCTGGAAAGATAATGGAGAAGGAAGAGATGAGTTCCGCCAAACTGAAAATGAAACTACTGGAATAACGATTGTTCCCATTACCCACTAAAAAACAGCTCTGCATTTCAGCTGCTGAGTAAAGTGAGACATGGTTTGCTCTTTTCCTTCTACTCACATGTCCAGCATCTGTCCAGACTAGCTGAAGGTTCTTTGATTTCTGAGATGTTCTAAGTTGCCTTTCTGCTAGAATATCTTTGATAGTTTCTTAAAAACCTATTCTTCCCCCACTAAATACAGTAAATCAGTAAATGCAATTTGAACATAGCTGAACCTTTTATAATTAAAGGTGTTTCTCATACCCATGGAAGGGTTGAAATAGGTTAACTTCACAGAGTCCCTGTAGGTTTTGCTTAAACCATTTTGATGATTTTAGAGAGGATTTTTCATTTGAGAATAAATCATAATCAAAACAAACAAAAACCACAGCAGTGTTTGAATCATGACACCATGATACGAAGATGTTTTTTAATTAAATAAACGAATCAAGTTCTCAAACTGAGAAAGGGAACAACTTCCCAAGACACACAGCATTTTCTGCAACTGCTCTAAATAAGATGATCCCTGGTCAAAATGAACAAGCTTAAGAGTGAACTCCCTTTAAAGTCAGTAATCTGGTATCCTTTCTATATTTGTCATTTTATTCATTTCTTTGTGTTAGGTTCAGAGGGGGAAATCCAAATGCCTCTAACCCCGTGAAGAAGATGTTGGTTTGATTATTTAACATTCTGAGTTGTAGGATGGGAAGAATGACTGTAACCATCTGATTGTTTTCCTCCACCAGCTTTTAGAGCTTGGAATCTTAATACTTGTTCAAAAATGTACAGCCTCTTGTTGTAATCTATTAGGCAATGGCAATTTGTTAAATGTCTGGTAATCTTGCCTACTCTTCCTCATGATGTGAATCTGGAGGCATTCTCCATTCCCCAAACACTTACTTAGCACTGACTCTGTGTCAAGCATAGCAGGAGGTAAGAAGAATCATCTTTGGAAGGCCAAGGCAGGCAGATCACCTGAGGTCAGGAGTTCAAGACCAAGCCTGGCCAATTTGGCAAAACCCTGTGTCTACTAAAAATACAAACATTAACTGGGCATGGTGGCAGGTGCCTGTAACCCCAGCTACTCAGTAAGCTGAGGCAGGAGAATCGTTTGAACCCGGGAGGCAGAGGTTGCATGGAGCCAAGGTCCCGCCACTGCACTGCCTGGGTGACAGAGCGAGACTCCATCGCAAAAAAAAAAAAAAAAAAAAAAAGAGGATTCTGATGTGGTCTCAGTCCTTGAAGAGCTCAAACCAGCAGTCTTGTGTTCCTGGTTGCCTGAAGTCACCTACCTCTGAGTTCTTCAGAGTATCAGGGGCCAAGCAAAGAAGACGGCTGTGCCCTCCTCAGGCGATAGAGACGGGGTGGCTGAAAGGTGGTGGTTTCTACATAGCTCATGAATTCTAGCTGGGCCCTGGAGCTGCAGAGATGGGAAAGCAAGACCAGCTTAAAGACAGACCCTGATTTGCTTAGGCCTAGCACAGCTGGCGAAGATAAACTGGGGCAGGGAGGAGCCTTCTTCACATCAAAGGATAGCAATTCCTCTAGAACTGTAAGTTGTCAAAGCTGGAAAGGAACACAGAAATCCTGTAGTCTAGTCTCTTGTTTTACATATAGGGCAAATTGAGACCTAGGAAAGGAAGTTGCCTGCCCAGGTCAAAAAAAAAAAGTTAGCAGAAGATTCTGAGCAAGTATGTGAAAGGGAACATGACAAAGCGAGACTTTCCAACATTTTCAAGCCAGACTCTCAGATATATGTACTCAAAATGGAATGTAAACCTTTGACTGATCATAATTATTTCATTGTCTAGAATTTCCTGTGGATTAAAGACACTACAACACCTTAGTTAAATGTAACTAATCCCCAGGGAATGATCAGATCTGTGTTTGTTTTAAAAATGATTATTTTCTGTCAATTGGTATTTTGTCCTAGATATTTGGACATCTAGCAGCAAGGCAAATGCATGTCTGTGTCATTTAACAATGTCAACAGGGACAATACCTCATCTATTTCAGAGTCCTCTGCACAGTGGATGGCACAGGGTATGCACTCGAATACTTTTTGAGTTAATTATGCATTGTGGAAACACAGTGGCCATTATATTCTGACAGACCTGGATGTGAGTCCCAGTTCTGTCACTTACTGTCGACGTGGCCTTGGGCAAGTTATTTCACCTCCAAAACTGTCTCCTTATCTGTGAAATGTGGTGATGAGTGTATTTGTGTATCAACACACATACACTTTCCTTCAAAACCATACTTTGCAAGGGTCTAAACTCCACCATGGTACCTGGCGCATATTGTGGTTTTGTCTTTTCAGGGGGCATTCTTATTTTTATTTCATGTTAAATTGCAGCAATGTTACTAGGATTCAGCAGAGGCACTGGAATCTAAGATTGTGACAATCTGGGCTTTATCTCTGAGAAATGACTGGGGAAAAAAAAAAGGTGTCCTTGTGATTTTTCCAACTCCATCACTGATCACTCTCCATTCATGTCCTACCCACACCCGCTTCTCCCCTTCTCCCTTTGCCTCAAAGAAAACTAATGGAGCCATATAGAAATCTCTGAGATATAACTGACCTTGTGTACCTTTAATTGAGGACAGAATTTGCTAAAGTGCATCCAAAAACCCACCAGTGGTTTACTTTACAGTCTGTGTCCTGGCTAGACTGGCTGTTGGCTGTATAATTTGTCTAGTTTTGTCTGGAGTCTTAGACTATTCAGCTGCTTCAGGGCAAAATCTTTTGGGGTGTCATTAAATGGGATTGATAATTGGCTTCTGATGAATATTCATTGTGACTAATGACTCTGGGCAAATTTTACACATACTATCTTTCCATTTTCCCACTGAGTGAGATTTTGATAGGATCATTTTCTTCAACTTGCACTTCAATTATATATTCACAATACCCCTTTGTTGACTACACTCCAAATTATATACTTTCATTACTTTTAAAGTTTGTATTCTGTAAGGAATGGACATAGGCCTTTAGGACTTTTATTTTTAGAAACAGGGTTTAGAGTTATTTTAAAAATAAGTGGCAAGCGATACTTTACAGAACAGAGTGCATTGTTGAGTATAAATATATAGTAGGACTTTTCTTGTAATCAACTTACCTTTCATAAGTAATGATGCACATAGTTTATGTCATTTAGTATTTTGGAAAACAGCCAAACAATTCCCTGTTTTGTTTGTTTTCTTAATCAAATGAGTAATGCATTTTATCCCAACTGCAGAGATTTGGCCCTTAGAAAACCCACTAATGAAATGATCAAACACCTTAAAAGCTTGATTTTTTTTTTTTATGAAGGATAAGTAATTTTAAAATCTGGCGTTGAGGTTGGTAGGTTTGCTTTTGAGATTAAGAAGACATGAAAAGAACATTATCTGAAGATGAGATCTCTGCTACTTTATCAGTTAAAATAGGCTTTTGACCCAAACCAGGTTAACCTAGAAAGAGTCACATAATCAAGTTCTGTCTGAACCAGGTTCATTCTATTAAATGACTTTTTCAAAGAGAATCACAAATTAATTCATGTGTTAATGTTACCTTACATTTGTACGGGACCTTATAGATTTTGAGATGCTTTTATTTATTTATGTATTGTGGAATTATAGCGTAAACATGTGATTGAACAAATGAGTGAATGGTTGAATGACTTGGTTTTTCAAAAGTGGCATGCTCGTGTGTCTAATCTTGCTGTTGTTGTTTCACACTTTTTTTTTTTTTTTTTTTTTTTTTTTTTTGAGACGGAGTCTCACTCCATCGCCCAGGCTGGAGTGCAGTGGTGCGATCTTGGCTCACTGCAGCCTCCGCCTCTCGGGTTCAAGCAATTCTCCTGCTTTAGCCTCCCGAGTAGCTGAGACTACAGGCATGCACCACCATGCCTGGCTAATTTTTTTGTATTTTTAGTAGAGACGAGATTTCACCATGTTGGCCAGGCTAGTCCCAAACTCCTGACCTCAAGTGATTCGCCCACCTTGGCCTCCCAAAGTGCTGGGATTACAGGCGTGAGCCACTGCGCCCGGCCTGTTTTAGACTTTGAGTCATGTACCTTACTCAGTGAGACTCATGAAAATGCTCGTATAATACTGTTAAAAGCCAAGCTACTAAACTATCTTTGGATTGTGAGTATATTCTAAGTAAAATTATTTTTTATTTATTCGGGACATATCCCATTAATTAGTGCACATATTGTGTGTGTGTGTGTGTGTATGTGTGTGTATTCTGTGCCACTGAGAACATGGAGATGACACGGGATCTCCTGTACTTTATAATCAGGAGACAAACATGCAGACAGTTATGGTCCAGTTAATAATGAGTGCCTACGGGCTGGGCACGGTGGCTCATGCCTGTAATCCCAAGGCTGAGGTGGGTGGGTCACTTGAGTTCAGGAGTTCAAGACCAGCCTGGCCAACATGGCAAAGCCCCATCTCTACAAAAATTAGCTAGTGTGGTGGCACACACCTGTAGTTCCAGCTACTCAGGAGGCTCAGGCAGGAGAATTGCTTGAATCCAGGAGGCAGAGGTTGTAGTGAGTGGAGATCATGCCACTGCACTCCAACCTGGGTGACCTCACCAAGGCTCACAGGTTTAATCCATCCCTTCTCATTCTATTTCCAAAGGTTCCCGTTAATTTTGAGACCGTCTCAAAAATCAGTAATAATAATAATGTTAGTAATAATATTAGTATTAGTAATATTAATATTAGTATTACTAATATTAATATTACTAATAATATATTATTAATAATAACGCTCCGGTGCCTGTGCATGCAGAGCAAGGGAAGGCTTCGAAGAGGAAGTACTCACACACAGACCTGAGGAATGAGTTTGCTAGAGGCACAAATCCTGGCCAGTCTGGGCGACAGGTGGAAAGGGAGGGGAGGAAAAAGAATACATGACCCTATCTAAGCCTGCAAGTGATATATTCCAAGGACAGACTTGCAGAAGACAGTACAAAGTGTGGCTACAGATGGCTGCTGTAAAGCTAGACTGTGGGCTGGTGGAGCCAACCCGGGCCAGGCATGCCCCAAAGACTTCTGAGTAGGAAGTGATGTGACGGAACCTGCACTTGAGGAGGGCAGAAGAGCGGAACCTTCCAGCCAACTTCAGGGTGGAATCAGGTCAGACTGGTTCATTCTCCACTCAACACCAGCAAGGAGTTTTCATCTCTAAGAGGCCCTGAAGGGATTAGTCATATATACACACGTGTATATGTATGTATGTATGTATATATGTGTGTGTGTGTGTGTGTGTGTGTGTGTGTGTGTGTGTGTGTGTATAAATGACAGCCTCTTTTATATGGGAACCTATGGAAATAGAATGGGAAGGGATGGATTAAACCTGTGAGCCTTGGCGGGGTCTCTGGGAACCTTTCTTGGGTGCCTGCTGAATCAGATCCGGTTCATGGCATGTACCTGGCTTCAAGAACAGGGTCTGGAGGAAAGCGTCCAGGCAGGCGAGGGTGGGGAGTAGCAGCCCTGGCTTTAACACACAGCTCTCACAACTGTGAAACATCAGCAGAATATCCAATTTAAAGCTGTTCATGTTACACTAACCTCTGGGATTCTTTTAACTGGGCCTTGGCACGTCACTCTTTCGCCACGAAAATGTCCTTCTGTCAGCAAAGGCCAGTTAACAGCTTCCAAAAGAAGCAAAGTCCTCATGGGAACAGGCTTCCCTGAAACCAAAGAAACATTAAAGAAAAAAAGGCAGAAAGAAACATGTGTTGTTGGCTTTTGTCACTTCATAGACTCCAAAGGTTGATTTTTTTCTTTCTTTTCACTTTATTGAATTTCGTAGCAATTGTATCCCTTTGTATTATCTTTGCTTCCTAAATTTTTAAGTATCAAATACTGATTGTATGATGTCTCTAGCTCTTAGGGAAAAAAAAGTAATATAAAATAGGGGCAAGTCAAAGGACTGTGGAGAGGAAGGATTAGTCAGTAAACAGTGCCAGAACAATTGATTACCTATGTGGAAAAAATAAATTCTCACCTCAGTCCTTAAACCCAAAGTAATTCCAGATGGATGGAAGAGTTAAATGCTAGGGAAAAATCTGGAGGACTTTGTAGGATAAAGTGATAGAAACCATAATGAAAGAAAATATTTGTCTATGTAATTACTTAGACCTTCTTTGCCCAGAAATTCAAAGAAAATTAAGGATAAATTATCTTCAAAAACATTACAAAATCTAGATATTCTTTGCATATCATCAGTGATTGCTTATAAAATAGTAAAAATTACTAATACTAATTTTTAAAGTGGGCTAAGAATATGAACAGACCATTTGTCTATTATTTAAGTGTAGTCAAGAAACATGACAAAATGTTCATCCTTAGTCATGATCAGAATAAAAATAAAAGTAAGATAGATACAATTTTAAGGCTATTAACTTGACTACAAGGAGTAGTGCTGGTGGGGGGCAGGAAGGCCAGAATCATGGTGTATGGCTGGGGGTGGGGGGTGTAAAGAGCCTCCGTCCTTCATCTGTTCATTATCCTAACACATTTATGAGATATGTATTTGTTAAGTACCTTGAAATACTTATAACCTTTGTCTCTGAATTCTACATTTAGAAACCATATATACAAATTATTGACCTGATATGATTATATTACTTAATAGTAGAAGAGTAGTTAAATATATAATAGCCTGGGAAATTTCATCGAGTATCATTAAAATATATCTTTTTCTAAAAATATTTAAAGAATATTCTGGATTTGTGCCTTTAAAGCATCATTAAGAGATACCTTTTTCTAAGATTATTTAAAGAAAAATGGCATCAAATAACGTTCACTTTTAAGAAACACAAAAGAATACTGTATAGTCATCCTAATTGTGTTTAAAAAGGAGATACATGTGCTTGTGTGTGTAATAATCTACAATATTAAATCTTCCAATGGTGGTGGCTTTTTTTATCCCTTTCTCTGCTTTTAAAATTTTCTACCATAAGTCATATATTAGCTTTATAATCAGAAAAAAAAGATTTTTTCAAAAGAAAGCTTCTTATTAAATTTGAATTAGGGTGATTGAGTTAATGTAGAATGATTTCTCCAGGTTTTTCGGCTTATCATGTAAACATGTTGAAGAATTATAGAATTGTATTGCTGTAATCAAATGGGGGGTGTCTCTTCCCTTGGATTTGTTCATCGATCTCTGCTTTGCTCTGTTCCAGCTGACTGCCTGCATCCACGGGTCGGCGGCGATGCTCTACCCCATGTACTGGCAGCACGTGTACATCCCCGTGCTGCCACCGCATCTGCTGGACTACTGCTGGTAAGGTGGCTGGCCCTGTCTTCTGCTTATCCTTTGCCCTGAACTGACCGGACATGTTAGGTGTGTCACTTGTTAATGCAGTTGGTGACTCTACATTAAAAATATTAACTTCAACCAGCCTGGACATAATAATGAAAATCCATCTGTACAAAAAAAAAAAGAAAAAAAAGAACCAGGCATGGTGGCACATACCTGTAGTCCTAGCTAGTCAGGAGACTGAGGTGAGAGGATCATTTGAGGCAGAGAGGTCAAGGCTATAGCGAGCTATTATTGTGCCACTGCACTCCATCCTGGGCAACAGAGTGAGACCCTGTCTCAAATTAAATAAATAAATAAAAATGGTAACTTCAAAGTGGCATGGATTTAAGACCACCTGGTTGTATGACCCTTTTGTTTCCAGTTTTCTTACATGTCATGACATTCTGAAGAGTACCAGAGAGTAATTTTTCCCATTTCTCAGTTCGGGGGAAGGAATGCACCAAGAGGTTGCATGTTTGTTTGTTTTTTCCTAAGACAAGTTGTAAACTGGGGGACAGAAACAGTTGAGATCCCCAAGGTCTTCAAGTCTCAGCCATGCCCTGATGGCACATTCCTTAAGACTTGTACTCACTGTGGTTTGGGAGCACAAGCCAGACGCGCAAAACTGTCTGAAGTACTTGAGCATGTCACTGTTCGGTGAAACCGACTTCAGTGGAAGGAGAGAAACAAAGGTTTTGGCGACAGCCCTACCATCTTGGGCAAGTCACTCGACTTTAAGACTTTGTTTTCTCATCCGTAAAAGGAAGTTGTTAGATACACAATCATATAAAGATGAAATAAGATAGCATATGAAAGGACCCCCGGCTAGGTGCTCAGAAAATGTTTCCACAGACATATCATCGTCCTCACTACCTGTCTTCAGTAGATTACCCAAAGTGACTGACTGTGTGACCGATTTGGATCTCTTTTCCTCATGAGTAATTTCTTTCTCTAGTGTAATACAGTTAAAGACATTGTCTCCAAACAGCTCAAGTCAACAAAAGTCCATAAGGGAGCATGGTACACATGGAGGGGAAAGGCACTAACTGATATTGAGAGCTTCAGGAAAGGGGGAACCCATTTGAGGGTCATAGCCCTGTTGCTTGATGACACAGGACACTGACCACTGGTTCAGAGTGATTGAGTCCAGGTCAATCGTACTTTTGCTCGGATCTCCAGCCCATTTTGCAGTCATCTCGCTGGAAAGGTTTACCCAGGTAGCCAGATTGTCCAAGGAGCATGAAGGCATTCCACAGTCATTACTAACTGGAACATGCTGGGCTCACCCTCTTCCCAAGAAGCCACAGCGATAACAAGGATGTAACTCAGGGCCATCATGTGAAAATCAGTGGCCCTCTCTCATGCGTAGTAGTAAGTGAATGGGCCTGATTCTCTCTTTATTGTATGTCTTTCTTATCAAGGTATCCGTGCCTTTCTCCCACCTCTTATGAGATTAAGGGGTAATGTATTTTCTACCATGTGGAGTATGGAATCTTGGCTAATTTTAAGTTTCTTCTTGATTAATCGATGGCAGAACCCCACATGTTTTCACTATGTCTCTTCATACTTTGGTTTCTTTTGGAAACTATTTTTAGTTGATGATGTACAGGTACTGCTGGTCTAGATTTTTGTGTTCATCCCTTCTGGAGTGGGTAGGAGATAAAGTAATGTTTGCAGATAGGAAAGGATAAAGATATAAACCCCTTATAACAAATTCACCACGTGACATTGAATATTTGGGTTTGCTCTGTTCCTCGAGGAGTGTTTTCAAACCCCTGGGCCCATCCCAGGCCCTCCCCTGTATCCAGGTCTCCACCATCTCTCCTTCTGTTGGAGACTCTAGGGAGTGCTGGACTTTGCCTGAGTAAGGCTGCTCCTTATGCTCCTAGACTCCACAGGGGAGACTGTTAACTCCTGTCCGCGCTGCCATGATCTGGTGCGAGCTCCATCCTGTCATCTGGCTTTGAGCACAGCCCCCAGGAACTTTCTTCCCGCTGCGTCACTGTCATCTGCTTGTCTCTGGGATCTTCATCACCCATTTGTTTAGATGTCCACATCTCCTTCCCATCTTATCCCTGTTGTCTTCAGTGGCTTCAGAATCCATACTACTGGCCTCCCCTTATTCCCACTGAGCTCACATTTGCAGTGTTTTTTTATCTATAGCGAGGTTACTTTCCTCCCTCGGAGAGGCCATGGAGTAGCACAGACAAGGATAGGACAGGGCTAAGAGGAGGATGTCTGAGTCCCTGTCTTAGCTGCATTATTGTCTGACTGTGTAGCTTAGAGCAAGAGCCTTTGCCTCTCTCAATCTCTTTTCTGTCAAGGGCTGAAAATACTGCAACTTATTCTTTAAACTGTTTCTAGGATGAAATAAAAAATGTATGTGCAAATGTACTTTATAGACTGAAAGCACTATCAGCCACCCAGCAGGGTGACATCTATGTCATTTACCGTCTGAAGCTCACTCTGCCCTCTCTGGTTTCTTGCTGGCCTCCTTGCTCCGGACCTTCATGAGCTTTTTGAGTAGAGCACATGTTTCCAGATGCTGATCGTGTCTCAGGCACGGTGCTAAGTGCTGGGAAGACAGGGATGACAGTCAGTGTCCAGCAGAAGGGACTCAAACAATGGAGTGTAGAAGATGTGGGGCACCCAAACGGGCCAGAACTGCTCCCGGGTTTTTCACCAATTCCCTGCAGGCTGTTCTTCCCTGGCCTTACCACTGACCCTAGGCTCCCCTACTGTTTTCTTATCTGCTTCTTGTCTGGAAGATACTGCTGATGAAAGTCTAGAGCCGTTGCAGAGAGGACCTGCTAGAGAGTGGTGCTAACTGTGGAGGAGAAATTGCTCTGTCACCTTAGCTTGCCCTCCTCCTCTGCAATCACCCCTGAGCCCTCACTCTCCCCACCATGCAGCAGGCTCGGGGATGGGGATGCATTGTCACGTCTGGCAATAAGAGAGGGGCATAGGGTCTGTGTTCCCACAACTGCCTTCCTTCTCAGCCAAGGCTGATTACTTGCTGCCTGCCTGCCTCTTCCTCTCCTACCACTCCTGAAGGAGGAAGAGCAATCTGTCCAAAGCCACTTCACCTGGGCCGGACCGCTGTCTCCTGAGGATTCTCTGGGACCCATCTAGACCTCTGTTCTCTTGGGTATCATTAAACTCCTCTTTCTGCTGCCTCCCTCCTCTCCCTACACATGTGCTTATGTGTCCCATTCCTCAGAGTCGACCTTTGCTTAAACTTCATGTGCTTGAGCTTCTGAGCCAACTCTCTTGGTTTCTTCTCAGTGCCATGTATCTCCAAGGAAAGGACCAAAAGGACCCTGTTTTACTATCCAGTAATGTTTGTTGTTGTTCAAATGAAAGCTTGAGGGGCTGGGCAGAGGCAGACAGTGATGCTCAGAGAGGAAGAAGGAGATGAGGGGAACTAGAGGGGAGGAGAAGGAACAAAACACACACCCAAGGAAGATGGAAGGGAGAGAGAGAGCAAGAAAAAGCAGGAAGAGGTAAAAGGAGACACACATCCCCCAAGACAGAGTCCTGGAGTGACATCCAGCCCCCTTAGCATGTAGAACCTGTTGCCACACCCTCTCCCCCCGAGACACACAATATGCTCACAAGCATAGACCCCCACACAGACACGTCCCGCGTCATACACATAGGTCCCTTTCCCACAGATACATGCCTCAGGGTCTTCCACAGGTAGAGACACCACACACCAGATGTGTGCGCTAAAAGATAGCCTCAGACCAGATGCGGTGGCTTATGCCTGTAATCCCAGCACTTTGGGAGGTCAAGGCAGGAGGATCACTTGAACCCAGGAGTTTGAGACCAGACTGGGTAACATGATGAGATCCCTATCTCCACAAAAAAATTTGAAAAAAATTAGCCAGGCATAGTGGCACACAACTGTAGTTCCAGGTACGCAGGAGGTTGAGGTGGAGAGGATCGCTTGAGCCCAGGAGATTGAGGCTGCAGTGAGCCGAAATCGAGCCACTGCCCTCCAGTCTGGGTGACAGAGTAAAACTCTGTCTCACAGTTTTCCCTAGAAGTGATTCACCAGTGGGTTTTCATGCCATGCTTCAGGCAGGAATACCCCAGGGCTTCTGCAGAGATAGGTGGAGCTGGAAGAATCAATATAGTTCCTCTGCCAAGTAGTAGTATAATTTAATTTAATTTAATTTAATTATTTATTTGAGACAAGGTCTCACTTTGTTGCCCAGACTGAAATGCAGTGGCCCAGTCTCAGCTCACTGAAACCTCAGTCTCCCAGGGTCAAGCAGTTCTCCGGCCTCAGCCTCCCTAGTAGCTGGAATCACAGGTGCACACCACCACGCCAAGCTAATTTTTGTATTTTTAGTAGAGACGGGGTTTTGCCATGTTGACCAGGCTGGTCTTGGAACTCCTCCTGACCTCACGTGATCCACCTGCCTCATCCTCCCGAAGTGCTGGGATTACAGGTGTGAGCCACCGTGCATGGCCCAACTTTAACTTTCCAGTATTTGAAAAGTTTTGTTTGCTAAATTGTTAGCTAGTTTAAAATGGGCTGCTTACATTCCCAGAACTGTGGAGGAGAAATTGCTCTCTCAATGACATCAGTGATTAAGATAGCTGCCATTGTTGAACACTGGGTCATCTCCTTTACATGTGATGGCATTGAATTCTTCCAACAACCCTGCAAGGCAGATACTATTAGCACATTTCACAGGTTATTAGTAAACCAAGGCCCAAAGAGCTTTACTAACTTTAACTGATATAGACATTATGTATTATACTCTATGATTAAATTTTTATTAAGACAATTATGTTCACATAACACAAAAAAATTGGATGTATATATGTATATATAGAGAGAGGCAGAAATTTGGAAAGAAATACACCAAAATGTTTAACAGAGACTTGTGACGGGGGAGGCAGGAGAGAATTTCTGCATGCTTTTTATTTTCCATATTTTCAAATATTTCTACAATGAAAAAGGATGGTTTTTATAATTGAAAGCTTTATTTTCACAAATCAGTGTTTATTCTAGCCAATTGTTTTTTCCAGCTGCCGTTTATCTCTTCATGTTTTTTTTTGGAGACACATTAGATGTTGTATTTTCCTGTCAAAGCTGATCCAAGATCCTTTTTTTAACTGTCTCTAACTCTAGCACTCTGAAAAACTGTTACCAGCCTGACCAAGGGCAATGATGTTGGCAGGTCTAACTTAGAAGAGAAGATTTGGCAAGGAAGGCTGCTAAGTGCTTGTCATCCTAAATTTCCACTCCAGAAAATCAAAGTTGAGACTTGTATTCACTGGTGCCTGAGTGGGTTTTGAGAGGAGGCACCATCTTGGAAGTTTCTGTTTGTGTAATAGCAGTCTTTCTCCTGGTCTCTTGTTTCTGTGAAACAACTTTTTGACGTATTACCAAAGGATGATTACAGGCCAGTGGGGACTGGTGTCTGTTTGTTAACTATAAGATGTAAGATGATGAAAGGAAAGACTCCAAGAGAAAAAACAGATCCCCCATAATGAAGGGTTGATTCGATCACCTTCCGTCTGCTACCACTGCTTTGGTCAGAGACCAGAAATGTCATGAAATTTGAGTCAGTGCTAATAACTTCATTCTATTGTGCTCAGTAACTTTCACCACCCTTCAGTTTAATCCTTGGTGGTAAGAGCCAGGAGGGATAACTAGCATTTTAAATAAAGTAGTAGGAGCCTGAAACATGTAAATTTGAAGGAGGTTTGCTCCTCTGCAGATGATTTAAATGTTAAGTATGTCCCCATGCAGGGGATACACAAAATGGAATCTGAAAACTATTATCTCCTGTAGAAATGAACTCTCAATTTACTCACTGCACAGGAAGGGCGGATTCTAGTCATTTTCACTGCCAGCAGGTGCCCTTTCTATGCATAATAGACTTCGCAAGTGTAATTAACACATGAGGACCGCTGCTGCCAGTTTTTCTTCAGGTACATGCTGCTAGGAGTTTTCAGGACAACAGTGTAGGCCATAAGAGCTTTTTACATGGGGCCTGAAGATGAAGTCTTCATTGACTTCTGGACAAAGACATGTTAAGTAGGGCTGAGCCCAGACCCTGCTGTTGATATCACAGGTCACAGTTGTTGAGTCCAGAAACCCCAAAAGCTGTATTGCACCCTTTAGTAGATAAGAGGCCATGACAGCAAAGCCCTAGTTTGCATGCAGTTAATAAATGAAAAGTAGGATGCTGGAAACCCTCAATTATGTGGAAGATTCTAATTGCGCATTCACAAATACAACAAACAATCATCTGAGTTAACTTTAATTAGAGCTATAATCACAGTTTTTAATTATCTGAAAAAAAATCAGTTTAGTACAAATGAGCTGCCCTAAATATTTCTCGAATTATTTTTTGTGTGTCCCCTCCTATTTTTGGAGCGGATGATAGAGTGGAAAGTGCCTAGGTTTTGGATTCAGGCAGACCCGGATTCAAATCTTAGTCTTACCTCTTATTAGCTGTGTAACCATTAAAAATCTGTTTTATCTCTCTGATCTGCAATTTCTTTTTCTGTAAAATGGGTATAACTTACCTACTTTGAAGACTGGCTCTAGCAATTAGAGATGTTAGTCAGGTGGCACCTGGGGTGATTTTGTCACCATTATTATAAACATGGGACATTGAATTTCAGCTTCCAGAAGGTTTAACTCACATTAAACATTATTTTTACTTCTGCCTTGAGAGCTCAGGGGAAAACTTTATAATTCATCTTCTCTTTTTATCCCTCAGATTGTTTTTATTTTTTTGTTTTTTTTTTGTTTTTTTAATTTAACTTGAGTTATTGTATGGTTGTTTTCATTTGCAGCTGTGGCATAAGAATGAAAAGAAAAGAAACAAAAGCAGATGGCAGAGAAAACGAAAGGAGTAAGACATTTCCAGCCCTTATGAATATTTAAAAACATGTGCTGCTGGTTCCTCTCTACTTTAGATCTGTGCCATTCCCTTGACTTTGAAAGTGAAAACGAGAATGTTCCCTACCTTAGCTGATGGTGGCCTTGACCTTGGCCAGTGATAGGAAAGCTTTCCTATTTCTGGGACAAAAGGATTAACTTGCTAATGAGAATCAGCATTCCCTTTCATAATAATCACCATCCATTGAGTGCTGTGTATGTGACAAGCTCTTTATAAACATTATCGCAAATCTTCAAAATCAAGCTGCAAGGTAAATATTATCAGCTCCATTGTATATATTAGGAAATAGAAGCTCAGAGAGGTTTAGTGACTTACCTGCTATCACACAGCCAAGAAATAGTAGAGCCTGCACTTGAAATCCAAGGCCATCTGATATTATAGCTCTCCTTACTAATATCCTCCAAAGTGTTAGAGAATAAATTGTACCCATCACCAAGATTTTGTGAAAAAATTCTTCATTCTTCTTGATGACTTGCTAATTGTAGACGTATGTTGTCATTCATTAATTATTCATTTATTCAGCAAATATTTATAGAGCACTTATTATGTACCAGGCACTATGCTAATTAAATTTTGCTAATAAAAGGTCCCAGTAGAAGCCATATGGTATTTCCCATGTAAATTTCTTTTCCCCTTCCTCCTTCAGAAGTAGTCTTAAATAGGGACTGCAAATCAATTCCCAACTTGAATTGTATATTTGGTTTATTCTAGGCACTTATTAACACACATTTGTGATAAAATATTTTCAAAGCAGATCAAGACAAGTTCATGCTTTTCCCCAAAAGACAGTCAGGTCAAAAACAAAGTTAGTGGCTAGCTCCTAATGCTTTTTGAGGGCATCATTGAACTGAGAAGTCAAATAGGGTATATATACAGTGAAGGTTTGGATTTTGCATTTGACTTTGCAAAATGCCTCGTATTTCTTGGCATTCCTAGATGACTCTGGAAGCCATTCTTCCTCTCAGAGTGGGGATGCTCAGATTCTTTCTGAGAGATGCTAGTTTCAGGCCCTTGCGTGCTGTATGTAGGGTTCTGAATCAACCCCCACATGCTACATCACATATTCCATGTGGGATTTTCAGCAAAAGGTGCACAGTCCGTATAGGTGATGGAGCAGCCTGGACACAGCTCTGAAGTGGCATCCGGTTAATCAGATCCGCACCCATTCCAATCACTATCTTCATCAATGCCACAAAGTTTTGCATAGGAAATAGATCAATGCTAGATTAAGTCGAATTGTTGATATTCTTGGTAGCAGAGACAAAAATCAAATGGAAGTGTGGTGAAGCAGAAACAGAGAAGTCTGGCCCTTACCTGCCTTCCCCATTTACTAGATTTGAGGTCACTGAGCCAACGTTTTCAGTCGGAAGTGAATAGTGATTACTACTGACACAAAGTGGGTGCTCCGTAAATAGTAAATACTATATGTTCATAGCTGTATATATAGTCAATATATATTAACGTATCTGTGGGTGCTAAGAATTTCACCTGAGACCAGGCATGGTGGCTCACACCTGTAATCCCAGCACTTTGGGAGGCTGAGGGGGTGGATCACTTGAGGCCAGGAGTTTAAAACCAGCTTGGGCAGCATAGTGAAACCCCATCTCTACTGAAAATAGAAAAAATTAGCTAGGCATGGTGGTACATGTCTGTAATCCCAGCTACTCAGGAGGCTGAGGCACAAGAATTGCTTGAACCTGGGAGGTGGTGGTTGCAGTGAGCCAAGATCATGTCACTGCACTCCAACCTGGGTAATAGAGCAAGACCCTGTCTTGGAAAAAAAGAATTTCAACGGAATTTTTTTGCATCATCTAAATATGTAGACTTAACTGACAGGATGGAAGTGGATTAGATAGAGGATTAGACAGACAGTTGTGGCTAATATTCTCCTTTATATGCCAGACTCTGGGCTTTCTAGCTTTAGTTAAAGATTGGGTTCCAATAAGTAAGCAAAAGTTATGTGTCATTGCCATTTTGCAGTAAGTACTTATGTACTTGCTATGTTCCTGGCAGTGGGCATAGGAAGATAGGTGCTCATAGATAGTTCTGGATCTGGGGAAACACTGCTTCACCAAAGAACTCAAGCATCCAGTCAAGACTGAGAGATCAGAGATTTTTTTTTTTTAAGCTGAGAAGCAGCAAAATGCCAAGAGTGGAATGGTGCCACTGTGACAGCTCATCCGGGAGGGGCTGGAGGGGCTAAGGACCAGGAATTTAGTTTCAGACAGAAGAGGAAGGGAGGCTGGGCTCTGTGGTGGGACTGATGGTTAGGAAATGCATGCGCACACACACACACACAAATTTGTGTTGGTGTAATGATCAGAAATCATAGCTTGCTAGTTAGGTAATTCCTCAACCGAGATTTGACCAAACTTGACCCTGAGGCTTGAACAGAGAGGCCGAGTGAGATAAAACAGTTCAGGTTTGGAAGTCAAAGTCTTGGGGTCCAAATCCTAGGCTCTGGTCCTACTAAAGATGTGACTTTGAGTGAGTCACATATTCTGCCTGATCCTCAGTATCTTCATTTGTGAAGCCATTGCCAGGGAGATAGCTAAAAGCATTACTCTACATGAAGAGCCTGGCACCAAGTAGGCAACTGGAAAAATGTTAGGTGATAACAGATAAGAGCCCTGTGTTGAGATGCACCTTCATTTCCTTGAGCAGCACCCATGGCTGAATGTGTCAAGAGCCTTGTGGGGGAAGCTTTGGACAATTATTTTTTTTTTCTTTTTTTTGAGACGGAGTCTTGCTGTGTCCCCAGGCTGGAGTGCAGCAGTGTGATCTCAGCTCACTGCAACCTCTGCCTCCTGGGTTCAAGACAACTCCTGCCCCAGCCCCCCAAGTAGCTGATATTACAGACGTGCACCACCACACCCAGCTAATGTTTTGTATTTTTAGTAGAGAAGGGGGTTTCACTGTGTTGGTCAAACTGGTCTCAAACTCCTGACCTTAAATGATCTGCCTGCCTTGGCCTCCCAGAGTGCTAGCCACCATACCCAGACTGGACATTTTTTGATGTAAACTCTTTTCCACGTGGAAAATGAGGTAGAGAAGAGACTGGGCCCTTTGTATTATCTGTGTTACAGATTCTGTGGGAATCTGTATCTATCAGTATTGTAAACTCTGTAGGGAAACTGTCTTTCCAAGTTCTCTGCTAGATTTTTAAAAATTGAAATATAATTCACATACCACAAAACTCACCCTTGTAAAAGCATACAGTTCTGGCCAGAACTGCAGTGGCTCACATCTGTAATCCCAGCACTCCTGGGCAGATTGCTTGAGCCCAGGAGTTCTAGACCAGTCCTGGGTAACATGGCAAAACCATGTCTCTTTAAAATAAATAAATACAAAAATTAGGTAGGTGTGGTGGTGTGTGCCTGTAGTTCCAGCTCCTTGTGAGGCTGAAGTGGGAAAATCACCTGAACCTGGGAAGTCAAGGCTGCAATGAACTGTGGTCATGCCATTGCACTCTAGCCTGGTCGACAAGAGAGACCCTGTCTCGAAAATAAATAAATAAATATATACAGATCAGTCGTTTGTTGTATATTCCAACTATCTAATACACTATCTAATAGATATTTAGATACCTCTAACATAACTAATATCACCACTAATTTTAGATACATTAGATTTTTAATATATTCTATATTGTGAGTAAAGTAATACATCCTTATTATAAAGAACTTTTTTAGGCTGGATGTAGTGGCTCGCGCCTGTAATCCCAGCACTTTGAGAGGTTGAGTCAGGTGGATCACTTGAGATTAAGAGTTCGAGACCAGCGTGGCCGACATACTGAGATCCCATCCCTACTAAAAATACAAAAATTAGTCGAGCATGGTGGTGTGCACCTATAATCCCAGCTACTCCGGAGGCTGAAGCAGGAGAATCGCTTGAACCCAAGAGGCGGAGGTTGCAGTGAGCCGAGATCGCACCCCACTGCACTCCAGCCTGGGTGACAGAGGGAGACTCCGTCTTAAAATAAATAATAATAAAATAAAAACTTTTTTAATCTTTCACAGTACATATAGCAAAAAGCGAAAGGTCTGTAAAAAGTGGGTAGTCTGTGTAGATGGTTGCCATTCGACCTTTAGCCCTGTCCCCCAGAAGGCACCAGTG
This sequence comes from Ateles fusciceps, assembly GCA_036589455.1. Taxonomy (NCBI): domain Eukaryota; kingdom Metazoa; phylum Chordata; class Mammalia; order Primates; family Atelidae; genus Ateles; species Ateles fusciceps. Next base: position 9,974,146 of record JAZHEH010003300.1, read on the forward strand.
CCAGGAGTGCAGCGGGACAGCTTTCATCTGGCCTCAGCGGTGTCACTCCCAGCATTACTGAGACTTGCAGGGTTAAAGAAAGCAAGGTATCCCTTTAACACAGGAGTGACTCTTCCCGGATTGGGGGAATGGTGCTTGTTGGCTCAGCCACCCACACTTTGGGGAGCCGTCAGGACCACAGCCTAACCACCTCCTGACTGCTGTATCTGCCTCTGAGCATCTGGACCTGCCCTGTGCTCCCACCTTCCCCCAACCCCCCTCCTGCTGCCTGGTGTTGGGAGGGGGCAACAGCCTGCCTCCCCTGCCTGAGTTTCAGCTGGCCTCCATGCAACGTGGCTGGCCCTGACTCCTGCTTACCTGCCTGAGCATTGGCCTCGTTTTCCATTTCTCGTGACATATTCTGTATGTGAGTGACACATTCCTCACTCCTCCCCGATTTGGAGCCTGACTTGAACCCAACACTTAGAAAACTCTGGAAGTTCTAAGTTCTGGGGCACAGTATAGGGGGCTCTGTAGCAACAACACTCTAGATATGTTCCTGGGAGCCATAGGTCACCTGTAAGACAGGTGCCACAGACTGAGTAACATCAGAGTTACAGGAAGCTTCAGCAGTACGTCAGGTGATCTCATGGCAGGGCTTCTGGAGATAGTGTGCCTGCCTCTGTCAGGTGCTGGCACCAGGGACAGTATGTGTGGCACCGGCACAGTAATAGGCTCTGAGTGATCTCTCAACAAGTGTGGGTTCATCTTCCCCTTAAACCATGATGGATGGAAAGGTGAGGCTGAGAAGGGAATTGGATGCTGTGCCTTTTGGCACCATGAGATGAGTCCTGGAAAAACAGCAAGAGAAAGTCTTCTTCTGTTGTTACCAGTTGCACTATTTTTTTATCCATTTTTTCTGTTACTTTCTCTTCATTTATTTCTTCATAAACCTCTTTCTCTGTTTCCCTTATTTGTTTTGTACCTCATTCATTCCTGTGTTTCCACTGGCTCTCATGGGCTGCTGGTGGCTCACAACTTGAGACTTCCTTTCCGCGGCTGACTTTAGCTGTTATGGTTCTCATTGAATTCTCTGTGGCAGCAGAGCGCCCTGTCTCCTGACCTTTCCTCTGTGATTAACTTCTCCTGCCGCCATGGTCTTAGCCATGGAGCCCTTCCTGATGTTGTCCAAGTCTGTCACCTTCCGGTAGGCCAAGGAGGCACAAAAGGGCGGGCTACCCCAGGCTTTGATGTTGACCTCTCCAGATTTTTGTCCAGACGTTTTCTTTGTAACTCTTGTGTTCACTTCTGTTGGGTCCAGTGGCTTGGGGCTCTAGAATGCATCTCCGCTGCCCTCACCCGTGTAGGTTACCCCAGGAAGCCACAGAGCCACACTCAGGAGGGCATTGTCCTCCCTCTCCCAGTCACTGATCCGCTCCAGTGATACACGTGTCTTGCATTAGCAAACCATCCCCAGTGCCCACTGGACATCAGCACACACTGAGCTCACCTCTGCTGTGGCGGGTCCCTGTGCTCTCACTGCTGAAACCACAAATGGAAAGTAGACCATCTCTTTCTTTTCTCCTAACCCAAAATTGTTCCTGGTCTCCTCATGGATCCTTCTCTGTTGTTGCTCGTAAATAAGGGAGGGCTGGGTTGGATACCAGGAAAGACATTAAATACTTTTTCCCCTGGGGGAAAAAAAAAAGGAAAGCTTGCCTACCTCATGGCAGTCACCCCATACTTTCTTCTTTCCCATCCAGCCATATTTTCTACTTCTCAGCAGCTGTGACCTTTGTCTAGTCACTTAACCTCTTTGAGCCATGAGTTCCTCTGTGAATTATGGAGACCCACCTTCAAGATTGCTGCAGAGATGAGATGAGGTCATCTCAGGCCCTTCCGTTGTGTACGTGATGACACCCTGTGCCTCTCCTTGTAGTGGTCTGCACATGTACAATAATGTGCTTATTTGATCTGCCGTTAACTGTGAGCTTCACGTGGGGGACCAGATCTATTTTTCTCTCCTGTTGCCCCAGCCTAGCATGGTGCCTGATATTAGTGATACCTGTTGACTGACTGGCTGACTGGCCCTTGGAAAACACTTTTCCCCTCCCCAGGACACTTTTGAAAATTCAAGCTCCTGAGTGGCTGGTTTATTTTTCTCCTGTGGACACCACGAAACACCTCACAACCTTGTTTCTGTCTTTGCGTTGGTGGCAGAATGTTCAGACCCAAACCTGTGACCATCCCAGCAGGTGTCCCAGCATGAAATGGAAACACGAACCTTGCCACAGCTTCCTTTTCTTTCCCCCTTGGCTCCTATTTCTTTTCATACTTTTGTTGCTGTGTTGAAAGTATTCATATAATTGCCTTAAATCCTGCTTAGAACAGAGAAGAGTATCAGTCAATTCCAGCTAGTAAGGCAAATACAGTTTTATTCTGGCTATGAACCCACTAGCTATTTTACTTTTTAAACTGTAATTATCAAATAACCGTCTTTTGTCAAGTGTAGCATAATGGTTAAGAGAAGTCACTAGCAAGTAAGAGTAGTGTAAGATACTTGGAAGTAGGAGGATTTGGGCTGGAATCACCATTAACAGGGTGACTATGGGCAAGTTTTGAGAATACCTTTTTAAGTCTGTAAAATAGCCAGGCACAGTGGCTCACACCCATAATCCCAGCACTTTGGAAGGCCGAGGCAGGTGGATCACCCAAGGTCAGGAGTTCAAGACCAGTCTGGGCAACGTGGTGAAACCCCATCTCTACTGAAAATACAAATATTCGGCATGGTGGCACACACCTGTAATCGCAGCTACTCAGGAGGCAGAGGCAGGAAAATTGCTTGAACCCAGGAGGCAGAGGTTGCAGCGGGCTGAGATTGCACCACTGCATTCCAGCCTGGGCGACAGAGCAAGGCTCTGTCTTCAAAAAAAAAAAAAAAATCTGTAAGATGGATGGTGTAAATTCGATTATTTGAGGATTAAATGAGATAAGGTGACTAGAGCCTCCCATGCAGCCCTTGGGATGTGGTGTGTGCTCAGTAAGTAGCAGCTTGACTATCTTTATTTTCCCTGCTCTGCACGTGGCACCACGGGAGGCTCTGGGAAACAGTATTCTGTGCTTCTGTGACTGACAATGTAGAATCACCCTTCAAATCAGCACTTGCTTTATAGCAAGTGGGTAACCCAGACAAAAGCCCCTCCCCAAGAGGGTGTTAGCAACCACTGGGCGGGCCATCTGAGAGACGGGCAGCGTGGCTTCAGCAGGACCTGAAGGAAAAGTGAAGCTGAGACCTGTGGGACCACCATGTGACTGGGAGCTCAGAGGCACTTTTGGGACCAGAAGCTTCCTGTGACAGAAAAGGTAGCAGAGGAGGAGGAGCTAGACAGAATGTGGAAGGTCCTAGGTCTTGTCACAGCTGCAGGCTAGGGGAGCAGGTTAGAGAAAACCACCTAACCACCTTCCTCTGCAGCCTGTGGGAATGCTGGTCTCCAGGAACTAAGAAGCTCATTTTATCTCCACATCATGGGCTTGGGTTCTAGTCCCAGTTCTGCCACTTACTAGCTGTGTGACGTCAGAGGAATTATTTAGCTTCTCCGATCTTAGTTTTTCCATCTGTGAAATGGTAGTTCTGATAATACCTGCCTTATGCTGCTGTGGTGAGAATCTAATGAGAAAATGCCTGTCAAACCTTAGCCTAGTGCTGGCTCTTGGCAAATTTGCAATCAGTGGTGGCTGCTCTTACTGGCTTCCTGTCCAACACTGGCCGTTTCATTAGCCTGAAGAGCATCTATCTTGTCACTCCTAAGTCCAAAACTATGATCATTCGCCTTCTCCAACAAGATACGTTCTCCAGTGTTTGTTCTTGTTCTTTTTCCCATTCTCTTCTCCTTTAACCTCTCTAACAAAGCCAGGCTCATTATTTCTAGCAGAATTTAAAACCACAAGACAATCTGTGTTTACACATTTGTGTCTTTTACAAAAAAAAAGAAAAAAAAAATGAAAGCAAAGTTCACATAAGACCTCCTTCAGATTTTTCCTTTCTGCCTGTGGGATCCCCTTTGCCTGATCAAGGTATTTGGTTAAGAAGGTGTTGGGCCTCTGAGAGGTGAGGTGGCACTGTGATATGTAGATTGTGATGTGGATACCTATGTGTTTTTGTGAAAAACAGAAAAGCGGTGATCTTTCCAAATCCCTGGGCTGTGCTATGCTATGTTCCTTCATAATGGCAGAGGCGTTGCCCACCTGGGGTGGAGGACCCTCCTACCTCTCCCTTATTTTCCTGTCTCCTCCCCCTTCATCTTGGGAAGCTGTATTTTTTTTTTTTTTTTTTTTTTTTTTGAGCAGCCAGTATTCTTTATTTCACTGGACTCGTTTCCAATTAGTAGCTGCTCACCTCAGGGGAACATGATTTAAGAGGGCTCTGGTTATCTGGGGGAAAAGAATTAAATTGTGAAAGTGCTATAATAATGAACCAGGACTACAAGATCAGTAGTAAGTCTGCAGCTTCCATATTCTTGCTTTTTCCCTGCTGGGAATGAGCTCATGCTGTAGGACTTACCTGTCAGAGTAGTGCTTGGCCTCATAGGCCTGGAACCAGCAGGACTGGTGAATAGTCCTTTTGGTACCCCAGTGCTCGTTTCTTTTCAGCTCAAGTACTGAGTATGTGCTGTGTGACATCTTGCACAGAGCTTGGGCTCTCTGTTCAGCAGCCCTGCCTCCAAAGTACGGCTTGACCACTGACTAGCTGTGTGATCCTGGCAAATTACTTTTATCTTTCTGAGCCTGTTTCCTAACCTGAAAATGCGGATGATAGCACCATCTTGCAAAGTTTCCTTGAGAATTATGTGTGTAATGCATAAAAGTGACTGAATTATAGTACCTCAATAAAAGTTCCTTTCTTCCTAAGAGGATTCAGACTAAAGATATATTCCAGTTAAAGGTTATTCTGTTGTGTCTGTCTCAACACCAGCAACAGAACCCTTTTCCTTTTAGGGGAGAAGGAAGAAAGAGTCGCTTTTACTCTCCTGTATGTAACTGATGAAATCAGATAGTGCAATAATTCCCAGAGAACAAAAGCTTCATACAGATCTACCCCATTCTGCTATACCAAGAGGTACAATAGCATCCTACAATCGCTGTCAGCCATTCAGCAGTTGTGACATGGTTGTCATGACCTGCCTGTGTGTAAATTTGGTTGTAACTGTTAATATTAGCTCTGCTTTAATTTAGTTATGTGCATTGTTGGGTCTGCACATGTTGTTTAATTGCCGTTTAAAATGTCTTCAGAATTGCACTATGATTCAGCATTGAAATGTAAAGTCACTGTGAATGCTGAAAGGCACGGGAGCAGAGAAGCAGAGTATATACATTTGCTGTTAGTGAAGCAGATAGTCCCATTTATATTTTCTAGAACAGCAACCAATAAGTTCTTTCTTGGACCTAAACAGGAAGATGACTTCTAGTAGATGGATTTTTGTTTTGTATTGTAACGGAGGTACCCGTGGAAAAACATGGACGTTTATGCCTCTGAATCAGAAAAGGATTCAGATGAGTTGGATTCTGAACATGAAGAAGTTTTTTTGGAAATAGCTTACCCAATTTATTTTGCTATGCTTTATTTTTAATATATGCCCAAAAGTGATAAAACGTTTTTAAAAATTTGTCCAAGTGATCAGAAAGTCATGAACCATTGTTTCCTTGATAATTTTTCCATTCTTGATGGTGCATTAGAAAGGAAAGGCACCCTCCCTGAAGAAAGTAAAAAGCAACCCTCCTGAACTCAGTAGAGTATCCAGGTGACAAGAGTATGCCTGGGAGTCAGAAATCCCTGTGTAGAGATGACATGTGCATGTAAGCACCTCCCATTCATCCTGGCATCTTGACCCTTCTTGCTAGCAGTTTGGCAGGTATTCTAGAGCGAGTATCCTACAGAACCAGGGCTGGAACAAGAAACCATTCTGTAGGTAATAGGAGAGTGGGTCCAATGGTGCCAGCATACCAGGAGCTCAGAGAGAACCCTACCATGTGCTGCTCCTGTGCTGGGTACCTCAGAGGTTGTCTCTCATCTCTGCAACAATCCTGAAAGATTCCACTAGGCTAGGTACTGCCTTTTTGGGCAGCGTTTGCTAGGATATAACAAAAGATAAGAAACAGTCCTGTCCTTTAATTTTTAGTAATTCAGTGTCTAGGAATTCATGCACATGAAGGTGTTCATTTTTATCACAGTGTAACTTTAACAGTGAAAAGTTGGAAGCAGCTTAATGTCTACTCTAGGGATAGCATTCGATAAATTACAGTACATCCATACTTGGTGGAATATTATAGTCTTTAATGATCACAAAGATTATAGAACAATCTGGGAAATGTTCATATAGCCAATGAGAAAATAATACAATGTATGCACTTTATAATTTCAAAGATGGAAAGCTGTTTATTTGAGCCAGTAGTATTAGAAAGGAATCCAAAAGCAAAAGTAATTGTGTTAGGATAACATAATCGTGGGTAGATGTTGTTCTCCCCAAACATTTATTTTAAAAATAAAAAGACAAAGAAGAGGTTTCTAAGGAACTGAGTCAGTAGCTGCAATCATTATTGACGTACATTGAGAATAGACATAGTTTTCAGAGCATACCTAGAATCACCCAATTGCACAAGTACCACATTGAGATGTTCAGGAAATTCTGGGTTTCATTTCTTCCCTCTCACCACTTTGAATTCATAATTATGTATTTGCAGAGCAAACATGCAGTAGATTCAGGGGAGTATCTGAGGCTTTGTAAGTAAATGATGACAGTGTAAAAGGTATTTGTCCAAATTTGCATTCATATAAAACATGGAACTGCTATGATTTTAGAATAAATGTGTTTTAAATATTTTCTAAATACAGAGCTGTTGCAGTTCTAACAATACTTGGCTAAGAAAACTACATTTCTGCGATAGGCCATAATTACTCTTAGGAAAATTATTGGGCTTTAAAAAATTCCTATCTAAAGATACTTGAAGAATGAGTTCCATTTTGCCCTTCCTTGCATCTTCGGTCTCTTCTGTGAGGCCCCTTTTCCTTTCAGGGTATCATTGGTTTTTATTGTAGGACAAAAGGGCATGGCATTAAAATCTACATACGTAAATCCTATGGTTAAGTTATACAGAGGGCTTTTGCTATACGTACTTATTTTCAGCCATTTGAATGTCTTTTTCTGTATATTAACTCATTTGCTGGAATTTCAGTTCTACAGTTCTGGTTAAAACTCATGATCATTGGTCAATTGCATGATTAAATGTAGGAGATGGGAGAGGTGATAAGATTTAGTTAAATATTATGGATTTGAGCTTTCTCCCTTCTATGTGTTAGGCTGTGCTTCTGGTCACATTAATAAGTGGCCGTTTTTCTGGAATTTGTACTCTTCCTGCTTCCTTTCATTACATTAGGCAAGGTTCCACTAGATGAGACATTTGCAGTCTTAAGACTTCCTGCCAGGTTTCAGACTTTGTATTTTTGACATTGAAGCTGTCGTGTTCCTGAAGCTACTTAATTAGAAACACATTCATTTCAGTGTACACTGGTAAAAGCTTGGACAGCAGAGCCAGGCACACTGGGAAGTTTGAGCATTTGTGTAGCTGGCAGCTAAACTAATGGTTTACAGTTTAAGGGGAAAAAAAAATCACAGGGCATTTCCTTGCCCCTAGAAGGGAAGAGAAGCTGACTGCGCACAGTAGATACCTTAAAAAAAAAAAAAAGGAGAAAAGAAGAGGAAGAAAGAAAAGACAACTCCACTTTCACTGCAGTTATGTGTATAGTTCTTTCTTCAGCTATTATCAAATACAAAAATCTTCTAGAATAGTTAGCAAACTGAGCTACTAATATTCAAGTCTGTTTTACATGTTCCCAAGACATATTATATTACTGCTGAGATCTGTGGTAAGCAGGACATTTTATATTCTGGGGGAAGGAAGGATTTTTGCCCGAATTTTATTTGTTGAATGGTAATGAAGGAATTGTGCCCTTTCTTATTTTTAAATGTCTGAGCAATTTAAAAATGTACATATGATGTTAAACCTTCCTTGCCTATCCATTGCTTTCAGGATAAAGCCTGAACTCCTTAGTATTCAGTTGAAAGCAAATCTCTCCTATCTCATTACTCACCACTCCTTGTTTCTCCAGCTGTGTGCCCAAAGAGTCATCCTTGTCCAACTGCCTCTACTCTACCAGCTTCCCCAGAAGAAAAGTATCTGGTCACCCCAGTCTGAGTCAGGTATCTTTTCTCTAGGTTCACAAAATACCATCTGCACATTTCATAGGATATATCCCCTACTGGAGAGACAGATGGAAAAGTTGCCAGTCACACCCTTCCTTGCTATTCTTTGACCTCCCTCCCCCTAACCCAAAGGAAAACATTACATGGGAAGTGAGCTTGGGGATTTCAGGTTCTATATCACTAAGTCAGTGTGGCACAAGAGAAGGAATGCATACTTTGGAGTCAGATCCCAGGTCTACCACTGACTTTGTTCTGTGGTATTTGATAAGTGATGTAATCTCTTTAGGCCTAGTCCCTTCTCTGTAAAAGGGTATTGTATCTGCCTTGCGTGGTTGTTATGGGGATTAGAATAGAAGAATTTAAAGTTCCTCATATAATGTCTAGTGCATTTGTTATTGGTAGGTAACATTAATGATAACGTGTACACACACACACACACACACACACACACACACACACAAACACACCTGACTCCTAACACACACACACACTGACCCCTAAAACCAAAGGCAGGACCAGTGTATCCAAAATGCCCAGATTTTAAACCCACTGGAGTTGACTTATTACACTTTTGCTCAGTCACTGACTTAGGGAACCCGTGGCTCTGTGAATGAAGCAGTTGGCAGAGGCTTTCTGAATCATAGTGTCATGGGATGGCATGTGTACAACTGGGGAGGAGATGCTTGCTGGCAGCTTTCCAAGTACTTTGTCCAATCAGAATGGACAGTTAGATCACATCTCTTGATGACAGAGGAAGCAGCAAATACAAAATATTCCTCTTTGAAACACATTATGCCCTTCTCTAACCTTAACTGCTTTTTCTGTTGTAATCATGGCAATAATCGTTCCCATTTGTATTAGAACTCTGCTGATCACTTAACATATATTTTCTTTGATTCTAATAACAGCGTGCTGGCTCAAATCCAGGATTCCATTTTAAAGATAAGGCAACTGAGGCTGTGCAGTTGCAGAGCTGCTCTTCAGGGGCTAATACCAAGGTTGATGCTCTTCCTGGTACCCATGCTGTTTCCAATGCTGCCCACGTTTTGAAATTCTTCTGAGGTTTCTAGGCTTGGGAACAAAATGTCATATTAGGATTTTTGTTGTGAAAGGAAATGTAACTGTGCATACGTTTATTAAAACAGTTTTTCTCCAAATAGTGAACCATCTGTAATTTTCTGTCAGAAGCAACAGACATTAAAGCAGCTGTGTGTCTCTGTTTCTCTTCACAGTGCTCCCATGCCCTACCTCATAGGAATCCATTTAAGTTTAATGGAGGTAAGTTGGCTTCTTTCTTCCCCAGTTGGCTCTACCTGGGGCTTTGTTTCATTGTGTGGCGGTGGAGAGACCAGTCTCGGGAATCACAGCTCTGCACATGGGGGCATGCTGACGCAGCATCTCCCAGGTGCGCAGAGCTGGGTGTTTAGCGTGGACACTTTTTACTGGGCTCTGTTTTCAGGGTTTTCCCACTTTGCCCAGAGACTGGATTTTCATGGGTTGAGGGAGTGAGAGTCAAGGAGGCAGGAGGAAAGGGTTCTTTAAGGGTTTGAATGAGGGAAGGAAAATGATTTGCATTTCAAAATGTTTATTCTAATCACTATAGCAATATTGCATTCTTCATGGCAGTAAATGTGATATAAAATGTATATAGAATCATGAGGAAGGAAATTAAAATTATCCATACCATTATTCCAGATTGAACCATTGTTAGCATCTTACTAGTCTCCCTTTAGTCTTTATTCTCTAAATATTTGTTTTGTATGAATATGCATAATTGATATGCTTTATAATTTTATGACTTTATTTTAATTTTAATTCCCATGGCTTGGGAATTTCTACATGTTTTTATCTACTCTCAGTAATAATTTTTAATTTGCTACCTATCATTCCCACTATTTGGATATACCACAACTTAACCATTTTCCTACTGTTGGACGCTGAGGTTGTTTATAATTTTTCACTATTATAAATAGCATTTCAGCGAACATCTTTATGCATAAGGCTTTATCTGCATTTTGCCTCATTTCCTTAGCATAGAACCCCTAAAGTAGAAATGCTTGGTCAAAGCTATGCATCGGATGCCAGATTGCTTTCTGTATGGCTGTACCAATTAGATAGCAATTCTTTTAAAGGACTTTTCTGTGCTTTTGTAAGTGTCATTAGTTTGTAGACAAGTACCCCTAAGCCCTTTCCTCCTCAGGAGAGAGCTTTCATTTGTGCTAGAGCAAAATGAGGCATGGGGAGGGGGCTTGCCTGTGCTGCACAGGAGATAAGCTCTCAGAGGGAAAATCTACACCATGTCCGTCTGCGGTGGTGCTTTGCATGTCTTGAAGGAAGTGCTACTTCTCTTCTTCTGTTCCCTTCATTTCACGTCGACGAGGACCACCTGCTTCACTAACTGTTGCACACTGTGCTATTGTGCTTACGAAAATGAAAGAAGTTGGTTATCGAAAAACCTGTTTGTTTGACATTGAGAATCTTGATCAAAATAGACCACAGAAATCTGCTCAAATTTCTAATTTGACAGGCCGGCCATGTGGCTCCTACATTCTGTTAACAGTTCCTCCTTGTCATCACCCAGCCCTAAGCACATACAGTACACAGTTTATGGACTATCTGGGATGATGTATTTAGATCAGATTGAAGAGATTTCTTCTGTGTTTTACCTTTGTTTGTCAAGTTTGGGGGGTCTTTTCAAAGCTCCCGTATGAAAAATTGAAATTCAAAGTGAATGCTTTCCAATGAACTGTTAGTGCCAATTGCTGTAGAGTTTGAAACACTAATATAACGACTATTTGGTCTATCAGAGTCCACAGTTCCCTCCCGCCTGCCTCTCCTCCTGCCTTCCAGACTGCTCCAGCACAGGCTTTTTCAGACTCCTTTTTATGTCCCAACGCCTCAGCATTCTCCAAGTTTCTAGTTGTGTCTTTCTTTTCTTTGCTACATGCCCTCTAGTCACCTTCCTTAAGGCCTTTTGCTTCCACTACCTGGTCCATGTCGATGACTCAGCTGGGATTCCAGCACTGGTCTGCCTCTCTCTGAACTTCAGGTCCAAAGTTTCAAGTGCCAATTGGATTTCACCTGGATGTACTACAGATGTCTCCCCCGGTCTTCCCCAAACAATTTGTTACACACATACTCTCTCTCTCTTTATCTCTCTCTCTCTCTCTCTCTCTCTCTCAGCCACTCCACTCCCCTTCCTGTGTTCCTGGTCCCTGTGAATGGTACCACTGCCTTCAACAGCAACAAAGTGGGACACACTGATCACGGCTGACATGGCTGAACGCTCTTCTTCCTTGTCCTCTCTAAATACTCACAAAGCTCTGAAACATCTCTCTCCCTGTTCTTTCCTCACTGCCTTCATTGACACTTTGCTTTCTTGGATTCTTGCAAAAGCCTTATTCATTTGATTAACAACATGAGGGCCTCTTATGTTCTAAGCATTTTGCTAGGTCCTGGAGGTATGAAGAAGAATAGAAAGTTCAGTGCATAGTCATAATGTTGCATGGGTTGCCCTCCAGCCGGTCACTGGATAACCATGGGCCACATAATGCTTGGGAAGTAGCCTTCCAGCCTCCCCTACACGTCCCTGGGTTCTGCACAGTCTTTCCGCTGCTGTCAAGCCTTCTGCCCAATCACTGTCCCATGTTAGCCTATGCTCTTGCTGATCCCTAAACATATCCACATTCCCACCCCTCTGCATGCATCAGCCCTGCCCTTCTCCACCATTCCAGGAAGCCCTCCTGTTTTGCTGTCTCCTCTCACTTATGGTGTCTCTTGCTCTGAATAATAGCTGTTTGCTTCCTTGTCCCTCTCCATCATCCCCGGGAGCATGAGTTCTTTGGGAACAAGGACTGTGCATCATTCATTCACTGTGGTGTCCTCAGCACCTAGCTGGATGCCACACAGGTGGTATCTCTGAGCACATGCTTTCTGAAAAGAAGTGCTGAGTGAATGCTTGGAAAACTGTGATCTGGAGCACATTTAGAAGCCCTCTAATAGGCATCACTGTTTTCAGGCAACCCAATGCCATAATTTTACTTACAGGTGCAGGAAGTAAATTTTTTACTTTTTATATAATTGTAAGTAATTTAAAATAAGGCCTTTTGTAGTAAAACCTGCAGTGTAAACTATGCATACATTTTGCAGCTGAAACTTGAGACAGAGTTTTGCACTTTACATGAATGGGTGCAGGTCTCTTCTGCTGAGCCTTTGAAGGACGTTAAGGGAGAAGGCTCAGGAAGCACTGGCCAAGATAGAGCTTAGCCCCATTGATTGACAGGGGAGGAGTTTGCTGTGCTGAACTCCTGTGTAGTCAGCACAAAAATAAAAACAAAAATGGGAGTTGCCCCACTCTTGAAACCAGCCAAGACACTTTCTGAACAAGGAAGTGTTTCCTGGGTGTATAGGGCAGCCGTGAACTACCAAATCTTAGAATTCAGTCTCCTGACCTCCTCTCTTGAATTTCAGCTGAGATTCCCTGTGCCCTAGCTGTGCTTTCTGATTGGGTGTATCTAGTTCGGTTGTACCCTTCAGGTGAAAGGGATGCTTCCCTTTCAGTTTCCTGCAGGAACCTCCAGTTCAGACCTGGGGCCGAAGGAGAGCTCTTTAAGGAAGGTACTCAGGAAGGCCTATGTCTTCTTGCTACACTAGTTTTCTTACTGGCAATTCAGCAAAAGGCTTATTTTTGACTGTCTTGTTATTTTTTTCTTGAAAGCTATAGGCACCTTATTATGCCTTTGCATATGTGCCAGAATTTTTTAAACTTCAAATGAATGTGGCAGATGTTCATAAAAGTTTAGAAAAAGCTACCATAGGAAGACTTTTTAACCATTTTTATGACACTCAAATTTGTTGCACAAAAAGAAATATAAATTACAAACTTGCATTCTTATTTTTAAAAAGGTTATTTTGGGGAAAGACCTAATTCTGGTTCATGCTCTTGCAGGATGCCGTAAGGTAACCTAGTCACCTTACAGAGTCCACCTTCCTCCCAAAGTGACAAGTGCATACCTGATCGCCATTCTTCTCTCTCCTTCTGCCTGTTTATAGTCTCTCTCTCATTTAAGCAATCTGAGGCTAGTGGCATGTTAGCAGAATAGCCAAGGGTATTGGCATAGACCTAGTTTCTTCTTGGAGAGAATGATCGTGTTAGCTGGCAGCTAGGAAATCCCAAAACACGGCCAGATTCCACAGTGACTGTCCTTTCATTCAAGCGATCTCAATTTAGCTCAAGAGACATTTATGCAGCCCCTCTTCTGTGCCATCTCTGGTAGCAGGTGCCAGGTCATGTCTGGTTGATGATGCTTCTCCTGTTTGATAATTGAAGACCTTCCTCCCCAAGCCTCACAAACGTTGCTTTATGTACAGACCTCAGAGTGACATGAGGGTTGTATCCAGAAGGTATATTCTATCATTCTCCTTGGTGGGATGGCCAGGAATGAGAAGGGAAAGGTGACATCAGTGACATTTCCAGACAGAGGCTCAGGTGGCTTATAAATGAAGCTCCACCCCTGCACAGGGGCAGTGAAGTAGAGCAGTTAGAATGTGGCACCTCTGCTTCCTGTTCACGTGATCATGGGCAAGGTAGTTGACCTTTGAGTCTCTGTTTTTTCACCTGTAAACTGAGGATAATGGCTGTGTGTCCCTTATGGGATCATTGGGAGGATCCAGGGAGATAATGCCTGTCAGATGCCCAGCATAGTACCTACACATAAAGAACTCAACAAAGGTCAGCAATCCTTGCTGGTTTTACTTCTTCAGTGGCCTTCAAGCCATCTCTGTTGTTAAGCTGATGGCTTTGAAACTGTGTTTTAGGAGCTCTTGGGTTCCCAGGATCATCATCCTCATACCCTAGGGAAAGACAGTTTCAACACAGTTGGTTTGTGCCTGCCTCATTTTCTCCTGGTCTGTAATGCAGAGGCATGTCCCAGGCTTGGGAGTGACACTTCTGTAGAATTTGACAAATGTACTTCCACACCCCTACTTGACCGCTTCCCTGCTGTGCTAACTCCAGCCATGATAGTTCGTCTTTCTGTATCTTACTTTCTCCCTCTCTAAGAGCGGAGTCCTGTATATGGACAGCATATCCCAGTGTCTGGCATGTGGTGGGGACACAGTATACATTCCTTTCCACAACAGAGTTCTGAGAGCCTTCTGTGAACCAGGCACTGTGTTTGTACTAGTAGCTCTGTATAAAAATGGTGAATGTGATGTAATCTCCACCTTCACAGGGTTTTGTCTAGACCAGATGCAGAAAAATATAAAGCAATTGTAGTGAATTTGGGATGCTATAAGCTCTGGGAGGAGAGACGCTGACACTAGCCTTGAGAATAATGCTTCTCAGAGAAGAGATGCCCACACTGAAACCTAGCAGATAAATATAAGAATTGGGTAAACCAGGAAATGGAGAGCAGTATCTGCAAAGACTTAGGTGTAGGCAAAGGGGGCTTTCCAGGAGGTATGAGTAGTTCAGCCTCTGATAGGAGCATGAGCTGAGGTAGGCAGGCCAGAGCCAACCCATCCACGGCTTTGGAAGCTGCAGTAAAGAGTCTGAACTTTATAGGGCAATAGAGAGCCATTGAAGGGTGTAAATAGAGGAGGGACATGCTCAGGCCTTCTCCTTCTGGGCCACTAGAAACACAGTTCCTCCATATAAAATGCTTGGAAACCACTTAACCACGTTAATAAAGTAAATTGATATTTGCAAAGATCAAGGTAATTCTTAAGGAAATTGCACACTGAAAACATGTACATAAAATTCAGATGGGTCAGTGTCCCAAATTTGAGCTTCTGAATGGTTCCTTTGCTACCAAGCTGTGACAGAGGTGTTGGGAGTGATGGCTTTCTTCAAAGTTTTAAGCACCACTTTTACTAGATTGTGTCTTTTCTTCTCTGTTTTCAAGTACATTTTATGATTTAGCTTTTCTTTCTACACCTCAGTTTAAGGGTATGAATTTATTTTATATACTAAGTGGTAGTTCAAGGCAGTAGGAACAGGGGCAGTGAGACCCAGGGACCATTTGGCAGGCCCCCAACTGCTTCTCCCCCTCCAGTGGAATTTCAAGAGGCATATGATGGGCGCATGGGGAGCTCCTGGCATTCTCCTTTCACCATCATTTTTCTAGCAAGGCTCAGCCATGGGTCCCTAGAAGCCTAGGTTTGCAAATATGCAAGTGCTTAAAACAGCACTGAGCCGCCATTCGGAGGAAAGCATCCAGGTGCCAAATCAAAGCTCATCTTGGTCTCTGGGATCCAGAGGCCACATTTGTCTGTGTCTACAGTGAGGTTCCCGATTTAACTATGGAGCTTTTACACAAAATAACAGGATTCATTTATTTACAGGCAAGGGGAAAGTAATGGGTTTTTTTTTTCCTTTGCATTTCAAAGAAGTGGAATTTCTGTCAATTGAATTGGCACTATTTTAACTAGTTTTTCTTTTCATTTTTCCCCTGGCATAGAAAGTCTTTCATGCTTTGTTCCTTTCTCCTTTTTTTTTTTTGATATTTAAACAGAATAAAGAAGAGTGTTTCTTGTTTACCATTGTACCATTTTGCTTCTTCGCAGGACTCCACATGTAGACAGAAGTAAGATGCAGTTCACATTTGTTAGTGCAACTGATGCAAAAGTTCTGAGCCATAGTTACATCCAGGTATACATGGTGACTCGCATATGTGTCATCACAGGAATAGACATGTCCATGTCACACTTGTTAGTGCCAAGTGATCATATTCTTGCTTTATTAAAAAACAGCCTGGGCAACACCATGAGACCTCATCTCTACATAAAATTTAAAAAAAAATTATCCAGTTATGGTGACGTGCAGCTGTAGTCCCAGCTACTTAGAAGGCTGAGGTGAGAGGATCATTCAAGCCACACCCAGGGGTTCGAGGCTGCAGTGAGCCATAATTGCACTATTGCACTCCAGCCTGGGTGACACAGAAAGACCCTGTCTCAAAATAACATGAAATAAAAGGTGATATTTGCATGAAAAATCTTACCTGGTAGTTTCATTCATAGGTTCATGGCAAGAAAGGGAAAAGTTTGGAGGAGACTTTAACATCTTTTGAGTACTTGTCAACCACTGTGCTGAGGACTCGACCTGTTTTCATGTTTGAGCATTCCTCAGACTCTCTGTGAGGTAGGAGATGCCCATACATGCAGATGGGGAAGCTGAGGCTCTGAGAGGTAAAATGCAGTCAGCCCTCTGCATCCACAGTTTCCATGTGCACAGATTCAACCAACCACAGATCAAAAATATTTGGGGGAAAAAAAACAATATAAAAGAATATAAATTAAAAAGCCAATACAGTATTGGCTCTTGTATAATATTTGTATAATTGTTGTATAACTGTTGTTATATACAGTATCACAACTACTTTACATTGCATTAGGTATTATAAGTTATCTAGAGATAATTTAAAGTATACAGGAGTATGTGCATTGGTTATATGCAAACATTATACCATTTTATATCAGAGTTGAACATCTGCAGATGTGGGTATCCATAGGCGCACTGGAACCAATCCCCCCTCAGATACTGAAGGATGACTGTAATTTGCACTCAGGCCTTCAGCTATAAGGGATTTATCAGCACAGCCTCTGCTCTGTGTACCCTCTCATCAAGCCATGTAGATTATGCCTGTGCCATCCCACTCCTGGGCAGAATTCCCCACCTGTCCTGGGCTTTTCCTTCTCAGTGCTGTGCATCGGGAATTGTGGCGAGAGGGGAAAGCAGGGCTTGCAGCTGGCGGCCCCATAATCCTCCAGAGGCAAGCTCTGAGTATACTTGTAACTGGGACCTGGTTACTTGGCCTCTTCAAGTCTCCACTCTTTTATCCGTAAAATTAAATTGATACTATCCATGTCAAAGAGTTGTGAGAATTAACTGATATAGTTTATTCAATTAAATCAAACATGAAGAGCTTTTTAAAACTACTGTGCCAAACATTCATCTTCCTTGTTAGTAGTATAAAAAGAGGCAGAGCTTAAATCAGTGAAACCCTGGATGGAGATTGCTTTATTTTGTAAAGAAAAAGGTAATTGAACAGTAGCTTGACCCTGGAATTTCCTTAGCATGCTGTGTGTTCTCATGTACAGTCATCACGTATAAGTCTCGTTCCATCCAGAAGGGTCATACTGCAAATGTAGCAGGCTCTGCTCACCTTAGCCCTTGAGGAAGGCCCTGGATTGAGTGGATGGATTTCCTTTAGAAACTGTCTCCTCTTCACAGTAAGCATTTGCTTTGAAAATGAGCATGAATCTCAAATGCCACTTACCCTAATGTTGGAATTAGTTAATATGAAACAATTTAAAGCTTTAGTAGTAATTTATGTAATGAAAGGGAACAAGTACTTCTGGCTGAGTTAAGTATCTCTTGTACTCAGTACATTTTCAATCTAATTTGTCATGATGGAAACATTCTCATGTGAGGTGGAACTGCCCTCTGTTACAGATGAGAAAACTCAGTAATGATGAGGAGAATCCCAGTAGAAATGTGAAACCATCATTGATGCTTTCGTTTTTGTATTTTCCTATCATCATTTATGTCATTATATATAGGTTGTGTTTAGCAATGTAAACACTGGCTTCAGAGAAAACAAAGTTTATAAGTTGTTACCCAGAGAAGCTTGAATGAGTCAGATTCTTGCCAGATTGAGGTAAGGAGCAGTGGGCAGCAAGCAGCGGGGCTGTGTAACAGAGAGCTCTTGGGTAGTGGAGTCTGGACCTGGGTTCATATTCTAGTTTCACCCTGACTAGGTCACTTCAAACAAGCTCCTTTTTTTTTTTTTTTTTTTTCTTGGTGACAAATTCTCATGTTGTCACCCAGGCTGGAGTGCAGTGGTGCAATCTCAGCTCACTGCATCCTCCGCCTCCTGGGTGCAAGTGATTCTTCTGCCTCAGCGTTCTGAGTAGCTAGGACTACAGGCATGCACCACCTTGCCCAACCTAAACAAACTCCTTTGTTTAAATTGGAAATCAGTTTCTCAGGTGAAAAGGGTATGGTTGGCCGGACACAGTGGCTCACTCCTGTAATGCCAGCACTTTGGGAGGCCGAGGCGGGTGGATCACCTGAGGTCAGGAGTTCGAGACCAGCCTGGCCAACATGGTGAAACCCTGTCTCTACTAAAAATACAAAAATTAGTCGGGCGTGGTGGCCTGCACCTGTAGTCCCAGCTACTCTGGAGGCTGAGGCACGAGAATCGCTTGAACCTGGGAGGCGGAGGTTGCAATGAGCCGAGATCATGCTACTGTACTGCAGCCTGGGTGACACTGAGAATCCATCTCAGAAAAAAAAAAGGGAGGGGGGAGGGTGTGATTACTACATCACACAGTTGACCAGTTTGCACAAAACTGCTGTTATGCTATCCTCTTAAGAGATGCCTGTTGGAAATACCTATACATAATAATCTTGACCATTGAATGAGGGTGTAGTACTAATGTGCATGGCACTTTGGCCATATAATTTCTAATTGCCACCACTTTTAGGGAGGTGCCCCTGTTTTGCAGATGGATATGTTAAGGTGCCTCTTGGAGCCCCAGGCTCCTCACTGGTGAAATAGGTAGAGACCCCATTTCATAGGAGTTTTCAGTGAAGAGTAAATAAGAAGGTACATGAAAACAGTCAGATTGGTGCCTGACACATAGTGGGTGCCAAATAAATGGAAGTGATTATCAGTATTATATAGGTGTAGAATTGATACACTTTCCTTACAAAGAAAGCTAAAAGACTTGTCTACCTAAGATTGACTCTGCCCTTCTTTTTCAGCCTGTGTTTTTATTTTTCTAATGAGTGACTTTTTCTAAACTGATACTAGCTTAAACTTAACTTTTTAACTGAGCCCGGCCACGTGGGACTGTTGACTTCATAAACTCCTTGCAAGTGATTAGGGGCGGGGCCATTGTGGGAGCTCAGAGACCAGCAGTGTGATGATTGAAGAGCCATACCCTTGGCCTGGACAAATCCCACTTGAAATCTAGGCACATGTGGTTTCGTTTAACACCATGCTCAGCCGACTCATGGTATGAGTTTGCAACCAGGAGACATTTGTTGTTGATATGTGAGGTCACCACAGTAGGGGTGTTTGTCAACCAAATTAAACTTCCTCTTAATGACCTAAAATAATTGATTTGGAAGCCTGTTAAATGGGCCAGGGTAATGTGTAAGCAAGCTGAAATCCGGCATTTTCTGCACAAATTAATGCATGTTGTTCTGTTTGTTTTTGTTTTGCTTTTGTTGGGGAAAATGTGACTGGACCCTGGGCTTTTTGAGCAGACAGTGAACCTGAATTTGAATCCCAGCTCTGCCATTTGTCTCTCTGTAATTTGGGCAAGTCACTGAGTGTCTGTGGGTGTGTGCCTTAACATCCCCGTCAGCAAAATGAGGGCACCTACCATAAAGTGATGACAATGAGAAATAACATGACCAAAGTGCCATGAACATTACTAGACCATCACCCACTGGTAGCTATTATTGTTAATAAAATATTTCCAATAGGCATCTCAAGAAGATAGCTTAACAATAGTTTTATACAAAGTGGTCAAACTGTGACATAGTATGCCTTTTTTTTCCCCCTGCTAAACTAATTTCTCCACACACTACTCTCTGTACTAAAGTTAAACATCCAGAGAGAAAAGTGTGATTAAAAATGGGGTCTATAGATCTCTCTTTACATAATATTTGATTCTCAGCTGATTTCAAGATGAACTTAAAGTTGGATATTTAAGATATATGCTGTTTAGGCTACAAAAGAAGTAGGTTTTTTTCTTGGGCTATTGGATTCAGACTTTTTTTTTTTTTGAGACAGAGTCTTATTCTGTCACCCAGGCTGGAGTGCAGTGGCGCAATCTCAGCTCACTGCAACCTCCGACTCCCAGGTTCAAGCGATTCTCCTGCCTCAGCTTCCCAAGTAGCTGAGACACAGGTGCGTGCCACCACACCCACTTAATTTTTTGTATTTTTAGTAGAGATGGGGTTTCAATATGTTAGACGGGATGGTCTCTATCTCCCGACCTGATCTGTCTGCGTCCGCCTCCCAAAGTGCTAGGATTACAGGCGTGAGCCACCACACCCAGGATTCATACATTTATAATCTAAGTTCAGGCCTTTGCAGGTAAAGCTTGGGACCACCATTCTGTGTTCGTTTAGAAACAAAGGCATTGGCTCGGGCTTTTCTGAAGTATGATGAACAGTGGCACTAGAGTTTTGTTTTGCGGTTGGAAGTTAGCAACATCCCTGAGAGTGGTTTATGTGTCCTGCCTAAAATCCTTTCCTCCATAAACCAGAATATTGACAAAAGCTAAAAGGTGCAGACTGGAATTGTGCCTAGACTCCTGGATACTTCCTTAGCCAAATAAAATGTCTGTTAAACCTTGGTGCCTAGGAGTCAATTGTTTCAAAAGATCCAGTGGTAATAAATTTATATCCTCCCTCTTCAGCATTTGACTGCAGATATTTTGTGCTGACCGAATGGGTTAAATTATGAAGCTTGATAAGTACATATGCACACTACCCATCCCTAGCTTTAGAAGAAGGGGGAAAAAAAAAAGAAAGAAAAAGATAGCTATGATTTTTGGATGTCATCCCAATTTTTAAAAATAAGAGAATTTGGACATTTTGGCATATGGGGTTTTTTAAATGAAATTTCATGGAACTGAAAACAGTCAATTTTAGGTTTCCAAAAATTGTTTAGATTTTCGCTGGTATAAATTTGCTGCACATGGTTTTGGGGAAGTTCTGAGAGATGCATTTGGGACTTTGGGGTTGGGGTTTTTTTTTTGAGATTTGTGATTGAGTTTTAAAAGGTGATTTTTTTTTTTTTTCCTTTTCCAACTCAAAGTATAAATCAGAGGGGGACCAGAGTTCCATTTTCTAAGGACAATTTTGGGTAATGACATCATTACGCACTGCTGTCCAACTGGACTTGGGGCTGAATTATTGAGCCTTGTTCCAGCACCATTTGGACACTGCACAGCATATTCCCCTCCCCCGCCTCAGAGTGATTTTGGCCATGCCATTAGCAGCAGCTGCTGGTGATAAGCACTGGGAGAGTCACCTGTGTAGGGTCAGGCTTATTGCACATCAAGGTTCGACAGTGTCGGAAGAGAGGGAAGATGCCCAGGAGGGGGGCTCCAGGCCACCTGCCGAGTGAAGATCAAAGGGTTGAAAGGTCAGAGGGCACAGCTCCCTTAACCATATCTGTCTGTGCAATAGCTATTTCAGATTGTAAATCTTGGCAATTTCATTAAGTCCTCCTGGCTGCTACTGGGGCATTGAAATAATAAAATTTTATATCTGTTGCCTTTCCTGCCTCTGGCAGCCCGTTCTCTGCAAGATGGGGGCGTCTTTATGAAAACCTTCCCTGGAATGATCGGAGCAGCATTAATGAAGCCTCGGATTGGGAAGCTGGGGTTCACAGGACCTCATCCTTAACAGTGGGGAGGGGGTTTATAAATAAAGAAGACCCACGCAAACCGTTTAGCAGCCTTCTGGATTTGTGTAGAACCTCTCTTCTGAAAAGCAGGTCAGCAAAATATTACCTATTGCTAAATGTTTAATCTTACTCATAGGAGGAGGGGTATACTTTTTCACTGCTGCTGCTTATTAAATAGTCCCTGTTCTAATGACCCCAGGGCCCATCCTTTTGGACAACCCCAAGAGCAACTGTACAGGTCTCACTTATCACTCTGCAGACCTTTTGGGTGCTTTTAGAGACACGTCTCCTGAATATGATTTTCCAAATATTTTTCCTAGATCTTAAAGTTGTTAAGGACTGTGAGGGCTCTTTGGCTCTTAGGTAGGACAAATCAAAGTAATGGCTGCCCCTTTACTGCCCATATGTTTAAGACCCCCTGTAGTTTGTTTGAAAAGTTAAGAGATTTTCACAGTGAAGGTGCCATTTCTGAAATTTAAAGTGTTCCTTTTCACCGCAAGATAAGTTCACTCTGATTAAGTCCGTAATTCTCACTAAGCCATGTTTATGGGGGCAATAAACAATGTTTCAGTGTGCTTGTTAAATTGGGTTTCCAACCTCTCCACTCTTTAAAAATTGACATTTCAAATAAAAGGCAGGTGGAGATGGGAGCTGGGCTTTGCGGTGCTTAGTGATGAATGAATGATGGCAAGTGGCAGTTGTGTGGGAGGAATGAGGTCCTATTTTATGATAAGGTGACCCCAAACCTTTTGGGGACTAGGGAATCAACATCCCTTTACACTCCCAGTGAAACTCTTAAGTTCAAGTTCTATTGTTTCAATTTGGATGGATACTATTTTGAACTATGGCCAGATACCTTACACTTACTATTTGATTTTCATAATGCATCTGCGCTCTGGTAGTGGGGCTCCTATTTTACAGATAATGAAATATAGGCACACAGTGGTTAAGTAACTTGTACAAAGTCACACCGCTAATAATTAGGAGGAGCGTGATTGAAACACAGTTCTTTCATTGCATGAAGCAGTTTAGTGTGTACAAAGAAAACTTATACTGGGCCTACTTTTAGGGCTTGCTTGCCACTGTGTTTCAGCACTCTGGTAAGTCTATACAGAGACATCACAAGAGATGTGTGACGTGGCCACTGTCCTCAGTATTTGCTCAGCACCAGCTCTGTGCCTGGTGGAGGAGGCTGCACAGTGAGGAGAAAGGCACCAGGCTTTGGGGTCAGGCAGTCCCACACTCAGATCTTGCCTCTGTTACTCTTGGACCTGCGGCAAGTTACTAAACCTCTTGGGGGTTCATATAAAACATGAATAATAACGCTCGTTTCAAGAGGTTGCTTTGAGGATATTTTAAAATAATATATTCTAAAATATAGTAAAATATAAACTATAGTATGTTTAAAAACTCAACAGTGCTTTACAGGTACCAGTTGTAAGCGTTACTACAGT
The DNA here is from genome assembly GCA_036589455.1 of Ateles fusciceps. Lineage (NCBI taxonomy): Eukaryota > Metazoa > Chordata > Mammalia > Primates > Atelidae > Ateles > Ateles fusciceps. The sequence goes on from JAZHEH010003300.1 coordinate 9,997,270, forward strand.
GTATGTGAATAGCGTAAGGTTAAAGCAGTTATTTTAAGGGAAAAGTGATGCGCACAGGAAATATCACTAAACACGCTTTAATTGTGGGCCCAAGAATCTGTTGTCTACTGTCCTTGGCTTGGGGTTTAGAGATGACAACTTGAGACGGGATAGGAGTAGTCAGGAGGGTTTTCTAGAAGAGCAGGATCTGGTGGGGTGGTGGTAACATGGCAAGCTATATCTGGGCCTTGCTTCCCGTCTTATGGAGGGCTCTGTTGTCCCATCGCATGTTTGTGCTTTGCAGCTGTGGGGGAAGGTGTTGACACCTTTTTGTTCTCTTTTTACACATGAGGAAACTGAGTCTGCAGCAGTGAGAAGCCTGCTTCAGTTTGAAACAAAACACCAGCAGTCAGAGTGCAAGTGGGCTCACCCCTCCGTTCTGGACGGCAGAGCGGAGGCCAGGCTGGATGGAGGTTTTGTATTGGGGTAGACTTCTAGAGTGAACTGCTAGGAGAAGTGGCAGAACTCAGCTCCCTGATTTGGCCCAGCTGGCACTGACCAAGCTTCTGCTCAGTAGTGGACTCTGTATGAAACACGTGTTCCCAGTGTCTCCCCTAGTCTTTCCAACATTCCTAAAGGTAAGGAGCATGACTCTGGCTCACAGCAAGGGAAACTGATGCTAGAGAAGGCTGAGTGCCTTGCCTGAAGCTGCCTACCTGTTAAGTGAAAAGGCCAGGACCCAGCCTGGAGGCTTTCTGACCCTGGACCCAGGACCATGTAGCGGGGGAGAATGGGGCTGGTGGGTGAGTGGGGATGGTCCACTGGAGAGAAGTCTCTTCTGCTGCATACTACCATGCCCTTTATCAGATCTACCCACAGCCCATCCACAAGGAGAGGCAGGGAGCCACTGGAGTTCAGGAATCATGGTTTAATCGTCTCCGTGTCCCTAAGACCTAACGTAAAGTTGACATGAATGACTGCCCCATACGCGATGCACCAAATGGGTGAGTGAATGAACATCCAGTGAATCGATGGCCAGGAAAGGGGCCATTCAAGAAAGGACCCCTTTGCTGACCTGGCTTGAGAATCTCTGGACTTGTTAATGAGAGTCAGTACCTATTACCTTCCCTCGCCTGCCAAGCTTCTGTTTCTGTTTAAAGCACACTGGGAAATTCCAGCGGCATTTTCAGGGCTCCTCTGAACTGTCAGGCTTAGATTTTTAATTTTGTGGAGCAGGAAGGAGCAAATCAGTGACTCTTGGCTCCAAAGAAAAGCCACTACGTTCATCAACTGCTTGGCAGCTCGGTGACCTTTGGGGCATGAGGAAGGGAAGGAAAATGTCACTCTTCCCTCTGTGTGTATCTGAGATTTCAGGAGGGAATAAAGAGTTTAGAATACCTGAATGTTTGCCTTTCCTTTCCTGTCCTATCCACTTTCCCTCTTATTTCTCTTTCCTTTCCTCCTAGGAGGCCACCAGCTTCCCATGCTTTTCTTTGTTATATACTCATATATATGCGCATGCATTTGGGCACATTTTGTGCATGCTGTGTAGTGGAAAGAACATTGGCTCATGGAACCCAGATTCAGATCCTTTCTCTGATGCATCCAGTTGTAAGAACCCAGGCAGATTATTTAATCTCTAGCCTCAGTTTCCTCATCCATCAAATGGGTATGATTCTGTAGGAAACTCTCCCCCTCCCTGGGAATTTTAGTGGAGTCCGGACCAGGCATCAAAACACTTAAGGGCTTGATTCATCTAGTATGTGCCTGTTATGTTAGTTGCTCCGTATGTTTTTTGATTGAAACAATGGGTCAGAGCAAATAATGCCATGCCTTGGGTAGTACAAAGGTATTGCTGTTCATCTCAATGCCTAAAGACAGTGCTTCTTAGCCATGTGACTCTGAAAGAATTATTTTACCACTCTGGCCCTCGGTATCCATCCCTCTCCACAGGAACTTCATGGGAATTACATTAAATGATACATGTAAAGACTTGGGCTGTGGGAAGAACACAACAGCTAGTGGCTATAATTTTGTTGTTGCATGTGTCAGTAAGATAATGGATGCAGAGCGTGCCATGCAGTTCCTGATACACACAGGCCTCTTTACCATTGGCTGTGGCTTGGACTGATATGTAGCCATAGGAATGCAGTTGGAGAAGAGAGGCATGTATTAGTCCATTCTCACACTGCTATAAAGAACTACCTGAGACTGGGCAATTTATAAAGAAAAGAGGTTTAATTGGCTCCTGGTTCTGCAGGCTGTACAGGAAGCATGGCTGGGTAGGCCCCAGGAAACTTACAACCATGGTGGAAGGCGAAGGGGAAGCTGGCACATCCTACATGGCTGGCAGGAAGAAGAGAGAGGGAAATGCTATACACTTTCAAACCAGATCTTGTGAGAACTCGCTCACCATCACAGGAACAGCAAGGGGGAAATCAGCCCCCATGATCCAGTCACCTCCCACCAGGCCCCTCCTCCAACACTGGGAATTACAATAGAACATGAGATTTGAGTGGGAGCACACAGCCACACCATATCAAGGTACCTGCCTGGAACCCAGCAACAGTCATTTAGAATAAAGTTTTGATTAAGAAGCTATTGAGATGTAATTTTTGGTTTAATTTTAGCCATATTCTCTCCCTGGAGTTTGAGACCAGCCTGGCCAATATGGTAAAACCCCATCTCTATTAAAAATAAAAACAATAGCTGAGCTTGGTGGTGCACACCTATAGTCCCAGCTGCTCAGGAGGCTGAGGCAGAATTGCTTGAACCTGGGAGGCAGAGGTTGCAGTGAGCCAAGATCACGCCACTGCACTCTAGCCTGGGCAACAGAGTGAGACTCCATCTCAAAAAAAAAAAAAAACAGCTGCCCAGAAGTCATATGTATAGGGGACCGATAGTATAATGTCAGGAGCCGCATCAGTTGTGACCCCCCAACAGAGGGATCAACTTATAGCAAACTTAGTTTGAACAAATGCAAAGCACGTTGTGAGCCTGATAATAAACTCATGAGGACACTGTGCACGCCCAGAGCAAAGTGTCCATAAGAGAGTAGATGATGCTTACTGGCTTTGGGCATCACCCCAGAAGGGAGTTTTTAATCGTCTCGCAACCCTGTGTAACAAATGCTTATAGACCCATTTTGTGGATGAAGAAATTGAGGTTCAGCTAGGATTAAATTATTTATCCTGGGTCGTGTAACTAGGAGTTGAGGAAGATAAATCCCAAGCCCAGTCTACCTGACTCTTGCTCCCCCTCAGGACTGCAAAGACATCTCAGAAGGACCCTAATAATGTTGCGGCTTTGCTCTTCCCCGGAGGGAGGCAGTGCAGACTAAGAGGCAGGTGTGTCCTGGAGCTGTCTGCCTTCTCAAACACATTTTCTCACAGGGAAATACAATCTCAGTTGAGTCACTTTTTTTTTTATAGAATTGTTGCTATCTTGATTTTTTACAATAATAACTAATACCTAGTGCTTATGATATACCAGACATTATCCTAGGTATTACACATATATTAACTCATTTAATTGCCAAAACCATCTGATGAAGTCCATTTTTTTTTTTTTTTTTTTTTTGGTAAACATTGTCTTGAAGTGTGAGGGAAAGATGCACGCATCCTAAATGTACAGTTAGAGCCAGGCACAGTGGCATGCACCCGTAGTGCCAGCTGCTCAGGAGGCTGAGGTGGGAGGATCACTTGAGCCGGAGTTCAAGTCCAGCCAGGGCAACACAGCAAGACCTCATCTCTCAAAAACTAGACCAACACACAAAAAAAAAAACCCATTAAATGTACAGCTAGTTGAGTTTTTACACAGTGAACGTACACATGTAACCATCCAGATATTGAAACAAAATTTTACCGCCCCCCTCAGAAACTCCTCTTTTACCCTGTTCTAGTCAGTTTCCCTCCAACCCAAGGATGACCACTGTCCTGGATGTCAGTGCTGTTTTCATCTCATTATACAGATAGGGAAACTGAGGCTCAGGAAGGGTAAATGATTTGCCCAAGGTAGCACTGTTTTAATTGGCAGAGTTAGGATTCACACTCAGGCAGTCTGGCTCCAGAGAATGCACTTTTATATGAGACGTAGCTGAGAAGAAAACAATAGCTTGGTGGTAGTTTAATTTTTAATAGCACGAAAGTATAATAGAGACTCACTTTTTCCTTTGTTCTGACAATCAGCTGTTTAAATCCTTGGTCTTAAAACTCTAATCCATTTTATTGACATAACTTGCAAATTGCAAGGATAGAAACTTGCATCTAGTAGCCCCACATTTATTGATCACTTGTTGAAATCAGGCATTGTGTTAAATTCTTCATACATATTATCTTCCTAAATCCTCACAACACAGCTGTGCAGTATTATCCCCATTTTATTGATAAGAAAACTGAGGCTCAGAAGTGAAGTACTTGCTGAAGTTTACCCAGTACAGAAGCAAGGCTTGAATCTGGCTGTCTTGTTCCAGGCCCACAGCCTTAATCGCTGTGTTAACTCCTGTGTTGCTTTCTGTGTCCACTGTGAATTAATTCCACACTAATTAATCATGCTAATTTTACATGATTGTTATCATTGCCATCATTATTATTATTCCCATTGCGCTTTCTTGAGCAGACTCTGATTTGCTTTTGTGGAGCTGCCATTGTCCGTTTGGGCTTATGTTGACATCTGCTGCGAGGCAGACCTCCCAGTAGAGTGGATCTAGCCACAGTCGTTTCTCATTCCCAGGTTAATGAGCACTTTCGCCTTGTGTCAGGCACTGTGCTGGGCGCTGGAGACACATAAGACACAGCTCTGCCCTGGCGATGGTCCTGGTCTAAGGACAGCAGAGAAGATTGACTCATTGCTGGCCTGTTTACTCTATGCGTGTCACCTCACTGAACCGCACAACTTCCATTCTGGAGAGGGTGCTCAATCTTGCTGCACAGCTGTCGGAGTCACAGAGACAGAACTGAGCCCCCGCTTCTCAGTGTCCAGCCCGGTGCTCCCAAGCCGGCTGAGTGCTACATGCTCCTGCCACTCTCTGGATCCCCTGGGTGACGTTGCCAGTGCACACCCTTGCCCTTCATCTCGTGGCTTGCTTCTAAGTACTACCTTTTGTCACTAGCTGCCCAGTTCCCTCCCTGGACAGGCAGGAGAGTCTCCCTCCCTCCCCCCACAAATCTGTGTTGGGAGCTGTTGTGGTTTTAATTAGTGTAGCTGATATTATTTTATATTTTAGGGAGGAAATGCTATTTGCATACAACCAAATCTAGAAAGTAAGGCTCAATACCATCTTGGCTATGGGAAAGACACCAAAGACAGAGAGTTTATCAAATAGACCCCCCCACCCCCAGCTTTATATAAGGAAGTATATCAGAATTTCCAGGGACATAGGCTTCGTATGTTTATCCTAAGAGGGCATGAGCTGAAAAAGTTAAAAAAAAAAAGAATCCTGGTCTGGATGAAAGAGGAAGGGGACAGGGAGCCAAACACAGCCACAGATCAGAATGTACACTCGGTGGTGGCCCTGGGAAGAGGTGCCTTGTAGCGTGGTGTTCATTAACCATCGTTCACATGCTCTTATCTTGTATGATTGGCTATTATTTTATTCTGTGTTCTGGAGAGAGTGTTAATGTGTTTATCAACTTCACTGAGGTATAATTGATTACAACCCATCCATTTAAAGTAAATGGTTCAATGAATACCTTCACTGAGGTATATTTATCACAACTCATCCATTTAAAGTATATGGTCCAATGCATTTTGACAGTTTTATACGATCAATGAAACCACAATAAAGATATAGAATATTTTTGTCACCCTCAAAAGATGATTTGTTTTTATTTAACAAACACTTATCTTGCCCTTCCCATGTGCCAGGCACTACTCCAACTACTTTAAAATATTAACCCATTGAATCCTCACAACAAGTCTGTGGGGTAAGTACTCTTGTCCACCATTTATCAAGGAGGAAACTGAGGCACAGAAAAATTTAAGTGACATACCCAAGTTGGCACAGCTGGTAGATGGTAGAGATTAATGAGAACTCAGACTGGCTTTGGATCTATGTTCTTCACCTCTGGGCTCTGCTGCCTCTCATTCATTCATTCATTCATGAATTGTCTACTGTTGGGCAAATATTGGGGTAGGAGCTGAGAGTAGAGAAATCTGACTCCCAACTGCAAAAGCCCATAGACTAGGGAAGAAATCAGATACCTACCTAACTTACAATCAACACGTTATTCTAATTGTGCAGATAAACCAGAAGGGAGCACAGGTCATGGAAGGCTTGCCACTGCCTCAGTCTCTCCAGCCAGGCATGGCTGAGGTCTAGGAACCATCGGAGGAGAGGGGACAGGCAAGCAAGAAAACTACTGATGTGTGCCTGTTAGGGCTACTCTGGGGAATTATGCTGAATCTTTTACGTACAGTAGCTTGTGAGATAGGTGGTGTCATGATCTCCGTTCTACAGATGACAACCTGGAGAATTTATGCAGTCAAGTCAATAGCCTACAGTAAGCCCCCTTGTTGGGGGACAAGCCAGAGGTGAAAGTAGAGTCAGTGTCCTCTCAGCTACCCCTACCACCCCCCCACACTACAGGTTTTTCCTTCCCTGGCCTGATAGGCAGGGGTCAAGTTCAGACTGTCTGTGACAAAGCATAAAGAGGAAGACATTCTTCATTAACAATATATATGGGAAAGTGCCATTTTGTGTGTGTGTTTCTCTGTGTAAGAAATGCCATTTGGAAAGCCAGTGTGCATGTCAGTTTTGTTTTTTTTTTTCTTCATTCTGAGAAAAAGCCCATAGAGTCTGGTGGGGGAAGGGTTTGCAGCTGGCAGGAGCTTTGGCATATGCTGTAACTAAAAGAGAGGGAATGTGTTGGTGGGACAAGCCACCGGAGAGCTGTCTCGGTGTGCCGCGGTACTAGTAAGTGTTTTAATTGGGTAGGGTTTTTGGAGGACTATTTTGACATCTGCTCGTGTCTTTGCTGATTTTTCTTCACTTAGAGTAGGAAACACAAGCTGTGGATAAAATGACTTTAAAATAATTGGAAGTAAAGATATCTCTCTCAAAGTCGAATTTGAGAGGGACACTTTTAAGAAGTGGAAACTAAATTCCACTTCTAGGAATGCATCCTAAAGCACAAAGCTTCATGCCTATAGATTTCATGGCAATATTATATACAGTAATTTCTTCAAAACTGGAAAGAACATCCTACAAAAAGGGCTCGGCTGGGTTCATTTCCATGTAGTAGGACACTGTGTCGCAATTAGTAATGAGCTACACAAAGTCTTTAATGAAGTGGACCACTGCTTCTATTAGAATCAGTGAGAAAATCAGGAGCATTAAGAATTATTTCAGCTTTGCTTTAACATGAAGGAAGGGGGAGAACATGGAAGGAAGTAGACCAAAACATTGTCTCCAAATGTAGGGACTGGGACTGGGGTAACTGCAGTTTTCATTTTTAAATTTTTCTGCTTTTCCCTTTTTTTTTTTTTTTTTTTTTTGAGATGGAGTTTCACTCTTGTCACCCAGGCTGGAGTGCAATGGCGCAAACTCAGCTCACTGCAACCTCCACCTCCCAAGTTCAAGCAATTCTCCTGTGTCAGCCTCCCTAATAACTGGGATTACAGGTGCCTGCCACCGTGCCCGGCTTATTTTCTGTATTTTTACTAGAGACGGGGTTTGGCCATGTTGGCCAGGCTGGTCTCGAACTCCTGACTTCAGGTGATCCACCCACCTCTGTCTCCCAAAGTGCTGGGATTAAAGGCGTGAGCCACCACACCTGGCCTTTCCCAATTTTTTTAAAATAGGCATCTATAATTATTATGATACAAAAGGAAAGTCGTATTTTATGTTAAGAGAAAGTAGGCCCTGAGCATATTCATACAACTGTGCGTCCTAACAGATAATCTGAAATCTGAGCGTTTGGATTAGGGCTTTCCTCAGAAAAGAACTCAGCTTTGGGGTCAGACTGCATTCAGGAGTTGACTCTGCTGCTCCCTAGCTCTGACTTTGGGCAGCTTGTTTGACCTCTCTGAGCCTCCACTTCGTTCTCACACGGAGATGCTAGTGTCCCTGACAGCATATTTAAGATGAGAGGTGCTGGGACCTGGCAAAGGTCTGGCTTCCTTCTCCGTCAGCACTTCCCATCCCTTCCCCTAGTTTAAGTTTTCTTGCCTTTCTTCATTCCCCTGGTTGCCTTGATCTTTGGAGGACTGGGCACCATCCGGCGAGCTGGGCTCCAGTTCTTTCCTTGGGAACAGTGAGCTTCAGGAAGGCCCTTGAGTCCATGCCAGCCCTTTTGGAAGAGACCTTGCCATCAGGAGGACAGCATTGTCTTTTGAGAGGAAACTGTGCCGCCCCAGCTCCTGCCTGGAGCCTGGTGCTTGGGGCATTTTGGTTACTAAGGGGACCCTGGCCTGCTAAGTTAGAAAAAGGGGCCAGGTTTTTCCCTATTCTTCAGCCTGCTGCCATTGTTGAAAAAGTAAACACTCCACACAGCTTAACCGGCAAGTCCTCCAGCCAGGAGTGGGAAGAAATCAAAAGCCTATTCCAGCCCAGGCGTGGAAAGCCTACAAGGGCTGTTCTGTGTACTGGGCCCCAGTGGGAACGCAGAAACAAGACCCGATTCTGGTCCAGAATCAACATCCCATTCACGGGGCCTTTCAGCCCTGGAGGCTTCTCTCCAATGGCCATGCCTCCTGCTCCCTTCAGTTTGGGGCTATGTGGAAGGTCAGATGAGGCAAAGTAGGTAATTCTGGGGTACGCGGCCCCCTGCCTCCGTCCTAGAGGCATAGCGTCCTCCAGGATGTTGTGAACCTTTCTCTGATTCTGTTTCCTGTGACTGTGCGCAGACTTTGAAGTGAGAGACCAAGCAAGAAGGGGCCCTAGGGACTTTTGCCCTTGGGCCATTGCCACTACAGCCTTTCAGACTGGCTGTGGCTATTGTGTGTATTATCAAAGTAATAATAATAGCCACTGTTTATTACCTTCTACTGTGTGACCAGCGTTGTGGGTGTGTTTGCTGTCATCATAGCAGCCCTGTGAGAAGTGAGCGAAGTAGGATGGCCACAGTTACCATTTTAATTTTAAGGATGAAGTCAATGAGTAGACATGTAACCCTGGGCCAGTTACTTCTTGGAGCCTCGGTTTCTCATCCCTGAAATGGGGATGATGATATCTCACCTCCAGCCCCACTGATGGGGTGAAAGCGTCTGTGTACCAGTGCTGTGTGAGCCTGAAGTGTAACAAAAGCGCTGTACAAGACGAACTTGTTTTTTGTATTCTTAGGTTGGTGCAAAAGTAATTACGGTCTTCGCCATTACTTCGGTAAAAACTGCAATTACTTTTGCACCAACCTAATATGATCAAAATTCCCCATTTGCTGGTATCTTTTTACCTTATAAATAAGGCAGCAGGTAGTAACGAGTGTTGGGGTTTGGAGGAAAGAATAAACTCCGACATTGGCAATTGTGTCTGTCCTCTGTGGTTCTCAGCCCACAGTAAGCACTTAGTAAATATTTAGGAATTGATGGATAGGTTTGTGAATGAGCCGCCAGAGGCCTGGAGAAGTTAGTGGATAGCAGAAGGAGTTGGAGGCTCCCGTGGTGTTAAGTGGAAAGGTTCCAGGATTCTGCTGCCTGGGAGTGTTTTTTCAACCCTACAAGGCTTGTGACCAGCATGGCTCCACCCTCCTGCTGGGAAGAATCTTGAAATGTTTACTTAGGTACCAAGTTCTGCCCTAGAGGCTGGGGTTTAAGAGAGTGAACGTCAACCAGTATTAGTGTGCACTTATCAGGTGCCAGTCATGTTGTCAGGGGCTGGTTATTTTGCAGTGGTGAGCCAAACAGATGTGCCCCTGAAGGAGTTCATACCCCAGCAGGGAAGGCAGGCAGGCAGGCAGAGAGGTGCTGGGGCTCAGAGTGACAAGGGCTGTGCGGAGTCAGTCTCCCTGCAGGTGTCTGATGATGCAGAGGTGGATGGTACAGTGCAGAGAGCGTGGCCTGGGGAGGGGAGCTGGGCCTGCGGTTGCCTCTGTCTCTTACCTCAGCGCTGTGAACCTCATCTTCCTCGAGGTTCAAACATTGGGGACAGTCACATCCACCTTGCAGGGGTTGATAAGAATTAAATGAAATAAGGTGAGGAAAGCACAGAGCAAAAGCTAGCAAGCTTCTAGTTACTTGCCCATTTCCAAGGCACTGGAAAACGAGCTTGAGCAGCCATTGGATGTCTGCCTCCATTGCCAGCCTGCACCATACTCTGGGGTGCATTAGGAAAAGGCATCTGTCCCGCTTCCCTGACTGGTGCCACTCGGTTGGCAGATTTCAGTCCTAGTTTAGATGGTTGGCATCTGAGGAGTGCATACCTGCACAGCCACATGCAGCGTGCTCAGAGGTTGACCAGTAATGAACTGATCCTTTATATGCAGTGACCACAGGCCCCATCATGTGCCTGTTCCCCTGGTGTAAGCTGAGGTCTTTCACATCCACGTGTCCCAGTTTAGACAGCAAATGATAGGATCTTTCTACACAAAATAAAATAAAGACAGTAGTTGTAAAGCCTCTGACTCAAAGAATATGCTTAATACGTGATGGGGAAGGAGGATTGAATGGGATGGGGAGTGGCGGGTAGGCAGGAGGAACGGGACAAAGATGGATCTTAGTAGTGGATAAACAGTGTGATTAAAAATTTAAGACTCAGGCTACACCCTGTCTTGGACTCACACAGGCTATGGAGAATTGCTGCCAGATTGGGGGGGAGGATTCTTCTTTTCTCCATATTGTCCGTTCATCCCTTCTCCTGTCACCAAGCATGAAAACCTTGTAGGCATGAGTTTCCCTCATCTTTTCTATTACTGTGCCAATAGAATAATGGCTTATGGCCAGAGCTTCTGAGCCATTACTAGCTGGATATCTGTGGAAAATGGAACCAAACTGAAAGTGTGACCTTCCTACTTAGCATTTAACAGAAGTGTTAACAGTAGGCCACACACAATATTCCATACCCAAGAATGACAGGATCCAAACGAGAGATGGGCAAGTAGCCTTTGGTAAATTAGGAGGCTGGATTGAATGGGGACGTCTAAGAACATAGCCATATATCAGCGTTCCTGGGGCCAGAGCTTTTGGCCTCAGCATCTGTTAAATATATAGGGGGGAAATGATGATGGAGTGTAATGGTCCCTCTTACTTTCTGGCTCTGTGAACCCTTTTCACTCCTGGGACTTGGGGGATGATCCTGCAAGCCCACAGAGGTTTTATGAGAGTTCAGTGAGCTCACAAATGTGAACCTCCTACCATTAGGCCTGCTGCAGAGTGAGCCTTTGTCAAGTGTCACTTTTTTTCTGTATTCCTCTTCCCCAGAGAAGGCAGGGGAAGTGTATCTTGATGGCACCTCAATGACCTTCTCTTCTGGATGTTTTCTCCTTGCAGAAAGTCAGAAACATGGCCCTGGATGATGTCGTGATCCTGAATGTGGACACCAACACCCTGGAAACCCCCTTCGATGACCTCCAGAGTCTCCCAAACGATGTGGTAGGTAATGAGCTCACGAGGATCTGACTTCTGTGAGGTCCTGCAAAGGAAATGAACATGGCTTTGAGGAATAGGGAAGGAGGGGGAGATAGCCAAGGTTTTCCTTTGACCTGAGAACTACAGTTTGTTTCTCCATTGAAACCTTTGTCTCAGTGTGGAAAGTTAGAAGGTTGCCGTGCGCGGTGGCTCACACCTGTAATCTCAGCACTTTGGGAGGCCAAGGCAGGCAGATCACCTGAGATCAGAAATTCAAGACCAGCTGGCCAACATGGTGAAACCCCATCTCTACTAAAAATACAAAAATTAGCCAGGCATGATGGTGCATGCCTGTAATCCCAGCTACTTGGGAGACCAAGGCAGGACAATCGCTTGAACCCGGGAGGTGGAGGGTGCAGTGAGCCGAGACCACGCCACTGCACTCCAGCCTGGGTGACAGAGCAAGACTCCATCTCAAAAAAAAAAAAAAGTTAGAGAGTGGTTTATTTTTTGACTCTTAATTTTGCTCTTTCACTTTCGTCAGAAAGACTGTGGAGTGACCTTTGTGCTTAGACCCCTCCTCTTTCTGTGGGAGTCTGAGCGTCTTGACACCTCTCCCCAGCACATTGCCACCTCTAGACACCAGGACAGCTTCACTGAAAACCCACCAGTGAGGTTTTCAGTGTGAACAATTTGAGGTACTTTAGACCTGTGTTTTTTTCCTAGACCATCATCAAACAGCCTTTTCCCCACATAGTAGAGTACCAGGTGCCATGCTCTCAGTGTGGCTGTGTCCTCCACAGTGCACTTTGTTGCCTCAGGTCTACACAGAATGTGAGTTCTATTGAGCAAAAAGTAACTGGCTGTCACATTTGCCACGCTAACACGTGCCTCTACACCTGTCTCCCATTCCTGCTTGGAGCTGCCCTGTAGGCAGCTGTGTGAGGTAGACCCATTCTCCCCCTTGTCCGTGCTAATGAGGATTGGGCCTCACAAGCAAGAGTGGTTTTGCTGTTTCTGCTTTGGCCTCCATGGCTCTGCCTGCAAGAAGATCTACAGAGTAATCCTGACTTCCAGAATGAAAGGGGTCATTGTTCCTGGCCATGTGGTGCTCATATGGGGCCGGGATTGGTGTCCTGGTCAGGGGAGTGTTCTACCTGGTGGGCACTGGTGCACCATCACTGCCAGAAACCCCAGTGGCACCCTGTGGGTAGCTGTTCTGAAAGGATTGGTGTTTGGTGATGAATGTCTCGAAGGAGAATTTCTTTACTTTTTTTTTTTTTTTTTTTTTTGAGACAGCTTCTGGCTCTGTCCCCCAGGTTGGAGTGCAGTGGCACTATCTTAGCTCACTGCAACCTCCGCCTCCTGGGATCATTCAATCCGCCTACCTCAGCCTCTCGAGTAGCTGGGACTATAGGCGCATGCCACCACACTCAGCTACTTTTTGTAGAGACAGGGTCTTGCTGTGTTGCCCAAGCTAGTCTCATACACCTGGGCTCAAGCAGTCTGCCCATCTCAGCTTTCCAAAGTGCTGGGATTACATGCATGATCCACTGTGCCCAGCCATAACAGGATTTCAAACTTCTCTACACCTAACCCACTGTGAGATTCTGGGGGAGTCATTTGTGTTCTACAGCAGTGCTCCGCTTATAATTCAGCAGTGGCTGCCATTCGCTGGCTTGCTGCACTGAGCTCCCGTCATTGACCTCTCATTTACTCTTCATGCCACTCTGAGGATGGTCTTTTCCCTTATTCACACTTGACCCACAGAGCTAGAGAGGTGGAACCAAGGCATGAACTCAACCCTGTGGGTCCAGAGAGCCACGTGGCCCCTCTGCCCTACTGGGTGTCTTCCACATTCAAGATGTCATTCAGTTAGTTTTGTAGCCCTGTGGAACAGGTGATCTCTCCTTTCTTCAGAGAGGAGAGAACCTCAGAGAGCATGTGCCTTTCCTTAAATCCTGTAGGTGATTGGGGGCGCAGCTGAGATTGAACCTCCAGTCTATGCTGCCTCTCCTCTGTGTATCCCGCCTCCCTCTGAGGCAGCAAGAGACGACAGAACTTAGGAAAAATTAAAGTGTCAGACAGGCATGAGGACCTGTGAGATGTGAGAATCATGTCAGGACAGGGTACATGGTTGATACCCTAGGGCCTACTAGATATAATTTGAGTTCTTTTGGTCCAAGGAATCTGAGGCTCTCATCCCTGTTTCCTTTCAGTGGACACGCACCTCTTGAAGCCATGGATATCTTAGGCATGGACCTGGCAACTGACTAGTGAATGTGGGAAGTGAACCTGAGGTCTGTTAGGTGTGGGAAATGGCAAGGGCCCTGTGGAGCCTGAGATGAGTGACTGGCAGCTCAGAAACCATGGAGTGGACTGACTGGTCCCACCTGCACTGTTCTGACCCTGTGCTGCCACTGAGCAGCAAATAGAAAGCAGATCTTCAAAGATTATATGTCAGTAAGGGAAACAGATACATCAATTACATATCTATTACAGTATAGCATAATAGGGACCACAGGGAAGTAGGAATCGGGCACAGAAGGGGCCAGGAGAGAGAGTAACAAAATTTGGGGGAGGATAATGGAGTCTTTCTGAAGATGGCAGACTCCAAGATGCCTTTCAAATGATAAATGAGGTAGCCTCAGGGAACCAAAGTAACTTGGGTGAGTTATTTTCCCTCTTTGAGCCTCAGTTTTCCATGTTAAAAGAAGATTACCAGGCCTGCTCCGAGGATTATTGTGGCAAATACTTATGGTAATGATTATCAAATGCTTGGCACAGTACTTGCATGTTGTCAGCATTCAAGAAATGGTACCTGCATTTGTTTTTAATCAAATTGTTGCTGATAATTATAGGCAAGGTTGGGGGGACAGTTAATAACCTCCATGTCTTGACAGTCTCAGCCTGCACGAATGGGACCTCCTATATGCAAGCTGGTTTGTAACAGGCAGTGGTTTCAGCTTGGGCCTCTATACTCATTAAGGATTCTGAAGACTGTAATGGAGGGAGATGTGGTCTGTAAGGTATTTATTGTATTTCGATGGAATTCACAGCTTTGATTCTGTGATGCCACATGGGCTATCCAGAGGAGAAATCATGCCCTGCCCGTCTTTGTGTCCCCTGCATTTCGCATAGGACCTGGTAATTTTAGTGTCTCAGCCTATCCATCATTGACCTCAAAATCTCCCATTTTGCTGAAGCTGTGTGTTTACTCGGACAGATTCTGCTTCTTAAACATTTGGCCGATCCACATCCTCTTCCCATCCCTCCTAAACACCACCTAATCTAAGCTTTTATTTTCCTTCTGCATTATTACCAGCTGGCTCATCTGACTCCAGCCTCATCCCTCCAATCCTTCCTCCTCATGCTCCAGAGTGACCTTTCTAAAAGCATAAACTGTATTTCCTGCCTACCTAAAACTGTTCCATCAGTGAATGTAATTTTTCAAAAAAACATTTAAGGACATAAGGAATTCTCTTATAACTTCCCATTAGCTAGAGATTCAAGGCAAGTTCTCTTTGAAATCAAACAGACCTGTTTTCACATCCTGGCTTCCTCACTTAATGTCCATGTGATCTTGGACAAAATTACTGAAGCTCTCTAAGCCCTAATTTCCATGTAAGGTTGTTTGAGAATTAAATGTAATGTAGATAATATATTTAAAACATATATCCTATCAGCACAATAGATAGTAGCTGCTAATGATGAATTGCAGATGTGAATTGTGATCAGCAGGGCGTTCAGGCCCCCTCATGATATCCTCCTGTTTCTGTTTTTCCATAGCTTTAGTTCTCTCCCCCTCCCTGCTTTAAACTCTGTACTGTAAGTTTTCAGAACTTTTAATAGTTGTCCCAAATTTACATGTTGTTTCATAACTTCATACTTTGTGTACAGAGTTTCTTTGTCTCAAATGTCTTAACCTCATCTGTTAATCTCTTACTCATTCTTCAAGACCTGCTCTCAAGTAATCTCTCACACACACACACAAACACGTGCATACATGCACGCACACGCACACACACAGAATCTTTCCTGACCTACACATAGATTAGACCATATCTTTCTCTATGTCCCTACACCCCCTTGTGTACCTTGTGTAATTGTACTAATTTATTACCCATTTCCCTTTTACTTGTGAGATTTTGGGGGGAGCAGTAATTGAGTTTTGTTCATCTTTGTTTTCCAAGGATCTAGCAGCCACTGAATAGATAGATGGAAGGATGGAAGGCACATATGGATTGGATTATTATGGTAGATGAAATCTTGTAAAACATCTATGCTGGAAACTTTATTAAAAGAGGTTTTGGGCCAGACGTGGTGGCTCATACCTATAATCCCAGCATTTTAGGAGTCTGAGGTGGGAGGATTGCTTGAGGCCAAGAATTCAAGTTTGCAGTGAGCTGTGATTGTACCACTGCTCTCTAGCCATAATAAAATAATTGGAACTGGATTAATCCTCCCACAATTAACAATTAAAACTCTGGACAAATATGAAAACAGCTGTTTTCACATGTTGGACAACAGATAAGATTGTGATCCCTGAGTCAAAGGAAGCCAGTGAGGTGAGGCCCACTGGCTTTCTGCCTTGAGGCATTTCTGGATACTGGTACTAGAAGGGGAATCCCCAGCAAAGCACAATCTTGGAGAGCTAAAAGGTTAAAGAACAGTTTGAAGAGAAAATGGTTTAAATTTGCAGGTGAGAGTATCAGATAGGAGGGAGCTACTCAGCCAAAGAGCTCCAGAAACCCGAATTGACAAACCTGCCAAAGACTAACCTGCCCATACGTAGGGTAAAACTCTGATGGGAAACTATAAGATGAAGAGTTATCAGAGCTCACACAAGTCTAGGAATCCTTCAAGTTCTGACTAACCAGAGTCAGAGATCTTGTTGATCATTCAGGACAATAATAAGAGACACCAATTGGGCATGACTTGTTAGTACATCTAAACTAGCTAAAAAAGATAATTTTAGCCCTGCCCTGAAAGAGCTTAAAATTAAGCTTTGAGAGGCACAAGAGAGGGCTTTAGAGGTCCTATAATGTGCTGGATTTTAATCTGAGTGCCAGTTACATGGGGGAGTATTTGTCAAGCTGAGCACCAACGGTGTATGCATTTTTATGTATATACGTTAAACTTCAATAAAGTTTTAAACAAACTTTTTTTTTTTAAGAAGCCTTTAAAAGATCAAACTGATGTGCAAGAAATCTAACCTGGTGTCAAAATAAACTTCAACCCTCTTTAAAAGAAGGCATCAAAATCCAATATTCAATAACATATCATTCACAGTATCAAACATCTTATTTAAAAAGGGCAAGACATGTTGAGAATGAGGAAAATGTCACCCCTAACAAGAGGAAAATTAGTCAATAGAACCAAACTCAGAAGTGACAGATATGATAAAATAGCAGATAAAGACTTTAGAGTAGATATTATGAAGATTACAAATATGTTCATGAATTTAAAGGAAGATCTGATTAAATGAAGGGAGAAATGGAAGATATAAAAAAAAATGAAGGAGAACATCTGTAGGCAACAAGTATACCTGGAATGAAAAAAAAAATCACTTATGGGATTAAGAGGAGATGAGATACCACTAAATAAAATATCAGTGAGTTTGAAGATGTAGCAGTAAAAACTCCTCAATATGAAGCCGAGAAAGGAAGAAGACTGGAAACAGTTAACCAAACTCAGTGACCCTATAGCACAGTATCAAGTGGGCTAACATACATGCAGTTGGAGTCCCAGAAGGTAAGGAAGGTGAGGAAAGATGGAATAAATATTGTAAAAGATTATAGCTGATTTTTTTTCAGTTTTGATGAAATAATACTCAGAGCTCCAAGAAGATCAAACCTGAAACACAATGGACCCAAAAAAACCACACAAAGATAATTTTGATTAATTGCTCAAAATCAAAAAAAGTTTAAAATTAGCCACAGAGAAAAAGATATGAGAAGTAATTATAACAGACTTATTGCCAGAAACCATTTAAGGCAGAAGACAATGGAATGACATTTTTAAAGTAATGAAAGATAATTTTTATCAACCTGGAATCCTATATCCAGTGAAAATATCCTTCAAAAATAAAGGCACTGAGATGGGCAGATCACCTGATGTCAGGAGTTCAAGACCAGCCTGGCCAATGTGATGAAATCCCATCTCTACAAAAATACAAAAATTAGCCAGGCATAATGGTGAGTGTCTGTAATCCCAGCTACTCAGGAGGCTGGGGTGGGAGAATCGCTTGAACCCAGGAGGCAGAGGTTGCAGTGAGCCAAGATTGTACCACTGCATTCCAGTCTGGGTGACAGAGCGAGACTCCATCTAAAAAAAAAAAAGACAAAACTAAGACTTTTTCAGACAAATAAAAAATGGGAGAAATCATTGTGAGCAGACCTACACTACAAGAAATGTTAAAAGAAGTTCTTCGTGGGGGGAAAAATTATATTACAGGGAAATTTGAACTGTAAGAGAGTGAAGAGAACCAGAAATAGCAAATATATGGATACATGTAAGAAACTTATTTTTTCATCTTTAATTTCTAAAAAGATTAATTGAGTATTTTAAGTAAATACTCAATTAACTCAAGTAATACCAGTGGAAGTATTCTACTGGTGGTAATACCACTAGCAGGTGGAGAATAAAGTTTGCTGTTTAAAGGTTCTTGTGTTACCTGTATATGAAAACTGGCATGATATTATTTGAAGGTGGACTTATTAAGTTAAAGATTTATACTGTAAACCTTACAAGGTCCACTAAGGGAGAAAAAATAAGACAGAGATATATAGATAATAAGCCAGTATCAATGGTCCAAAACATTTTGTGGGGGAAAGAATAAACATGACAACAGATGGAACAAATAGAAAAGTTAGCAAGACGGTAGATTTATTCGACTATGTTGGTTATTACATTAAACATATTGTCTAGATACTCCAATTTACAGAGGTTATTATATAAAAAAGCAAGACCGAATTGTATGCTTTGTATAAGAATTCTACTTTAGATATGAAAAGTCAAATAGATGAAAGATGGAAAAGACATACCAGCCAAATGCTAATCAAAAGAGAGTTGGGGGGGGCAGAGAAACAAATCATCCTTATAGATATATAGCAAATAATATTTGTAAATACTGTCCTGGCCAAAAAAAGGGACTTAATCTCCTCTTGACCCCCTTCTTGGGTGTGGGCTAGACTTTAATTATTTATTCCTTAAAAAAAAAAAGTATATGAAAGAGAAAAAGAGTAACTTTAGTGGAGAAACTGGCAGATACTATGTTAACCAAATGATCAATTTTAACATCACCAGTGATGTCATGTGGATATCATATAATCACTGATGTAATGTAATGAGAACACTTCACCACTGTGATATTTTTTCCAAAAATCCACTCTAATCATGGCAGAAACTTCTGAGAAACTCAAATTTGGAAACATTCTACAACAGGAATCCCCAACCCTGGGCTGTGGATTGGTACCAGTTCATGGCCTGTTAGGAACCGGGCTGCACAGTAGGAGGTGAGCAGAGAGCAAGCGTTATTACTTGAGCTCCACCTCCTGTCAGATTAGCAGTGGCATTAGATTCTCATAAGAGCGTGAACCCTATTGTGAACTACATATGCAAGGAATGTAGGTTGCGTGCTCCTGATGAGAATCTAATGCCTGATGATCTGAGGTGAAACAGTTTCATCCCAAAACCATCCTCCCTCGCACCTCCCCACCACCCCACCAGTCCGTGAAAAGATTGTCTGCCATGAAACTGATCCCTGGTGCCAAAAAGGTGGGGGACTGCCATTCTACAAAATATCTGACTAGCATTTCTTACAACCATCAAGGACATAGCAAAGGAAAGACAAACTGTTATAAACCAGAGGAGACCTAAGAACACATGACAGCTACATGCAGTGTGGTATCCTGGTTTGGATTCTAGGATAGAAAAAGGACATGAATGGAAAACTGGTGAAATTACAGTGAAGTCTGGAGTTAGTTAATACCAATGTGCCATTGTTAGTTTCTTAGTTTTGACAAATGTATGATGGTAGTATAAGGTATGTAAGCTTGTCCAACCTGCCCCTGCTTTGTTGTTGCTGTTCTGTTTTGTTTTAGGGTTTTAGCAGCCTGAAGCCATAGCTTTTAGTTTCTCTCTCTAGTGGTAAGTGGAAAAGAGGGCTGAGGAAGGGGCTTTACTGGCCCAACCAGAAAGAAACTAAGAACCCATGACGGAATTCTCTCCCTTGGACACCCCCTGTTAAGGGGAAACTGAAACTGGGTAAGGAGACTATGGTCCTCTTTGTACTATCTTTATAACTTATCTGTAAATCTAAAAAATATTCCAAAATGAAAGTTTGTTTTAGAAAAGAGAGAAAGGAGTATTATGAATAACTTTATGTCTACAATTTTGACAAATTAGGTAAAATGAACAAATTCCTTGAATTACAGAAAGTGACTCAAGAAGAAATAGAAAAATAGCACTATTTCTATTCAAGAATTTTTAGTTTGTAATTAAACTTTCCCACAAAGAAAACTCTAGGCCCAGAGAGCCTCGCTGGTTAATTCTATCATATATTTAAGAAGAACTAATACAATCTTAACAGCAACTTTTTCAAAAAACAGAGGTAAAAGGAAGATGTCTCACCTTATTTTATGAGGTCAGTTTTACCTTAACTTGAAAACCAGACAAATAATTTACAAAAAAAAGGTAACTACAGACCAATATACATAACCAATATAAATGCAAAAATCTCTAACAAAATATTATCAAATTCAATCCAGCAATATATAAAAAAAGGGATAATAACGTTTTTTAAGGATGTGAATGCAGTTTGGCTAAATATTTGAAAAACCAGGTAATCTGTCATATCAATAAACTGAAAAGGAAAATAATAAGATATATGCAAAAAATTTTAAGAAAAATTCAGCACCATTCGTGGTAACTCCTAGAAACTAAGTATCCTCATTGTGATAGAATCTGGAAAAGACCTATGGCTCATATCATGTTTAATGGCAAAAGACTGATTTCTTTCCCCCTCTGAGAATGGAAAAAAGGTATCTGCTCTTCTTATTTCTGTTCAGCATTGTACTGGAGGTTCCCACCAGTTCACTAAGACAGGGAAAAGAGGTAAAGCCCTAATGATAGAAAGAAGTAAAATCCTCTATTCAGACAATTTGATCGTGTATATGGAAAATTCTAAGGATTCTCATAAATGAATTTAGCAAGGGTGCAGGATAAAGTGAGTATACAAAAATCAAATGTATTTCTATATACTAGTAACAAGCAATTGAAAATGAGATTTTTTGAAGTACCATTTAAAATAGCATATAAAACACAAAATACTTAGGAATAAATTTAAGAAAATATGTTGAAGATTTGTATCCTGAAAGCTATAAAACATTTCTGAGAAAAAATTTAAAAGACCTAAATAAATGGAGAGATATTCCATGTTTTGGATTGGAAGACTCAATATTTTTTTACTCAATATTTTTAAGATGTTAATTTTCCCTAAATTGATCTATAGATTCAATATAATCCCAACCCAAATTCCAGATGGCTTTTTTTTCATAAACTTGACAAGCCGATTCTAAAATGTATATGAATATGCAAAAGATCTTAGAATAGCCAAAACAATGTTGAAAGAGAAGAACAAAGTTATAGGACTATATTATTACCTGTTTGCAAGACTTACTATAAAGTTACAGTAATCAAGGCAGTGTGGAAAGACATACAAATCAATAGAACAAAATTAAAAGTTCAGAATTAGGACTACACGTAAGTGGTCAATTGATTTTTCAACAAATATGCCAAAGTAATTCAAAAGGGAAAGAAGAGGGATCTTTTTTTTCCAACAAATATGCTGGAACCACCGGATATCCTTACTGAAAAAAAAGAAGCCTTGACTTTTACCTCATGCAAATATTAGCTCAAAATATATTGTAGATCTAAAAATAGAAGCAAAAACAATCAAATGAGTAGAAAAAAAAAATCCTCATGAATTGGGGTAGGTAAAATTTTCTTAGGGCATAAAAAGTACACATAATAAATTTAAAAATGATGAATTGGACCTCATAAAAGGTAAAAACTTATCCTCCCCAAAAGCATCATTTAAAAAATGAAGAGGCAAGCCACAGACAAAAATGAGATAAAATATTCTCAATACTTATACCTAAAAAAGGACTTTTATCCAAAAAATATTTTAAAATTCCAAAACTGAGTAACAAGAAGATAGCTCAATTAAAATTGGTAAAATATTTGAAGCGACACATCACAAAAAGATATTCAAATAGCCAATATCCACATAAAAAGATACTCAGCATCATTAGTCATGAGGGTACAAATTAGTGTCATAACAAGGTTCTTCTGTATACCCACTGGTATGACTAAAATAAAAAGACTGAATTTCTTATAAATGTATATCTTAAACATATGTTTACTATATGGCCAAGCAATCCCACTCTTGGGTATTTGCCCAAGAAAATGAGAACTCATGTATGTGTTTGTTTTCAGCAACCCAAAGGAAACAATACAAACATCACTCAACTGGTTAATATATAAACAATCAGTGGTACACCCATAAAATAGAAGGCTACTCAGCAATCAAGAAGAAGAACCTATCTACTGATGTATTCCACAAAATGGATGAATCTCAAATACATTATGATAAAGGGGCAGAAGCCATTTATTTGACATTCTGGAACAGGCAGAACTATAGAGCTGGAAACAGCTGAGTGGTTGCCAGGACTAAAAGTGGCACAAGGGAAATTTCGGAGTTGATGGACCGACCGTCTGTATCTTGATTGTGGCGATAGATTTGTGACTATATGCATCTTTCAAAATTCATAAAATTATTCACTAAAATGATGGATCTTCATGTATGTAAATCATACCTCAATAAACCTGACTTTAAAATTATTTAAACACTGGCAACACTAAGTATCGTCAAAGATGTGGAAGGACTTATGTGAAACTCTCATCACTGCTAATGGGAGTATAATATGGTACAACCACTTTGGAGAACAGTTTGGCAATATCCTGTGAAGTTAAACTTAATGCCTGTGATACAACCCAACAATCCCATACTGTCTCTTCACCTAAGAGAAATGAAACTATATCCAAACAGGCTTGTACATGAATGTTTGTGGCACCTCTGTTCCTAGAGAACAATAACTGAAAGTAACCAGAATGTTTATCAAGTGCTAGATGGATAAACGATGTGTTGTGTCCTTTTTTTAAAATTATTTACTCATTATTCCATAATAACAAATTTTTGATACACCAAACAACATGAATGAATCTTAATTCACACTGAGCAAAAGAAGCTAGACACACAGCACTATAGGATTTAATGTATGTAAAATAGAAGAGAAAAAGCTAGTCTATAGTGGGTGAAAGCAGATTAGTGTTTGCCTTGGGCTGGGATGGAGGAGGCAGGGCCTGACTGCCAAGGGGCACCAACCAACCTTTTGTGGTGAAGGAACTGTTCTGTCTCTTGATTGTGGAGGTGGTTACACACGTGTAGACATTGGTCAAAACTCATTGGACTGTGCTTTTTAAATGTATGCATTCTATTATATATCAGTTATGACTTAAAGTTGATTTTTAAAGCAGCCCTGGAAATTAATTTTAAAAGTGGAGTTCCAATATTGAGTAGCTTTCAGAATAGCTCTGCTGATTTCAGATGATTTATGTACATGAGCGAAGGGTAACTTCGGAAGTGGGATGGCTCTGGCTTTGTGCTAGATGCCTAGACCATTTAGTCTCAAATTTATAATCTTGTCTGAGTTAGCTTTTTTTACCCTAAAAAAATGAGATTGACAAGGTGAAAACCTTATACCTTGCTGTGTTCCATAAAAGTTGCTAATGTAGTGTTTTCACTGACATTATTGCATTGTTCCCGAGCTGTGGCTTTTGGAGGAAAAATATGGCAAGAATACTCCATCTTTTAGATCTAAAGGCCTGTTTGCAGACTTCATGTTTATCTCAAGCCCTGGCCGTCTCCATCTCATATTTCTTCAAAGGCCCAGAACCCTCAGACTCTCGAGATGTTCTGCAGGGCTGGTAGGAACTGCTGTGCTGTCTTTCCCTTGTGAGTCAACAATGCATTTGATGCAGAAGCAAGGGACTAGGCCTTTTTGTGGACTTGATCATTCTACCTTGTTAATGCATTTGTGCTAGTATTTTCTGATAGAATATTTATTCATTCAGCAGTCATTTCCTGAGCAACTACTATGTGCTAGGCTTTATATTGGGTATAATGAGTATGGAGGTGATTGAGACATGGCCTTTACTGTCAGTGAGGTCCCAGGCTGGTTAGTAGAAGAGTGATTGCAGGCAGGACTGCCAGTCTTGCCCCCACTTTACCAGTCCTGCATCCTCCAGGCTATACACAAAGGCATATTGCAGAGCATGGAGACCACACCCCAACTGAAAACGCTGTAGTGGCGCCTCATTTTTCTCTTGGTGAAATTCAGGCTCCTTAATATGGCCCTTTATAATCCACTTTCTGCTCATCTCTCTTACCTCATCTCTTGCCACTGCTGTTCTACCCATTGGCACTTTCTACTGGCAGCTTTGCTTCCATACTCAGGAGACTCTCGATGTTTCTAGTTCAGAGTGTCCCAAATGGGCAGATCTATAGCCAGTTCAGGTACGGAGATTATTTGTTCATTCATTTAGCCTAGACAAAGTTTTTTGGGTATATGCTCAGTGTATTGAGCCATGGGGACATGGAGACATGTAAGAAACGTCATCCTTTTTGGAAAGGAGTGATGAGCACACTCGGGGCTGAGAATCGAATGCATGGAGGCTGGAGGTGTGAACCAGGAATTAAGTTTACTACGGCTAGAACATAGGGTGTATGGCTGGGAGGGACAAAAGGTGAAACCCAAGTAGCACACAGGAGGGACAAGATTGGGAATGGTCACAAAAACAAGTTTGGACTTCAAGTTTGGGGCAGTGGGGCATCTACTAAATTAGTTAATCCAGGCAATGATGTGGTAAAATTCATGGTACCAGGAGTCCCAGACTGAGGGTCAAGTGTTGGATTCCACCTCTTGCTGCTTTTCTGGTGCCTAGAATCTGACCAAAGCTTTCCCTCACCCCCACATCTACTGATATTGGACTTGGGGTAAGGGGATAGTGTGCTAGAGAGAATTCTTAGTATGACCTGTGACCTGCGTCCAGTCATTTATCCCACATGCTTTTAAGGGGTTGTTTGTCCGTCCCTGTTCTGTCTTGGGCCACTCAGCGATAGTGTCCACACCATGACTTGTAAATTTCATTCATTCAGGAAGGGAGCATCGTGATTCAGTGAGCCTTGCCCTGAGCATGTGTGTGTATGATTTGTCAACAATCGAGGATTTTATGGGAGTTTATGGGACTTCATTAAAGATGCTGGAGCAGGAGCACTGTGGGACATCAGAAGAGACCTCAGCAATAAACCGCAATTCCAAGCTTTGGAATGCAGTAAATGTTTAAGAGACTTCCTTCCTTTCATTACTGAATTTTACTTTACTTTTATACCAGTAAAGAGTTGTGTTTTATTGGTTGAAATGTCTTGATTCTGTTTTTCCCAGGTCTGTTTAAAAGCTACATTTTATCTTTGAGGATGTTTGGCTCGTGGTGGAGGAAGTGCTGCCAGCGAATTCAATTAACTGGCAGAGCTCACAGATATTGTACACGAATTTCTTTTTTTTCTTCTTTTTCACAACTGCTACATAAACACAGCTGGGTTTAATATTTGTCGTAACAAAGATTTAACTTGAATCATTTTACTCCGGGTAATTAATGCTTGGAATCTTGGCTACTTTTTCGTTGGTTTGTAATCCTCTGCATTTCTTTACTCTAGCTATCTAGATAATGAAGTGTGCTGCTCTCGGTCTTTGCCCTGCCTTAAAACTGCTTAATATTTGGCCGTTCCCACTAGAGAGCAGATGCTTTTCTTTGCAAGAATTGAATTTCTGTCAGCTCTTTTATGCATCATGTGTTTGGAACTGTGAGTGGATCAAGTTGTTCATCACAGCGGGGACACTGTGAAACACATCTATTATACACACTTCCCACCCCCCTTCCTGTTTTATTTTTTTTTTTCTCCCCTGAGGAGGTGGGAGATGCCCGGGATCCCCTTGGGGAGATAGCTCGATCTGTGTGGATGTATCCATGTGATCCTCCATGAATCCGGCCTGGCCACATCCCTAAGCAGGGAAATCTATATCCATTCAGCCCAGGATTGTGGCTGAGACAAACCCCACTTTTATCTTTGTAAACAGCAAGCTCTTCATTAACTCCCAAATACACACCAATTTTGGGTCACTAAATAAATCCACTAGGCTCAGCATAATGAGTGACATTTCAGTAATTGATGCCCTAGAAAATGTTAATTGTGAACCCATGATTGTTTTCGATGCTAAAATAAAGGCTTGGGTAGTTTTTGGCTTTGGAGTTGAGCTAGCGCAAAAGAATAGTCACCATCGATTAGGCTCCTACTGTGTGCCAGGCACTGTGCTAGGGGCTTTGAAAATCTTGACATTTAATCTACATGACAATCCTGCAAAAAAAGGAGGGGAAAGTACTTTATCCCCTTTTGATAGATGAAGAAAAGGGGCTAAGTAACTTGCCTAGAGGCATCCAGATAATAGCCAGGAGCAGAGTCAGAATTTGAACTCCGGTCTGTCTGAGCTCAGAGTAAATCAATATACTGTGGAGTGTGGTCCCCTCTCTCCTAGAATTCACTAGACGTACATTCATTGGTTAATCAACCAAGACATTGATTTATTACACATGTTTATGACATGCTGCCATTGCTCCATCTGAGTTGTCTCATTTCCGGTCAACTCTGAAGTTTATTTGGCATTTGTGAACACCTTTGTATTTATCTAAATCTGAACTCCTGCTGATGATTGGAATAGATTTAGTTTTGCTTTTCTTTTAAAGCTCAGTGCAACTACAGCCCAGCTCCCCTAAGCAACCTACTGTTTTCTTGCAGTTTTTTGAATTTCAATTTCTAACTCTGATGGTTAAAATTTCTAAACCTATGTGGTTTAGTTTGTTAACAAGGCTTTGGAAAGCAGGCATCTTGATGATGTTCCTGCTGTGATGTGCTCATCTTTTGGGCCTCAGATAGTGGCTCTGAGGGCAGAAGTGCATTTTGGTTCATTTTTAATAGATGTCATTCAATTTGCCAGAGTCATTGTGGGACATTCACATGTGTGACTTAGATACTGCTGATCTGTAGAATTAATTATAGTTAAATGGAAAGGTGGCTTTTGCTCATGAAGAAAGTCGTTAGTCTCTCTATAAACATTTTTAATTATGATTAACTTCAGTCTTCCTCCATATACTTTTCATTAGAAAAGGCATTAACGTTCTGGTTCATTAGAAATAGAGCGATTCTTTTATTTTTAGTTTGCAGTTCATTTTGTTGTTGAAAGATACTGGTCTTTTTTTTTAAAATTGGTGGATGTCGTGTTGTAAAAAACATGTAAGTTTCCTTTTACAAGTGCGTATCAGTTTTTTCAAAGGTAACTTACACTTTAATTTTGTGTGTTGTGTTTGCAAGAGAATGCTTCTTGGTTTATTCATGTTGACAACTGAAAAGCCTTAGACCTAATTAAAAGAATTTCCATGAGCACCTTTACTGAACCATTTCATTACGCGGCACTGCACAGATTGCATTGTGAAACATGGTGATAGTTTAAATCTGACCTTTAAACCTGAACTGCCAGAAGTATGGGGAGAAAACCCTTCTTTGAAAAGACTCCCCGGATAGATATATGTGTGTGTATGTGCGTGCATACACGCATGCACATATTTGGTTAGAAGCAATCTTTTTATTGAATGACCACCTAATAATATAGATACACATTTGCTTTGAGCTCAGATCTTGTAGTCTTCTGTAGCTTGGGTAGGATTTTCTAGCTACATTAATTGTGTGTGTGTGTGTGTGTGCACGCATGTGTAGTGTGTTAAAGCTAAATTGTTGTATACGGAAAACAAAGATAATTTCACTTACTCTGGGCCAAAAAAAAAAAAAAAGTATTTGGAGGAAGTTAAGATTTACAAATAGAAAAATGTAAAAGTTTTTACTACTGTGTGTTTCGGTTTCAAATGGTGAAATACTCAAATTAAACTCATCGGGGGAGGGGCTGGAGTGCACATGTGTGGGCAAGACTCCCTCCTGAGCTTTATTTGGCAGATAGTGGAACGGGCCTTTTTTGGTTTTGTTTTAAAATCGCACTTTTTTCCTCTGAGGATGTCATTCTAAGGATTCGATAGCGTATTTTCATGGGATGCTCAGCAGAGCCACTATAGCACATAACGAAGTAGCCATTCACATAAAGAAAATGGATCCTTTTGTCTGACAAAAGCTGCCGAGAATTCTAACTCTCGCCACTAACTTTCTGACATATACACAGCCCACAAGTTGTCAGGAGAGAGGGAGGGAGCAGAGACCTGGGCTCATAGGGTCATAACCAGCTCCAGCTTAGAGCTCCACATAAATAGCACAGCCCTCATTCCTCCATTGAGAACCAGGATCTTTGAGGGGAAAATGGGTTGCAGAAGAAACAAAGCCAGCTGAGGTCAAAGTACAACCATGTTCTCAAGAAAGAAAAGCAAGGAATGAGAGGAAACAATAATGGAGATATATTAAATCAGGAAAAAAATAAACCAGTATCATGGACATATCTAATTTGCTGGTCTAAGAAACCCTGGCAACAGTGAGAATCAGTGGACTGGCACAGACTCTAGAGGAAGAAAGACTTGGACTTGATTTCGACTTCCGCTCTTGCCTTACTGTCAGTGTGATGTGGAGCTGGGTCTCAGTTTCCCCATCTGTGTAGTGGGAATAGCTGTGCTTACGTAGACCATTTATTCTGAGATTTTAATACAATGCTGGATATGAAAATACTTGTCATGGCATTTGGGAACTAGTAGGGTGCTTGATAAATACTAGTTACTGTTTGTTTCTCCTGACAAATTTCTTGTTCTTACTGGGAAAGAGACGAGAGTGTTATTGCCTTTACATATTAAGACTTTTTGTTTTGAATTTGAGGCAATAACTAAGGAAGGCGTAGGTAGATACACGTATGGAATGGAGATGACAGTTTGCCATTTCTCATTGCCAATGTGAAAGTGGCAGAGGAAGCCAATGTTTATGTGCCCCTGAGGATGGGTAAACAACTAACCTCTTCTCCCCTCTCCAGACCCACACATTTCCTATGGGATTTTAGAACAAAGCCTTGATGCCTAGTTTGTTCAGGTAAGGAAGAATAAATCAACTTGCCTTAGTCCTTAAAGCGGGGGAGGAAAATGTGACTGTATGGCCTGCCCCTCCACACCTGCTACTGGGTGTCTAATTTGTAATTAAAATATATATATATTTCAACTCCATCTGTGACACCCAGCAGTTAATGCAACTCCCAGGAAAGAGAAGCAGGACCCCCTGCACAGACTAACTTAAGCCAGACTTTCAGAATTATACCTCTGGTTGAGATGCACCAGCACTGAGGATGGACACGGACCTTCCTAGACGGGTCGGTCTAATAGAAGAGACAGACGTTGGGCTGGGCGTGGTGGCTCATGCCTGTAATCCTAGCACTTTGGGAGGCTGATGAGGGTGGATCACTTGAGGTCACGAGTTTGAGACCCGCCTGACCAACATGGTGAAACCCTGTTTCTACTAAAAATACAAAAATTATCTGGGCATGGTGGTACATGCATGTAATCCCAGCTACTTGGGAGGCTGAGGCAGGAGAATTGCTTGAACCCAGGAAGCAGATGTTGCAGTGAGCCCACATGCACCACTGCACTCCAGCCTGGGCAACAGAGTGAGACTCCATCTCAAAAAAAAAAAAAAAAAAAAAGTGAGACAGACATTAATTGGATTCTTGCAGAATGCATCATTATGCATTGTCGTGTGTCCCTAAACTTAGGAAAGACACAGTGAGGGTGTATAATAGGGGAACCTTAGTGTAGTCTCTGCGGTTCGACTGAGGAAGTGATATTTGAGCTGAGACCTAAAGGATGAGTAGTAGTCAACCTAGGGCCCTGTGTTGTCCAATATGGTAGCCACTATTCACACGTGGCTATTTAAATTGATTGAAATTAAATGGAATAAAAGTTTCAGCTTCTCAGTCACGCTAGCCACATTTCAAGTGCTCAGTAGTAGCTAGCGTATTGGATGGCATTGGACAGAAGATATATTATTTCCATCCTTGCAGAAAGTTCTGTTGGACAATGCAGAATTCTAGACAAGTAGGGTGGGGGGGGGGGGGCGGGGGCGCGGGGGCAATGGTGGATGAGAGCACTCCACACTGAAAATAACCTATGCAAAGGTCCTGGGGTGAGGGGGGAAGCCAGTGGGACTGGAGCCCGGTGGGGTGGCTGAAGCCACAAAGGAGGACTCAAGAGCCTCTCGTCTGAAAGAGACTGTGGCCAAATTAAACAGGGCCTTGCAGGCCAGGCTAGGGCTTTAGTCTTTTTCTTCAGAGCAGTGGAGACTAGCTGAGAAATCTTAAGGTATCAGCATTGATGGAAAGAGATAGATAGGATTGTCTTAGAAGTGGACACTTAATAGTATGCCATCCTTTACCCCTCCACTCCCAGTCCCCAGAAATTGCAACCAAGTGATAGAAGAAGACTCTACTTGTTGAGGACAAATATGTATTAAAAGGGTTATTTTCATTGTCCTGGGGAGAAAGACATGTAAACTGCTGGAATATAAAGGGCTAAAGAATAGAATGATGGTTTATACAATGTGAGAATCCCTTTCAAAGTAGTAATAAGCTAACTTGTAGCCGATTTGTAGAAGCTAAACCGGAAGTCCCTGGGAGTCAGGCCCTCCCTCCTCTGCAGTGCCATTCCCAGCACATCTGCAGCATGGGACCTGCAAAGATTAGTAGTCAACAAAGAAACAGGCCATCGTGCCCTGAGAAAGAGCTACTTGTTCCAACAAAGTTGGAGGCTTCTATTTTTTAATAAAAATATTTTGTTAGAGAATACTATAAAGAATATCCCAAGTTTAGGAATGGGTTTTGAGGCCTTTGAAATCAAGTAGAGGACAAAGGGACGAATGGAGCTTGAGCCAAGCCCATAACAGGCCTTCAGTATTGTGCTAAGGAATTCAGACTTTATCATATTCGCAGTAGGGAGCCACTAAACATTTTGGAGGGAATGACGTGATATAACCTCTTATTTTAAGAAGGTAATTCAATGCAAAGGATGGATTAGACTAGGAAGAGAATAGAGGAAGAGACACCAGCTCAAAGATTATTACTATAGTACTGGTAAAAGATGAATCTAAACTAAAAAAAAAAATCTAGGCACTCTGCTACATCCATTCTTCTTTTTATATTCATTATATTTTACTCCTCACAATGTATACCTGTTGTACGTACTTCATTTTACAGCCAAAGAACTAAAGCTCAAAAAGGTTAAGAAAGTAGGAAAGCCAGGGTTTCAATCTTAGACCTAGGTTTCTATGATTCAAACTCTATGCTCTACTGCCTGAGAAGTGCAGTGGAGACAGAAGAGTAAATGAAACCCAGGGACCTGAGAGGTTGGGAACAGTGACCAGTGAAAGGAGGAACAGGTACAGAGTCAGGTGAAGGAGGGGTCAGGGGCAATACTGTGTGTGCTACTGGATGTGGTAAGTTTGTGGTTGTATGAGATCGGTCTCCTTGTTCCCTTTAACTCATTCAGCATGCAGATACTCATTTCTCCTGCCATTGTGGTTGTGTCTTAGCAATGACTTTCTGCAGAAGGGGGAATGAATATCACTTTCTCCTCCCATCCTTTCCAACAGAGACCAGTTTCTTCTAATGATCCATCACTAAAGAATGTGGTCCTAGACTTTCCTCTAAGCAGAGAGGCTCAGCCACTGAAAATGCCTTTCACAATGTCAAACACTTGCTCATTCATTCTTTCATTCAGCAGAAAGTGCTGCATGAGTGCACTGAGCCAAGAACTGTGCTGGCTGCTGGCCCTGCGGGGAACTCAGTCCATCAGGAAAGGAGGTAGAAACTGCAGCTCACCATGGAACCACCTGCTCAGTCCAAGGAGGCCCAGACTTAGTGGTCAGGGCATGCCTCACAGATGGGGGGGACATCTGGATTCCCTCTTTCCCCTTAACCCAAGGCAATGGGTAATTTTACTATTAAAGAAAAATACCTCATTTTAATTCTTTATTATAAAAGTAACATATGCTTTTTTATAAAGGATAATCAAAACAATCAAGTGTGTAAAATAGAAAGTGAAAGTATCCATGCTTGGTTCAAGTTTGGTAATGTAGCATTTTAGATTTTTACTGCATATATATTTATATATAGTTTTAAATGATTCATGCTGTACATGTTACTCTGAAACTTGCATGTTTTTTCCCCCACTCGACAGTATTTCATGGACATCTTTTTGTGTTAGTTGGTAGAGTACTGCCGTGTCCTTTTTAGCAGCTATGTGATATTTCCTGGTGAGGATGTGGGATAGTGTATTTCAGAGGCCCCCATTGATGGAGACTTGGATGGTCTTTCAGAGGTTGAATAGATGTTCACAAGCAGGACAGAAAGGGGCAAGAGACAACCAGGACTGAGTTATTAAGATGGGAATGGGCTGGAGAGTAGCCTGTGCTTCTGGATATCCAAGTTTAACATTGAGTGAGTGGAAACAAGGCTGATTGAGGACAGCACTCGGGGAAGTTTGGATGTTTTTTGAAGGCAATGATGGTGAAGAGCCGGGGACACTGAAGGGTTCTGATGGAGGATCAAAGTGATTAGATTTGGATTTTTCCAAGATTACTAGGACAGATATGGGTGGATGGCATCGAGGAGAACTGAAGACAGAGGAAGGCCCACCGAGAAAACTGCTCCACTAGTCTGGGCCAGAGAGGATGATGGAGTTGAATTTACAGGGCCAACATCATGGCACTGAGAGGAGAGGCCAGATTCAGGACCTATCTGGGTTGGTGTTGATGAGATGAGGAGAATGTCTGTGGGAAAGGAGAGAGAAGTAGAGAATCTGACATCTGACGCCTGACCCAGGAGACTGGCTGGATGATGCTGCAGTAACCAAGATGGCAACAGAGGGGAAAGGGCACTTTAGACAGGAGCTGGCGAGTTCAGATTTGTCCTCCCTTTGCTTTGTCTTCCTCCTGTGACACCTGATTAGAGAAGGAAGCCATTCTCACCGGCACTTACAACACACCCAAATTACTCCTGATGAACCCCAATGTCAATGATTTGACCAGCATCCCTAGGGGTACTGAGGGCAAGTTCAGCTTTAGATATATGACTCTGTTATTTAATCCTTATATTTTCTTCCCTCACTTTTATTTAAAGGACAAATGCTACCCCCCAGCGATCGGATGCGCAGATATTTGCGGTTTCAAAGTTTGAAGTGCTGGCAGGTCAAGACAAAAGATTCTCCATGTTGCAGGGTGAGAGGAGGTCTTCAGAAGTCCTGGCCCGAGTGGTCACAGGGGCATCAGGAGCCCAGGACCGCTTGGCTACTTTCAGACCAGCTGGGGCAGGCAGGAAGGAATACACTCTATTTGCTCAGTTACAATCAGCGACTCCCTCTTTGTGTAAAATGGTAATGAGGCCATTAGGAGAGGCTCACCTGAAGTGCAGCGTTGTGAATCCAAGGTAATTAAACACCTCCCGAATGAAAGAGAAAGGCCGGGGAAGGTTGAGTGAGGAATAATCTGCAGCACAGGTGGCCCAAGGCCTTTGAGGAGCCAGAAGGAGAGCGACAGTGGCTTGCACCATTTCAAAGGATGGAAATGTCTCTGTAGTCCCTGGGAGGGGCAGGATTTTTATTATTATTTTGGGGGCAGGGGCAGGGAGTGGGTAGTATTTTTAGCATTTTAATAGACCATGCTTCTTTTTCATACTTCTCTTTGGAGTTGAAAGTCCATGGCAGAGTCAGCCTGGGTGCTCAGTAGCCTTGCTCCTCAGGGGCTCTCACCACTATGGGGCTGGGGTTCATGTGTCCTTGATGAGGAGAGGTTGTATAAACCAGTTACAGATACCTAAATGTTGAGATAGACTTCAAACTGCTTCCAAAGGAAGGATGTTTTCCATGGTGCCCTCTTGGAGTAGAGGTGGGGTAGCTACTCCCTCAGTGTATGTTCTCAGGACTTTTTACTTTTAGAGATAGGGTCTTGCTCTGTTACCCAGGATGCAGTGCCATGGTGCAGTCATAGCTCATTGCAACCTCAAACTAATGGGTTCAATCAATCCTCCCATATCAGCTTTCTAAGTAGCTGAGACTACAGGCATGTGCCATCATGGCTGCCTAAATCTTCTTACATTTTTTATAGAGGTGGGATCTCACTGTGTTGCCCAGGCTGGTCTTGAACTCCTGGCCTCAAGCGATCCTCCTGCCATGGCCTCCCAAAGCACTGGGCGTCGTCATGGCTTCTGACTTATCAGTGGAGGACATCAGTCCCATCTTTACACAGTTTACTGTCCAAATGTGAGGCATGCCCTTTACCAACAGTATAGGATTTTTTCCCTGTACTCAGTTCATATTTATTAATGGCTTCCTATGCACTGAGCACTGTGCTTGGTGGCTTTGTGTATCCTTCCAGCTTGTTTTCATTGCATAATGTTTGGCAGAGGATTTTTGCTTTTCATATTGTCACTTCAAAATCTCTGTTGTCTCCACACAAAAGCTTGTACATGAATCTTCATAGCAGCCAAGAGTAGAAACAGCCCAAATGGCTATCCGCTGATGAACAGATTGATAAAATGTGGTCTGTCCATACAGAGGGATATTATTTAGCCATAAAAAGTATGAAGTCCTGACATATGCTACAACATGGATGAAACTTGTTCATAAAGCATTGTGCTAAGGGAAATAATCTGATGGCAAAAGACTACTAATTGTCAATTCCATTTGTCTGAAATGCCCAGAGTAGACAAACCTGTAGAAACAGAAGGAAGGTGAGTGGTTGCTGGGGTCTGCTGTGGGATAGGATTGGCAGGGAATGGGGAGTCAGCTAATGAGTATGAGTTTCTTTTGGGGATGATAAAAATGTTCTGAAGTTAGTAGTAGGTAGTTGTGCAATCTTGTGACTACTGAAAACCACCAAACTGTATACTTTAAATGAATGAATTTTATATGTGAAATAAATCTCAATAAGCTATCAAAAATTTTTCTTATCAGAAGCTTGGGAACAAGACATAATGTGCATGGATCATTTCTAAAGTATATCTAGTCCTTCCCAGATCAGATTTTTTTCCCCAGACTTCTCAGCAAGTGATTCTTAATATTTCTAGAGTCACAGGCACCTTTAAGAATCTGAGGAAAGCTATGGATCCTGTGCCCAGAAAAATAATCTGTACTCACATTCATTTATACTAAAAGTCTGCAAAGGATTCCTGGACCACCTAAATCTAATTTTCTATTTTAGCTCAAGTTTCATCTTTAAATAGTGTCATACCAGTAGCTGGTCCCTCACAGAATTAGTTTCCATGAAATGTGCTCTTGATATGTTACCTGCATGCTTAAAACCAATCATTAGTTTTCTGTTTCTCTCTCAAGATAAAGGAAAAAAATCCCTTCGGGCCCCTGCCTTTCTCTCCAGCCTCATTTCAAGCCATATTCCCCTCATTTTCTCCACTGAAGCCAGGGTTCTTTCCGTTCCCTGAACTCCTCTTCGCTGCAGGGCCTTTGCGTACCACTCCGCATACTTAGCATGCAGTGCTCTCCCCCTCTTTGCCGAGCTAACCACTCTAACCCATCCTTCAGATCTCAGTGCAAGCCTGTTGGCCTCCAGGAAGCCCTCCTTGACCCGCT
This sequence comes from Ateles fusciceps, assembly GCA_036589455.1. NCBI lineage: Eukaryota > Metazoa > Chordata > Mammalia > Primates > Atelidae > Ateles > Ateles fusciceps. The sequence goes on from JAZHEH010003300.1 coordinate 10,032,535, forward strand.
AGACAAGCTCTATTATAGGCTCATCACAGTAGCAATGGCACATGAATTCCTGTTTTTCCCACTAGAATGTCAGCTGAATGAGGGCAAGGCCCATGTGTGGTTTCATGGCATCCCTGTATTCTCAATGCCTAACATAGTCCTGGGTACATAGGAAATAATAAGTACTTGTTGAGTGAATGAATCACTTGAGGTCACCACATTGTACAATTCCAGGGGTTCCTCTCATGTGGAACACAGCGTGAATGGTGTGCTGTGAAGTTTGTGCAATGTTGCATCTTGAAATGAAAAAAGATCATATTAGAAATAGTCCAGGAAGCGGCTAGGCACGGTGGCTCACGCCTATAATCCCAACACTTTGGGAGGCCAAGGCGGGTGGATCATGAGGTCAGGAGTTCCAATCTGGCCAACACAGTTAAACCCGTCTCTACTAAAAATACAAAAAATTAGTTGGGGGTGGTGGCATGCATCTGTAGGGTCTCAGCTACTCGGGAGGCTGAGGCAGGAGAATCACTTGCACCCAGGAGGCAGAGGTTGCAGTGAGCTGAGATCAAGCCACTGCACTCCAGTCTGGATGACAGGGCGAGACTCCATCTCAAAAAAAAAAGGAAAAGAAATAGTCTAGGAAGCTTGATGCTGAGGGCAACAGCCACCATGTCACATAGTCTTTCCTAGATTGGCTCATGGGAAGTCTCTTTTATGTCTCACTTTCAGGAAAATCTTTATTCGTTTGAGGAAAGCTGTGGATCCTGTGCCCAGAAAAATCATCTGTACTCATACTCATTCACACTAAAAATCTGCAAAGGATTCATGGACCACCTAAATCTAATTTTCTATTTTAGCCCAAGTTTTGTCTTTCCTAGCTGGTTCCTTTGTAGTACATGGACCTGTAGAATCTCACAACCTTCAGATTTCCCCCTTTGCTTTGGCTACTAGGAGACTTTTAAGTCAAATTCAAGCCCATTGTTAGCCATCATATAAGACCTTATGGCTTACATTTATATACCAAATCTGTTACCTGCCCCTTTTCCCATTACCATCACCTCCTTGTCTTTGTTTTAACCTCTTGAGTATGTGTCTATTAATAGAAGCTGCCACACTTCCTTTAGAGTATGATGTGTGAGAAATGTAAATAAGCCTTTATTCTAATGTTCGTAAGTAGTCCTAAGAGGGATAGAATGGGAACTCACTGAGTCTGGGCTCAGACTACAAGACTGACGGGAATGCAGCCATGTCTTGAGTTTGTTCCTAGGTATGTCGCCTAACCTCCCTGAGGCTGTTTGACCCTTGTAAGATGGAAGCATTAATCCCTTCCTCACCAGATTGTTAAAGTCACTAAACTGTAAAATGAATGCAAAAGTGCTTACCTGGCATAGAGTAAGTCATTAAAAATTGTTATTTGTTTTTATTAGACGTGTTCTAATAGGAACAACATTTGTTTAAATTTCAAAAACATGCCCTAATTTTGAACAGATTTTTTTTTTTTGAGACTGAGTCTTGTCCCATCACCCAGGCTGGAACGCAGTGACGCGATCTCTCACCGCAACCTCCGCCTCCCAGGTCCAAGCGATTCTCGTGCCTCAACCTCCCAGGTAGCTGGGATTACAGGCGCGCACCACTGCACGCAGCGTGAACATGTTTTTGTCCTCCCGGTAACTGAACTATCAAATGGATCCTGCCATTTGTAGGATTTTCCAGGGCTCCATATGTACTGGGCTTAGTCAGCTACCCCTCTTGACCTTGTCCTCAACCTGTGTTTTCTTTCTCTTCATCACCAGATCTCTTCACTGAAGAACAGGCTGAAGAAGGTCTCCACAACCACTGGGGATGGTGTGGCCAGAGCGTTCCTCAAGGCCCAGGCCGCTTTCTTCGGGAGCTACCGAAACGCTCTGAAAATCGAGCCGGTGAGTAGCCTCGGCGTGTCACAGAACCTATGTTTGGTCAGGGCTGAGAAGCATACCTTGGGGGCCACAAGAAATGCCATGATTCTTCTGCTTTTCGGGCTCACCTAGAAGAGGTTGTGTGTGTTGGTGGTGGGGGACGGTGTACTCCCATTGCCACACCTCTCAGCACAAGGAGGCTGTGCTATCATGTGTGAGACTCACTGCTCTGGCGGCTGTTAAGGCCTTGCCCCGTGCGCCACCCTGGACAGTAAGCCCCAACCGACTGTCAGATACAGCGCCAGGCCCCTCACACTCACCTGCTGTCACTGGGGCTTCACAGTGCACCTGTGCAATAGCGATGGTCAGCTCCCTCTTTACAAATGAGGAAACCAAGACTCAGGGAAGAGAAACGACTTAGCACAGAAGAGCCAGATGGTCCCAGAGCCCCTGCCTTCCCACTGGACCTGGCCGCCCTTGTTCTTTCAAGGGGCCTCTCCTCCACGCTTGAGAAAGCAGAGCTTCCTGGGGTTCACGCCTGATGGCTCCTGCAAGTGGTCTTGGTGTAAGTGACCACAGTGAGGACCGGGAAGTGACACTGCCCACCTCTGACCCTTCCCCCTTTCTGGGCCTTGTTGACTCATTCATGTCCCCTGCCTGCCTCGTGAGTTGACTCGTGATTGCAAGGATGTGAAGACACCAAGTCTTCTCTGAAACCAAGGACAGTAGCAGTCCTCTTAGCTTCCGAGAGAAGTTCTTTGCTGTTTCTCTCCTCAGCCTACTCTTGGCCTTCTGGCTAAGGAGAATGCAGGAATTGGCCTAGGGACCTGGGTCACCCTGTAGAGGGGGAGAATGTTGGAGGGAAACCTTGCTGACAGGCGTGTTCTCCCAGGAGCGCAGGGCTGCCTTCTTCTTGAGCGGGTGAGTGACACTGTCACACCCAGCCTGGTCAGAGTCAGAGTCAGGTGTGAGGGACCAGCTCTGGCAGCTCTGCCCACAGGCTGGGGCTGTTTGTTTCTATTTTTACTTTAACCCATAGCATTTAAAATTACATCAAATGACAAAAGATGAGGGGATGTGAGGCAATTCATTCTCTGTAGAAATTCTGAGTGTGAGCAGGGGTCACACTTCCTCATAAGCCACAGTTACACATTGGTCAGTGTCTTTACTGCTCTAACTCCATCATGTATTCAAGCAAAACACAAAGAGGAACAGCAAGCGCCTTGTTTCCTGTCACCAGGACCTGCTCTGTGTGAAGTGGCCAGGGCAGTGGGTGCTCAGGGAACAGTGTCCTACCCCACCCGCCTCTTCCTTTTTATCCATCTGGCACTTAGGCCTTACTCTCTAGGCTGCCTGAGCTTTGGCCAGTGTCATCGTCACTATGTGGTCACATAGCAGAAGGGATGCGCACTGTCTTTTTGCTTCCTGAGAAGTATTTCCCTTAGGTTTCTCGAAAGCCCTCCAGCGTAAAGCCATTTCTTGCTAGCGTCCTGCTAGTTTCAAAGTGACATGGCTCTGATTACCTGTCATGATCTTGGGTCCAGCCAAACCAATCAGGTTCAAAGCAGTGATAGCTGGCACAGTTCAAGGAAAATACTGTTGTCTTCCCCCTCTTTCAAATAGGAATGAATAGGACAACTGGCCCAATCCTTTGCTTGGGTTGCTGGGGACAGACAGACTTGAAGTATTTTCACTGTTGCCGTGATCTCACTGTTGGCATGTGTGTGCATCTGGAATCAAAGGCAGTTGAAGCTTGGGACAGATTGCTGGCTCTAGGATCTGAGCACAGGTTCCTCCATGGGAGGAGTTTCTCATTGTACTTGCACATGGCTCTGGAAGGCACTGGGTTTAAGGACAGAAGCTCTGGAGTTTAAAGCCTAGCTCTGCACTTCTTAGCTGTCTCAAAGTTGAGCAAGCTACTTAATCCATTTAAACTTTAGTTTCTTCACCTGTGAAATAAGAATAAGCCTGCCTATCCTTCCTTCGGATCAGCTGAGCCATAACGTTCATAAGGAAGGTGAAACTTGAACTGGATGTGATGAGTAAGGTTTAGAAAAAGTAAGAAGTATCCCTTCCTAGAGTGGGGAGGTAGAGGTAACTGAGGAAGCAAAGTGCTGGAGGCAGGGCCCCTCGTGGCCAGTGAGCAGGCCATTTTGTCTGGAGCGATTGGGTGGGGAGTTGGGGCTGCAGGAGAGGATAGAGCCCAGTTTGGTGGAGAGTGAACCTTCCCCTGTGAGGAGTGTAAGTTTTTGAGCAGAAATGTGACATGACTGAGGTTACCTTTGAGCAGTAGTACAGTGATGGACTGAAAGGAGAGCTGGAGGCAGAGAAACCAGTTAGAGGAGTGTTGTGAGAACTCAGAAGAGAGCCCTGGGTGGCTCCACCAGGAACAGAGACCAGGAAGGAAGAAGTAATAAGACTCAGCAATAGATCAAATATGGAGATGAACAGCAAGAAGTGCCAAAATGTCTCCCAAGATTTGGAGCCTGGGAGAGGATGAAGATGCTCCTAGTAGCAAAAGGGAATGCTTAATGCCAAGGTCTTCACAGTGGCAGCATTCCTAATGGTAAAACGCTGAGTATACTAAATATCCATATTAGGTAACTGGTGAAATAAATTAAAGTCCATCTTATGATAGGATGTTACATAGCCATTAAAACTGTCACCTTCGAGATAACATGATGGGTTTAGATGGAGACGTGGCACTTGTCCTTGAATGTAAGCTGCCATTCAGTCATTAGAAGATGTACTATTAGTTTATGTACCATTAAGAAAGGGAAAAGAGTGGTGCCAATTATAATTGAAGGATGCCACCAATTATAAGACACATCCAGATTTCAGAAATCTTATAATGGGAAGTAATTTTCATCTTAGAATCAATGAAATATGGCAGACCTGTCAGGCTTTCAATCTCATTCATCTGCACCACAATGGCTTTCTTCTGTAAGCTGGAGAAGGAAGCAGAAGGCCTGGAATTTTCCAACCAGACTTCAAGCCAAGGTCATCACCATGTCACCTAGATGATTTTTAAACTATAGATTTAATTTTGGCAAATTCTCCTCTTCTAAAATATGAGGTAACAATATTCCCCATGTAAGATTGCTTTGGGCAGCCAGGCATGGTGGAACATTGAAGACCAGCCTGGGCAACACAGGGAGACCCCATCTCTACAAAAAATAAGTCAGCTGGGTGTGGTATCACGTGCCTGTGGTCCCAGCTACTTGGGAGGCTGAGACAGGAACATCGCTTCAGCCCAGAAGTTTGAGGCTACAGTAAGCCAGGACTGTGCCACTGCACTCCAGCCTGAGCAACAGAGTGAAACTCTGTCTCTTAAAAAAAAAAAAAAAAAAAAATGTTTAGGGGATTATTTTAAAATAATGACTCCAAAGTAAATGTGAGCCCAAGAAATAGCAGGAGGCATTGGCTGCATGTGGGGTTGGGGGGAGGGTGGTGCCTTGAGTGAGCCTGCCAGGGTACAGACAACACGGTGCCGAGGCCCTCCCCACCGCCACTTGTCTTTTAGTTGTTTCTCTGGTTATAAAAATAGCACCTGTTCTTTGCAGGCCAGGCGCGGTGGCTCATACCTATAATCTCAGCACTTTGGGAGGCCGAGGTTGGCTGATCATGAAGTCAGGAGATTGAGACCATCCTGGACAACATGGTGAAACCCCGTCTCTACTAAAAATACAAAAATTAGCTGGGGATGGTTGCCCACACCTGTAATCCCAGGGCTACTCAGGAGGCTGAGGCAGGAGAATCACTTGAACCTGGGAGGCGGAGGTCGCAGTGAGCCGAGATCACGCCACTGCGCTCCAGCCTGGTGACAGAGCAGGACTCAGTCTCAAAAAAAAACCTGCTCTTTGTTAAAAAAAAAAATTGTTTAAAGTAACAGGACTAGAAATGAGAAAGCACCGCCCATAATCCTGTCGTCAGGAGGTAAGACACCACAGTGGCAGGTCTCCATCCAGGTTCTAGAATTCTTTTTTTCTTTTGTTTTTCCATTTTTGGGTTTTGGTTTTTTAACTTTCTTGTAGGCAGATGAGATATGCCTGAGAAAGCAATCCCTTATCCCAATTATTAATAAATTTTTTTTGCCTTTTAGTTTGTGTAAGAATTTTTCACACCACGTAGAAACTCTTCGTAGACATGATTGACAGTGGCTGAGCAGAGCCTATCAGGTGACCCTCGTGGTTCTCAACCCTGGCCGGGGATCAGAATCACAGGGTGGGGGATCGGGGGAACTACTGCAAAGGCTAATGTCCAGGCCCACTCAGAGATTTCTCTCCAGTTCCTGTGATCTGAAGTCAGAGCCAAGGCCCACCATGTTTTCCTAGTGCTGGTCTTTTAAAAAAATTATTTTACTATTTTATTATTATTATTATTATTTTTAAGACAGGATCTCTCTCTGTTGCCTAGGCTGGAGTGGGACAATCGTGGCTTATGGCAGCCTCAACCTCCTGGGCTGAAGTGATCCTCCCACATCAGCCTCCCAGGTAGCTGGGACTACAGGTGCATGCCACTGAACTCAGCTAATTTATTTTTAATTTTTGTGAAGACAGGGTCTTGCTATGTTGCCCAGCTGGTCTCCAACTCCTGGGCTCAAGTGATCCTCCAGCCTCAGACTCCCAAAGTGCTGAGATTACAGGCATGAGACACCGTGCCCAGCATGCTGGTCTTTTTGATTGCCAGTAATGTTTCATAATTTTAAACCTCACTGTGCTAAACATCTTTATATAAATCTTCATGCTTGGTCTGAATTATTTTCTTAGGCAGATTCCTTGACATGGATTTACTGGGTCAACCAATGTGAGTCCATTTAAGGCCTTTGGCATATAAGATGAGAGAAGGCTGGTGACCAGACACAGGGGGGATGTCTGCAGGGAAGGCCCCTGAGGCAGGTAGCAGCTCAGAGCCTGAGAACAGTAGGGGGCTGAGGGCGGAGTGAGCCTGCAGGGGTAGAAAGCCAGGTATGTGGGACCCATGCAGGGAAGCGCAGCTGCAGCACTCCCAGCCCCTCTGGCTCGCTGTGCTTACTGCTTCCTAGTGTTTCCTCAGCAGCACTCACCACGCAGGGTGCTGGGGTCCTGCCCACACAGGTGGGGGAGGTAGAGGTGGGGTCATGGCTGTCAGGTTACTGCAGAGTCACAGTGTTGCATTTTGTTGGAAACAGGAAACTCACAGGCCTGAGTGGGCTCCTCTCTGCTCTGCTTCTGCCTGCCGGGACCCTGAGCAGTTATTCCCCCTCTCCAATCCTCAGTTCCCCTTCCATACAGTGGATGTGTAATCCCTCCTTGCAGTAGTGTAATGAGGCTTAAATAAGCCCAGCACAGTGCTTGTCCTGACAGCCCTAGGAAGATGGGCACGGCCCTGGCCCTCACCCATCTCCTCCCTCTGAGGAGGTCCCTGCCAGCCTGGAGCCTGTTGGGGGACAGCTCCACTCTGTGCCCTGCCTGGCTCTGTGAGAAGGGGTTGAGCTCTGGCCTGAGAAGCAGAGGTGGGCATCTCCTCCTCTACAGTCGTGTCTGAAGACCCTTTCCTTGGCTCAGAGCTCCCTTGAGACTTTTAACACCTTGGCCTTTTTTTTTTCCTCTCTCTTTTCTTTCCTAATGGAAAAAATTCAGGATGCGGCTGGCCAGGGGACTCCTGAGCTTTGTTTTGTTTACCGGGGCCAGAAGGAAGGAGGAAGGGGCTGCTTGCTGAGGCCCAGCCCTGTGCCAGGAGCTGCGCTGCTTCTCCCCATCTGTGCCTTCTGGGGTCTGCTGGGGAGGCTGGGTGCCCTGCCCAGGGCGGGAGGGCCTGTGTTGGCTCCCTGGTGGTGTGTCTTCAGGGCTGGGTGAATTATTCCAAAGGACTCTCTCAGGGTTAGAAACGGAGAACCAGGGGTGTCCAGCCACTGCCAAGTTCACCTCCTTAGTGGCCTCCCACAAGGTCAGAGCTCAGTTCAACTCTGAGTTGCTTCCCATCAGTGCTCTCAGTAATTCCCCATCCTGGCCCTCACCAGTCCTTTACACACGAGGGATGGTGTGGAGGCCGCAGTGATTCTGCGGAAGCAGCAGAGCCAGCAGACAGACTCCACACCAGGTTCCTTCCACCACGTCCTCCTGCCTGTCTTTGTTCTAGTTTCCACATGTTACGTGTTAGTAACTCTGCATTTCCAGTGCCAGGCACAGGTCTTGGCACCATGTGTAGGTATCAGTGAGTAGATTTTAGAATAATCGATGGGAGAATGGGTGAAGGAAATTAGGGAACAGGGAAGCATTTGAGGCAGGGGGGCTGCCCTCGGTCTCTGTTTGGTGCATACACATTGCATCCTGTCCTGGCTTTGGGCTTCAGAGGTTACTGCTTCCTGATAGAGGGGAGGGTGCCTGCAAATCACAAGGGCATGTGACCCATTTTTCAGTCACCTGGAGAAAATCATATGCATAGCCCAAGATATTTAACAGTAACCGCCAAACCAACTTGTCCTTCTCGACTTAAATGACAGAGCCACAAGCAGCCAGGCAGCCCCATCCAGAGAAACCCCCTTTATCCATGTCAAGCGGCCGCCCAGGCTCCAGCTCATTTATTTAGGCCTTTCTTGCTCTCTGACACGCCTCCTAGCAGTTGCCAGGCAACTCTGGGAGTAGCAGTGTGTGTTAGGGATTAACTAGTTAGGGCTGGGGTCCTTTTTGGCAAGAAGGGGATAAAAGACAAATGAGTTTAATTGCTAGGCCATGGGCCCTTTCTCTACGTAGTAGAAGATTGCAACTTTTGGAGGATCTGTATAGTAATATGGTTCTAGAATTTGCCTTGAATGTTCCCCTTTCTCCTTCCTAGAGAGAACAGAAGAATTTTTTAAAGAATCTTTTACCTCACCCCTTTGTTTAAAATTATATCATCATGAAATCTGAATAAGGCTAATCCACTCCCTTTGAAACACATTTCACACACAGTGGTCTCAGTTTTAAAGAACTTTTGCAGGTAGATGTGTGTGCTTTCATTTCATCCGCTTTTCTGCTTAGAGTTTCTTATTTCATAGTTCATGCTGTATGATGGTGCCTGTGAGGGTGCCTCTCCCCACATCTGGCCCACTGCAGGTCCTTGGTAAATGTTAGGTTAAAGAGCAAGACCCATGGGTATTGGCATTTGAAGGTGCGTTGTCTTCTGTGCCGGTGTCTGTGGAAAGGCCAGTGTCGATGGAGCACTATGGGAGCTGCTTATTCAGCTGGATCGTGTGGTCCTCTCTGGGCCAACCTGCTAGCTGGCTTCCCCCCAGGATAAAGGGAACAGAGCTACTGCATGCAGGGAGTGAGTTCTGGGTTGGGGCAGTAAACAAACCGTTTAAACAAGCAGTGGCCAACTCACTCTGGTCCCACTTGCTTAGTTCATCCCAAGAGGTCAACTTCCAGATACAGCTGTGGGTACACTGGTATCATCCACCTTATAGCCCATGATTTTGCCTGTGATTCTGCTGTGTCATATTTATCCACCTAAAACCCCTTGAGGATGCAGAAGTTAAGATAAAAGCAGATTGATAACCTGGCTTTCAAGGATGAATGCACCAGGTTGTGTTGGAGCAGACTGGAAAAACACCACATATATCTGTGTCCTGGTTGAATAACCCTGTTGATCTCATGTTGTTTTTGGGAAAACAAAAAAAAAACTGTTTTCTGATTTGTTTTTTGGTATAATGGAAAATAGAAAAATATTTTTAAAGTAGTAAAATCAAAACAGCACCATAGTCCTGCTGATGCCTTTTGTGTTTACTCTTTGTTTTTTCATTATGCAAAGGGTTTACATAGCTGCAACCAAATCTTAGTTAAAAGTTAGTTTTCCCCCCCCATTTAACAAGATATCACACGCATTTTTACGTAGCTGCAGAATATTCCATCAAGTGTAACTGCCATAATTTCCACAGCCACTCTCCCATGCTGGATATTTAGGTTGTTTCCAATCTTTTGATATTATAAGAAATACTCCACTAACCATCTTTGTGAGTAAAGCTTTGAAATGCTGTATTTCAAAACCTTCTGAGTGGGAGAACTGAGTCTGTGTGCAGGAGCCTGACTGTGGGGGCCAACTTGTCACACACAGCGTTGCAGGGAAGCAGATTTTGGTTGACTCAGCCTCAAAGTGGCTCAAAATGGAAAAAGAATCAACAATCCTTGATGGGTGGGAGGGTGCGCACTCCCTGCCCTCCACGCAGATGAGCAGAGGATTCCCAGAACACACATAAGGGATGTGACTAATTTGTCTCTGCCTCCATCTTGTGCTAAAAATAGGTTTGAGGAACCTTAAGACACTGTGTACAGTACAGCAAGATGAGAGATAAGGAAACAAGGAAACCAGGGGAAAGAGGAAACTGCATGACGCCTGGAAGGGACGGGTGTGTGTGCAGCGGTGTGTCTGCGCGAGGCTCTGTGGTCCTCCACACAGTTTGGGAGTGGTAGACCTGGGACTCACCCCATCACAGCCAGGTCTGTCTGAAGAGCCCAGGCTTTAAGGGGGAAAAAAATGTGGGAAAAAATACATACAACATAAAATGTGCTATTTTAACCATTGTTAAGCATACAGTTCAGTGGCATTAATGGCATTCACAATGTTGTGCAAACATCACCACCATCTATTTACAGAATTTTTCATCACTCCTAACAGAACATCTGTAGCCATCAAGCAGTAACTTCTCATTTCCCTTTCCCCCAGCTGTTAGTAACCTCTAGTCTACTTTCTGTCTCTATGAATTTGCCTACTCTAAGATAGTTCATAGAAGTGGAATCATTCAGTATTTGTCTTTTGTCTGGCTTATTTCGGTAGCATCATGTTTACCAGGTTCATCCATGTTATAGCATTGTGTCAGAACTTCAGCCCTCTTTAAGACTGCATAATATTCCACTATCTGTATATACCGTATTTTGTTTATCCACTCATCTGTTCAAGGACACCTGGGTTGTTTCTGTGTTTTGGTTCTCATGAATAATGCTGCTGTGAATGTGTGTATAAGTAATAGTTTGAACACCTGCTTGCAAGTTGTTTGGTTACATACCTAGGAGTGCAATTGTGGGTCATCTGGCAATTCTACATTTAACTTTTTGAGGAACCTCCATCCAAACTGTTTTTCACACAGAGCCCATGCTTTTGGTAAGTGGGTAGTGGTGTCTCTGGGAAGCATAAATATGGACTCAAGAATATCTGTAGGAAAAGTTTGTGAAAGATTTGTTTCCTTTTCCAATATATTTTAGACAAATGGATAGGGAATTACAGCCAAAACCTACGGCCCAAGCGAAGCAGATGTATTGATGGGGAGTGTAAAGTGGACTGCAGAAGGGGCTGGTAACTTACTAGTTAATTTTTTTTCCCATTTTAATGGTCATCCGAAGTCAAGATCATGTACTGGGAATGAATCAAGGATAAGGGGAGGTGCTCCTGCCCCAGGACTTCAGGGACCATCACTATAGCTCTGTGGCTCTAAGTGGCTAAGAAGGCCACCAAATGTGATGGAAAGAGTATGTCCTTTGGAATCACCGGGGTTTTAATTCTGGCTGTATCATCTAGAAGATGACTCTAGAAGTCACTTTACCACCCTGAGCCTCACTTTTCTCATTTGTAAAACAAATAATGGCTACCTAGTAGGACTGTTGAGAAAAATAGTGACAATATGCGTCGAACACCAACATAGTGCCTTGCTGATAGTCGATGTTAGCTAAATAAGAATGACTATGCCTGGGTGACAAAGTAAAGGAGGAAGAGAAACAAGATGAGACTGCCACATTCTATGTAGTGGTGTCCATACTTGTCCAGCAAGTGCCCAAGAACCTGGAGCCATGCAAAACACACTGAAATTCTGGCCCATGTAATCCTTCCTTTTGAACTAATTGTGGAAGTATGGTTTTTTATCTCAAATGATGCATAAGAGATTTGAAATAAATCACACCTTTAATTATTTCCTTGAATATTTATTTGTTTTTTACTCATTCATTTTATTGCTCACCAGCACTTACAGACAAATAGGGATGGTAGGTACCAAGGGTTGAAAATTAGAGTCATTTAAAAAATTAGTTTTTTAAATGCATTAGAGAAAATCTAATGGAGGCTTATTTCATCAAAACATTTGTTGCCTCTTGAGAAAAGATGAGCATTGTTCAATATTGGCACCAAATCTCCACTGTCCATGTCACAGGGGTGCTGATGTTGCTCAGAACCCAGTTTGAGAGTCTTGTTACCTGGGAGTTTCACAATAAATGATCAATGAACTAGAAACCATTGTTCTAGAAGTAGATTCCCCAAGTAAAAAGTAGCTCTTTAAGTGAGAGAAGATGGGAACTGGCAGGAGAGCCACTTAAACACTGTGATCAATCTCAACTGAATGATTTCAAAGAGAATCACTGAATATGATCAAAACGAAATTCCCATATGTTCTGAAATACTTGAAAAATAAAACACAGCTAGTATATCATGCACCATCCTGGAGGAATTCTAGGCTTTAACTTGATCTCATTTAATAATCCTGGCTCCTTTCTTACTTTGCTCCTTTAAAGCATGGGGCCATGTTTTATACACATTGATGTCCCTCACATAATCTGATATTAGTAGGTGCTCATTAAATGTTTGTTGACTGACTGGATAAACAAATGAATGACTGATATCTGTGTCCCCATGCTATACATTAGAAAGGCTGGTGGTCATGTTTCAGTGTTGCATAATATAGATACTTAGTTTTAAAACATATCAGCTGCAACTTTATCATAGAACCTGAGAGGAATAAGCCACACAAACACCATATTACAAATGTGTAAATGTAAAGTGAAGGCACAGCCCAGCAGCTGCGTGGTGGCTAACCACAGGCATTTAGGGTTAGGGAGGATCATCTCCTCCAGAATTGTCATGACCAGTAAATATTCTCTTCTAGTTAGAAACACACAAGAGAGGACTATACTCATGGATTAAGCTGAAGCCACTATAGCATGTTTAAATAGTCTATATTTGTGGAAGCAGTGGCAAAGAGAAATGGTTCCTGCTACTGGTGTTTTAAAGTCAGATGTTGTCACTTTAGGTTCTTTTACTTTTTCAGTGAGACTCTGAAAAGGAAATCTTTCTGATCCATTTTCAAGCAATGATAACATTTGACGATTTGCAGCCTGAAAATGGTGCTAAGTGACTTCATATGCGTAGCTAGACTATGAGCTTCTTAAGAACAGGAGATCTTATTCTTATGCCCCCAGCACGCAGTCGAGGCTCAGTAACATAAGATAGAGGGATGGTGGATTTGTTCTGTATATAACATTATGATATCTGTGATAATTAGAGGATACAGTTGTGTTGATTTCCTCCCGTCCCCAGTTCTTGGATATACGTCTACACTGATTTTCTGTGGGGTGTGGTTACATTCTGTGAAATATATGACTACATCACATTCAGTCTTACACTACCCTTCCACAAAAAAATTGAAGCCTTCTGTAGAAGGCAGTGGAGTGTCCTCCTTACTCATGTATCCTTGACACAGAGCCTGACACATAGAAGGTGCTCAGTAGGATCTGAATGATTGGAATTATCATAGTTCTTGACTACAATGCCCTTAGTTGTTTGGGAGCTATGAAACAGCTTTGCTAAATAAATCATTAAGACCTGAAGTCTTAAAGAAAAGAACAGCATTTGTTATATGCTATGCTCTGTATATATATTCCCCTTTTACAATCCCCCTACCGAGAGCACGGTACAGCCCCATTTTGTTGATGAGAAACTGAGGCTAGGAAAGATTATGTCACTTTTTAAGAACTGGCAGCGCCTGGATTGGCCCCTCCATCTTGCTGGTTCTGGTGACCATGCTCTTTTCTCTGACTGTACTCCACAGCAGTGATTACCATATGGTTCATATTACTTGTGATTGAGGGCAGTTCAGAAGACAACTGAGCTGGTTCCCTCTTAGGAGTCAATTTCTCTAATCTATACAAGTGTTTCTTGACAAATACAGGTTAAACTAACATCATTTATAAACTATTTTGCAAGGGTGAAATGTCAGAATTTTATATGTCTTTTTAAAAACATTCCTTTAATAGATAATTCTAATTGCCTAATATTTTGTTGTTTAAATATTTGATAGTTGTAGTGATAATTGGATGAAAACCTAAAACGCTGGGAAGTGGAGCCCTTCCTCCTCTTTTCCTGGGCTGACACCTAGTGGCTAGCTTTCTCACAGCAGGTGTTAATCCATAGTTCTTGACAGTGGTTTTTCAGTTGATGTTAGGATTTTACAAAAGCAAATTATTGACGTCATAATAATAGTAGCCACATTCATATAAGGTTTATTTATCAGTGATTGTATTAACAATGGAACTTTGATTTATAGTGAATTGTAAGTATGTTATAAACAAGCCTCGTTAGCAGAACATGGAACTGGCATTTGAAATCTTGCAATAGTGGTCCTCACTGCAGACTGGGCCAAGGCACTGACTTGCACACACTGACAAATAAGACCTGGCCACTGTTAGAGACAGTGAAAGGCAGAGGAGGAAAGGAAACAGAGAGTTGCAGGAATGGGTGGGAGCTACTGTAGTAGAATGCACAGGCTGGTAGACATTTAAATGCAGGGCTAATCACTGCAGACTGGTTGCTGAGGGGGAAGCTTCCCAGGGATGGATGTGTCTGGAATGAGGCCTTACAGGAAGAATAGGAGCTCCCCAGGAGCAGGGGGCAGGAAGTAGCACGAGCAGAGGCAAGCAGCCTTGAAGGCATGTGGCATGGTTGGGTACTGTGAGTGCTCCTGTGGCTGGAGCACAGACAGAAGGGGTGTGGCTGAGGATGAAGCAGAGGAGAGGTCAGTTTCTAGGCCGTGAGAGACCGTGTTGGCCACTGCAGGATTCAGCACCAGTATCATAAGCCAGCATTTCCTTAGAACCCTGTTCCTTGAAATATTAGACCCAAAGATGTTGGTGTATTTTCTGATCCCGTAAAATTTGGAATTGTTGCATTTTACACCTACTGTAACTTTTTAACTGTATTAACAGTGTGCACTACTTAAGTCCAGCTGTAAAGAAATCGAGTTCACTTTGTTTGACCCAGCATTTTTCAGAAGGCCCTTTCCACAAAGTACCTATTAGCATTCCTTGCACCTAGTACTCCTCACAACAGTTTAGGAGGCACTGCTAGAGCTAATGGTCGATGGTTCATTTTTCTTGCTCTAAGACTATGGAATTAGGATACCAGCTGTGTTCATTTTACCCATTCTGTAGCTGTGAATCTCAAAAACAGAAAAGCACATTCTTTTTCCAAAGCATTTCTTGTCTGGCCAGACAGAGATTTTGGGCCAACAGGTGGGCTTGAGACACAGAGCCGAGCCATCATTCAGCTTTCCCAGCTCAGGACCACAGGCTGCTACTTGGTCCTCTAGGTCCAGCAACTTAATCAGTGTGTCAGTCAGGATCTAAGCAGGACAACAGAGACAACTTTAGATGTTTACAACAGAGGGGAAGTAATGCAAGGAAGTGATTACACCCGAGATGGAGGAGCTGAGATTCAAAAGAAGACAGGGAGGCAATCCAGAGATTAGTAACAGCAGAGATGGTGTTCCTGAGGCCAGAGGCCAGGGTCGCTCTGACCACAGCTGGTCCCTGTGGGTCTGTGCAGTGGGTGCTTGAGTCAGGGAGGACGTGAACCATAGCTAGACAGCCCACCCAAGCAGAGAGAGCGTGAAGAGATACTCAAGCTTTTCCCTTTCATTCTCCTCCTAATCTCTTACTGGTGCCTTGCATGGGCCAAACCAAGCGGAAACCAGCTGATCTGGGAGCCCGGGAAACTCAGTGTGCAAAGGTCACCCTCTTGTCTGTAGAGAGCAGAGCAGAAAAGTGGGGGTGAGTCTGAGGTCAAGCAGGCTGAGAACCTGCACTGCCAGATCTCAGAGAGTAAGGCTATTTGGTGACCCACCCCCAATCCCTTCTCCAGGCAAATAAATAGCATAGTGAAGTGAAAGGCCCCTTGACTTGAAATTAGACTTGATGCTAACCTGCACTCTGCCTTGTCTAAGCTGTGTGACTCTACGCAACTTACTATACCTTTCTGAACCCTATTACCTCAACTATAAAATAGGCTAAAGAATCTCTACTTAAACGATACCTTCACAGACTTTCCTTGACATGTGTCTGGCTGGTTTCTGTTTTATAGTGAAATAAGAATGAGGTATTTAAAACTTTATGGGCTTAGCCTGGAGCTAACAGGAATGTCAGAAATTCACATATGTTGATTGACTACCATCCAAACTTCAGTGAATTTGCTGAAGTTTTATTAGCTAGCAATTATTATCTAGTAGATGTCTAATTTCTTCATATATTCTCTTTCTGGGGGGCACACGGGTAGAGGAAAGCTTGCGAAGTGTTTGATGGAATATTTGAGTGTTGGAGAGGCACTGTGTGTACACTGTAGTTTGGTACAGGCTAAAGAAGGTTGGGATTCCAGGAAAGCTACTTACTTAAGAGCTACGGAACTTTGGGAAGCCTTCCCTCCTCCCTGAACCGCAGGTTTCTCATTTGTTAAGTAGGGATAAAAATGCCACCCTTATAACATTGTTTTCAGAATTAAGTGTAATGGCAGATGGGAAGTACTCATCCTCTGTGCACCTTTCCTGCCCTCCACAGCAAACTTTTTATCCAGTGAATGCCCAATTCACCAGCAGTCCCATTCCATGGAGGCGTGGCAGGATTTTTGGAAAGCCTTTAACTGGAGATTATTTATGTTTGGCTTGCTGGTCCCTGTTAGTGATGTGACCTGGCAGGTCTCCACTCAACCCTGTTTCCATCAGTCACAGCTCACTGGCATTATTCATAAGCCAGTTGCTTGAGACTTTCTTTGCTCATATTCCTACTGCGAGGCATGTTCACTCTCGTCTTCACAATAAAAATGGTCTGGAGGTTTTGAGGTTGTCTTGAGCAAGTCAGCTGACAGCTTAAAAGGTCTTTATCTATTCTCTGAAGGGGAAACTTTTATCCCGAGTTGATTAGTTTTATCCTTGGTTGATAAGTGTTTATGCAAAAGAGGTAGAGGAGGGAAAAACCTGGTACTTACTGAACTCCTACTTCTTGCCCTTTATGTATATTTTCTTGGTTAAATGTACACAGTATTATCCCCAACTTGCTAAATAAGAAACTTAAAGCAGAGAAAATTAAATAACTTAATGTAACAACTTTGCTCAAACATTTACTGAGACCCTGCTAAAGCAGGCACCGTTCTAGATGCGTGGAGTTGCAGCAGTGAACAAAATTAAGTCCCAGTCCTCAAATCTCTTCTACTTTAGGAAGACACAGATAGTCAACAGAGATGAAAATCAGCATATAATATGTCTGATGGTAATAAGTGTTATACCGAGAAAGAAAGCTAAGGAAGAAGATAGAGAGAGCTCCTGGGGGAGGTAGGTGCCAAGAAGAGTCGGAGCAGAGCCAGGTCTGTCTGCCTCTAGAACTCATGGTTTTTCTACTGGTCCCATGCTGTTTCCGATCCTCTTTGGTGATGGTTTCCAGCATCTAGGGAGGAAACATGAACTCCTCCAGCATCTCACTTCTTAGTCTAAAGCTGATAATTCAATGTGTCAGGGTGGTGACTTTGCATTCCTGGGGTACAGAAAAACATTTTTGCCTGTACTCCCTGCTGTCAGCAACATGTAGCTGTTTCTTTCGTCTCTCTTGTTTCCCAGACACATTTAATCTTGATGCAGAAAGCATCTTGCCAGCTTGGACTCGAGCCCTAGTGCTGAGGAGACCAGTCTGTCCTAGAGGAGGGTCTCTGTGACTGCTGGGCTCAGAGGAACTCATCACTTCTTTTTCTCTTTTCCAAAAAGTGGTGCTCCAGGGAGTAGCTTATGTCATCTTAATATCTGTTTACTGATCTTTAGGACTCAGCATGACAGTCTAATTCTATTTTTTTAAAAAAAATGCTGGCACCTACTCTGTACCAGGCCCAGTGGCAGGCACTGAGGAAAGGAGATGGAATCTACTTATAGGAGTCAGCTGGACTGGCTTCCAGGTACCACTTTTCTATTTACATAATTTTGGGCAAGTTACTTAACTCCTTGGCTTCAGCTTTGTCATCTGTAAAATGGGAGAATAAATGTAATCTGCCTCATAGGATTGGTGTGAAGATTAACTTAGATAATACAGCATGGTACCAGGCTCTTGATAAGAGCTTAATATTAGTTTTTAAAATATACCAAAGTAACCATTTAATTTATAGCTGAGTTTTCTCTACATTTTGTCTTATGAGGAAACAGTTGAGTAGATATTAGATTTTCTTTCTCAAAGTGTGTGTATTTTAGTGAAAAATATAGTAATACTCCTCATCATGTTGACACTGTTTAAAAGTAATGTTGGCATTCAATCTTTATATTATTTCCCACTAGATAGGTACCATTATACCTTTAAAAATCTATTTGCTTTTAAATAAAACAGATAAAGAAAACTGCCTTAATCAAATGGATGATGTAATGAATTTTTATAAGACCAATACTTTCTAAAACAAGAAACAGAACTTTCCTACCCATCCTAGAATTCCCTTTGATCCCAACTCTTTCCTTTCCTCCATAAGTAACCACTATCTTGACTTTCGTGGTCATCACTTCCTTGCATTTTAAAAAAAAATGGTTTTATTACCCAAATGTTTATGCCTAGAAACTATAGGTGAGTTTTTCTGTTTTAAAAAGATATGACTTTTAATTCTCTTTCAGCTTATGGGTTCCTCCTTCACCGCTTTCATTTACTTACAATTTATTTGTTGATGAACCCAAGCCTGTGGAGATTTCCCAGTGTGTGAGTTTTCCTGGTGGCATAATCCTGGTGCAGCTCACCATGTTCCTTTGTCCCCTGTATTTCTTGCTAGTTGACAGTTGATCCAGAGATTGGATAGACTGAGGTTCAGTCCCTTTTACAAGACTGCAGGAGGCATTCCAGGTCTGGTTGTATCTCTTTAGCGATCTCAGTAGCCAATGTGGTTAATATCTATCTATATCTATTTATTCACTGGGAGTTGAAAAATGGTGATATTCTAAGTTTATAATTTATTTTTCATTTATTGTTTGGAATATTTTTATAAAGAGACAGTTTCTCCCATTTAATATTTACCAGTGTTAGTGTTCATAAAAGCCAAAGCAAAATAAATGTTTGACTCTCTTTATTTACCACTTTTAATATAATGAATTGTTGTTCCTTATCATCCTCCAAAGGTGACAATTATATGTATGTGTGTATATATATATACATATATGTATATATGAATTCATATATCTATATGTATATGAACTCACATATATATGAGTTGTCACCTTTAGATTCATAAACACACACACACACACACACACACACACACACACACACACACAATTGCCTGGTGAATTTCAATTCGTTTGATGCATTTTGGTTCATTGCAATTCTTATTTTTATTTAATTTTTTTAATTTAATTATTAAAATAATTATTTTATTAAACCCAAAACCTCCCATCTTCGGTCAGTGAGAAATACTTCAGGTTCACACCTGAGTACTTTTTTCTATATGAACCTAGCAGTCTTTGATAGCTCTCTTGTCATCTGATATCACAAAAGGTTCCAGGCTCATCTTGTACATTTCCTGCCTCCAAACTTGGAATCAGACATTTCTTCAGGAAGCACTGGTTTCTTTTAGTGAGAAATTACATCTCAAGACTAAAACCTGGCTTAGGATACTCATTGCTACTGGGTTGGCCATTGTTTCTAGGTCTTTTCAGGGAACAGAGCTAGGAAACATGCTTATGTATGTAAATCTCTTGCCATTTATATTGATACTTCCAATTAAAATTCAAGACTACAGAGCTTTTACTTAACCTCTTCTCTATTACATTTGTATTTCCTCTCTCCCATATGAAAATTCTGGTTCTCAAGGGCACAAGGAATAATAGAATACTCCAAAATTACTAATTTAGTTTCATATTCTCCAAAAATGGTACAAATACTACCATGAGCATAATTACGGAAGACCTTTCAACTATTTTTTTGTATTCTTTCCTCCTATTTTTGACTAGTTTGGCTGTATTTACATTGCTAGAGCATGCAGCCCTTAGGTAAGATACCTCTCTCAGTCTTCGGGTGACTGTCTCTTACCACCAGTCCTAATGGTGATGTCTCTGGAGTCATTCTTTATTGCCTGACACTTGCTCCCTGGTAAATTCCCTAGGAAAGTTCCTGGGAATAATATCCCCTTCGTTGTTAAAAGTTGATAATCGCTTTTCTGTGTCCTTTAAACGTGAAAGTCAGTTTTGCTGAGTGTAAGATCCCTGGCTCATACGTTCTATTTTGAGTATCTTGAATGTGTTACTTCACTTTCTTCTGGCAAAGTGTTGCTGTCAAAGTCTAATGATAATCTCAATTTTCTTTTGTTAATACGTCATTTTTTTTTCACTACATGCCCAAGAATTGTTGCTGTTGTTTTCTTTTAAAGTTCAGTAACTTTATTAGATTGTCTTTGGTAGTTATTCTAGTTCTGTAGAAGAGGAATACTATGTGGTCTTTCAACATATTTGAAATATACAATTTCATACTTTTTTTTTTTTAATTTCAGGAAAATTTTCTTGAATCAGCCTTGGTTCTGATTATTGCTGTTTTTCTTCTTCAGGCACTCCAGTTAGCCATATATTTAATCTTCTTTGCCTATTTTCAATATTTTTCACCTTTTAAAAAATATTTTTTACCTCTTTTAAAATGTTTTATATTATTGAGATGTGATTCCTTATGCTGTATTTTTGAATTTTGAAGTTTTCTGGTTTTCTTTTGTTTCGTTAAGGCACTGTCTTTCTTTTGAGTTGATTAGTTCTTATATTCCGTCTAGTTTAGTTCTCATTTCTGAAGAGTTTTTATTTCTAATCTTTTCCTGAGTTGTCGCTGTTGATTTTTAGATGGAGTCTTACTCTTTTGCCCAGGCTGGAGTGCAGAGGCATGATCTCGGCTCACTGCAACCTCCGCCTCCTGGGTTCAGGTGATTCTCCTGCCTCAGTCTCCCGAGTAGCTGGGATTACAGGCACCGCCGCTGCTTCCAGCTAATTTTTGTATTTTTAGTACAGATGGGGTTTTACCATCTTGGTCAGGCTGCTCTCGAACTCCTGACCTCATGATCCGCCTGCCCCAGCCTCCCAAAGTACTGGGATTACAGGCGTGAGCCACTGTGCCTGGACTTTGCTGAGTTCTATCCCCTCATTTTTAGGTTTTCTTTTTTAGGTTTTTATAGTTCAGATTTATGTTGGTTTTTCATGCTTTGGGCCATTTTCTTAGTGTCTTTAGCTCATTTTGACACTGTAGGCTGTAGTTTTAATCTGTTTTGTGGGGGATACCTTTCAGGTATGCTGTCATTGTGTACAGGGGTGTTACTCTGTCTCTTTTTATTTTTCCTATAATGACCTTGTGTGGAATTTGATCTCAGTGTTTTGTTGTTGTTGTTGTTCATTTTTCTGTGAAATTAGGTTTTCTGACTTTAGAATGAGATGAAATTCAGGAAAGCTTTTCTGACTTAAAAGAGTTAACAGCTCTTCTGTTGTTTTTGGTGGTGGTCGATAATGTGACAGCTGCTTTCTGGGGTTTTGTGGGTTTCCTTCCCCCCACTTTGATCTAGACCTCCATTTCCCGTCCTCTCTCTCTTGTTTCTGTTCTGCTCAATCTTGGTTCCCTTCACAGCAGTGTCTCTCCATTGTGGACCCCTGTCCTGGAAGGAGGTCCTGATGAGTTCTCCAGGAGTTCCTAGGAACTCCTAAGGTTTGCAGGGGCTGGACGGCTTGATCCCCTTGAGTCCTTCTTACCACGGGCCCCTCACACTCACCTGCTGTTGCAGAGGCCAAAACACTTGCACTTGTAGCAGCTGTTCTCAGATCGGCTCACTGAACTTCCTACAAGTCGCCGATGGCTTTTCTTTTCTTTTTTTTTATTTGAGACAGAGTCTCACTCTGTTGCCAGGCTGGAGCGCAGTGATACAATCTCGGCTCACTGCAACCTCCACCTCCCGGGTTCAAGCGGTTCTCCTGCCTAAGCCTTCCGAATAGCTGGGACTATAGGCGCACACCACCATGCCTGGCTAATTTTTGTATTTTTTGTAGAGGCAGGATTTCACCATGTTGGCCAGGCTGGTCTTAAGCTCCTGACCTTGTCAACTGAGCCACCTGCCTCGGCCTCCCAAAGTGCTGGTATTATAGGTGTGAGCTGCCACGCCTGGCCAGTGTTTTGAGTTTTACTTTTTCTGAGGTCTGTCAGTACAAATACCAACACGTAGCCAGTTTGGTGGTGGTTTGTATTTGCCTGCTTGCATTTGGGGGTTTATTGTTCACCTGGTTTTGTTGTAACTATTGCACGTATTTGAGGTTTTGTTGTATAGTCAGTTTGCCTTTTTTATGTGGAGGTTTGAAGAGGTTAAACAACTATACAACCACTGCTGCCACCACTGCCAGATTCCCAGATCCCCTCTTTCTGTTTTCCCATTTTTTCCTTAGAAATCCTAGGAAAGGTAAAATATCTTTCACAAGAGTAGTAAGTGCCCTCTCAGAACTTACATTCTAGTGGAGGAAGACAGAGAATAAACATGAACAAAAAACAGAAGATGAGTTTGTATAGTGATGCATGCTGTGAAGAAAAACCACGGGAAAGGGGTAGCAGAGCCAGGGAGGTGTTGATTTGGTACTCTCCTCCAAAGAGGTGGTGTCTGAACTGACACCTGAATGATGAGAAGTCACAGGCATTCCAATAACTGGAATCTGAGCATTCTAGGCAGAACACACAGCAAGTACAGAAACCCAAAGTAGACACGAGTTTGGCCTGTTTCAGGGATGGAAAGCAAAGCAGCATGGTTAAAGCAGAATGAACACAGAGAGAAAGGTAGGAGACAGAGGCCAAGAGACAGGCAGGGGCCAGATCATGAAGGGCCTTGTGGGCTGGGGAAGAGAATTTCAATTGTTGGGGTTTTTTTAAGAGACAAAGTTTCACTGTGTCACCCAGGCTGAAGTGCAGTGGCACAGTCGTAGCTCCTCACAACCTCAAACTCCTGGACTCAAGTGATCCTCCACCCCGGCCTCCCAAGTAACTGGAACTACAGGTACACGCCACCATGCCCAGCTCTAAGAGTCTGGGTTTTAATCTAAGTACAGTGGAAACCGTTGGAGTAACTTTAAGCAGAAGGGCAGCATGATCCAGCTTGAGTTTTATGACATTTATTTTGGCTGCTGTGTGGGAAAAGGGACAACAGAGTGAACGTCAGATAGCAGTCAAGGGTCTAGGGAGAGGTCAGTGTGGTCGATGGAAATGGTGAGAAGTGGTCAGATT
Organism: Ateles fusciceps; assembly: GCA_036589455.1. Classification (NCBI taxonomy): domain Eukaryota; kingdom Metazoa; phylum Chordata; class Mammalia; order Primates; family Atelidae; genus Ateles; species Ateles fusciceps. Next base: position 10,055,693 of record JAZHEH010003300.1, read on the forward strand.
TGGGGTGTTATTTGGATAAAGGTGACAGGATTTGCTGACCTGCTTGATGAGGGGAAGAGAAGGATTAAGGATGTCTTCTCAGTTCTTGGTCTCTCCTCCAATTTTTTTGTCTTTTTGAATCTTAAGGCCAGGTAGAACCTTAGTCCTAAATAAATAGTCACTATAAAGCAAGTGGTGGGGGGAGTGGGGGGACAAGCCACAGACAGGAGGATGATACTTGCAACTTTAGCTGACAAAAAGGCTTGGTATCCAAGATCATATAAAGTATTTCTATAAAGCAATGAAGACTAAAACAGGGGAAAGATATGATCAGATATTTAACAGGAGAGTTAACATGAATGGTTTACAAACTTAGGAAAATATGCTTGACTAGTAAGGAAACTAGACCAAGACCAAGGCAGTGTTTCGTTTTGCACACATTCAATTAGCAAAAATGAGGAAGTCATACTTACATTTGGTGAGGTATGCGGAGCAACAAAAGTGTCATTTTGCTGACAGCAGTATAAATTGGTACCAGAATTTTGGAAAACAATAGGAAACAGATATAAAAAATGTTCTTATCGGCAAAAAACTGGAAGCAATCCAAATATATGTTGAAAGATAGTAGATGAATAATATTTATGCAATGAAATATTATACAGCCATGAAAACTAGTTACTTTAAGCTATAAGCAACAACATGAATAAATCTTAGAAACATACGGCATGATACTGATTTTTAAGGCCCAACAATAAGCAAAACTAAACATTATTTGGGCTTCATACATGTGTAGGGTAAGACTTTGAAATTCTCAGAAACAGAATTGAGAATAAGTCTTAGTGGAGTCAGCAGGAAGAGACGAGAGGAGACTGTAGAAAAACTCTTAGGATAATGTGAGGAAGATGAAAATGTTTATTTAGGAGGATAGTTTTGCAGATGCTTATTTTTTTATGCTATATTGCTTAATATAAGTTCCAGATATTCTTTCACATATAAAATTGTGTGATAAATCAAATGAAACTCAATGAAATTACAAAACAGATGAAGTATTAATAATTTCCAAATTCTGCCTTTCATAATATTATGTTTAAAATCCAGCTAGGGATCTAAGTTCTGAACCCCTCTAGTGTAACACATTTCACACTTTCCAAGGATCTTGAAATATGACTTGATCCCATATATTGAGGTTCTGGGTTTCCACAATGGCCGTGGAGGAGAGGGGGTGGCTCAACTTGAATGTAGGTAAACATTCTTTCCCACATTTTTAGTAACTAAACACAGGAAATACAGCTCACAGCCTTTACCCTTTACTGACCTTTCTAGAAAGAATTCATAAACTCTATTGGACGAGTAAATTGCTTCTTGCAGCTTTGAACAGAGAATCTCCAGTGGATCTCCCTCTGTAGTGCCAGCATCCAGCACTCTCCACCAACCTGACTGGTTGGAAGACTCTTTCCCTCTAGTTCCCAGCACTTCAGACATTGCACAAGACAAGTACACAGACACCAGACACCAACCTCCAAAATCCAAGAGGTCTGCCTTTCTGAAGTCCATGAATGCGCAGCAAAGGGCAGGTCAGCTCTGGGCTCTGAGAAAGCCAGGCTCGAGTGCAGTACCATTTCTTCCTCTCCTGTTCTAAAACTCAGAATGCCCAAAGATAGTGGAATAGTCCCATGGATTCCACAGCCATGTTTTTCTTGTGCTAAAGAGAGTGAGCAAGGGAATTTGTGCCTCTTTTTTTTTAATCAAGACAAAAATCCAGGTGGGGAAAAAAAAGCCCACCATTAAAATAAGTAAAAGCATTCTCAAAATGTGTTCTGAAACATATCTTGAACACCTTCTGTGTTCTTGGTACAGAGCTAGGCACTCTCAAGCTCTCCATCCACATGGCTAATATGTGGTAGAATTAGGATTTAGAGACAGGACTTGATTCTGTAGAAAATGTGAGTTTCCTTTTGCAGGAGATACAATTCAACAGCAGAGATTGAGAAAGCCAGACTGAGATCTTTTTTCTCATTTTGATATACATTAAGCTGTAACCCTGCATTTTCTACGTAAAACGTCCTATGTGTACTTGTGTGCATGACTCTTGTTTGTGAGTGCCAACTCCGGGTGAAGCTACCATCTGCACTATTTATCCAGTTTTAAGAGGCAGCTTCTTTGATTCATGCTGAGTGAGCTCTGGCCTGCAGCCTTATTAGTTTCTTTTTGTTGATTAATACACATTGCAGCTCTTAGAACATATAGTGAGACCTCTAAAAACAACTGTCTGGTGAGTGATAGGTACTTCCTGTACTTTGGGGGTATAGGAAGCCAATTTACTTTCAGTGGTGGATAGGTTTTCTGTGCGTTTTTTAGTTTTTAATTCTCTTAAAAGAAGGGACTTTTATTTTCAGGGCAGTTGGGTAACTGCCATTTTCTAGGTTTCCCAATGTAGATTTCGCTTGATTTTTCAAAGGGTGCTTTGATAAAAGATATAGAGCCTACCTTCACACTTGAATCACTTTCAGGAAGATTTCAGTCATTAACAGTGCTTTCACTAACAGTGACAGATTGAGGTAAAACTAGAGGGTTTGACCTGAATGGAGGGACATTTTACAAAATAACTGGCCTGTACTCTTCAAAATGTTAATGTCTTGCAACAAAGGACGACCCAAGAACTATTCTAGATTAAAAGAGGCTAAAGGACAGGACAACGGAACGCAGTGTGAAATCTAGGATTTTCTTTTGGTATAAAAGGACATTATTAGGACAGTTGGTGAACTCTGAATAAAGTCTGAATTTTAGATTTGTGTTGTATCAAGTGTTAATTTTCTAATTTTGATCATTGTACCATGGTTATGTAAGAGAACATTCTTGATTTTAGGAAATATAGTCAGTTTGTTATAATGCCTGTTTTGATGACACAATGTTGTTCTAATGCCATTAGCATGTCAGAGAGCAATTTGAGCATAATGTGAATTTCATTTCATTTGATTCATTTCATTGTACAGGGTTTTATCCATGAAAAATTCTAAGTGAATGCAGAGAATTGCACCCAGCTTAGCCAAGATGCACATGCACAAAACACACATGCACACCCTTCAGATATCTCCAGCTACCTCCATTCATCACGTGTTAGGAGCCACATCTGTCCTGCCCATGTCTGGTGCTATGATATTCTGTCCTCTTCTTGCCACTGTGCCATATACTCACAAACTGCAACACTCTGCCCCTTCCACAAACTGTAGGTAAAATGACATACTTATTATAGCATTTATATATTTCTTAACCATTTGCTATATGTAAAAGTATGCTACCATTTTTAAGTTTCTTATTTCTAACATGCCACTGAAGTTTCTGAGTGTGGTGAAAATGTGATGATTTTTAGGAATGCTTAAGTATCTGAGGATAAAAGGATATCATGTCTGTAATTTTTTTCTCAGATGTTTTAGGAAAATATTTTATGCGTAAAACAAATATAATTGCAGTGGGGCGGGGCAGGGAAGACAAGGATAAAGCCAATGTGGTAAACTGTTAACATGTTAGGTAATCTGGATGAAGGGTCAGTGGTAATTCTTTCTATTAGTCTTACAACTTTTCTGTAAATCTGAAACTATTTCATAATAAAAAGGTGAAAGGAAGAAAAACAGTAAGGGAATGGAAAATATTTTTTTTAAATGAAGTCCAAATGTAAAAAACTAAGGAAGGCAAAAGGAAAGGGAAAATGATTCAGCTGGGAAAATAACCAAAGCAGAGTGGGAGAGAGGATCTTAAACAAACCTTCTACGGAGTGGATTAGAACATGAGTTTAGTTTGATGCAAGCTGTTTGTAAAATATCATAAGAATACTACAGCTACAAAATGGGAAAGAAACATTTTGCTTTCCCAGAAAGATTTTTTGGAAGTCTAACCCAGAATAGTAAAAAACAGAATAGACCCACATATATGGAAATCATATAAATTAACAATTCTAAATGTATTTAATATCTTTATCTCTTCCTAACAATACAAAGACTTTGATATACAGTAGTCCCCACTTATCTGCAGTTTCACTTGCCGTGACTTCAGTTACCAAGGTCAACCATAAAAATATTAGGTACATTAAGAAATTTGGAAAAGAGAGAAAAAGACATTTACATAACTTTTATTACCATGTATTGTTATAAAGTTTCTATTTATTTTATTAATTATTGTTATTAGTCTCTTACTGTGCCTGATTTATAAATTAAACTTTATCATAGATATGTATGTATAAGAAAAACATAGTATGTTTAGGATTCGATACTATCTACAGTTTCAGGTATACACCGAGGATCATGAAACATATCCCCTGCAGATAAAGAGCTTTACTTAACGGACACTCACATGTATAAATCTTAGTGTTATTACAGTGTTATCTTTACTTTTTAAAAAAACATATGAACAAATTATTGACAGTAGTTAGTTGTACAATGATCAACATCTGTGTTCACCATCATTTTCCCATGGGTTTACTTTTCTTCTTGCTGAATTATGTCTTTTCATGTTTCTTTCAGTGAGACTCTACAAATTCCTTTTGTCTTTCTATGTCTGAAAATGTCTTTATTTTGCTGTGATGCCTAAAGGATAGTTTATCTGGGTATGAAACTGTACATTGACAATGATTTTCCTTTTGCCCATGAAGATTTGTCTTCTCTTATCTGTTTTTATTGGCAAACAGCCTGTTATCAATCCAGTTGTCATTCTTTTGTGAAAATTCATCTTTTCTCTCCAGGAACTGTTAAGATTTTCTCTTTCACCTTGTATTCTATGATTTTACCCTAATGTATCTAAGGTGTATTTATTTATCCGACTTGATACCTAGTGTTCATGTCTTTCTTCAGTTCTGTAATGTTCTAGGGCATTATCTCTTCAAATACTACTTCTCTGCGAAGGCTAGTTTTTTTTGGTTTTTTTTATTCTTTATTTTTTATTCTATAAAAACATGTTGGCATTTCCCAGTTTATTAGCCATGCTCTTAACTGTTCTTTCGTCGTCTTTTACTCTTGATCTCTCTTGTTTCTGGTGAACTCTTTAGTATTATCTTTCAGAATAGGTGATAGTGTCCTAATTTTCTGGATTAAAAACAAGCAAACAAGAAAAGTTTCAGATTGGCTTTTGCCCAGGGTAAAATAGCTAGTAAGAGATAGAGTCTGGATTTAAATCCATGTCTGCCTAACCCCTGACCTGTATTCTGTCTTTCGTGAATTCATGAGTTCCTCCTTAAAGTTAAAACCCTAGCATGGTGAAGTAGCTTCACATCACTGCATTATTCTATCATGTGGGTGGATGAATTGGGAAGATGAATGTGACTTCAGACCCAGACTGTGGGATGCCATGTGCCAGAAGACCTGAGAAGTGTCAAGAGTTATATCTGGCCTCTTTTCCATTTTCATTTAACTTGTTTCTGAGAAAGAAAACTTTAGTTCCTTTTTATCTTTTATGATGTGCAAAATTTCCATCTTTCTCGTTCTTTTGGCTGTCTAAATAGACTGTTTACCAAGGTTTGTTTGTATACCACTTGTCTCTTCTCGGTAGCAGAATTTTGGTTTTGTTTTATTGGGCAGATGTTGTTAAACTTAGAATTTTTCAGCAACAGGGAAGTGATGAAATGTTTACAACACTAGTCTATAAATACAAAAATGTCTATTGTTGTTATTCAACGTTTCTTAGGCACCCATAGAGTGCTGGGTGCTGAGTATCACTATAGTCGGGGCAGAAAGGGTCTAAGCTCACACAGATTGTTTCTTTGTGAATCATATTTCTCATAATTTGTTTTTAATATTGTATCTATTATTTGTCTCAAGTAGTTCAGTAATATCTTTTAGGTCGTCATACCACCCAGCTTGGGCATTATAGCCAAAGATGAGGGTGACACATACATTGCTTTGTCATTCATTCATTTTTTAAAAAATATACTGCACTGGTCATATGTTATTTGACAGGTGAACTCACAGGCCCATAAGGAAAACAAACTCAAAAAACAGTTGCAATGTTTAAATTGCAATATGATGAAGTCTATAATGGAAGAAGCGATTAGATAAGAGAGGGACACAATGAGGATGTGATTAACTCTGCCAGAATAAGTCAAGGGCAGTTTCCCAGAGGAGGAGATGCTCACTTTAAATGGGTCTTGAAGGAGGAGTTTCCAGAAGCAAAGAGTTACTTCAAATAGAGGGGGACGGCATGGGTAAACATCTAGGAAAAACCCAAGTTGTTCTCCATGACTGTATTATAAAGTATGTCTTTGAAAGATGACACTAAGAGGGGCTAGTTTGTGGAATTATTTGAGTGCGTCACCAGCCTCCATCCAGAAGCGTGGGTGTCCTTGTGGTTAGTAAAGCCACTTAAGGATTTAAAACAAGGAGCATTTGCCTTTCTGGAGGCAGGGAGAAAAAGTGTTGGAAGAAGATGATAGCATGGCTGAGGCCAGTGAGAAGGCCATTATATTAGCTCTGAGAAGCAAAACCAGCTCAAAACTCTGAGCAGTGGAAATGAATGAGAAGAACACATCTGAGGGGAGATTGAAGAAAATCAGTCAGTCAAAAAATGTGCTGGAGGGGGAAGGGAGTGGTCTAGGATAACTTCTAAAATTCTAGCTTGGGGAACCATGTGGAGATTTTTTTCACACCATAAGCCTCAAGCAATAAATATATGGCAAATATTTCTCTTTTTTATCTCAGTTTCTGTCAAGCAACTCCCAGTCCTGGAGGAAATAAAGAATATTGGTTTTTCCCAAGAGCAGTATACTGGAGAAGCTGCCCGAGAAGAAATGTCTTCACTTTCTCAGTGGCTTGTGAGGAAAGTAATGAGAATAAGGTTTCAAAACTTAGTTCTTCTAATTTAATGTCTTTGGAGGAATCGGCTCCTTTGCAGAGAGTAGCTTTGATATTGAGTTCATGACTCCTGCCTTTAGCTTTCTTTCATCATTGCAGATGGAGTGCTGGTCATGTGTCTTACCAGCCAGCTCTATTCTCATGCTTCTCAAAATGTTCTCTTTGAATAATTAGACTTTTCACTTAATTTTAAAAACATTTCTGATGCCTATTATGAACCATGTGTGATGGCAGGTGCATTCACATGTCATCTCATTTAATACAGCAACCTGGGAGATAGATAGCAACATCAGTTTTACAGATGAGGAGCTTAGATTCTGGGACATTAAACAGTCAGTCCCAGGGCACAACACAAGTTAGTTGTACAATCAAGGTTAGAAGCTGACTCACTCTTTTCTAGCATTTGTCTTTCTTTCATTTATTCATTGTTTTAATCATATATAGCTCTTCTTGTGTGTGAGTGCAGTAACCTGATTGGGCACTGGGTTGACGGCAGGGAATGAGTCAGACCAGTGCGGAGAATGACAAGCATAGAGGCAGCTGTAATACAGGTTAATGAGCGCTCCGGATGAGTGTGGAGGATGATGTGGGACATCCAAGAGGGGTGCCCAACTAGGAATTGGGGCTCAGCAAAGTGCCCTGGGGGAAGTGATATGCAAGCTGAGAGATGAAGAATAACTGAGCAGAGTAGCCAGGGGAAAGGTGAGAGGGGGACATCCTCCAGGCAGAAGGAGAAGCAGACATAAGGGAGGGTGTGGCAAGAGATGAACCCGAAAGGTAGTCTTGGACAAGTCCAGAGAGGACCTTACAAGCTACATCAAGGAGCTTAAAATGAATCCTTAGGTCAGTGGGCAGCTATGGAGGAAGAGTTTGTAAGGGAGGGAAGTTATATGAATACACAGGAATTTTTTTTTTTTTTTTTTTTGTTAAAGATGGGGTTTCACCATGTTGGTCAGGCTGGTCTTGAACTCCCGACCTCAGGTCTTGAACTCCACCCGCCTTGGCCTCCAAAGTGCTTGGATTACAGGCGTGAGCCACCGTGCCCGGCCTACACAGGAATTTTTTAAGGTGGCTATGGTAGTAGTGTGAAAAGAGCAATGATTAACAGTAGGCAAGCTCAGAGGAAGAAGCCACCAAGGAGGCTGTCACCATAATCCAGCAGAAAGAAGATGGAGGCCTGGACTGGGGAAGTGACTGTAGAGATGGAGAGAAGTGTTGGGCTTGGGAAATGAGAAGCTGGCAGGATCCACAGGGCTTAGGATTTGAGTGAATAGAGAAGAGAGAGAAAAGTAAAACAAGACCAACCCAGGTTACCGATTGAGGCTATTCCCATTCACTGGGATGAAGGAAGAAGAACCAGTTTGGGAGGGAATATGACCTCAAGCTTATTCATGTTGAGTTTGACATTTCAGTGGACAGCCAAAAGATGTCCACTTGGGCAGCTTTGAATAAGAATCTAGGAGATCAGAGGGGAAGAGCGAGATGAAGATACGGATTTGAGATATATCAACATATAGAAGGTAATTAGCTGGAGAAAAGGTACAAAGCAAGAAGAACATAAACCAGAGAACAGCTAATGCATATTTAAGAGACTACCAAATAAAGAGGAGCTGGCAAAAAAGCCAAAAAAGGAATCTTCAGAAAGGTGAGAATAAATCCAGGATAATAACTCAAAGCCAAGGGACGAGAGTGTCTAGGTCCACCAAAGACAGGTTAGTTGTATAAAGACAGAAAGTCCCCTGTGTGTTTTAGCCATTAGAAAGTCTTGGCGATCTTGGGTGAGACCAGTTTCATTGTCAAGGTGGTGGAGGTAGACTCCAGACAAGCCCTTGGGGCAGTGTGGCTGTGAGCAGGGAGAGGGAGATGATGAGAGGGAAGATGTGGGGGCTTCTAGTGTTTGTTGGTTGTGTTAACGTTGGAAGAGACTTGAGAACATGGAAATGCTGGTGAGAGAGCACCAGGAAGATAAGGGTATTCACTGGAACCAGGGTCCTGGGATAGAAGGGTATGGCAAAGCCAGGTGGGTGGATTGGCCATGGGGCTGAGAATGTAGGCTCTCTAGTACCAGTGGGAAAGGAAGCCAGAAGAGACCAGATCCAGGGAAAGGATGAGTCAGGGGGAGTTGCCATCTGACAGCAGGCATGGGGGTGCGTGTACATGTGTGTGTGCATTTGCATGGGTGTATGCATGTGTGTGCAAGTGTTAGGCAGTGATGGGGCATAAAGGGATGGGGTCAGTGGTGTGGGGGAGACTGGAGAAGGTTTGAATAAAGAATGGTGCAGTTGCTGGGTGCAGCAGCTCACACCTGTAATCCCAGTACTTTGGAAGGCCAAGGTGGGAGGATCACCTGAGCCCAGAAGTTTGAGACCAGCCTGAGTGACACAGACCCTGTCTCTACAAAAAAAAATTTTTTTGATTAGCTGGTATGATGGTATGTACATATAGTCCCAGCAACTCAGGGAGCTGAGGTGGGAGAATCACTAGAGCCCAGGAGGTTGAGGCTGCAGGGAATCATAATCACACCACTGCATTCCAGCCTAGGTAACAGAGCAAGACCCTATCTCAGAAAAAAAAAAAAAAAAATGGTAGAGTGCACTAGCTGGGTGAACTTAGGTTTATTGTTTTCTTTGACCCTAATGCTGGGGGATTTACCCATTTGTGAGGAGGAAGTGGACTTTCCTCCAGCTGCCTTGTTTTTTTCCTGTGTTTGGAGTGGGTTCTTATTTTCCTCTTTAGCTCCTATAGAGCAGGGTCATAGTGCCAGCCAGTCTTGTTCAGTGAGTTATTGATCAGTGAAAAAGGGATCTGGTTAAAGCTGTCTTCTCTCTGTCCTTCTGGCTTGTGGCATTTTATCTGCTACCTACATTAGTGCACAGGTGATTGAGGCTAACTCAAACAGTGTCTTCTCTCTTGGAGTTTTGATGGTTAGCATGTTTTTCAGAGATGCCCTCGAAAAAGGAGGCTAGGATTCTTGCTGTGTTCCTTCCTCGTAGTCATCTTCCCACTTCACCCCAACAAGGGTGAATTTAACCCAGCAGACCAGGTTCTACCTAATAGCAGGCCCTGAAAGTTAGCATAGAACTTTCTCTCTGAAGAGGGCTGCTCCCTGGGTCCTGGTTCCCATGCAGCCTTTCCATAGAAATAGAAGGTGTGCTTAGAAGGACGGCTTGCCTGGTTTCAGATCCCAGCTCTGCTGCTCACTTGCAGTGTGACCTCAAACATGTCTCTTCCTTTTCTGAGCCTCAACGTTCTTATCTGTCAAGCAGAGTGAGTATGCCTGTTTCCCAAGGCAGTCAGAGAAGCTAGTGGGCCAATGGAAACGGAACGCCTAGCGATAAGAGGCATGCAGTGCCTGTCTACTCCTTGTCCTTTCCTCATGTTCAGTTATTAAAATGCAATTTTCTGGCTATCTAGGTGTGAAAAATTTGGGTTGAAATTCTTCCCATCTCCTTCTGCAAGGTAGCTAAGTTGGAAGTAGGCATTTGGTTACATTTCCCAGTTTCTGTAACGAGAGCACACATCACTGTCTGCTCACCAATCAGTAAAGAACGTAAAAGTACAAATGTTGAGTCCATGGGACAGAGTGACCCCCCTCTTGAAAGATAGCCCTCAACTGTTCCTGTCCGGCCTCCATCAGTGGGCAGCTTGAGACATTGTCTGTGAAGAGATTCCAGTTGGGAAGACCGCCCTGGTTCATCTGCCACTTTACCAGAGGTCAAACTGGCAGTCTGCAGGCCAGATTCAGCAAATTCAGCACTTAAATGTGTTTGGTTTGTCAAGTGCTGTGTTTTTAACCTTTTTTTAATTGGATGCTTCTAAATATGTGCAAACAGGGTGTGGCTCATTGGCACTGGCCACCACTCAGTGTTGTCTGACACCTTGCCCCCTTCACTCATTTCTATTCCTTGTGGACCCATGAGGGCTTTTGTGTTTGCAGCCTTTCTTTCTAGATCTACCCTGGACTTATTCCTGTAGTAAGCCAGACCATCCAACCCACAGATATCATTGAAAGAGGTTTTGAATCCTTTTATTGTGTTTGCTGAAGCATATTGTTGACAATGTGATTCATTTATTGTCCGAAGACTATTTACTGAGTGCCTACTCTGTGCCGTATATTATACCCCTATTCTCAGTATCTCTGAGCATCCAGAAGACGCCCCATCAAGTGGCCTCTTCTCCACAGACATGAGGAAGGAGTAAGGTTTCCCTTGAGTAATTCTAATAAAGACCTGGCATTCAGTATCAAGGCAGCACCCGGGTTACATGTTTTTCATCCCTGGCATGCCACCAGATTCTTCATTCTTTTTCTCTAATACCACATGCTCCAATCGTCCCCTCCATCATCATGCTGTTTCAACAGGCACTAAAGGGCCTATTCTCTTATTTCCTTAATTGTTAGAGAGTTTCTAGTTGTTGAGGGAGTTTCAGGTCCTCTGCCAGTGATCACCTCATAGAAACTCAAGCTTCTGGACTAGAAGAGTTTTCATGGTTATCAACTGTGATATTAATACAAAGAGCAGACCCAGGTGGTTTCTGCATGTAGTCTATACATTGAATACTTTCAGGCCAATTGATTGTAAACCCTGACTTGGAATCATAGTCTCATTTCCAAGTCAAAGTAGATGGAGTTGTAGGGCCCTTTGCACCGAGCCACCAACATTTCTGGCCTGTGCTCTTCAACAAGCTGCCACTGTAAGTTTTTGGCTAGTTTTCCTTTTCATGAGAAATAGGTTAGTGTTATAGTATGAAAGTACAGTTTTTCAATTTCAACTCTAATATTCCAAGAACAAGCTGTGAGCTTTTCACCTGGTGGCCCATCTATCTGAATCTATGGCCTAACAAACAAACACTACAGGTTTCTTAATCGGGACGACCTGAGTTCAGATCTCTAACTCTGTATCTTATTAACTGTGTATCCCTAAAAGCAAGTCACAACGATTTGAGCTGTGGGTCTGTGTCTTCTTGTGCACATGGAATAGAGTTACCACCTCCCATGGTTCTCAGGCCTCCACAAGTGAGGACTGTGAAGCGCTGAGCGGCGCACATGGCACGCTGTTGGGGATTAGCCTAAGTGGCCTCCATCCTGTTGCTGTCACACGTAAGGGGGTTAGAGTATTGTTCATCCGTAACACAGCTAACAGACCTAGCCCATGGACTGATAGGAGGCAACACTTTCCAAACATTTAACCTTCCCTCCTTTACCCCTCCTGAAATCTGTTTTCGTTTGTTAAGTGTGTTACCAAATGCGGTCTCCTAACTCCCATATGTTAGCAATTAGATGTGGCCTCACGTTAATGATTTACCTCCATGTTTCTCTCCCCCCACTAGACTGCGAGCTTTTGGAAGGAAAAAGAGAGTTCAGTTCTTCTTCACCTCTGTGTCCCTAGCACATAGTGGGGTCTCCTAGAGTGTTTGTTCAAGACTTGGCCCAGATGCTGCCACTTCTGAAAAGCCAAGCTGCTTGTGCTCCATCTCTCTAGACTTCAAGCTTCTTGCAGGCTGCGACAGCCTCCAAGACGTCTCGTGTCTCCAATGCAGATATAGTCAGTGCCAGCTCAAGGAATTATTTAGTGATATTTTCATCAGCCCAGGGCCCAGGACATAGTAGGGGCTCATTAAAAGGTAGCTGAGCTGCGGTTATAATCATTAACACTGAGAAGAAGAAAATGAAGATGGGCATCTGGTCACCCACTTTGGTGTGAAGTATGGACATTGATTGGAAGACGATTTCAGAGAAACAGAATGGCCCTTTATTCATTTTGGGGAAGGGAGGAGGGTTAGCAGAAGAGGGTCTTTTTCAAGTGTTTGCTCCATCTTGCTGCCACTTTACTATGTGTGGCTGCTGTTGCTATGGCAATTCTTTAAGCAATTGAATAGAACAGCACTGAGTTGTTGCAAACCGGCTCTAATTGCTCCCATGCACCAGGCCTGCCCACACGACCACTCTCTGCACAGCGTTCCCTTTTTCAGATGCGTATTTTCATAAATCTCTGGGCATTGTGCAGCTCCCTTGCTCTTGTGACATTGCCATCCTCGGGCAGAGGGCACAAGAAGCAGCTCCGGATGGGAGAGAGGGGTCCGCCAATTTTCCCTGTGTGAGTGAGCAATGCAGAACCCATGTTCAAGGGGGTAGCAGGATGCAGGCTCAGCGGGGCCTTGAAACCAAATAAAACATTTGTGGGGTAGGTTTATTATATGTATTTGCCATTATTGGGCAATTTAGTCATCTTTTTAAAGCCAACCATACCATTCCTGCACCCTCCTGCCATGAGGGCCCCACTCATTGTGTACTGAGAACTTCTGGTTTTAACCTGGATGTAACTGGGGAGAACTGATATTAGAAGAAATGGAAGGGAGCCGGCATGCACGGTGTCCCTCCTGTGTGCCAGGCAGTGTATCGGACACTTCCTTCCCATGTGTTGCCACTTCTTACACAAATGCACTGGGCATTGGGTAGGGATGGGTCAGGGATAGTGGGATCCCTGTTACAGATGAGGAAGCTGAATGGCGGAGATTTAGTATGGGGCCAATGGTCACAGCCAGTGAGTGCATGGCTGGGATTAGATCCCAGTCTGATCCTGTCTTATAATCAGTCTGACTGGTTCTGAGACCTATGCTCTTTCATTGGGCCACACTTTCTTCTGGGAAGGAGGCCAGCCTTTGGTGACACAGAGAGGCCAGATTTCGGTGGACTGGGATTTAGCCTGCTCCCATGACCTTCTGAATGGAGGGCCCTTCTTTAAGGAATCATGAAACTTAAGGATTATCTGATGAACAGTTTCATCGTAACTATAGCTTGTTTTGTTTTGAACACTGACACTATACCATGCTCCAAGCTAAATGTCATATGGATATCTCACTTAATCTTTTTTACAAATGGGGAAGTTGAGGCCCAAAGAAGGTAAGTGACTTGCCCAAAGTTGTAACAACAGGGATGGCAGAACCAGGATAAAAAATCCAAATCGGACTCTCAAGCCCCTTAACCACTAGGCTGCCTCCCACAGGCTTATTTGAGCATGGGTGCTGCACGTGAAACCTTTCGTGACAATACTCCAAGAATCTTAATAGCCAACAGAAAAATTATCCTCCTATTCCTGAGTTGTTTGTAAAATTAAACTTACCCAGTGCAGTGGTACCTAAAGGCAGAAGCGTAGCATTGGCACACAGGGGAGCTTGAAATTTCACCTGGGGAAGTGCGTGTTGGTATAATGTGCCTCGGTGTGAGGATCTGTGTTTACAGTAAGAACCTGTGCTCCAGCAGCTCAGTCCTGTCATACATTAGGAGGGTAGAGTTGTGTTTGAAATTTCTTGTTTCTCTCTTTTTCTTCCTTTTCATTTTAATGTAGTTTGTATGGTAAAAAGGTGAGAGGAAAAAGAAACGAAAACCAGACCCTGTTCTCATAGAAGCGAACCTACTCTAGCAGCAAGATTTTTTTCTTAATAATCTACATTAAACCCTGATGAATTAATTTGAACAAGTGTTTCTAAATGCCTACTGTGTTCCAGATACCACTGGAGATGGTGGGAACAGAGTCGGTTACTGGGAAGCATTCAGTTTTGGGTAACAAATCTGGCTGAAATGATTATGAATTTGATTATCCATCATCGGAAGGTCAGAGGCAGGCAGTTCAGTGATTGGCTGGTTGAGCAACTCACTGACACACTATGAGAGCCGGGATTCAAATCCAAATCTGACTCTGAGGAAATCTGACTTTCCCGTCCTTTCGTTCTTGAGTCTCCCAGCCTCAGCCTCCAGGCCACCAGGCAGGCTTTGCTCACGATCTCAGGGTGGCTGCTGTTGCGGGCCTTACATCCTCACCACAGTTTCCAAAGGCAGCAAAAAGACCTTTCTTCCTATTTGTTTTTTTCTTTTCTTTTCTTTTTTTTTTTTTTTTTTTTTTTGAGACAGACTCTTGCTTTTGTCAGCCTGGGCTGGAGTGCAATGGCTCAATCTCAGCTCCCTGCAACCTCTGCCTCCTGGGTTCCAGCAATTCTCCTGCCTTAGCCTCCCAGGTAGCTGGGATTACAGGTGCCTGCCACCATGCTCAGCTAATTTTTTTGTGTGTGTTTTTAGTAGAGACGGTTTCACCATGCTGGCCAGGCTGGTCTCAACTCCTGACCTCAGGTGATCCACCTGCCTTAGCCTCCCAAAGTGCTGGGATTACAGGCGTGAGCCACCACACCCGGCCATTTTTTTTTTTTCCTTTTTTGAGACAGGATCTTGCTCTGTCATCTGGGCTAGAGTAGAGTTGTAGTCATAACTCAGGAGCCTGCAGCCTCCTGAGCTCAAGCAATCCTCCTACCTCCACTGCCCGTGTAGCTGGGACCACAGGCATGCACCACCATACCCAGCTAATTTTTAAATTTTTTTTAGAGACAAGGTCTCACTTCACCCAGCCTGGTTTCAAACTCCAGGACTCGAGTAACCCACAGGCCTCAACCTCCCAAAGTGCTGAGATGACAGGCATGAGCCACCGTGCCCATCCTGGGTGTTTCTTAAGATTCAGAAGAGTTTTCCCAGATACTCTTCTGGTGACTTCTCCTCCAGTGCCATTGACCAGAATTGAGTCATACACCGTGCCTCTACTCCAGTCCATTACTGGCAAGGAAGTGAGGCCACCAGGTTGACATAGATATGAGGATCCAGGCCAGGTGTGGTGGCTCACATCTGTAATCAAAGCACTTTGGGAGGCCGAGGCGGGCAGATCACTTAAGGCCAGAAGTTCAAGAGCAGCCTGCCCAACATGACAAAACCTCGTCTCTACTAAAAATACAAAAATTAGCCTGTAATCTCAGTCACTCGGGAGGCTGAGATGCAAGGATCGCTTGAACCTGGGAGGTGGAGGTTGCAGTGAGCTGAGATCATGCCACCACACTCCAGCCTGGGCCACAGAGTGAGACTCTGTCTCAAAAAAAATTTTTTTAAAGATGTGAGAACCCAGCCCAGCTCAGGGGATGGGACCTGAAACAGTCATCCTCATGGAGGAGGAGGGAGGCATGAACAAATTGGGGATTCTGTTAGGACATAGAGGGGAGGGAATGAGGGCTGGGTGGGCAGCCAATAATAGTGACTAGAGACAGTGGTCCCCTCCTTCAAGGAGCTTACAGTCTAGGGAAACAGAATAGTAAACAAGGAGACAGACCAATATACCATTTACACTTCCGTCTGAGCTGTGCAGGAGGGAGGCAGAGTTTGGTGCCTCTCCTTCAGACGGTGCGTCAGGGAAGTCCTCTTGGAGCTGACATCAGCCAACCATGTTGGGTAGAAGGGAGAATGTGTTCCAGGCAGAGAAGGGAGGCAACACAGTCCCTAGGAGGGACAGGAGGGACTGAAGGGAATGGGGGAGGCCAGGAAGTAGCAAGCAAGGTGAGTGGCTTGAGTTGAAGTCAGAGATTTAGGCTGAGTCAAGTCATGCAGGGTTTTAGAGGCCACAGAAAGGAGTTTGGGTTTTATTCAAAATCAGTGGAAAGCCAGTGTAGGGCTTTTTGAAATGGGTGTGACACGGTTAATGTTTTATTTTTTAAAAGTCCTGCTGGCTGCTCAGAGGATGGCTTTGTGAAAGCTCACAGAACAATTGGAAGGTCACTGTGATGATCACTTATATCACCTAGACAGGTGGGGGTGGCAGGGACTCAGTGGTGTCAGTGGAAATGGAGAGGAGAGAGCTTTTGTGGAGATGGGATCTGTAGGACTTGCCAGGTGTGTGCTAGCTCCATTCCCATGGCCTCTCTTGTCCAGTCTTCTCTATACACCTTGATAGTCATTTTTTTTTAAATCAACTATTATATCCCCTCAGCATAAGAAAGTTCTGAGGAGTGGGCTGCACTGGGTCCCAGCATTTAGCTGAGCCAGAGTAGGGAGGAGCAGGACAGCTGGATTCTGGGGTGAGTGGGCAGGACCAACTCAATTAGCATTTCACTGGGATTGTTTTCCTCGATGAAGCTTTTGTTTTTGACGGTGATATTTTGAGAACTGCTGTGTGGGAATATCTTAGTTGTGTAGAGCAAAGCCATCTCTACATCTACATTTTCTTGTTTAACACATGGCTGTCTTTATAATGAGTGCCTTCTTTATGTGGGGTTATCAGAGTAACTCTGAATCTATTTTACAGCTAAATTAATGATGTCCAGGAAACATTTATTTGGCTCCCTTTCTATTTATAATATTGTTACCAGCTAATTGCCTTTGAGTATTCCTACTTATAGGGTCCTTTGTGCCAGTTAAAATCTGCCCCATGTAGGTGAATCCCTAATGCCACTCAGGGCTACTCAGTCACTTGGGAAGTTTCTCTTCTTGCATTAACAAGAGCAATCATGAAAATATACACCAGGAAAAAAGGATCAGCTTGAGACAACACCTAAAAAATAAAATGTGTATTTTTCCGATTATAAAAATAACATTTTCATTGCAGAAAATTTGGAAAAGACAGAAAAGCATAAAGAAAGGTGGCTCACATGTCTTCTACCCGGAGACATCCCACATTCAATTTTACTGCTTTTCTTTACAAGTGTTTTTTATGCCTTCTTAAATAATTGAGTTCATACAGTCAGTATCATTTTTCTTCCTTTTCTCATGCAGTTATATGGACTTTCCTCACACTGTGAGATATTATGTGTAAATAATCAGCTATAAATGGTTACATAATTCCTCTGCTTGAATTTGCCTTACCTTACCACACTTTATTTAACTGCGCCCCTCTTGGTGGTGGTTTTGTTTGTTTGTTTTGCCTTTTTTTTTTTTTTTTGAGAGACAGGGTCTTGCTCTGTCGCCCAGGCTGGAGTGCACAATCTCCGCTCACTGCAATCTCCGCCTCCTGGATTCAAGCAATTCTCCTGTCTCAGCCTCCCAAATAACTGGGATTACAGGCATACCACCACACCTGGCTAACTTTTTGTATTTTTAGTAGAGACAGGTTTTCACCATGTTGGCCAGGCTAGTCTTAAACTCTTGACCTGAAGTGATCCACCCATCTCGACCTCCCAGAGTGCTGGGATTACAGGAGTAAGCCACCACACTTGACCCACCCCCTCCTGTTTAAATTCTTGTTGTTGTGAACAGTTTGATACTTAAAGACTCACTGGATTTTAGAGTTTTTCCTTAAACTAAACTCCCAGCAGTTTCAGTTCTGGATTAAAGGATATGATTATTTTTAAGGTTCTTGAGACACTTGACAAGTTACATTTCATAAATGTTTTACTATTGCCCATTCTTTTTTTGTTGTTGGGGATGAGGGAACGGAGTCTTGCTCTGTTGCCCAGGCTGGAATGCAGTGGCGCATTTTCAGCTCACTGCACCCTCCGCCTCCCAGGTTCAAGTGATTCTCCTGCCTCAGCCTCCCAAGTAGCTGGGACTATAGGCACACACCACCATGCCCAGCTACGTTTTGTATTTTTAGTAGAGACGGGGTTTCACCATGTTGGCCAGGATCTCTTGATCTCCTAACCCTGTGATCTGCCCATCTCGGCCTCCCAAAGTGCTGGGAATACAGGCATGAGCCACGGCACCTGGCCTACAAATTCATAAGAATGAAATTGTCCATTCTTATTCACATTCCATGGATGGCCACCCTGGCTACAACTAGGAATTTTTCTTTTTTTATATTTGCTAATTTAGTGGACAAAGAGAAGTGAATTATATTTTAATTTTCATTTGATTGATTACTAGTGACACTGAACTGTTGTTCATGTTTATTCACCAGGTGTTTGTTTTTTCATTATGAACCCTGACACTTCTCTACTGGGCTCTCAGTGTTTTTTTATTTTTATTTACATAAGCTCTTTATATTTTTTTTAGTATTAACCTTCTTATAAAATTGTAGCAAATATATTTTTCTGGACTGGGATTCCCCACCCAAGCCCAAATACACACAAAAGTACAGAGTACACCCCCACCCGCCGCATACCCCTCACACAGCTTCAGCCATTGACATTTTGTCATATTTGTTTAATTTGTTTTCTACCCTACTCTCCCCCAACATATATATATAATTGAGACAGAGACTTGCTCTGTCTCCCAGAGTGGAGTGCAGTGGTGTGATCATGGCTCACTGCAACCTCGACCTCCCAGGCTCAGGTGATCCTCCCACCTCAGCCTCCCAGGTAGCTGGGACTATAGGTATACACCACCACACCTGGCTGATCTTTGTATTTTTTTGTAGAGACGGGGTTCCCCCATGTTGCCCAGGCTGGTCTCAAGCTTCTGGGCTCAGGGATCCACCCACCTCACTTCTGGGCTCAAGGGATCCACCCGCCTCAGCCTCCCAAAGGGCTGGTAGTACAGGCATGAGCCACCACACCTGGCCACTCCTCACTTTTTTTGCTGGAATATTTTAAGAACAATTTAGGTATTTCATTTCATCCTTAAGTTATATTAGTAAGTGTCTCTAAAAAATAAAAATGTAACATTTTATTTTTCCTTCAACTTTTCATTTAAAAAAATTCAAACCTATGGAAAAGTTAAAATAATAGTACAAAGAATACCTACTTGCCCTTCACCTATGTTCACTGATAATTAATGTTTTACATATGTGCATTATATTTCTAAATATATGCACACTATGCCTTTTGTTTTTGTTTTCACTTTGTTTATTTTTGCAGAACCATTTTAAAGTAAGTTATGACACTTCACTCCTAAATATTTCAGCCTGTGTCTTCTAAGAAGACAGGACATTCTCTGTCCTAATCATAAAGCCATTATCATTCTCAAGATATTTGGCATTAATACAATACTATTATCTAATGAAAATATTGCTTTTAATGCAAAAAACGCAGTTACTTTTACACCAACCTAATAGATAATCTGTAATCTACATTCTGTTTCCCCATTTGACTCCTAAATAACTTTTCTAATCATCTTTCTTTTTTAATATACTTGGGCTCAAATCGAGGATCACACGTTACCTTTGGTTGTTATGTCTCTTCGTACCCTTCCATTTAGGATAGCCTCTCTTGCTTTTTGTCATATGTTGGTCTTTTAAGACTTTAAAAAAGTGATATTTAGAAATCCTCAGTGCACCATTCAAGGTCTGATAAGCATGATGGGTCCATGACCCAAACAGGTACCTTAGTCACCCGCCTTAGGCTGAGACACCCCATGCTAGGTGTCATGGTCACACACACACACACACACACACACACACACACACACACACCCCTCTGAAAATAGAACCCTACCTTCCCCAACCTTTCCAGTGACTTTTAGAATTGGGAGAAAATTCTGTTTTTAATAATCTGGTGACCAGCACCTTGCAAACAGTTAAGGCTTTGGGGATCCATGTTGGGCAGGCTCCGGTGAGGAGGGGGAGAAAGGTTTTAAGTTCTCATTTAAGATCTACCTCAAGCAGACATCACAGTGGGCAGTGCAGGACATGATCAACAAGGGTATGTCACACTGTCCTGCACAGTCATTTTTCTGTTAGTTGCAGTCAGTCCAGCTGGATTGACCATCCCAGCCTGTCTGGTTAGCTGCTTCCTGTCAGTCATAGAGGGCAAGGTTTGGTATGATGCTGTCTTTGGGCCCAGAACAGGGCAGCATCAACCCAAAGCGGTGCTTCCAGTCCCTCTTTGGTCCTCAGTGCCTCCAACAGGGAAAGGACAAGATGGATTGGATGACACCCAGGGGCTCCTCCCACTCTGACGTCCTCAGACCCCGGGCCTCCGTCGGCCCACTTAGTAACCAGGGAAAGAGGTGTCGATCTCAACCGAGAAAATTAAAGGATCGCACTCAAGTCTGTAGAGAAAATTCCAGTACCTCAGTTCTGTGGGATCTCACCTGTCCTCTGGGACCCACCCTAAAAAGTGTTTCCTACTTGAAAGTTTGAGTAGCATGCATCCAATGTATAGAGAGGTCTTAGAAACATCTTTTATCACAGTGAGTTAGTGGGAGGCTGGGGCTTCCAATCTCAGTGTCTGGCTCTGAAGCCTGAGCTCCTTTCAGTGTGCCAGGCTGATTCTCGTGCAGGTGTGGGGTAAACAAAGAGGACCAGGCTGCCCTGAGAATCGGAGTCAACAGAGGAGCCCTTCCTCCCAGAGGTCAGGCCACAGCCACATCACAGGACTCCAGAGAAGAAGGGCCAACAGGAAACAGGCCTTGAATGACATTTCAGTGGTAATAAACTTAAATGATCCACATTTCTGTAGCACATTCAGAGAAGAACTACAGGTTATGTATCTCTTTTTCTGGCTTCCAGAATTCTGAGACTGTTTTAAGATACGGTAAGATGTCTTTTACCTAAGTTGCGCATCTGTGAGGCAGACAAGCTTTCAGATACCCTCACATCTCATTGAGTTTAATCCTCACAGCAGCCCTTACGGACATGTATTATTATCCCCATTTTCCAGCTTAGGAAACTGAGACACAGAGAGGTAGAGGAATTTGGCCAAGGTCACACAGCTGTTAATGATAAAGCTAGTATTTGAACCAGTATCTGCTGACTCCAAATCTGCTCCTCCTTCACTGTCCCAAGTCACTTGCAGTTCTTTAAGGTGGCCAGCCAAACTTATGCACACTCCCACCCCCCACCTTTGGGAAGCTTCCAGTTGCATCCATGCTGCGAGGCTTCCGGCTCCTGCTTTGGGGAGGTCTGCGACGCTCCGTCAGTGCTGGCTGCGGAGTAGCCAGTGGGACCGTGCAGCAGGAGAGGAGCACTGTAAAGTGCCGCGAAGGAACTCTAGTCCCCACGATGCCGAGGAGGACACTCACCTCTCCTCATCTGAATCTCCAAGTCCAAGTCCCAGGATGCTGTTCTTGCCCGAGACCTGCATCTATAGAGGACTCAGAGCTTTCAAGTGAAGTGAGCCGAGTGCCAGCCCATTCAGTCACACCCCACTCCCATGGCCAGGGGCCACGCTCCCCCTCGAAGCCAGCACAAGGCGAGGTCCTCATGGGGCCTGGCCCTCTGCGTTCACGGAGGAAAAATGAAAGTTGCTTTATTCCCCGGCCTCTTCATATCTCCCATTATGAGGAGAGGGCTCCACAGTGAGGAGCCAGGGCTGTGATATTTCCGCTGCAGCGTGAGAGATTCATATGTTTAACTAATCAATTCTTTGGCACTGACTTCCTGGCCTGCATTTTGTTCTCTTGCCTTTGATCGCCTGTTTGCCTTTTTGCCATTCTGCTGGTTCTTGTTTGGAGCTTTTAGTTTCCAGGAACACGGTGACCTACTCGATCCTCTGTATTCTTCTCCCTCTCTCCCTTTGTCATTTTGCTCTCTGATTTTGGTTCCCCTTGTGATTGACCGCACACGGCTTCCACATGTAAGCAGAGTGGAGACCCTCAAGTCACAAGACCCTGATAACTGCTGGGCTTTGTTTTGGGAGCCAAGGGACACTGGACCACAGACAGCCCCCACCCCCAGCCAAGCCGGGCCGCAGCTCTCCTGTCTCTCCTGTCCCCACTCCAGCCTTGCCCTGCAACGTGCGGGAGCTGTTGTCGGCTGGGCACTCTGTGGTTCACAAAGCCTTCTGTAATGCTCACAGCACACTGGAAGGGAGCGGGGGTGCAAATACTAGCATCAGTCACATTTTTCAGTGGGAGAAACTGAGGAGTGGAAATATGAGATGATTTTCCTGGCATTCAGAGCTCATAAGTGCCCGAGCTGGGACCAGAAGCTGGGCCTGCCGGGAAGCTCTACTGCACTGCTGCTATGGTCGTCAGTTGACTGCTGACTTCACCCATCCTCAGCCAGCATTGACCGAGCAGCTGCTCTGTCCTCAGCCTTGTGCTGGGGATGAGACAGGCATTCCAAGTTGAATCGGACATGCTTCTTGTTCCCAGCACAGTCTAGTCCCGTGCAGCACGCAGCTGCAGTGTGCGCTGTGGCAGCCGGTACTTCCTGAGCACTGACTGTGCCTGACGTGGCGCCTAGCACTTCACCTGTGTGAGCCCTCAAGACAGTGAAGTAGCTTCCCCAAAGCCACCCTTCTGATGCCAGAGCCAGGCCTGGAGCCCAGGTTCGACAGCCTCAGACAGCTGAGCTCTTAAACTGAAGAGTCACCTGCATAGGACTGTGGAAACATGGCAGAAGTCCCTACCCGGAGAGGGCCTCTGGGAAGGCTTCCTAGGAGTGAGGATATTTGGAGCCTTGAGGGATGTGTAGGGGTTTGGCGATCAGAAGGAGAGGAATGTAGCCGGCCCTCGGCACAGCCTGCTTTTGGGGCTGTCTGAGGTCACAGTGTTTTCCTAAGCAACATTTTGCATCTGAGAATCCCAAGACTGGAAGGATTTTATGGGCTTATTGCCTGTTGCATGCCCGAGTCTCCCCCCACAGTATCCTCCCATGAGGCTTTCCAGCTTCTCTTACTTACCTCTGGTGCCAGGGGAGATTACTGCCTTCTGAAGCAGCCTGTTCCATCTTTAAAATGCTCCTGTTTTTAGGCATCTCTTTCTAGTTTAGTGTAAAGCATCCCCTGTCTTCTCCCCCACCTTCCATGCTGGGAAAGCCTCAGGGCCGCATCTCCTATCCTTGGAAGCAGTGCATACTTTTGGCTGAACTGTGAGCAGGAACTGAGGCTTCTTGCATTTCTAGCTGGAGAGTGGCATGGCAGGGGATGGCCTGCAGTATGGAGTCCAAAAGGCCTGGGGCGCATCTCACTCTACCAGTTTTGCTGTATGCCCTCATACAGGTCACTTTCCTCCTCCAAACTTCTCAACCTGTAGAATGGAAATACCAGTCCCTACTCTGCCTATCTCATGTGACTGCCATTCACAAAAAATGGCAGGTGCATACATGGCTGCTTAAAATGGAAAGTGCCACACAAACGTTTCCCCTCCGTATCCTGTTGTGATGGGACACAGATAGGGATGTGTCCATGCGCGCTCACACTGACCATTCCCTTTATTTCCCTTTATCAGCTGAGTTCATGTGACTGCATAACATGTATAAAGATGTAGTCAGCAAGTTCAGTCCACTTGCCTGGACACCCACTCTGCGTCTGGCTCTGGGGTAATACAAGGAGCATGAGGATCAATAAGAGGTCGTCTCTGCCTTTGAGGAGCTTCAGGGTAGTGAGAGATGAGGAGGAGGTTGTGTGGCAACTTTGTTTTCCTGGGCTACAGCAGAGAGGTGGGAAGGTATGACTCACAGGACAGGCAGCACTCCTGGGTATGGCGGGCAGTGCAGTCTCAGAGGACATTACTCTGTATTTTTGAGTCAAGTCTTTGAAGGAGACAACTTTACTGGTCCAGGAGAGGAATGACAAGGCATGAGGAGGCAGAGATGGCTGTTGACACCCTACAGATAGGTTCAGGTTCATCTGAGATAGGCGACTTCTCAGAAGTAAGAGGGAGATAGAGGCATTGGAGATGACCCTGGTCATAGAATCCAACAAGTCAGTGAGTGGAGATTTCCTTACCTGAGGTCAAGAATGCAGCAGGCTAAAGGGTGGGGAAAGAAGGGTTCAGGATTGGAGTGCGGAGTTTGAGAAACATGGGTCCTCTGAGTGTAGGCATCCAGCATGCAACCAATAGAACAGGTCTTGGAGTTCAGGAGGACGGTCTGGCCTGGAGCTGGAGAATTGGAAAGCTCTCATGTCATGTTGGCTCTTCTGTAACTGGAGGGACTTGCTTGGTGCCACCGAAGAGTAGTAAAGGACTGAAAATGCAAGTGAACTTTCTTGCATGTTCACTGGAGGTGTGCCATCCATCTGCAACCGAAGAGAAGGCTCAAAATTAAGGCCATAAAGGAAGATGGTGCAAGAGCACCTCCCTGGTGTAAGACACTGTGCTACATGACCCCCTAATGCTCCCAGCAGCCCTTGCCACTGTTTCTCCGCCCACCTTTCCGAACCTGAGGTTCAGACAGGCTTAGTCAGCTAGCAGGTGGCAATTTAGAAGATAGACCTATCTGACTCCCCCAGCTGTCCAGGAAAGCCAGGTGTCCCATCTTGTGCTTTCTGTTGGTGAGAACCTCTCCTACAGAGTCTCGTTTGCCTCACTTCTCTGCCCTCAGAGCCAAACTGTCCACAGTACATTCATTATCATGACCCGTCTTAATTTTGCAGATGCTCTGTGTGTGCTGGCTTGCGTTCGAGTGTGAGGATGATTAGGTGAGCCATCCCTTTAAGACAGTTCCCCTGTATCAGATCAAGCAGATGCACCAGGGTCTCTTCCCCTCTCTTTCCTTCCTTCTTCATTTCATGTTCCATTCCTTCACAGTGCCTTCTGGAGGCTGATTATGTATTGTGACGTAAACGTGCATTTTGTAAGTCATAATTTTATTTTGTATTTAAATAAACTGTGTGCACACAGAGTGTGAGATATTTGGAGGACACAGCCGGGTATACTCTGCTGTGAATTCCTCTGGCTTCAATGTTCTTTTCAAGTTTGAAAATGTGTTAGGAAAAAGACAACATTATGATAATTGGAAGTTCAGTATATCTGTCTTTTTCCTCTATTCTTTTATACTTTTTTTTTAGATACAATTAACACTTCACACTTTACCTGATCTCTCCTCAGTTACCTTTGACACTTCCTGGATATTTATTTAGATGTTCATGCCACCTTCACTTTGAACTCTGTGGTTACGAGAATCAATAACTTTTAAAACAAGCATTTTTCCTCACTGAAGATGTGCAATTAGCAAATTACATACATGTGGATGTCCACTTGTCTTTTTTTATTTGTCAAAAGATCATGGCACAATTATAAGCATATTGTAAAGAAAAGCGACTGTCATCAAATCAAAATACCTGCTGTGAAGTTGCAGAAACAGCTCATTTTTTTACAGTTTCTAGACCAGAGCATTTCACAGAAGATAGGAAAATGCATAGAGAAGTCTTCCTGAGTGTCGTCTTAGAATTTACAAACCATGAATAATGCATTTAATTTAAAATGGCTATACTTTCTGTAAGCATGTATGAATGCAAATTGCAAAGACAGTGGAGTTTGACTTGTCCTATCAGGTGCAGACAATATGATCCCATTGTCATCACCAAAAATGCAAGTAAAAAATGTGCTTTTTGCCGAAACTTCTGCTACTTTTCCAGTTTCATTTTAGGAGCCTTGTCTGGTATAACACTGGCTCTGGACTTCCTAAGTGTAGCTGAGGCGGTGTTTTCTTGATTAGTTCCGTCTCTCTTTGCCTGTGTTATTTGGGAGCTGTCAGATAATGTCATCATTAACCCATCGCCGACGTGCTTGAAAAGAATACTGAAACTCTGGATGGATTTTGATGCTAGAACTTGAAAGAAAAAAAGCAAGTTGTTTCCGAGTCAGTGCATTTTAAGAGGAACTGAATAAAGCCAAATCAAGCTTCACAGTAGCAATAGAAACTGTCTTTTGACTCTCTGAACACTAGTAGTTTGAAGACAAAAATTTTCACTTTATTTATTTTTATTTTTATTTTTTTGAGACAAGTTCTCACTCCTGTTGCCCAGGCTGCAGTGCGGTGGCATGATCATGGCTCACTACAGCCTCAGCCTCCCAAGTAGCTGAGGACTGCAGGAGTCTGCAACCATGCCTGGCTAATTTTTTTTTTTTTTTTTTTTTTAATAGAGATGAGGATCCCACTCTGTTGCCCAGACCGGTCCCCAACTCCTGATTTCAAGTGATCCACCCGCCTTGGCCTCCCAAAGTGTGGGGATTACAGGTGTAAGCCACTCCACCTGGCAAAAATTAATTTTTATGTTAATATTTTCTGCTTTAATTCACATGGAAGGGGAGAACTTGTAATCTCACGTATTTCGAATGGCTCTCAGCCTAGAACCTTGCACATAACCGTCTAATGAATGGGTTTGTCTGCTCATTGTAACTATTGTTATCCTCAGTGATAATAAAGATGCAAATTTTAAAATTCGGATCATTTACTACATGAGATGACGTAGGTCATCCCTTTGTAGATAATAAGATCTATTTAGAATTCCCTTTTGGACGGAAGTTCTAGATCTCATAAGGAAAACAGTAGTGGTTGCAAATTTGTTCCTCTTAGTGCAGTTACCCATGTAAAAATACTATGTTTCATTGCTTTTCTTTCTTTCTTTTATTTTTTTATTTTTTGAGACAGAGTCTGTTGCCCAGGCTGGAGTACAGTGGTACAATTTCAGCTCACTGCAACCTCCATCTCCCAGATTCAAGCTATTCTCATGCCTCAGCCTCCTATGTAGCTGAGATTACAGACAGGCATGTGCTGCCATGCCCAGCTAATTTTTTTTTTTTAAGTAGAAATGGGGTTTCACCATGTTGGCCAGGCTGGTCTCAAACTTCTGACCTCAAGTGATCTGCCTGCCTCACTGTCCCAAAGTGCTGGGATTATAGGCGTGAGCCACCACGAACAGCCTTTTTTTGAAAGAACATATGGAAATTTTGAGCCATCTCTGGGTTCTGAAGCTTGAATATGTGTTTATTGTGTTTGCCCTCAAAGCAACATGTTTTAGTGGAAAGAATCCTTGACTTAAGACAAACCTGGGTTCAACCCTACTCCTGTGCCTTTCTGGCTATGTGACCCTGTACAGGTAACTTAACCTTTCTGAGCCTATTTCCTCATTTGTGAAATAGTTCATGATTACCCTGATCTCTGTAAGTTATGAGGATAAATGTGGCAAACACTTATTAATAATCATAATAACAAAAATTCTTAAATAGTGCTTACTCTGTGCTGGGAACTAATGGAACTAATTAAAGCACTTTATACATATTACTCATTTAATCCTCACAACCACCCTGTGACGGCAACACTATTTCTTCTATTGTGCAGATGAAAAAAACTAAAGCACAGAAAAGTTAAGCGATTTGCCCAAGGTAACACAGCTAGGAAATGTTAAGGTCAGAATTCTAAGGCAAAATGTCTAGCCCCAAAGTCCTTGCTCTTAATCACCATAGTGTGCGGGCTCTCGGAGGTGCCTGGTGAATGCTTGTCATCTCTGGACACTTGTGGCTCAGGCGCATGAAGGAGGCACACTCATTCACGTTGAACAGCAGTGACACAGAGGATGGCATTCCTAGCCTGTTCCTCTTGATCACAGGGCGCTTGTCTAAGGGAAACCACGTTGTTGGAGAGAAGAAATAGCATCTCTGACCCAAGGCCATCCAAGAGCCTCATGTCGCTGGGGGATCTTTAAATATTCTATTTCTAAATTTCAAAGCTAGTTTGGGCTATATTTACAACATTTAACATACAAAAAATCGTTGGGAAAGTGGGCTTTTAAGTGGAACGGTTGTGTAATGGAATATTTCACGTTCCGGTTCAGCCATAAAGCTCAGGGCTGATAAACAAAGCATCTGAAGCCAAATGGCTCCTCATCTGACCCCAATTAAAATAAAGATTTCATTCCATTCTGTCCTGACAGAGAGGAACATATTGTTGCCTTTAAGGGAGTTTGGTTTAGTTAATGAAAGAATTTTATTTCATTTTCCCCCCCCCAAATACAATATCTAATTAAATAAGATTCAATTTCTTAGGACTTCTAGTAGGGATATGTTAACTCTTTTAAAGCTGTGTTGCCTACATGCCTCAATATGTAGAGGGTACTCGCAAATCTCACTTCACAATCCATTGTTTAAAGAAATAAGCCCCAGGGCATTTTAAAGACAAACATTATCTTCTCCAAGGTATATCTGTTTACATCTCCACTATAGCAACCTGTGTATGTAAGTAAGCAGCACGGACTCTGTACGAAACATCACATATTTACAGAAAGCCCCATTTCCTAGAAGCATTTGTGCTTGTACATATTGTAATTTACCAATCACCATAGATCTGTCCATAAAGAATATCTCACACAGGGAGTTGTAGCCGCTAAAATATGTTAGGTAACATAAGTTGGATATTGATGCCAAATTATCACAGAGTTCCTTCAGAGTTGTCTTGGAAAAATATGTGACTGTCTAAGACTCATCATTTAACATTAAGAGTGAACGCCCGCGAAGCTCTTCTTTTGCAAGGGGGATAGGTTCTTGTGTTATGCTGTCGTCACTTTCTTAAAGCCTTTTCTGTATGTGCCACAGTTCCTCATGACTCTTGAGTCCCTAATTACCAAGCAGAACATTTTGTTGTCATTATGGAGTTCTCTTCAGCTCAGCTAGGCATGGGGAGGTGGTTGGATTGTGAGGCCCTGATCGGTCACCTCCATGCCCCTGAGGAATCACCTGGGTAGTCCACGGAGCTGCAGGGAACCAGTGGCCTGGGCATCAGGAGCGCTGACCCTGCCTGAGCCCCTCCCTTCTCTGGGTTTCAGGTTTTTTCATCTTTAAAATGACAGCACGAGGTCAGCAGGTCTCTGAAGGCCTATGACTCTGCCTCCCTCAGATTCTGTATTCAGTAGAGCATAAAGTACATGATGTTCTGAAATCCACTAAGAATTTGTAGTCAGATGCTAAGGATTTATATTCCGAGAAATGAAAAATCTTTAAGTGTATAAAACCTAAGACATTGAAATGAGACTTAAAAACACCCTGTCATTTTCCAGTGGCTCCTTCTGACGTTTTGTGAGTATTTGGTCAATGTCATAAGCACCTGTCCTGTACAGGCCTAGTGCCAGGTATGCAAAGACAAACCATTCATGGCCCTGCCTTCTAGGAGCTTAACTCCCAGCAGGGGTGAAAAGAGAGTCAAGAAGTCATCCCTTGTTGTTAAAGTCTAACAGGATAGGGCAGGTGAGATGACGTGAGGGGCAGGTGTCCTGGAGGAGGGACTATTTTGGCTGGACTTTGAGGGGGTGAGTGCAGTTTAACCAGATGGCAAGGGCAACTCACTCCAGACTGAAATACTCAAGAATTAAACAGCACAGCCTATTGAGGCAAAGTGATGATTTCTATGCTCTTGCAACATGGAAGTGGGCTAAGAAAGAAGCAGAAAGAACAATGCAAGCAAAAAGGAAGGCTTGTGAGAAACCTCAGAATCATAGAAGTTCCTTTCAAAGGAGTATGGCCGATGTTTTTCAAACTGGTACAAATGGGTATTCTTTGACTAAAAAAGCCAAGATTCTGGAAGTATAGAAGACTCAGTTCCCCCTCTTAGAGGTACACAGGGAGCAATAAAGACCCTACAGGTCCCTCAGCCATTGCCCAGACTGAACTTTGTTTAACCCAGTGTGTCTCAAACTCATTGACCATCAAGCCCTCCTGAGGCAGAAGACCTGTCGGTGATGGGGAGATGCACCTGGAGCTCTAGTCATTAGAAACATAGGATCCAATCAGCATTTTAGAAAGATTACTCTGGCCTGTAGGAGGCGGGAAATGGGAAGGGAGGATGTCATAGTATCAGAAAGTGTCAGACATTAGACATCTGGTTGCACTTGAAGTTTTTTAGGGTACATTTCAAGGAGAATCTTCTCTGAATATAATCTCTACCTTCTCAGCGCTGATACGTGAGTTTTACATGAGTCTGATGAGCTCAAGACTGACCGGATGCTGCTATTTAACGTCATCCGGGCCGCGCGCAGTGGCTCACGCCTGGAATCCCAGCACTTTGGGAAGCAAGCCGAGGCAAGCAGATCACAAGGTCAGGAGACTGAGACCATCCTGGCTAACACAATGAAACCCCGTCTTTACTAAATATACAAAAAATTAGCCAGGCGTGGTGGCACACGCCTGTAGTCTCAGCTACTCAGGAGGCTGAGGCACGAGAATTGCTTGAACCCAGGAGGCAGAGTGAGCCAAGATCACGCCATTGCACTCTACCCTGGGCAACAGAGTGAGACTCCATCTCAAAAAAAAAAAAAAAAAAAGTCATCTGCCTGTCAGCCTTTCAAGAGCCCATAGATAGCATTGGTGGCTGATACAGGAATGGGCTCAGTGTTAAGGGGTTGCAGGCAGAAGATGAAGACTGATGTTCGTGGTTTCCGTGGCTCCTTGAAGCCATTTGTTGAGGGCCTCCCAGTGCCGGGGGCTGTGCAAAGTGCTCTCCTATACACTCCCAGCTATTCGTTGAAACCATCTAAAAAGATACTGCTGTTGTTCCACTTTGATGAGTAAGGAGACAGAGGCATAGAGAGAGTAGCTGAGTATCCCAAGGTCACATGGCTGATATTCAGGTTTCAAATCCATCTGACTAACTCCTTAGTCCATCATCTGAACACTGCGCTTCTGTAGCTAGCTTGCTGTAGATAATCTCCATCTCAGAGCACTGACCATCTGCCAGCTGTTATGCGAAGTTCCTGACATAACGTTATTTAATGTGCTCTCCCCAAAAGGCCTGTGAGGTGAGTGGTATTATCCCTACTTAAATGAGGAGCAAACTAAGGCGTCATCAAGTAGTCATGGTCACAGCTAGATGTCGCAAAGCTAGGAACTCAGCTTCAGTCTGTCTGCTCATTACTCCCCCAAAATCATTTTCAGAAGGTTGTTTATGCTGCTCAGAAATGTTTCTCTGTAACCTTGTTAGAAAGGTAGTGGGCTCAAAATGAGTCAAGACCTAAATTTAAGACCTAAAACTATGAAAACTTGTGAAAGAAACATTGGGCAAAAGCTTCACGACGTTGGTTTAGCCGTGAGTTCTTGGC
Organism: Ateles fusciceps; assembly: GCA_036589455.1. Lineage (NCBI taxonomy): Eukaryota > Metazoa > Chordata > Mammalia > Primates > Atelidae > Ateles > Ateles fusciceps. The sequence goes on from JAZHEH010003300.1 coordinate 10,086,943, forward strand.
TATGACACCAAAGGCACAGGCCACAAAAGAAAAACTAGACAAATTGTACTTCATGAAAACTTAAAAAAATTGTCTATCAAAAGACAATGTCAACAGCATAAAAGGTAACCCACAGAACTGGAGAAAATGTTTGTAAATCATATGTCTGGTAAGGGATTAATATCCAGACTATAGAGAGAGAAACTCAGCAACAGAGGAACAAACAGCCTGATTCAATTTCATGCACACAGAATTTCAGTTTTGCAAGATGAAAAGAGTTCTGGAGATAGAAGGTGATAATGGTTACACAACAGTATGAATGTATGTAATACCACTGAACTGCCCATACACTTAAAAATAGGTAGTAAATTTTATGTTGTATGTATCTTAACACAGTTTAAAAATTAGACAAGAAAATAAATAGACAAAAGACCTGAATCGATATTTCTCCAAAGAAAATGTACAATTGGCCAATAAGCACATGAGAAGATGTTTATCACTAGTCATTCAGGAGATCAAATCAAAATGACAATGAGATGCCGTCTCATGCCCATTAAGATGGCTACCGTTAAAAATAATAGTAATAACAAGTGTTAACAAGGACTCAGAGAAATTGGAACGTGTATTAGTCGGTGTTCTCTAGTGGGACAGAACTAATAGAGATATAGATATATATAGGGGAGTTTATTAAGTATTAACTTACATTATCACAAGGTCCCACAATAGACTGTTTGCAAGCTGAGGAGCGAGGAGAGCCAGTCCAAGTACCAAAACTGAAGAACTTGGAGTCTGACATTCAAGGGCAGGAAGCATCCAGCACGAGAGAAAGATGTAGGCTGGGAAGCTAGGTCCCTCTCTCCTTTTCACGTTTTCCTGCCTGCTTTATATTCACTGGCAGCCGATTAGATGGTGCCCACCAGATTAAGGGTGGCTCTGCCTTCCCCAGCCCGCTGACTCAGACGTTCATCTCTTTTGACAACACCCCCCACAGACACACCGGATCAACACTTTGCATCCTTCAATTCAGTCAAGTTGACACTCAGTATTAACCATCACAGGACCTTTGCATATCGTTGGTACTGTTGACGGGAATGTAAAATTGTACGACTGCTGTGGGAAACAGTATGGTGGTTCCTCAAAGAACGAAAATATAGTCACCATATGATCCTGCAGTTTCACTACTAAGTATATACCCAGAGGAACTGAAAGCAGGGTCTCAAAGAGATATCTGTATACCCATGTTATATCTGGTACCCATGTTCAGAGACAACTAATCACAGTAGCTAAAATGCAGAAGCAACTGAGGTGTCATCTAGAGATGAGTGGATAACAAAATGTGGTATATACAGATAATGGAATATTACACAGCCTTAAAAGAGAGGAAATTCTGGCACATGCTACACCATGGATGAACCTGGAGGACATTATGCTAAATCAGTTTAGCCAGTCACAAAAGGACAAATAGTGTATGATTCTACATGTATGAGGAACTTAGTCAAAATCATAGAGACAGGCAGTGAATTGGTGGTTGCCGGGTGCTGGGAGGAGAGGGAAATGGAGAGTTATTATTTCATGCATACAAAATTTCAGTTTTGCAAGATGAAAAGAATTCAGGAGATAGAAGGTGATAATGGTTACACAACAGTATGAATGTATGTAATACCACTGAACTGCCCATACACTTAAAAATAGTAGGTAGTAAATTTTATGTTGTATGTATCTTAACACAGTTTTAAAAAGTAGACAAAAAAATAAAGTGAGTAGACTTATTTTTTTTTTTCGATGGAGTCTCGTCTTGTTGCCCAGGCTGGAGTGCAATGGCGGGATCTCAGCTCACCGCAAATTCCACCTTCCGGGTTCAAATGATTCTTCTGCCTCAGCCTCCCGAGTAGCTGGGATTACAGGTGCCCGCCACCATGCCCAGCTAATTTTTTGTATTTTTAGTAGAGATGGGGTTTGACTATGTTGGCCAGGCTGGTCTCAAACTCCTATCCTCAGGCGATCCACCCGCCTCAGCCTCCCAAAGTGCTGGGATTACAGGTGTGAGCCACTGCGCCCTGCCAGTAAACATGATTTTTGATGCAGCAACCCTCTAGCATTGCTTGCTCTGAGCTAAGTTGAACCTACTGGTTAGATCCTGCCCTCAATACTGGAGATAGGACACCCAGATTTGAGTATGGTTCTGTCTTTGTGTGACAGCGTTTTTGCATTAAATTCATTGTGTGTTACTGAGCCCCTACGCTCACCCTGGCACTGAGCTGGAAACACAGATGAACAGAACACTGTTTTTGCCCTTCATGTTAAGTGGGAGAGGCATGTGGAGAACTCTCAATGCAGTGTGTTAAGTGCAAATAGAAGCCTGTTCAAGTGACCCAGAAGAGAGAGAGATTAACTCCACTTGAGAGAGCAGGATAGGCTTCACAGGTGATACATCAACAGCAGGTTTTCAGGGATGAGTAGGAGTTTATAGAACAAACAATGAAAGGGGAAGATGTCTGACAAGTTCATTTTTCTTTTCTGGACTGAATGTTGATGATTCACTTCAGAACAGCAGCAGAACACATTGAGAACTTGAAATTGGTACCCTTGTTGCCTCGGTTTACTTGTAAGAAAAGTCTAATTCCACCCTATCTGCCAAGCTGATGTGATTGGAATCCTGAGACATGGTGGTCTATGAAGGGCTTTTGTGTCTGTCTTCTCTGAACAGCATTTACAAATGTTTGTTCATTTTGAGACAAAGATCATGGTCTATCCAGGTGGCCTGCTTCATTTAGAATACTTCAAATGATGGAACCTGGGAAAAAAAATAAGTGAATTTTTAGACTTTTTTAACTTTTATTTTAGGTTCGGGGGTATCTGTGAAAGTTTGTTGCACAGTTTATTTCATCACCCAGGTATTAAGCCCAGTACTCACTAGTTATCTTTTAGGTAGTCATTAAACCCCATGTAGACTGAGTAGCCCAAAGGAGTATGGGGCTTTCCTTTGCCCTGTGTGAAGGGAGCCCACGCTTCCTTGCTCATCGATTCATTTGGCAGTGGCAGGATACTCGCTATGTGCTGGGTGCCCAGGGTACAGAGAGAGGAGGACCAGATCCTGCTTGCCAGGGGCACATAGACAGGTAGAGGAGTCAGGAGTGTTTGCTGTAAGTCAGAAGAGCTGGGGAACAGCCAGCTCAGCCAGCAGAGAAGTTGCTCAGCAGCACCTCCCTGAAAGATGTCTGAGCTGAGCCTTGGAGGATGAATTGCCAAAATTGCCAACATCACCACCGCTCTCATAACCATCCCCCCATAAGCAGGAGAAAATGGTGGTTAAGTGCGTGGGTTTGGCAGTTAATTGGTGATCTTGGACAGGCTCTTCTGTTGGTCAGCATGCTGGTAATCTCGGACAAGCTCTGCTCTTCATACAAGTTACTTTACTGCCCTGGGCCTCCTCAGTAAGACAGAACTAAGAATTCCTTTCCCACAGGATGGTCATGAAGACTAAATGAGAGAATGCGTATAAAGTTAGTCTGTGCCGAGCGCACATAATAGGGACCCTGTAAATGTGAAGTGTCCCTCCGTTTTTCCCACCCTCCTATGTTGTACAGAACTCTTCTTTATAATTAGAATTCCCCCAGTGGCTATTTCACCCAAGGCTTTACATATTTAAGCTATCTCTTGGTTGTTAGCATGGAAATTCTTCTATTACAAGTGTCTTTCTGACACGAGCCCTAAAATTGCACATATCTTTCTTCCTCCCCCTGTGCATCTCCACACACACTCGTAAGGCTCCTTGCACAGTAATTACAACCTTTCTCTCTCCTGGCATGGGTCTGGGTTGATGAAGCAACTGCTACTTTTGTGGCTTTGCTTATAAAATCAGTGTCCCATTTCCTAAGGCTTGAGCCTTACTTGAGGAATAGAATGATGGATTTTTTTTTTAGGTGGAAGAGAGATTGGACTGTGGAAATAAAACTAGAAATAGCCTGTATTTCTATGGTGAAACGTAGAAGATAGATGAATATAGATCTAACGTAGTTTTCTGAGTTGAAATAATGCCCATAAGCCTCTTCTATGCTACTGATAGGAGTGTTGAAGTCACTTAACAGTTTACGTCAAGAGTCTTAGAAATGGCGAGGCACAGAGACCCATGCCCTTCTATCCCAGCGCTTTGGGAAGCTGAGGCAGAAGGATCGCTGGAGGCCAGGAGTTCGATACCAGCCTGGTCAACATAGTGAGAACCCATCTCTATAAAAATTAAAAAGAAAAAATTAGCTGGACGTGGTGGTGTATATCTGTAGTCCCAACTACTTGGGGAGCTGAGCTAGGAGGATCCCTTGAGCCCAGGAGTTTGAGGCTTCAGCAATTCATGATCATGCCACACTATACTCCAGCAGCCTGGGTGACAGAGTGGGACCTCATCTCTTAAAAAAAAAAAAAAAAAGAGAGAGAGAGCCTTACAGTTGTTCATGCTCTGTCAGCTTCAGGAAGCATTTCCTGAGCCACCACCCTGTGCCTGGCCCTGTGTCGGGCAATCATCCCTAAGTTCTAAATGTGCACACTTGAGTAAAGAAGTCAGCTGTAGATGCAGACACTTCCTACACAGCGTGGCTAGTGCTGCCCTAGTGGGGGTTATGGAGCCCCACGGAAGACATCAAACTCAGCCTGAGACAGGGACATCTGGGCTCGTGTTAACAGTTGTCACTAAAAGAAAATCCGTGGAGGGACCCAGTCACAGAGGTAAGCAGCAGTGGTGTTGTATGGCTGGAACATACCAGGGGACATAGGGAGTGGTAGGAGACAGTGCTGGAGGAACAGACAGGGTCCAGATTTTGGGAAGCCCAGATAAATGCACATTCTGGTCCAGTGGGCAGTCTCACCAGCAAGTTTGATTTCGGCACTGTGCAAGCAGCCCCACGAAGACAGTTCCCACCAAGGGCACTCGCAGCACACAGGCTGCGGTTCTCCCCCATGTGCACCAGCGCATCAATAACAGTGTCCTAATAGCAGCTTCTAATTAAATTGTATCACAGTCCTGAATGCACCGCTGACCCATGCACTCTTCCAAGTGGGTCCGATTCACAGGACATTTTCGCAGTTCTGCAGATTTAAAGAGATATTTATTCTCATTTCTGCCTTCCCAGTCCAGCAGAAGTTCTAATTTGTGGACGGCAGCTTTGGTAATTAACAAAGTGTGTCCTGTGAAGGGAAGCAGGGAAACTTAGGACTGGGGAGTCTCGCTTTGGGTATTTATACGCTTAGGTTGTAAATACCAGTGAAATCTTTGAAATGAAGACCTATCTGTGTTAAAAATAAAAATAAAAACCTGTACCATGTATGTCCTGTTCAAAATCACTTGCCAGAGCCGAGTTATTTGAACTGTGACTAGTACTTAATTTTAGCTACTTGTTTGTTAAAAGTGCCAGGAAAAGCAGTGAGACTTGCAGATCTGTAACTCTGCTTTTTTGGAAGCGATGACAGTGCTCCTCCGAAGTTTGTTTCTTACCTTTGCACCTTTGAACAATTGATTTGGATCAGAAACATTACACCCAGCATTTACTTTGACATCCCTGAGTACAAACAGTCATTTTAATGGTTTTTTTAAAAACAAAATCATGACAGGGACATCAATCCTTTGCCTGGTGTATGAAGGCCTGGTATATTAATTGGCTGTCAGATTCTGAAGAAATAATGGATTAATGTGCTTGATCGTAACGCTCTGTTCAGAGACTGAAGTTTGATCCTGATGTCCCCAGCCTCTCTGCTTAATGCAATTACAGATATGCATTCAGGACATTTGAGTGGATTGCATTTCATTAATATGATTTGAGCGGACAACATTAGGCTGCTGTCGGGTCCTCTCTGACAGCTAATTACTAGAATGAAGCGTGTATACCGCTAAGGAACAATGGTGCCCTTATTGGGGCCATTATAACAATAGAAAAATAGTGCTTTAAAATACTTGGATAGTTACTTTCCGTACATGTCGTGGGCCATAAAGATAGCTGAGTGTGGGAAGTTAGGAGAAAAGAGATGGACAAGAACTGGAGAAGTCTGTAACAGCAGGGTTCTTGCTTGTCTTTAAAAGAATGTAACAATCCAACCTACTATCCTTCTGAAGGAATTGAGAAATCCCTTGCTTAATATTGATCTGTGTGTTCTCTTAAGATGTGGAAGTATCATGGGGTGTGACCACACAGACCTGATATTTTGCTCACTCCTCTTTGCCTGCCCGCTCCTCCCCCAGATGTCTTTCATCCTGGAGAAAGTGGCTATTTGTAACACCCACGATTTATTAAATGTTTCCTTTGAGGAGGAAAGCAGGCCTTTGATTTGTGGTATTGTGACTCGGCCACATGGGCCATTTGAATGTCTACCCAAGGCGGGAAGAGCTGCATGTGTTAATGAAAGCTCATCCTCTCGGAGCTATTCCTAATAGCTCTCAGATTCCTGGATTTACTGAGACCGTGCGCTCAACGCGTTCATTTGGCTCCCCAGTGCCCAGCGCTACTGGCTGCTAGTGATAAAGAGGTGAATAAAGCATGGCTCCTTGTCCCCGAACTCCTCAAGCCCTGTGAGGGAAACAGACATTAAAGAGAGAGAGAGAGACAGACAGACAGACAATGATGGGTCCTAATAGTAGACATACAAGAGAAGTACGAAAGGCCGGGCGTGGTGGTTCACCCCTGTATTCTCAGCACTTTGAGAGGCTGAGGCGGGCGGATCACCTGAGGTCAAGAGTTCAAGACCAGCCTGGGCAACATGGTGAAACCCCGTCTCTACTAAAAACAGAAAAATTAGCCAGGCATGGTGGCGCATACCTGTAATCCCAGCTACTCAGGAGGCTGAGGCATGAGAATCACTTGAACCTGGGAGGCAGAGGTTGCAGTGAGCCAAGATCTCGCCACTGCACCCCAGCCTGGGTGACAGAGTGACACTCTGTCTCAAAAAAAAAAAAAAGGAAAATAGAGATGTACAAAAAGAAGGAAGCCTGAAGGCTTCTCAGTGGAGGAGATGACAAATGAGGCAGGTCCTAAAAGATGAATAGGAGCTTACAGAATAGTTAGAAGATAGGGTGAGGCTTCTAGGCAGAGTGGGCAGCTGTGCAGAGGCCAGGAAATGGGATCATCAGACTGTTTTCTTTAAAAGGGAGGACCTAGCTTAAAGATCCATCTGAGGACCAGACGGAAATCATATTCTTAGCTGTACTATTAAGGGTGTGTTCTGCAACCTTGAGCCACCTCTGACCAAGGCTCCTAAGGGGCTCTGGAAGACTTTGAACTGAGTATCAGGAGTCCTGGTTTCTAGTCCTCGGTCTGTTCCTTAAAAGCTACTCGAGTTCCCTAAAAGTCATTTGGCCTCAGTTGTCTCATCTATGAAACTGACGTATCCCCAACCATGCCAGTTTCATAGATGACCCAGGTTTGATCCAGGAGGGTGCAAGTGTATTTCCAGGACCCCCAGACTTCTGGGGAGTGGCAAAACCAGGAGTTAAACTCAGTTTAGGCCACCTCCAAGGCCCATGTGCTTCGCACTGCTCCAGGTTCCTTTGGACAGCCAGTGTAAAAAGTCAGTCTTATTAGCAGGTAGGAAGCTCTAGGGGATCCAGCCTTATCTTTGGCGCCTCTTCCAGCAGTGCAAAATTACATGAAAACGCCTAGCACTGAAGCAGCTGTCCTTTGAGAGACGCAGAGCCCTGCCCACTCAAAGCAATGTGCTCTGCCATTCCCCTAGGAAATGTAGAGGGCCTCTGGCTACCTGCCCAGACCTCTATTTCCCTGGGATGTAGCACCCCTGGTGCAGAGAATTCCCCCCCAGAAATCTCTGCAGAGTGTTTTTAGAGTCCTAGAAACAGATCATCCCAGCCTCTCCTGAGATGTCTGCTTTTCTTTCCAATTGCTCTCGGGAAAGAGAGCCGGAAGCTGTTGGTGAAGCGATGGGGGGTCCAAACAATGGCCCCCTGGTGCTGCAGCCTGCATGCCCTCTGCCCTGGCAGCCTCCGCCCATAGTCCCTGAGAGCGACAGTTTGTCACCCACAGCTGGGCTTCTCGGGCTGTTCTTAGTACCACTAGGGGCAAAGTGTCCAACTTTGACCCCCCAGAAATCAGATCCCTGATCTAAGCCAAATTCATTTGGGGATTAGAGGTTCACCAGACTGGATGGAACAGCTTAGGGCAGGAACTCCCTATAACAGATACTCCATGGATGTCTTCTGGATGAAGGAATATCTGGCACCTAAGAGAACTGGCAGCGGAGTAGGCATTTCTGGTGTGATGGCCCCACTCTCTGGGCACCATCAGTTGGCATCATGGCAGTTCCCACCCCCACCGAGTTTTCATCCGGACCCATTGCACCACCTGTCCTCTCACCCTCTTAGTGTTCTGAGTGATTGCCAAGGCAAGAGAAACTTGATGCTAAGCAAAATAGCAGAGAATCAATTCACAAAGAAACAGAGTCTCCCCCCCGCAACCTCCCTGGTTGCCCCCAGATGTGGAATAAGGATGAGGAGGTCTGTCCTGCCTCCCTCAAGGCTTCAGTGCCACCATGTCAGGGAGTGTGAGCTTCCTGAAGACGAAGCTGTATCTTAGTCATGGTGCCATCCCTGGTACATGACACAGTGCCTGGGAGGTGGTTCAGAGGTGAGGATCAGCTCTTACAAGGAGCCTGAGCATCCCAGCCCTGCCTGAGCATCACTGCCCCTCCTGGGAAGGACCCTTCTGCTCACCTGAGCCTGTAGTAGACCATTGGGCAAGTCAGATGCCTCAGCAGGCCTTCCTCAGGTGGTAACCACGTGTCATTATTCCCCAAGAGCCTCACTGGGTAAGCACAGAAGCCTCTGCTTTCTTCCCTGAATTTGATTTGCTAATTTCTCAGTGGGTAACACAGCCCTGCCAAGACCCATTTCCCTCCTATTACTGCGCTAGTGTTTTTCTAATGACTCCTTTCCTAATGATCCTCAAACAAAGAGAGGATGTTGGAGGGTGACGCACCAGCGCTGCCTCTCACTCCCTGGTTGTTCCTGCTAACGGGCTTAGCTGCACTTCACAGTCATTATCACATGTCGCACTGTCTTTGGGATGCAGAGATGATTTGCCAGCTCCATGATGCTTCATTTTCACTAAAATGAAGGCAGAGCAAGAAAAATTCTTGTATTTAAAAAAGTATACAATTACTCCTGACACATCTCATCCTAAAACCCTCCTGTGTACCCCAGTCCCTACACGATAGCGTCTCACTCCTTGGTCTGGCATCCAAGACCTTCACAACCTGGCCCGTGATCTCCACCCTTCAATTCCCTTCACATTCTCCTCCCGCCACTCCAAGTCCCCTGGTTCAGCTTCGTACCTGAATGCCTGGGGCTGTTCCCACCTGCCCTTTCTTTGCCCGGGACATCCTCTGTGGTCTGCCCAGCCTGACTGTCAAGGCTCAGCACACTCTTCCCTCCCTGTCTGGTCCTCTGTGAAGCTCTTCCTGACTGCATGCCTGGGAACCACTTCTCTTTTTTTGTGCCTCCTTTCTATCCAGCAAGCCTCTGTCCTGACACCTGGGCCGGCAGTGCCTTCGTGTGCCTGTCACTCCCACAAGGCTGAAAGCACCTCAGTAACAGAAGCCACACTGGAGTCCTTGGTGGCCCCTAGTATCCAGCACAGAGCCTGACTCACAGTTAACCCTGTGAACATCTAGGGAGAGCAAGGAAGCCACCTCTCAGAGGCCTTCTCAGGCTTTCTATGTAGAATTCATCTCTGTCTTCTTCCTCTCTTGCTCCAAAGGGGTCCCTTGGAAGTCTTCTCTTCTATCTGGTTCTTTCTATTAAAGTTACGTGTCCCTCTCCCATAAGGTAGTTAAGAGCCAGCACCCAGGGGTCAAAGACAAAACCAACTGGCCCAGTAGCAAACTCCCCTCCCACCCAAGTCTAGGGTTGCAGAGGAGCAGGTTGGAGGGTGAGGACAGGAGATAAGGAATTTAGTTTTGGACCTGTTGATGTTGACACAGCGCATTCAGGTAGAGATGATAAGTAGACAGTGAGACATTCAAAGGAGAGTGCTAGAGAGATCTAGGGCTCCCAGGCTCCAGGATGGGCTGGAGGGCCTCTAGCCTTGAAGTACATGAGAGCAACTGGAAATAGTCTTTTTCTGTGAGATTCAGGAAGAGCAGTCACACAAGGTCTATAAGTGGGGAGGAGCTCAGAGACCCTTCTTGTAGTTCTTTCTGTTCACTAGTCAGCTGAGACCCTGTGAGCTGACATTATACTAGAGGGTTCATGGCAGACCCTCCACTCATAAGCTCACTGAAGGCAGTGGCTGTGCAAAGTAAGGCCCCACAATGCTGATATCCAGCCACTGGAATTACCTGTAAGGCTGGCCAGAACAAGCCTCGATCTCCCAAGAAGACCACCTGAAGGAGGAAATGTCTTTGGGTGTGTACGTTCCGGTTTGTTGGCTAGACAGTTATTTTCCTTCATGTCGTACTTAGCATCTCAAAGCGTCAAATCGGAGAGGATGTCAACTTCCTGTCCACGCAGATATCCTCTTGCAGGTTGTCTGGCGCTCCCTCTGATGTTAGGGAACCTCATTCTAAAAAGGACCCAAATGTCGTCATCGCAGGTTTCGTGCACTCGTCCTAGTTTTGTGCTCTGCAGCCACATAACACTGGATCATTGCTGGTGATTCTCCCACTAGTGCTAGAAGATTCCAGTTCTTTTCCACTAAGTGTTCTCACTCCCAGTCCTTCAGATAGTCTTTGCAGGCTCTGGTTTATCATTGTCCCTCCTAAAAGGGCTGAAATACCAGATATTGTGGATATGGTTCTGTTGAGAACAGAATGCAGTGGACTTATCCCACCCCCTGCCCCAGCCTCGTCACATCCAGTACGGTAGCCTCTGGCTACATGTGGCTGCAGAGCAGTTGAAATGTGGCTCACCCAAATGGAGATGTGCATAAGGGTGGAATACACAGCAGTTTCCTGTGGCTTAGGATGAAAAAACAGCATAACACTCATTAATAATTTTCTATATCAATTAAATATTGAAAGTATAGCATATCTTGTATAAAATAAAATACATTATTAGATTAATTTACCTTGTTTCCTTTTACTTTTTAAATATGCTACTAGGCAATTAAAAATTATATATATGGCTCACATTATATTCCTGTTTTTTGTTTGTTTGTTTTTCGAGACGGAGTCTCGCTCTGTCACCCAGGCTGGAGTCCGGTGGCGCAATCTCGGCTCACTGCAACTTCTGCCTCCTGGGTTCAAGCGACTCTCCTGCCTCACCAGTAGCTGGGATTACAGGTGCCTGCCACCACCCCTGGCTAATTTTTTTGTATTTTTAGTAGAGATTTCACCATGTTGGCCAGGCTGGTCTCGAACTTTTGACCTCAGGTGATCTGCCCACCTCAGCCTCTGACAGTGCTGGGATTAGAGGCGTGAGCCACCTCGCTTCCTGTTTCTGTTGGACTCCATCGCACTTGAATGCAGCTCAAGATTTTCTACTTCTGTGAATGTAGTAGGTCGCGTTATTCTTTGTTTGCTCTGTATCCTACATTGGCCATTCCTGAACATATATTGAACATAAAACTTTGCGCCTTTTACACCTACATGGAAATTGCTTTCAAAACAGGACAGCCTTAACTAGTACTTCCAAAGCTGTTGTTGTTGTTTTTTAAAGCAAAGTATAGGAATTTACAGTTGTCCCAAATACACCTCAACTTGTTAGTTTCGGCCTATTGTTCCAGTCTCCTGAGAATTTTTTCTGTTCCTTTTTGACATCAGCTCCTTTACAGATTTTCTCAGCATTTTCTCTGTTTTAACCTAGATGACTGCTGCTGATGCTGGTTGGGATCAGAACATGCAGGGGGCATACAGAGCACCTCCACCAGCAGTGTTGCCAGTAACTACTAACCACCATCTAGCTTGGCTCTTCAGCCCATGTTTTTCCATTTTGCCCATAAGGAGACTGAGTTTCTCCAGATGTCTCACTGACACCAGCCTGTGCTGTGTCTAAAGTAGCCTCCTCCCCCTGAACTCGAGCCCCACTCCCAAGACACCTGACCTCCTATTAGTAAAAGAAACTTGCTCTTCATTTTAGACACCAAATGAATGGACTAATTTTCGCTAAAGTGTTAGTGACTGATAAGAGTCAAACTTGACTTTCATGTGAAACAACAAGAAGCTGTAACTCGGGCCTTCAGTACCACAGGCAGAAGAAGAAATTTATTTGGAGTTCATGCCACCACTGAGGCAGAGTTAATAGAGAAAAAGTTGGGGACTTAGGTGAGGAAAAAGATCAGTGCCCTTAGGCCATTTCTCATGCCTGTTGCTGAAGGATGCGCCTTCCTGCAGCTGGTAGTGGAGACCCTGTCAGGATCGTCTCCTGAGTGCCAGGATTCGTGTATGGAAGCATTTCCTGTGTGTGCCGCTGCTGTGCCAGCAGTTCACATGGAGTGCCTCACCTAAGCTCCCTCTCTCACGCTCCTTTCATCAGAGTAAGTTTTGGGAATAGGAATAGGACTTCTGACTTCAGATCTCTTGTTTTTGGCATGACCTTTATCTGTGGTCTCAAACATAGTCCCCTCCATTCTAGCTAGGTCTGTGGTTTTGGTTCTCGCCTGCAGCTGTGTGTGTGCACGTCTGGGGGTGTGTGTGTGTGTGTGTGTGTGTGTGTATGTGTGTAACAGAGGGAAGAGGAAGATACTCTCTAGCTGGCATAGGGCAGAGGGGAAATCTTTTTTCCCTTCTCTATCTTTGAAGCCTTCACTGCAGGAAATGTTTTGAGTGTGGGAGGCTGGAGGGGAGCATTTGCAGACCTCCTGCCTGGCCAAATTGTAAGCATTAGCTGTCTTTCCCGGGTGGCTCGGCAGGCCCTCTCTCCCTTTCTTTGGGGATGATAGATGAAGGCAGGCACCACGCGAAGGTGCCTGTTTTCAAGCGCTCTGCATGAGGGATACTCACTTTATCTCTGGTTTGTGCAGCATCTCTCCCCCAGAGGACAGAGTTTACTTTATGTAATGTTAGCATCTCGCTTTAATGCTGTCTCCTTAAGAGAACTGCATCCTCTGCTTTAGAGATTTTGAGATTCATGTCCAGAGGGTCTCTAGTCAGGGGCCATGAAGCGGGGAGGCCCCCTAAGGACCTCACAGAGGGTCTATAACAGAACTAAAACTAAGGCAGGCTGGGGGATGAGCCCTTGAGCCCCAAATTAGTAGAGGATGTGTATTGACTAATCTTGCCCACCAAGAAGAGAATGATTTCATGACTTCGGACCAAACAATTCTGGTCTACTTTTCAAATTGTCAGTTACAAATCAGACTCCTTCATTGGGATCTGTCTCAGAGGATGTCGTGTCTTTTGCATTTAGAATTAGCTGGATATAATGAATTCTGGATTTTACATATTTATTACCGTTGTCCGTGCTCCCTCTGGTCTTGTAACCACTTCTGCTACCCAGCCTGACTCCCTCCGGGGGAGAACAAGAGGGAGGCTCACAGGCGTCTGGGGGGAGGGGGACGCACCATCTGACAATTGAACAAGCAGGGTTCAAATCATCACTCCATTGTCTGTGTGCTTACTCCAGCAAGCAATCATTGCAGCCCTGCCCGGGCCAAGCCTTGTGCTGGTGGATGGGATCTGGAGGTGAAAGAGTAATGGTGTCTGCCTTGAGATCCCGTCTACTGGTAGAAGCTGCCCCCGTAGCCATCAGGAGGACACCCTAATGGAAATTGCTGGCTAGATGTCTGTGGGTGCTCTGCCAGTGCTTCCAGGAAGGAGGCTTCAGCTCACACAGGAGACAACACTTGCAGGGCCTTGAAGGAAGAGGAGGAGGCATTTACCGAGCTCTCTGTTGGAAAGCAGATTAACCTCTGATCCTCACTTTCTTCATCTGTAAAATGGGGATAGTACATCAAACATAAGGGCTCCAGAAATATCAGCAGTCCCCTTTCAGAGTGCTTGGTGCTTATATTTAATGGGAGCAAGTCTTTTGTTTCCCCCAGCCCCCTCTTTTAACGAATGATTTTGCAGGACATTGTGGATGTTTATATTTCTGTGGTCTCGGTTGTCCAGACTAGGAAAATGGTAGAAAAGATTCAAAGAGATCTCAAGAAGGACCTTTGAGAAACAGGGGTCTTTATAAGGAACATGTGGGACAAGAAGGCGTCCACAGGAGACACACAGGAGAGCCATTTGGGGGCCATACGTGTGGGTTTAAGAATAGCCTCAGGTCCTGCCATATCTTTGCTCACAGTTTAGGGAGAAAACCACGAACTGTGACCTTGGCTCGTAACTGAAAGACGTAAGAGAGAAAATGATTATAAAGACCCTGCTCTAGTTACCAGCAGTAATACTGGTGGGGAGGGGGCAAGTAAACAAACCTGCTGGCCGACTGGGCCCTGGACTCGGTTAAACGCTGGCTTGTCTTTTCTTGATTGTAGATGGTAGAAGCCCAACTTTAACTTGAACAAAAAGGGTAAGAGGGAGAATTTCTTGGCTTATATAACTGAGACGTGCAGGGCTGGTCTTGCTACCAGCATGGCCGGATCCAGGAGCTCAAATGATGTTGTCTAGTCTCTCAGACCTCTGTTTGGCTTTGCTTTTCGTTATCTATTGGTTTTATTTTCAAACATTCTCTTGCTTTGCTATAGACATACAGGAACCTCTCTGGTCCTTCTAGCTTGAAGTGAGTCCCTCTCACCTCCAGTGTCTGTGCAGTAACTCTCAGGGGAGACTGCTCAAGCCAGTGTCGGTCACTTCTGGGGTACCCTGAACCCATTGCTGTGACCAGAGGATGGAGTCCTCCAGTTAGCTCCCAGGGTCACATGCTCACCCCTGTGGCTGGGCAGGGGGTTGGCAGTATCAGCCCCAAAGGGAAAAGAGAGTTTTATTACCTATTCCCAGAGGAGTGGAAGAGGCAAATTTGTGGTGAGTAGTAGGATGGAAGGTGCCCAGAAGGTTGAGGGACCATGGAAGGTACAGAAGCTAACATGTGGGGTGGGGGTGAGGAGTCAGGTATCAGGGATGGCTTCACCAAGGTGCTTGCACCGGCACTGAGCTCTAAGGACAAGGAAGATGATGCCTCTGCACACTCATGCTCAAGGTTTGCTGGCCGGACACGTGCAGTTTAGTTGGTGCCGACTTTCCAAGGGGCTCCTGTTGAGCATGGCTGCAGGTTAGAAGATGGAAGGGGTGCTTTATGGAGTGGGACTTACTGGGGAGGCAGGAGCCAGCTGCCTCCTTCCTGGCCTCTTAGAAGTCTTGGAGTGTGTGGAGCTGAGGCAGAAAGATTCCAGGGCTGGGCTAGTGGCTCTGGGGCTGACGGCAGAGCCCAGAGCCAAGGTGACGCTGTCTGAAAACAGGGCAGAGACACCCCACAGCGCTGGCATCTGAGAGCACAGTGTTCCAGGGATGAGCCTCTGGTCCTGTAGCCTTGACTTGGGACACGTTGCCCTCTACTAGCTGAAGTTCAGGGTGGGGCCTTCATTGGAATTACTTGGCCACTTCCCTGATATTCCAGCTCTCCTCACTTTTACTGAAATTTTAAACATAGTAATTGCAATTGAGCTTCTTTACAGAGAAGGAAGTTAGGGCTCAGAGAGGTTGTGACTTGGCCAAAGCCACAGAACTGAGAAAAGTGGCAATGCCAAAATCCATCGATCTCTTCTCTTCCCACCTGTCCCCGTGCATCCCACCAGGGGATCAGGGGAATCAGCCCCCTTGTTCCCAGGTCACAGAGCCCACAGACCAGGGAGGAGATAGATTCAGAAAATGTAATCTGCTGCAGTGCTAGCTAAATGTTAGCAATGGCTAGAAAAATCCAGAAGTCTAGGCATGAGAGTTTTATCCTCCACATGTGGAGGCCAAAAACAGTCTTTGATCCGTTCCTTATATCCAGGAAACCTTGTTGTAAAACCAGCACATACTCTTCAAAGGTGAGTGCACACTAAGAGCAAAGCATCTTCTCCTATGCTCTGGCTTCTTTCTCCGGCAGCTGACCCCACGCTGTGTGTGTGGCTGTGTGTGTGTGTGCACGCACACTGGGTGTCTCCTGCGGAGGCTGGCAGGGGGAGAAGTAAGGTCTTTCAGCCTCTCCAGAGCCATGGTCAGGTACTCAGGTGGGAGAGCCCTGCTTGCAGCCCCGAACCTGATCTGCTCTTGTTCAGCAGAGGAGATTACAGAGCTTAATGATTAGCTCCTCCAAGCTGCAGCTGATGCCAGCCCCTACCCCCTTTACACCTAATTACTCTCATTAATGAGCTCCTCTGCTCTCCATAGAGAGAGTTTCCTCTTTGGAATAAGAGGCAAAAATACCTTGCCCAGGTAGATTGCTGAAGCCTTTAATTATTGCCCACACCTGCTAAGCCTTGTGACTCACACCTAGTGATAGTGCTGAGCTGAAATGGAGCTTGTTTATAATCACGAGCAGATTTTAACTCTTTCAACGCCAAAGGCTTCTGATTTCAAGAGACATGTTTCCCTAAGACATCACACATGCTCATTTCATGCATGCACGCCAGGCTCTGCCCCACAACACTGGGGATCCTGAGAAAGCAGAAGTGCAGCGCCTACCCGGAGGGAGTGCACAGGCTAGAAACTACGTAGACAATTCCAGTGGCTAGCACTCACCACTTTCTCCATCAGGTCTCCTATAGCTCTCAAAATAAAACTTTGAGACAGATGTTACTACCTCCATGGTACGGAAGAGGAGAGGGGCGCAGAGGGAGGATGTCACTTGCCCCAGGTGCCACAGTTAGGGAGGGTGTGAGTGGAGAGGGGTCAGGTCTGCTGGTCTCCATGGCCAGTGTGTACCCCACTCTTGCCAGAATCTCCCTTGCATGCCCAACTGCACTGAGGGCCATAGTGAAATGACTGCAGGATGCGGTGAGGTTAGGAGGAAACAGGACTATGTGAGTAACAACCATCCAGGCAGAAGGAACGGGAGCAGAGGCTCAGGGGAGAGCGTGCCCTGTGCATTCACAGATCCACATTGTGGCTGGAAGGTGCACTATGGGGTGCGGAGCAAGGGGCAATAAGGCAGGAAGGGCAGGCAGGAGCCAGAGCAGGGCCCTAAATGCAGAGGAAAGACCTTGGACTTCCCTGTCTGCTACACCCTCCCCAGTACCTAGCATAGCACCCAGTACCTAGCAGGTCATCAGTTCATATTGATGAATGGAGGGACAGCCATGCTAAAAAGCAGGATAACCACTGAAGGATTTAAGGCAGGGGAGAGTCAGTACCAGAGGGCTGTCTGGAAGAATCTCTGGGCCGTCTTATTCTCTGAACACTGAGATTCAATGGCAAAGTCCTCACCACAGCCCTTTGCCCCACTTGAGAGGTCCGCGCTAGGCTATCTAGTTGCTCAGTGGTAGAGGTGCGATTAAACCCAGATCTTTGTGTCTGCAAAAACCCAGCTCTGTCTCCTTCACCTTGTGTCCTGCTAGACAGAAGATAATATACTAAATGGCTTGGAACAGAAAGACAAGAGTTTCCCAGCCTGGGCCGCTAGGATTCTGAATGAGAAACTGTCAGAATAGGAACACAGGCTTCCAAAACACCAGTGCAGCTCAGACACAACCAAGTCCCTCTGACCAGATTTAGACAGATTTTTAAATGAACCTATGTAATATTTAATAGCACATACAGAATGGCACCGATGACCAGAAGACACTAACCTATTTGCTACAAGTCCTAGGAGACTAAAAATGATTTTTTTTTTTTAAACAAAAAAAGTGCTTCAAACAAAGACAGAACAACTACCCACAACTGAGTCTGTCTTACACACCTGACCCTGGGGCAGGTATTTTATGTAAACTCTGTCTGTGCCTCGCAGCAACTCTGGGAGGTAGATGAATTATCCCCATTTTACAAATGAACTACAACTTGGGGAGCTAAAGACTTTTCCACAGTCACATGGATAATGAGCGACAGAGCCAGGAGTCTCAGCCCAGCCTGTCCCACTGCAGAGCCTGAGCTGCCCCAGGACACACTGTCCCTCGGAAGCCATCCAGCACAAGACATCATCACCACAAATGGAACCCAGAACAGACCTTGGCAGACACGGTGTGTGCATGCGTCTGGTCAGCCCAGAGCTGGGGAACCCAGCGAGTGCCTAGGCCTGGGAAGCCTGTGTGTTCTGGATAGAGACTGCACACAGAGGCTGGCCTGCAAGACCCAGGCTTTGCTCTGCTTGGGATTTGTTTCCTAAGTTCTTGGAGGCTGCCATGGCAGGGGTTATCTAGCAGCCAGGGGAAGAGTGGAGTGGCAGCCATGGCACAGCCCCCCAGCATCTCTGGAGCACCATCTGCGTGCCAGGCCCTGCTCTTGGGGTTGGGATTCCATGGTACCCAAACCATAGTCCCTGCCTGGGGCCTCTGCTGGACTCTTAGGAAGGAGGAGACCCTGGCAAATCCTACCTAGTCCTACCTGCCTCTCCAAGGCACTTAGCGTACTAGGGGAAGATGGTGAGTCGGCCAGATCCATCAACTCTTGCATCTGAGTCCACTCTTGTCTCCTGAAGTCTCTCTTGAATTCCTCCCTTTCCAGTCCTGCCCAGCATCTGCCTCAGTGGGCACAGTGCTTCACGGTGCTTCCTGGCGACCCCTGGCCGCACCTGAGATCAGAATGATCCTTTCGAAGTGCAGATATCTACACTCCTTTCCCCCAGCCATCCAAGTTTTAGGGTTCCCTGTTGCTCTAGGACAACATGTCCTGAAAAGACCTGCATGATCCATGCCCAGGCTGGGTGCATGCTCCTCCCCCTCCGCTGTCCCTGTTCCGGCCTCTCTGAGTTCCCCCCGGCACTCCTCCATCCACAGAGGCCTGGGGCTTCTGCTCACCTTTCCCTCTGAGCACACTTGTTACTTCCCCAGGAATGTTTTCTGCTGCCTCCAGGTCTCTTCTTGGCCCTTGTTCTTTGTTCTCCGCACAATGGGAACCTCTGCTTCAAGGCCATTGTCCCAGGAGGTAATTGTTCCTTTATGGGGCTGCTTGACCATCCTCAGGTAGCTGACTGTGATAGCTCCAGAGACTGAGACCCAGTGGACTCTCAACAACTACTCACTGAATCAGTGAATGAAAGGCAAGGACAACCACCCTTCGTCACAAATTTGGGAAAGGCTTCCCATAGGCAGAGTCCTTTGAGTTGCGTCCTGAGTCCATGTTTGCCAGGCCAAGGGAACGATAGGCAAAAAGTATCTGATTTGACCATGTGTGTGTCTGTGTTAAAAAATAATGGGCCAAGTGCAGTGGCTCACGCCTGTAATCCTAACACATTGGGAGGCAGGCAGATCACTTGAGGCCCGGAGTTCAAGACCAGCCTGGCTAACATCACAAAACCCCATCCACTAAAAATACAAAAATTAGCCATTCATGGTGGTGCACGCCTATAATCCCAGCTACTTAGGAGGCTGAGGCACAAGAATCACTTGAATCTGGAAGGTGGAGGTTGCACTGAGCCAAGATCGCACCACTGCACTCCAGCCGAGGTCAGATCGAGAGTCTGTCTGAAAAAGAAAAAAGACCAGGTACAGTGGCTCATGCCTGTAATCCCAACACTTTGAGAGGCCGAGGCGAGTATATCACTTGAGACCAGGAGTTAGAGACCAGCCTGACCAACATTGCCAAACCCCATCTCTACTAAAAATACCAAAAAAATTAGCCATGCATGGTGGTGCATGCCTGTAATCCCAGCTACTCGGGTAGCTGATGCACGAGAATCACCTGAACCTGGAAGGCAGAGAGGTTGCAGTGAGCCGAGATCACACCACTGCACTCCAGCCTGGGTGACAGAGCAAGACTCTGCCTCCAAAAAAAAAAAAAAGAAAACAGGCAATATCCATATTGAATTGCAACTTTCCTAAAAGCTGGCAGCCCTTTTCTGAATAGGCACAAAGAAGCATCACATTCAGTTCAAGTGTTCCCCTTCTAGGGAGTCTTCCCTGATCACCCCACCTTTAAATAGCAGGGGCAATGATGCCTGCTTCAGACCTCTACTTAGTGACTAGCTGATGTCAGGTGGCTGGTAGGACCTGACCCCACCACTCCTTATTCGGGTTTCTTAATCTCTCAGAACCTCAATTTCTTCACTTTTAAAATGGGAATAATGATAGCTGCTGGGCAAAGGCTGAGCAAGGGATGGCATCTTCTGCAGCGCCTGGTGCCGGAGGGCAGGCTATAAATGCACGTGTCCTTCCTGGTGCCTGGCTTCCCTCACCGTTTCTTCCTCCTGCTCCCCCTTCCTTGCTTCCACGTGTTGCTATGCAGCCTCACCGTCCTGGTAGGTTTCTAGGTAGTTGCCATCCCCACCATTGCCACCTCCACCAACTAATAGCTGCTGTTTAGCTCACACATGCATATTTTAGCCTCATAATTTTTCTGCCTGAGCCGGCCTCTGCAGATTCTAATCACCTTACTTTCTCTTCCCTGAATTCCCTCCAATTTGGAGATTCAAAAGAGGCGCTTCTCTGCATGAACATGCTGTGATTCAAGTTGAAAATAAATTTCTGCTGGCAGCAGCCAGCTTTCTGAAAAGTGACATTTAAGACTGACAGTGGACAAGATTGTAAACAGGTTTCCAATAAGAAAAAAAAGTCAGTGTGAAGTGCATTCTATGAATTTTTTTAAACAATGTGTGCGCATGTCTATAATTGCAGCCTTGCTGTGACGCCGTCTGCTTCGGGGAAGAATTCTGGGACAGTGTATGTCTGTTTCGAACTATCTTGGGATTCTTTTGCTTTTCGGAAAGCAGCTTCATTTCATGGGACTCACTCCCATACAACAGTGTAGCGTATTCATTCATTCAGCACACCTGTGTTCAGTGCGCCATTGTGTGCCAGGCTGTATGCTTGGTGAGGTTACTATCAACCATTAAGACAGTTCCCTCCCTGTCTGTGGAGAGTTCATATCCTCAAGGGGGAGGCTGGTGGATAAGCAGGTGACTTGTATATAATAGGACAGAGGTAAGCTTAGAGTGCTATGGGAGCCCAGAGGAAGACCCCAAAGGGATGGCTGTGGGGGCAGGGGACAGCTTCCTGGAGCCATGGCACCTGAGCATGGCTTGTAAGATAAGGAGATGTTAAGCCTAACAAAGAATGGAGGAAGAGACATTCTATTCTAGGCAGAGGGAACACCGTGAGCAAAAGCAGGGAGCTTTGAAAGCACAGCGTAAGGGAAGCTCCAGGCCCTTGGCAATGATTGAGACTTCTGGTTTGCAGGGCTAGGGTCAAGAGGTGTGGCTGGAGGGGCCTTGGGAGGCTGGCATGCCAATCAAAGAAGAGCCGTGGAGCCTTTCACAAGGGCAGTGCAGGGCTTCTGCTGGGGTGGGGTGATCACATGTCCAGAGTAGTGCCTTGGGGAGGTCTCTCGGGAGTGATGAGATGCAGGGTTGGGTGGAGAGAGTCTGGAAGCAGGGGCCCTGGGAGGAGGCAGTTGCCGATGTCCAGGCAGAAAGTCGGGGAGGCCTGGGAACCCTCACAGTGTCAGATGGAGGGCTCAGGGGATAAGAACATTTAGAAAGTAAACTAGCCCCTGGGCAGAGGGTCTGTTATTTTGTATCTCTCCCAAAACAGCCTTGTTCATGAGTACTTCAGACCATCAGCTCCTACTTGGGTGAGGGAGGTCTGCCCTGACACGAGGGAGTATGTTGCTAGTTAAAATGAATTCAGCTGACATTTGCCTTCCCCCATTCATCATGACTAAATGAAAGCTCTTTTCTGAGTTTCTTGGAATGGTCTTTTGACAGTCCCCTGGCCAGAACCACAAATCACCCTGCAGTTAGCATCTAAAGGAAGCAGGAAGCAAGAGGCTCGCAATGTATAATACCGCCTGAGCAAGAGGGAGATTTGTTCGATCCTTGTAGAGAGGTTTTGGCAAAAGGTATTTAGGGTCCTGCAGGGGCAGACAGGCCAAGTGGGCAGACAGCAAAAGGCATGGTACTGTCTAGTCAAAACTCTGGCATCCAGGTGCTCTCTTAGGGCCACTTCTCTTTTCTTTTCACTCAACTAACCGGTCCCTACATGTTTCACTAGCCCCGGGACAGAGGAGAGCAGAGGGCTGGGCAAACAGCCTGTCACTTCAGGCCTCACAGGTCAAATGGGCTGAAAACTACAGGAATTCCAGGCCATCTTTCAGGGCTGTGTGCAGGTTAAATGTTGTAGTGATTGGGAAGCCACCTGAAAATCTGAAGGTTTCCCAAGTGAAAAGAATTTCAACAGCAGCCATCCATTTGCCAGTGTTCTCAGTCTCAGTCTGATGAGAAGCAGGGCTAAAAAGCATGGCTATAAAGCATGGCTATAATGGAGCTCAGGAGTGATCCTGGGATGTCACTTTTCCTTGTAGCTCCTCTCATCAAGAGCAAATGAGAGGTGATCATGTTGGTGACCTTTTGAAAGGTGCCAGGTGACAGAGGAAAGAACCCAGCTTTTAGACTCAGACAGGTCTTATGTGAACCTGGCCCCAGCTGCTTGTCATGTGGACTTGGGCAAGTCGCTTGGCTCTTCAGAGCATTACTTCCAGATCTGTGAAAAGATGGTAGATGCCTTACCATGCCTGTCACATATTTATTTGCTTGTTTATGTGACCTCCCCACCCTCTCTGAGGGGGAGGGACTCTGGCTGGTTTATTCATTACTATTCTGGTACTTAAACAGTGCCTAGCCTGTAGTAGGTGTGCAATAAATAGTTTGGTTTTCATTTATCACTGACTTTTAACACCTGGCCGTCACTGCGTCAGCAGTCAGCTGGATGAACACTGTGTCTTGTTTGGTGGTAGTTGTAGAATCACACAGCCGGCTACCACTGGCGCCCCTTGAGGTTCTGGTTCTTCATGTCCCCTTGTGGGTCTTTCCTCAACATTTTGTTGTAAAAATTTACAAACATACAGAAAAGTGGAAAGAATTTTATGGTGAATACCTGCATACCTACCATCTAGGTGGTACCATTAACATTTTATTAGACTTGCTTTATCCCATATCTGTCCATCTGTGCATCTATCAGTGTACCTCATATTTGATGCATTGCTGAGTAAATCACGGATATCAGTACACTTTTCCCCAAACCACTCTGCATGTCTATCAATAACTAGAGTAAATACTGTTTGAACATGAGTAGTAGGCACTCAGCAAATGTTCACTGCTGTTCCGATTATTGGAAAGGAGAGAGGGAAAGTCATGGCAATTCAATCTTCCCAAAGCAAGACACTTGCTAGCCAGGGTTGGGAAGATCCACCATTTCCCAGGAACCAGACAGCTCATTTCACAGGCTAGCCTCGGGCAGGGAAATGGCTGGGAGTGACAGCTACCATGGTGCCCCCAGGCACAGACTTCGGCTCCATCCCCTGGAAGCTCATTCCCCCTAACAACCTCCAAAAGTCTTTTGAAGACTTAATAATGTGATTGGAACAAAGGAGGCTGGGATTCTCACGATGGATTTCTGCAGAGCACGGTGGTTTGGTTATCTGGGTTTAGTCCCTGTTAGGTCCTACTTGGCCAGATGCAGTTCCGACTCTCTTCTCTCGGCATTGCCTACACAGAAGGAACACAGAGACTAGGAGATCATAAATCCAGGTTTTAGAAACTCAGAATCTGGGGCCCTGACCATCAAGTGCCTTGGCCTTGCGTAGGACTGGTATTTTCCACGTGTCCCAGTGAAGAGCCCGGGGGTGAATAGAGCCCTCTGAGAACTTGCAGTTTCCCAAGAACCATGTGGAGCCATCATCTCAATTCATGTGTTCACATTCTGTCAACAAACACCCTTGAGCACCCTTGCCTTTGAAGTTAACAACCTTGGGAGAAACTGAGGCAGTCCCCAAGCAGGATTTGGAAAGCAATTTCATTTAAAAAGGGCAGGGGGAGGGGGAGGTGCTCATGCTCATTTAGTCTTTATTTTTTTAAGTATTATTTTATTTTTGAAGTTTCATGGTACATGTACAGGATGTGTTTGTTACATAGGTAAATGCATGCCATAGTGGTTTGCTGCACCTATCAACCCATCACCTAGGTATTAAGCCCAGCATCCATTTGCTCTTTTCCCTAATGTGATCCCTCAGCCCCCTTCCTCCCCCGACAGGCCCCAGAGTGTGTTGTTCTCCTCCCTGTGTCCATGTTCTATCACCCAGGCTGGTGGAGTGCAGTGGCATGATCACAGCTCACTGCAGCCTCAACCTCCCAGGCTCAAGTGATCCCCTGCCTTAGCCTCCTAAGTAGCTGGAACTACAGGGGCATGCCACCACACCCAGCTAATTAAAAAACTTTTTTTAATAGAGATGGGATCTCACTCTGTTGCCCAGGCTGGTCTCAAACTCCTGGCCTAAAGCAATTCCTCCGCCTTGGCCTCAAGCAATCCTACCGTGGCCTCCCAAAGCACTGGGATCACCAGTGTGAGCCACTGTACCTGGCACGTTTAATCTACATCCATCTTCTGGAGCAGAATTTGCTCTCACGTCCCATTAGGTTGCACTAGGAGATAAAGGAGCAAGCCAGGCTTGGCCTCAAATTCCAGTCCCTTCACTCACTATTGAAGTGACCTTCAGCTGCTAATGGAATATGCTGCCCTCAATTTCTTCATCTGAAAATGGAGGGTAGTGAGACCAGCTTCCTTGGGGGGGTGGTGAGTTAGAGCCTGTGCCAAGGGGCCTAACAGTTTCATTGGCGTATTGACCACCTACTCTGGAAGGTTCTACCTGGGCACTGGAGATGCAGTGATGAAGGAGAGAAGTAGAGCCACCGCCCTCTTATGCTACCATCTGGGTCAGGCACAGAACCGAACATGACCACCTGGGTTCAAATCCTGCCCATGTGAATCTAGAGAAGTTACGTCACATTTCTGTGGCTCAGTTTCCCGATTGTAAAGTGGACACAGCAACAATATCTAACTCATGGGGTTGTCATGAGAATTAAATGAGTGAATGCATGTAAAATACTAGAAAGGTACCTGGCACACGGTAAGCGCAAAAAGTGTCTGTTACCCTAGTACTACTAGACCACCGCTACCACCTCCCACCCCTGGTTTCAAATGCATTAGAATCATCTGAGCAGCTTTGTAAAGGTCTCACCCATGGCCCAGGAAGGGCATTTAAAAGAACCTCCCTGGGGGAATCTCCATGTGCTACCGGCTGTAGAAACCACTGATCAAATGACCAACAAATGTTAGATTCCAAAACACAGGTGAGGAAGCTGAAACTCAAAGGGAAGGAACATGCCCAGGAAGACAGCTAGGAAGTGGTAGAACTAGAACACCGTGGAAGCCTGGAGACTCCCACATCTAGGCTTTTGGGTGAGCACTTGCCTGAGATCAGCCAGCCAAGCCTGCTGGGCCTTGAACCAAACCTGGCTTCTCTACACCATCGTGACCCCTTCATAAGCTATTTGGTCTGGAGAAGATCATCTCTCATATAAGAAAATCCCTATATCTCAATATTAAGACACTTACCAAATATCGTAACCAGGAATCTCCCCAAACTTTTTTTTTGAGATGTAGTCTATCTCTGTCACCCAGACTGGAGTGCAGTTGTGCGATCTCGGCTCACTGCAACCTCCACCTCCCAAGTTCAAGCAATTCTCCTGCCTCAGCCTCCCGAGTAGCTGCTATTACAGGAATGCACCACCACGCCCAGCTAATTTTTGTACCTTTAGTAGAGACAGTGTTTCACCATATTGGCCAGGCTGGTCTTGAACTCCTGACTTGAAGTGATCTGCCCGCCTCGGCCTTGTGCTGGGATTGCAGGCGCGAGCCACCATGCCCAGCCCACCCAAACGTTTAAACTCCCCGGAGGAGGCATATAAGAAGCTGTCTCCCCAAATGATCACCTCACCTACATATATAGGAGGAGGAGTATGCATGCCACTCTGGCATTCTATCTGGGCAACGCTTATAATTAATATTTACTTAAAACAATCATTAGTCTCTGCTGGGCCACATGAAGCCCACGTTAGCAATATTTTTAGCCAGGCCTTCCCCACACCTGTGATGGCAGGCGAGTGTGTAGCAGCAGGAACCCCCACAGTGCTTTATAAATGAGACTGCCTGCACCTGGACCACTCAGGCAGCGGGCCAGGGGGGCCTCAGATGGGGTCCCAACTTGCACTCGGAGCAGCCCGCACTTCAGTGGGTGTCCACACTTTGCTTTTTTCCCAAACATCCAAAATGAAACTCCTCTCCCTCGACGCAGTGTGGCATCTACCCAAGGCTAGACCCACAGAAAAGGTATGATTTTTCCTGAAATGGTTGAGGATTTCTTCAGTTAGGGAGAGGGGGGATCATAATAACAACCATTTATCGGATGCTATTAATAACTTATATATGTTGTTTCTTTTAAACCGCACAACAGGCTAGGTATAGTGGCTCGTGCCTGTAATCCCCACAACCCCAAAGTGCGGGGATTACAGGCATGAGGCTGAGGCAGGTGGATCACTTGAGGCCAGGAGTTTGAGACCAGCTTGGCCAACATGGCAAAACCCTGTCTCTACTAAAAATACAAAATTAGCCAGGCATGTTGGTGTGCGCCTGTAATTCCAGCTACTCAGGAGGCCAAGGCAGGAGAATCACTTGAACCCAGGAGGCAGAGGCTGCAGTGAGCTGAGATCAGGCCACTGTACTCCAGCCTGGGCAACAGAGCAAGACTCTGTCTTAAAAAAAAAAAGCAAAAAAAAAAAAAACAACCTGCACAGCAGTGTGACAAAGTAGGTCCGATTTTTATCCTGCTTTTCCAGAAAAGGAAGCTGAGGCTCAGAAAAGATGAGTGACTTCCCAAGGTCGTGCAGTGAGCAAGTGAGAATCTGACCTAGCCTAGCTGAACCCATGCTTTTCACTGTCCTCTTCCTCAGCCTCAGTCTTTTTCAATTCCATTAAAGGAACAGAGTGAAGGTATATGCTAGGCAGTTTACATACATTGCCCTAGTTATTTCTCACACCTGGAATAAGCTCATGAGAGCTAAGAACGATGATTCCCATTTTACAGAGGAAGAAACCAAGGCTCGAGAGAGTTTGAAGTCACTTGCTCACCGTCACACTGCTATTAAGCTTAAGAGCCAGAGTTCAAACCCCAGCCTGATCCTTTAACACCAGACATTTTCCCACCTTATCAAAGGTATTAATGAGAGACATTTGCCATACATGTGGGTAATAAAGCATCACTATATAGACCGTAGGATTTTCTCATCTCCTACTACTCTGAATGAGCTTTTTGCTTAAAATTTTTTTTGCTTAAAACTTTTGCTTAAAATTTTAAACTTTTTGCTTAAAAATCTTTATCCCAATCAAAAACTACCATGGTAATAACAGCTAATGTTTAGAGAGAATTTTATAATTGTCAGGGTTCTTCTGCAATTATTTGATCCTTAAAATAATGCTGTGAAAGTAAATGTTACCTGCCGGGCGCTGTGGCTCACACCCGTGATCCCAACTCTTTGAGAGGCCGAGGTAGGTGGATCACCTAATGTCCGGAGTTCAAGACCAGCCTGACCAACATGGTGAAAACCTATCTCTACTAAAAATACAAAAATTGTTTGGGCATAGTGGTGCACACTTATAATCCCAGCTACTCAGGAGGCTGAGGCAGGAGAAGCGCTTGGACCCAGGAGGGAGAGGTTGCAGTCAGCCAAGATTGAACCATTGCACTCCAGGCTGGGCCACAGAGCGAGACTAAAAAAAAAAAAAAAAGAAAGAAAGTAAATGTTATAAACCCCATTTTACAGAGTGGAAAACTGAGCTTGGAGACACTGAGTGCAAACCCATGGCCGGTACCAGCAGAGGAGGAGCTCAGTCACTGAAGCCCCGCATCCTCCCTGTACTGGTGCAGTGTTGCTCCGATCTGTTAGATGGTGCCGAAACAGTGAGAGATTCAGGTGCTTTTAGTGACGAAAGAGACTGGGATGGGGAGCCAGCAGGGGAGCCTGGCCCTGGAGGACCCCCTCATTATAGGTGGTG
The DNA here is from genome assembly GCA_036589455.1 of Ateles fusciceps. Classification (NCBI taxonomy): domain Eukaryota; kingdom Metazoa; phylum Chordata; class Mammalia; order Primates; family Atelidae; genus Ateles; species Ateles fusciceps. Next base: position 10,114,812 of record JAZHEH010003300.1, read on the forward strand.
ACATCTCCTTACCCAGGGAAACAGGCCGGAAGTTGTGATGGTCAGAGAGCTACAAAAATAGCTGCCCTCACACTGCTTCCTACACAAGAGGAACAGTGGTTCCAGGGCAGATAAGAATGACTTTACAAGATGAAAATGATCAGTGAGGGCACGCAGGTCTGGAGAGGAGCGGAGTTGGCATTTTTTGGTCCTGCAAATAGCTGCCCATCTGCTCTCTGTCAGAATATGTTAGGGTGCATCTGGATTGCTGCCCCCTGAGTCTCGGCTCCAGGCTGGTCATGTGGTTGTCTCCACGACAACTCCAGGAGCGGTGTAAACTGCTGCGCTTCGAGCCAGATGCTGCTCTGCACATGTGGTCTAATTAGACGGTGTTCCCCGCCTCCCTCCGCCCTCCTGCCCCTCCCAGCACACACATACATTCTCTCTTTTCCCTCCCTCCCTGCACCCCTCCTCCTCGCATCCTCAGTCGGTCTGTCTGACTCTCCACCCTGTGTGCCTCTTCAGAAATGTTCCTGTTGCCTGATCTGCAGTAGAATAATTCATGCAACAAGCATCAGGGCACCTGCTCTGACCCAGGCACAGGGCTAGAAGCTGGAGGTGCAGAGGCGAGTCAGACACAGCCTGTGCCCCCGAGGAGGTCACCATCTAGTGAGGAACTGACAGGCAGCCAGGCAATGTAATGCATGGCAATAAATGCTACAGCAGAGGTGAGCATAGGGCTGCAGAGCCCAGAGGAGGGACACTGACCCAGTCCCGAGTGGTAAGGATGTGTCCCAGGGCAGCTGGCCCTGGATTAATTCTCCAAGGGTGAAGGGCAAGAGGGACTCCCCAGCCTGAGGAAGCAGGGGGATGGGGTGGCCTCCCTGCAGAGGGCCCAGCACATACAAAGACAGGAGACTTACCCATCTGGAGAACCGTGGCTGGCTCCGTGTGATGGGAACACAGGATGTTTGGGGAATGAGGAGCCTCAGTCGGCAAGGTGGGCAGGGTCACACCTTGAGGGTCTTCTCTCCAACTCTGTACTCTGCCTGCTTCTGCAGGCACTGGAAGCCAGGCAAGCACTTAGCGACTCAGTGGCTGCCTCGGGGGGGGGGGGAAGGGGCTCTGAGTGAATGAAGTCTCCTGGGTGCATTTCCCTCTGATGCAGACCTGCCCTGTACACTCGAGGTGCTGCTCAGGGCTAGGTGGGTGTGCCAGAGTGCTGAGGAGCTATTTTTTGTGTGTATTTTGAGGGTCTGGCACCCACCACATCTCAGATGTCTGGCTCTCAAGGAAGATGCCCCCAAATGAGGAAGAGAGGAACCAGCAACTCCCTCACTCACCCTGTCCGTGACGTGCCCACCAGCCCCAGTGACAGGTCCTCTCTGCAAACCCCTAGCCGGCTGCTCCACCAGGCCCTCCACCTGTTTTCCATTTAGGGAGCACCTGCTTCTTCCTGGCCCTTGGTTTTTATACCTCCCCCATCCCTCCAGGGGCCTTTCTTGGACCCCACCCCCACCTGGACAGTCACCTCAGTCACACATATTTGTGGAATGACAGGTACAGAAGGCCACATCCAAGGCCTGATGCCCAGCTCACAAAGGGCATCTCGAAAGAGACACAAAGGACACTGATCTCCCCTGAGCACCTGCTGTGTGCTATGCAGTATGGGCAGCTTGACGCGTGTTGTATCACTTTAAACCTCATAATATGAAGTAGGTAGTTTCCCCAATTTATAGCTGAGGAAACAATTCAGGGCAAATTCACTTGCTTCTCCATTTCTTTGGAGCACCTGGGCTGTACAAAATCCCCACCCAGAGACTCAGACTCTGGATTCCTCTGCCTGGGATTGCAGCTGCAGTATATGGAAAAGGACATTTTTGTGTAGAAGATAGTCTGCCATATCTTGGATTTCCTGAAGTCCCAAGGAAAACCATGTTTGGGTAACTGAGTGTGCTCAGAGCTCTGGGGTGTCGTGAGAGGATCCTGGCTCTGGGGTCAGAGAACTGACTTCCAAGTTCAGCTGTAGTTCTTCTGGCTCTGTGGCCTTGGGCAAGTCACAGCCCCTTCCTCTGTAAGATGAGGCTAAGGAGCCTCTCTTTATAGGGTTCTTATGAGAAGTCAACATGCAGCCACAGAGAGCTGCCGTGTCCTGCGGCGTCCCAGCCCTGACAGGTGGCTTTGTGAAGGCTCCTTTTCTTCTTGCCGTACGTCGTGGTCTCGCCTCCACTGCCCTGTTGCGTGTCCTGCTCAAGTAGCATGTGTCACATGCACTGAAACAGTGAGAACCGTGCTCATTTGGGGTGGAAAATGGATCCTTTTTTAGCCCCTCTGGTAAGAGTCAACGCTCCACTCAACGCTTTCCATGAATCAACTGTCCATCCTCACACAGCCCTGTGAAGTCAGAAGTAGCTCCCCCACTGGACTGGTGAGAAAGCGGTCTCTGAGGGGTTAGGGACTTGCCCCACGTCCTAGACACGCTAAATGGCACAGCCTGCATTCCCACGCAGCTTCTTTCACTGTTCCGGACTCTACATCAAGCACTGTGCATCGTGCCACATTTCTCTGTGAGAGGTTGTGGCAGACCTTGTAAAGAAAAGCGTTTTTTGTGTCTAGGAACAACACATTCACATTAGAAAGCACCTTGGAGATTATCCAAGCTTCCCATTTTACAGAGGAAGAAACCGAGGCCTCGACAAGGAAAAGGAATCCAGGCCAAGTCAGGCGTTTGACTCCCGGGTGCTCTTTCCACTTCCCGATGCTGCCGTGTGCTCACGACCAGAAACATGAGCACGGGAGTCAAATGTGCCCCAGGCCGCTTCCAGTGCCAGAGACTCAGCCCTGAATGAGTGACATTCAGAGGAGGGGGTGATAATAAATAAGGGCGTCATGGGGCTAATAAATAAGTCTGACAATTCATCGTGTGGACAGTGCTGCAAAGCGCCCCCCAGAGGACTATGTCACCAAGCGACGAGTGGGCAGCACATTTTCAGGGGGTCTGTCTCCTCACTTAGTGAGGGGGTCAGGACTTTTCATTTGTAGAGATGAATTTGTGCCTCTTCTGTTTGATCACCATGTCCTTTTTCACCTTGAGATCCATGAGTCTCTAGTCCCATTGCTGCAGCTAACATTGGTTCTGCTGCTGACTGAGTTTCAGGTAGATTTCTGTTTCTCCAGGGCCTATCAGGTCCCTGACACCTGTCCTGTCTCCAGTGCACTCCCTCAAACCGTGTTCTCCTCACTCGGGGAAACGGAAATCTCCAGTCGGCTTGGCACTTCCTTTCTTGGGACTTTGGATGCAAGTGTCACTGTGTTAACACCAGGACTGTGTTCCCCGCTGACAGTGAGGCAAGCCCTGGCGCAGGCCACGTGGTTGAGCTAGCATGTGTTTGAGGCTGAGAGTTCAGTGTTTCCCCATTTGGTTTCCGTGCCAGGGAGAGAGCTGTTGCTCGGCAGCAGCACAGGGGTCGTCACCATCTCGCTCATGTCAGCTGTCACCTTGTGCCACCACTGCCCTGTGGACTTACCCTACCTAATGGGATTGAATGCATAGAGCATGACATAGCTATTATTTCCATTATATCTGTAAGAAACTGAGGCTCCAAGCACTGAATGGCTACAGCAGGCACAGAGTGCAGACGAAACCCACCTCATTTCTCCAAAGCCCATTCTGTTCAACACCACATTATAGTCTGTGTCTTTGAATTGCTACTAGGGCAGCCCTGAGTGGCCACTAATATATCAAATACAATCTTGTGATGACCTCTCTTAATCAAACATAAATATTACTGTGCTGCATGAGCCCGAGAGCTAGACAGACATCGCTTCAAACTCTGGCCCTGTCATTGCCCAGCTCTGCACCCTCAGGCAAGAGACTCCCCCTTTCAGAGCCTTGATTTCCTTGTCTGTAAAATGGAGATCATCTTCCTACCTACCTCACGAGATGCTGTGAGGAGTAACTGAGCTAATGCATGTAAAACCACCCAGTGCAGGTTTAGGGCTCAGCAAGCGGTAGCTGTTTTTAATCACTGCACCTGCTTTCCTCTTAAGAGCCGATTCCCATCTGCATTTCTTATGGGAAGAAAATCTTACGCTAGTATGCATGAAGACCACCTTCATTGTGTCTCCTCGGCTTCCACAGGCCTCCCAGCTCATCTGCCGTTCCTGCGCTAATCAGAATTTCCTGACTTCTCCCTGTTTGTCTCGGTTAATGCAGAAGGAAGGGGCTGCTGGCACAGAGGAGCCGAGGCGTGGGCTGACACGCCTGTGATTTGAATGTCTTTACTGTAATCTAGCAAGCGTGTGTGGGGGCTTCTGTCAATACCAGAGCGGCTGGCCAGAATGGGCAAATACCGGCACCCCAGCCATCCCTGCCCCTGCAAATCATCAGAGTAGCTCTGGGCTGACACCCACATTTCCCCTAACTTAAATCATCTGAACAGTGAGCTGGCTTCACGATGAGACATTGATTCTTTGTTTAGGGCTTGTTATAGTGACAGGGGCCCAGGCTGGGAGTCTGTTTCTGACGTGCCTCGGCTGCCGTGCAAATGGTTCAGAAAGCTGTCTTGGTCCTGTCACCCCAAAATGTGGCATGGCCCAGCCCAGCCAGAGTCATCTGACTATAGCCATGCAGCAACCCATCTTCCTAAATCCACCTGGTGGTCCTGGGATCCCTGGTAACCCAGGCCCTCTGAGGGCGGGGGAGGGAGTGTGTATGAGATGGGCGGTCATTAGACCATGAGCCCTGTGGCCTTAGGCAATGTGCTTCATCTGTGTGGGCATCCCTTCCTTATCCATGAAGTGAAAGCCATTTAAGAGGATCTCTGTTCTGGCAAGGATTCAGTGAGTGGAAGGATGCAGGTCATCTGGTCCCAAACGAGAGCTCAGCAGACACTGGCTGCCTTCTCCCCCACACTCATGCCAGCGTCTGGCTAACCTGAAGTCATTGTCATCTAAGCCTGCTGGCCCCACTCTCCCTCTGGTAAACAAGGGCTTGGCATTCTTTAGGCCAGACACCACACTGGCATTTTCTGTGTTGGCCGGGACCTCACCCTGGCTCCTTGGCAGCTGCGACAGCTGACCCTGTAAGAAGCCCTCAGACCAGCACAGCCTTCTCCCAGCTATGGGAGAAATGCTGTGACCCCAGCAGGGAATTTGGAGGCATTTAAACAAAATGCAACTGAGATGGGACTGCTGGTGAGAAATGGGACCAAATTGCCTAGCTTGCTTTATTCTTAAGTTTTTAAAAAGGACTGTCAAGTGGGTCCAGGCTCTGTGCTGGTCACTTTCATCTACACCAGGGGTTGTCAGCCTTAGCTACACTGGACTCACTTCGGGAATTTCAAAATCTGTGACTGTGGTATTGGGGATTAAAAGTACCCAGGTGATTTTAGTGCATAGCCAAGGATGAGAACGGTAAACCTCCACCATCTCATTCATCCCTGCTTAATCCCCCAGCAGTCCCCGGAAGCAGGTGGCTCTCCTTACATGTGATAAGGATAAGGATCTGAGAGGTCTAGTCACTTCCCCAAGGTGGCACCAGGGGCAGCAAGGAGCAGAGCTGGGACTGGAACCCAGCTGTGTGCTCCGCCCTGCATGAATCAGAGCCTGCCTTCTAGGAACTTGCAGTGCACTGGGGACAGTCTGCCTGGCACAGGTGGTATTTGGGTGGAGACGTTTGAGGGGGGGGGGAAATGGGGTCCTCTTCATCTGAAGGCATCTAGTAAGGTTCTTCCAAGGAGGGTACCATGAAGAAGGCAGCCAGGAGTGAGAGTGCACAAAATGGTCAGGGTGTGGTGGACAGTCCAGAACATCTGGAGGAGGAGGTGTGTGTGTGAGTGAGATAGACAGGGTGTCATAAGCAAGACAGGCAGCTGGAGAGCATCACGTAGAGCCTTGAGTGTCATGCTTAGGAGCCAGGCTGGCCCCACCTGCGTGGACCTGTGCAGTCACACAGGGCCGAAGGCATGGCTTAATGCTCTGCTGTTACCATCCTGAAATTCCTAACATTTTTACCTTTGAACTGGTGTTTAATAAATAGGACAGTACCGCATGGACGTTAGCAAAAGAGACATGCACAGAACATGTGTCTCCATGGGGCCTCGCCATCCCAACCCCATGCAGCTTTCCAGTGCCTGCAGCACCCAATTCCAGTGGACCCAGGATGCAGGGGCATTCAGCAGGACTCTTAAGTGCTCACAAAGTAAGCAGGTCCATGTCTGACAGCCCCAAGAGACCACACTTTCCATTAGAACCAGAACTTACTTCAAATACAGAAAGAAGGCAATAATGTTCCTTTTTATTTTTATTTGATTTTTTTTTTTCCTGAGACAGGGTCTTGCTCTGTCATCCAGGCTGGAGTGCAGTGGTATGATCATGGCTCACTGCAACCTTGACCCCTCGGTTAAAACTCTTCCTGCCTCAGCCTCCTTAGTAGCTACCATCCATGCCCAGCTAAGTGTGTGTGTGTAGAGACGGGATCTAGACAGGCTCTGTGTGTGTGTGTGTGTGTGTGTGTGTGTGTGTGTGTGTGTGTGTAGAGATGGGGTCTAGACAGGCTGTGAGCGTGTGTGTCTGTGTGTGTGTATAGAGATGGGGTCTAGACAGGCTCTCTCTGTGTTGCCCAGGCTGGTCTCAAACTCCTGATCTCAAGAGATCCTCTCCCCTCAGCCTGTGATGTTCTAAGAAATATGAATGACCAGGGAAACCTATCACATTTCTTATTTATGTTACTTTGTACTTAGCCAACCGTTTATCCCAAAAATGATGACATAAAAGGAAAGGAAAAGATAAAACAACCATGGTTTATTTTCCTTTCTCATCAGTAAGTTGGAGGTAGAGAATGTGCCGATAGCAAGAAGTGAAATAGGCCGGGCACGGTGGCTCATACCTGTCATCCCAGCACTTTGAGAGGCCAAGGCAGGTGGATCACTTGAGGTCAGGAGTTTGAGACCAGCCTGGCCAACATGATGAAACCCCATCTCTATGAAAAATGCAAATTAGCCGAGTGTGAGTAGCAGGTGCCTGTAATCCCAGCTACTGAGGAGGCTGAGGCAGGAGAATCTCTTGAACCCAGGAGGCAGAGGTTGCAGTGAGCCAAGATCATACCACTGCTCTCCAGCCTGGGAGAAAGAGCTAGACTCTGTCTCATAAATAAATAAATAAATAAAAACAATGGAGTTAGTTTTGTGTAGTGTTTCCACTGTCTGGTAAGAATAAAATACAAATTCATGTACAAGCTATAAAATACAGTTCTTCATATGGGTTAGCATTTAAAACTGGCATTGCACAAGGTCAAGCTGAATGACAGAGTTCATGCAAATATAATTTATGTTTTTATTTTTACTTAGAATGACATTAAATAGTAAACTTAAAAGCATCCTGATCTAAAAAGACATCATAAAAGACAAAAGCTTTATATTTTAGTTAGGCACTTTTATATTTTAACAGCACTTTTTCCTGCATGTTTATTTTATACTTGGTCCTGTAAATTATGTTGCCAGCCCTGGTAAGACCTAATCTCCACCCTCAGGGAAAACAGTTATTTGTTGAAAGTCTATTGTGGAAGAATCTATTTGTTATAATCTATTTCAGTCTTCACAGCAACCCTGTGAGGTAGGTCAGGATTGTATAATTGTCACAGATGAGGAGGGACAAGTTAAGTCACCTGAGAACACGTAACTAGTACAGTCAGAGTCAAGGTTCAAATACAGGTCTTGCAACTCAAACTCCACCTGTTGTGGAGGCCTCGGCCTCCCAAAGTGCTGGAATTACAGGCGTGAGCCACCGTGCCCAGCTGATATTAGCTCTTTTAAATGTTAAGCAAGGTCTATAAAGAGGTCTGAGATTCTTTCCATTTTTTGTAAGCATCTCATAAATGGGCACATAAAATTTTGATAAAAATTAAATCAGTAAAGGAAGAATATAATACTCTTAAGTATAGGTCCGCAGAACAAGGAAACTTGCTGAAAAATCTGATGAGAGGTTTTATTTTTATGCCAATAAAAATCTCAGCAATGTTGTGGATAGAGTCATTTATTTCTGGAAGTATCAGAAACCTCTGGAATCACCAGTTTTACCTGTTAACAAGGATTCAACTCATTAATGATAGCGTTTCCAATAGAGTCCATATGTCAAGAAGATAATCCAGGAGTATAACTTGTCTTTTTGTAACGAAGTTTTTGACAGGGTTAAGCAGCTGTGTTTTACTGTCCTTCAGGTCATACTTGGAAAACTCCACTAATGCGGTCTAAGTTTGAACACTCACGGCCTGAATTCCCTGAATTAATATTGCTATCAGCCACTAGCCCCAGCGCCTAGAGTGTCACCTAAGACAAAGGGCTTAATCAGCCTCTTGGAGAACTAAATCGGCGCTTCTTACAAAGGGGAGAATAACGAGACACCTTGCCCTACTCTTCTCCATGCACAGTGGAGTGGGGGCCACCATTTCCACTGCAGGGCACAGGTGGACGAGCTGGGAGTGGCTCGGCATCTCGCCTTGGGCCTGTGGCAGAAAGAGTCTTCACAGTGGCTTGTTTACTCCCATCAGCTGTCTGTCTCTGAAGGGCTGGTGCTTTGTGTGTCCAGGAGAACCTAAAGGGTTCCCATTTTATTTTTTTATTTTTATTTTTTGAGGTGGAGTTTCACTCTTGTTGCCCAGGCTGGAGTGCAATGGCGTGATCTTGGCTCACTGCAACCTCTACCTCCCAGGTTCAAGTGATTCTCCTTCCTCAGCCTCCCGAGTAGCTGGGTTACAGGCGTGTGCCACCATGCCCAGCTAATTTTTGTATTTTTAGTAGAGACAATTTTCTCCATGTCGGTCAAGGTGGTCTCAAACTCCTGACCTCAAGTAATGCGCTCGCCTCGGCCTCCCAAAGTGCTGGGATTGTAGACATGAGCCACCACGCCTGACCAGGGTTCCAGTTTTAAAGAGAACTCTCCTGTCCAGGGAGGTCTGAGGGCAAGCAGTTAGGACTGAGGCCACAGGGAGAAGCCACATGCATGCTGCACACCTGGGCCTGGGAGCCACCAGCTTATAATCCTGACTCTGCCACTTCTGAACCCTGTCACCTGGGCAGATGTCTTTACCTCATTTATTCCTCTGTAAAATTTGAGTGTAATTTCGACTTCATGAAAATTTCCACAATGTTAAAAAGAGTTGTGAAGTGCATTTCACTGTGCCTCACACAGACTTAAACTATAGTTACTGCCTTTGTCTTACAAGGCGAGTTGCTCCAGGGAAAAGAGCCTTCTGTGCCTGGTGCCATTTAGACCTTTATGCGTGGTTCTGGGTGACAGCGTCACTGCCTGTGGCAGGATTAAGATAGAAGAGTTGGGCCCTGAACAGACATTTTGCTCACCTAACTCCTATTCACCCTTCCAGGCCCAGCCAAAGTGTGTACCTACCATGGTTTCTGACCTGCAGCCCTGGGAGGATTAGCCTTTTCCTCTTTGGACTCCTGTGGACACTTCCCCCCCTGCCCCACCCTGGTAACACTACACTGTGGTAGTCTTTCTTCCCACGTCTTGTTGACACATCTTCTGCTGTTCTTTAAGGTCTTTTCAGAAAAAGCCCCTTGTCACGTTTCCCCTGAATCTTTCCCATCCATGGCCACGTCCTGTTGTGTTTTTGTGGCACAGACATCTGGTCCAGGCAGATATCACCTCCTGTGAGTAGACAGCAGGCCAAAAATGTTCATGTCTCCCCCAAAGGTGAGATTCTTTCTGCTCTCCTGCAGCTAAATTCTGCCTCAGGCTACCCTCCTCTACAAATCTGGTCGCAAACTCCCTTGAATATATCGGGCCCTCAGCAGACTCCTTCCTGGCAACCCTGGGCCAAAGCTCCGGGATTGGATGCCAGCAATGTCAGTGAGCATCTCCTCGGGGCAGCTCAACTCCCTGTGCACGGTGGCACTCGCATGGCATCGTGCTCTGAGACCTCTTTACCATCATCAGGCCAAGCAGTGTCAGAGACTCACTGAGACCACGAGGCTCCTGTGGCTGGAAGCAGGGTTCAGCTCATTTCGTGGTTCTTTAACCAACATCCCCTGAGCTTCTAATTAGGGGTCAGGCTCTCTGGGGAGCTTAGCGATGGGTTCAGCCTCTGGCCCCTCAAGCTCCTGGTGAGAGGGGATACCAGTGAAAACTTTCCCAGAACCCAGGAGTGCATGTGGCACCGTGGGAGCAGCAAGCAGGGATGAGTGACTGCCGCACAGAGGCCTGCGTGTGTCAGGAGGACGGGCCAAGCAGAAGGAATAAAAGGCAAAAGCAAGGAGGAAGTTGGGGAAGGAAGGATGTGGCGTGTGATCACAGGATGTGTTTGGAGCATGAGGTATGCGGAAGACCAGAGGCAAAGTGACAGAGAAGGACTCTAGGAAAGTAAGCCAGGGTCAGCTTTGGGAGGGTGCGTTTGCTGGGTAAGGAACTTTTCCTTTCCTCACCCATATTGGGCCCTTGTGTGTGCCACACATGCTGCTAGGTGCACAACGTTGAACAAAACAGACACCATTCTGGCCTGGGTGGAGCATGTTGTCTAGTGGGAAAAGAGACTAATATTAGTCAAATATTCACACAAAGGTAACGTGTACAGAGTTCCTGAGTAGGATAGTGACATGGTCTGATTTGCGTTTCAGAAAGCACTCTAGCCAGAAGAGCTGGAGGAGAATGGGAGGGGACGAAACAGGACAGGGATGTGGGGTTAAACCTCTGCTGTGGTTTACGCCTGTCTAGGCCTATGCCAAGGGAGAGGACTGGAGAGCCAGGGGTGAGCATGAGACACTTCACACATAAAATAGGAAGTACTTGGGAAGTTTGATAGGTCCACCGTGTGTAACCGTGGATAATGACAGCTAAGAAAAAAACAAAAATAGATTTGGGGTGCAGTCTCGATGGGAGAGTGATCGGAAGTTTGGGGCTATTTTGAGCTTGAGACACCAGCAGATCATCAGGTGGAGGTTGAGATGATGGGTCTAGAGCTTCAGAAAGGTGTCTGAGCTGCCAGGATTTGTCAGGAGTCATCAGTGTGTGAGTGAGGCTGTGCGCATGGATGAGATCACCTGGAGACAGAATTACTTCCCCTGCTGTGGTCCCAAGAGTGAGACCAAAACTTCCAACCACGGGTAAAATTCTAGCTGGGCTTCTGTTAGTTATCACTAGCTGGTTTCTCAGCTGTTGAGCAAGGAAGATGTAAATCCATGCCAAAGTAATAAATGGCACATAAAGCTATTTCCCAAAGGAACTACTGTGGGTTTTTTTCTTGTACACAAAGTAAAGTTTGCGTTGTTTTCCTTCTTGCTCTAGCAGCCAGGAACCTCAGAGCTAATTTTGTAATTTAGAAACTACATAGGACCTACATACCCAGATTTTTTTTTCCCAAATAAATACTTTTTATATATCTATGTATTTTGTAGCCCTGATGTTTTTCTTTGTTGCTTTAGATGCTCATATAAGCTGCCTCAGATCCTTTGTAAAATTAGGTAGGGTGTAACTGTATAAAAATAAATATTCTCCTTACCCTAAGATTTTTGGGTCATCCTCACAGCCCTTGTGCAATAAGTCTGCCCGGTTTCTGAGTTAATATTGGCTAGATTTAAGCAGGAGGAACTCTTAGAACTTACGGAAGCTCGACAGTAAATTTAACACTCACGCAACTCATTAAAATAGGATAAAAGTGGAGCTTCAAACATCTCTGTGTTTGCTACTGAGGCTGGGGGAGGTGGGGTGTTACCCTTAATTCAGCTCAAGATATGAAAGTCTGATCTTTCAGAATTGAGAATACACCACTGAAATTAAAGGCTTGTCTGTGTAGATAAGCACTCCAATCATGTTCAAAGAAAGATTAAGGTGTTAACTCCACGGATAGGATTTTTTTTTTAACTCAGGATATCATCTTTTTGACTCATATGGTTTGGTAAAAGCAAACTTGCTTATCAAACAGCATAAGCACAAAATCGATTAGATAGTATATTTTATTTTTGATCATCCCTATTCTTTAAAATAATTATTTTTAAATTTCAGGTTGCTATTGGTTAAGATCACTGTGTAAACGGTTTTCAAAGTATGTCCCACAGCCAGTGGCCTAAGTACTGCAAAGATGCCTGGGATGTAGGGGGGATGTGAAGGTGGCCAAGCCTGGAGAACCCAGCCACCTCCACTGCTCTACCCCCAGGTCCCCCAGAGCAGCCAAGCTGTGCATTGTGGAGCTTAGGTAACAGGGTTCCTTCTGTATAAAATCCTTTTTTTTTTTTAATGGAGTCTCAGTTTCCCAGGCTGGAGTGCAGTGGTGCCATCTCAGTTCACTGCAACCTCTGCCTCCCAGGTTCAAGCAGTTCTCTTCTTCAGCCTCCCAAGTAGCTGGGATTACAGGCGCCTGCCAACACACTTGGGACATTTTTGTATTTTTAATAGAGGCAGAGGCAGGGTTTCACCATGTTGGCCAGGCTGGTCTCAAACTTCTGGCCTCAGGTGATCTTCCTACCTTAGCCTCCCAAAGTGCTGGGATTACAGGCGTGAGCCACCGCGCCTGACCTAGCAGGGCTGCTTCTGCATAAAATCCTATCTGAATAAAGGATTCCACTGCTACAAGTGAAAAGTTTGGACATCTTCACATTGGAGGGCGTGTTCCGCTAAGTAGCCCTCGGGGTATGGAAGAGGAGGTGGGAAGCAGAATCTGTTGGTTCCTGCTCTGCCTCTCACCCTCTGTGTAACTTTGCGGGATGACTCTTCCTCTCTGAAACAGCTTCCTCATCCATAAAGGAAAACAAATTCTTTGATAATAGCTACTTCACTAATGAGGGTTAGAAAAATTAGCAGATGGGGGCCAGGTGCGGTGGCTCACACATGTAATCCCAGCACTTTGGGAGGCTGAGGTAGGTGGATCACTAGAGCTCAGGAGTTCGAGACCAGCCCGACCAACATGGTAAAATCCTGTCTCTACTAAAACTACAAAAATTAGCCTCTCGTGGTGGTGGGCACCTGTAATCCCAGCTACCCAGGAGGCTGAGGCAGGAGAATGGCTTAAATCCCGGAGGCAGAGGTTGCACTGAGCTGAGATAGCACCACTGCACTCCAGCCTGGGTGACAGAGTGAGACTCCATCTCCAAAAAAAAAAAAAAAAGAAACAAAGAGAAAAAACGTTAGCAGATGGGGAAGCTCTGCATGTAGGAATTTAAGAACTGGTGGCTCTCACACCGTGCCTCTGACCCTCCTCTCCCCTCTGCACTTCCCAGGAGGAGCCGATCACTTTCTGTGAGGAAGCCTTCGTGTCCCACTACCGCTCTGGAGCCATGAGGCAGTTCCTGCAGAACGCCACGCAGCTGCAGCTCTTCAAGCAGGTGCCGCCCTCCCTGGTCTGGCCTGGGTCTGGCTCCCTAGTGGGGATTTATTTCTACAGCTGTCTCCAGTCTGAGCACTGAGGCCACAGGCAAAAGAGGCTCAGGGGAGGGGGACTGGGTGAATAGGGCAGTCACTGACCAGACAGCCCCTTTGCAAATCTGCCATGTGGTTTTCCAAGTTATCATAAACATGTAGCCAGTTTTTTAGAAAGTAACTTTCTTGTTGAACCTCACTTTGTGAAAACTCCGTTTCAAAGGACCTTTCCTATATTGGATACAGTAAGGTGCCCAGCTGAATGGTTTTCCCCCCTTTTCTTTGTACGAGCTGTTGTGCTTTTGTTCTTTCTTTCTATAGTTTATTGATGGTCGATTAGACCTTCTCAATTCCGGCGAAGGTTTCAGTGATGTTTTTGAAGAGGAAATCAACATGGGCGAGTACGCTGGTGAGAAGCATCTCATTTTCCTTTCGGGGCTGCAGGCTGCTATCGTTTAGGGTATGTTTGACAAGGAGTGGCAATGACTTGCTTTTCCTTTATTGGGGCTTAGGAAGAGAGATTTCAAGCTTGGCTTTGAAATGTTTGAAGAATTCCTCTTCATTTTCTGATAAAGTGTACACTGGCCCATGTGAAATCCCCCAGCCTAGGGTCAGATGCTTCCCCCTCTGTAGACAAAGTCCAGTTAAAGTAGTGCCCAGCGTGGTCCACTGGGAAGCACACAGTATTCAATTAGGAGGCTTGGATTCAAGTCAGGACTCTGCCTCCTTACAAGCTGCGAGACCCTGGGTGAGTCATTGCCCCTCCTTTAGCTAAAGTTCCTATCCATGCCCTGAGAGTACCGTGTCCCACCTCACAGGATTCCTGTTGAGATTAAATCAGAATACATGAGGAAAGGTTTGTGCAGTCATCCAGGACAGTCCCTGGCATGAGGGCTGTGTGCAATAAGTGTTTCTTTTCTCTTTTTTTTTCTTGAGATAGGTCTTGCTCTGTTGTCCAGACTGGAGTGCAGTGGCATGATCATGGCTCACGGCCGCAACCTCTGCCTCCCAGGTTCAAGCAATTCTCCTGCCTCAGCCTCCTGAGCAGCTGGGATTACAGGCACGTGTCACCACACCCAGCTAATTTTTGTATTTTTAGTAGACAGAAGGTTTCACCATGTTGGCCAGGCTGGTCTCAAACTCCTGACCTCAAATGATCTACGTGCCTCAGCTTCTCAAAGTGCTGGGATCATAGGCAGGAACACCGCACCTGGCCCTGATTCTTTAAAATATGACAAATTACTGCTGAGTGCCTGGTCTCTGTAGATCTGAAGCACTGAAGGGCTTATTTTCTCATTTTTCAGAGGAGGCATCTGAGGCCCAGAGAGGTGTTGGTGTCTGAGTCTGCCTCCTGAATCCCAATCTGACCTTCTTTCTAAATCCTATCACCTCAGTCTTTGACAACGAAGGCAAAACCAGATGCAAAATAACACCCATGCTGCTGTGGCCCCCTTATTGCTGTGTGTGTGTCTGGTCTGAACTACTGTGATTTGTAAGCTCACAGAGCAAGACACAGTATCTGCCTGTAAATGTTGCAGGCCCTTCCAGCCTGTGCTGCTTGGAGAGCGTAGTTAAGAAAACCACCATGAAGTCTAGGAACAGCAATATAGCGAGTCATTGATAATCATTTCCTGAGCACCTGCTATGTCCAGAGCCCCATGGAGAACAAATGGAGGACCCAGTTCCGCCCTCAAATAGTGTTAGTCAGGTAGGAGAGAAAAATGCATAACAAAAGACAAGCAAAAATTAAACGAATGCAGGAAAAGGAGTAGAAACAGACTTGGTTGCAGTTAGAATAGGGCTCTGTTAATCCTCACAGTGTAATGTGAGGGCTTGACAAAGGAGGCCGGGCTGGGGTTGTGTTCTCACACTTGTGTGTGAGTTCTGAGAAGACAGGCTTTAGGTGTTGCTAAACAAAATTCATTTATTCACTGGGTTAGGACCCACCATTAAAATGAATAGAGTTCACCAACACCACCTCTGTTTTCTTTCCCTCTCACTCTCCGAGGGTTCAATGTGTGTCCAGCAGGGTCCTTTCAATGGGACACACAGCTCTGGGGGCTCCTGCTCTGGTGCCCCTCACAGTACTTCCCAGAATATGGATGTCTCAGTGGCTGTTAACTATTCCAGAGGGCTGTTCAAAGGACATCACATCTGAACAGGCTGTCAGGTTTACTAAGCAGAGAGAGTAGGGTATGGTGACGAGGCAAGGGAGCGGCATTTGCAAGGGCCTGGAGGCCTTCAAGGATGCTGGCTTAAGGGCCCATGAGTAGTTTCCCGTGGTGGGACATAAGGCGGTGTAGCATCATAGCAGCACAGGATGGAGAGGCCTTGAGGCTCGACTGGAGGAGAGTGGCGGGGCTGCTTCAGAGCCTGACCTCCAGTCAGCAGGCAGTGGGGCAGTTGCTGAGGGCTTGCAGTCAGGGCACCGCATGATCAGCTCTGTTGGAGAAGGAAACTACGGCAGTGACTCGCTGCCGCCTCCCTTAAGAACAGGACATGGGACCCTCCACAGGATTCTCCAAGTCCTGAATGCTGAAAGCAATTTTGGCCGGGCGTGGTGACTCACGCCTGTAATCCCAGCACTTTGGGAGGCTGAGGCAGGCGGATCACCTGAGGTCAGGAGTTCGAGGCCAGCCCGGCCAACATGATGAAACCCTGTCTCTACTAAAAATAGAAAAATTAGCCAGGTAAGGTGGCGGGTATCTGTAATTCAGGAGACTGAGGCAGGAGAATTGCTTGAACCCAGTAGCTGAGATCACGCCACTCCACTCCAGTCTGGTGACTCCGTCTCAAAAAAAAAAAAAAAAAAAAAAAGCAATTTCAAGACCTCCCGAGGGCAAATCACCTCTTTAAGTAACAGCTTCTCTGACTTCTCTTTTCCCAGGCAGTGACAAACTGTACCATCAGTGGCTCTCCACTGTCCGGGTAAGTGTGTACCCAATTCTGAGCCCCCTGGACTCCCTGCTTAGCTTCCTGGCAGCCTTCTGCTTCCCTGTGCAGCCCAGAGCACTCCACTCCCTCTGCTGGAGATGCCTTTCTTTGTAAAGCTAGGCTCCTCTCATGCCAGATGGAGACTAGAAGGATGGGACTGTCCAAAGCCATCACTTGGTGGGGGCGGAAAAGGCATGAGAGGCTTCCTCCTCTGCAGGAAGCCAACCAAGGAAAGCTGAATGGAATGTTGTCTTAGAGCATTTAGCGGGGGGTCTCCTTCTAGGGCCAGAGCAATTGTCATGATCTCGGGCAAACCAAACGCATCCCTCTTGCTGCTGTGTAACCTCTTCTCCTGGGAAGATGAAGAACACGTCACTGGGAGGTTGACTGTTGTTGTGAACAGTGTCTTGTTACGTCAGGAGCCAGGTGCAAAGGGCTTCTGAAGCCTCTAAAGAGTTTGAAATCTTGCCTTTCCCTTCCATCAGCTTATAATTGAGGTGTCCTGAAGGCCTACTGTGTGCCAGGCACCATGCTGCATACTGGGGATGCCACAGGGAGCAGGGTACAGGCCCTCCCTGGGGGAGCTCCCTGTCTTGCCGGAGAGGTGGGCACGTAGCAGGCAACGCTAGCATTAAGTGATAAGTGTTCCCTCCTGCTTATGCGCCAGCGCACTGCTGCCAGGCGAGTCACTTGGAAGTGGCTGCAGTTGGCGGAGAGTAAGCAATTCCTCCATGAAAGACTTCCTTTGTTCCTCTTGGATGGCTAAACACAGCACTTGGCAAATCAGAGAGGAGTAATAAGGACTTGTTGATTGATTGATAAAGGGAGTTTCAATACTCCAAAGGACCATTTAAATGGGATACTGAGTAATTTTGGAAAGCAGTATGGAATAAATGAGTGGGTGAAAATTTCCTATTGTCCTACAACATAGAATGCTTTCTAGGTCAAATTGTAATGTTTTTAATTAAAGCTCAGAATGTCTGATGTGGGCAGTTACCAAAAATTGTGCTAAAAGTTAAGGCCAGTAATTACACTGCTATGTTCTAATCTCTTAGGTACCCACTGGTCCCAGCCTCTCTCCATCCGAATCAGTTTTTTTAAACCACCACAGACCTGATTATGTGATGAATTTGATTTAAAACGCTCCATACTGTAGACCCCTGAGCCTGGCATTCCAGGCCCTTCATGAGCTGGCCCTATCTGGCTTCCCAGCCTCACTTGCTGCTTTTCTCATGATATACTCATGTACAGTACAGTAGCCACTTGTCACAGCACACACCATGGCTTTTCAGCTTCTGCACTTTTTTTATGTGCTATTTCCTGTCCCTGAGATGTTCTCCTCCCGTCTCCTACATCAACTCCTATTTATCCTTCGTGGACCAGGTCAAATGTCTCATCCTCCAAGGCCTTCCCTGATCTTCCAGGTCTCCACCCGCTCCCTCTGCACACAGCCATTGCAGCCTCCATCACCTGATGTTGTGGTTATTTACTGCGCTGTCTTGCCTCTCCAGCTGGAGGTTTTAGAAAGCAGAGACCAGGCCTCCCTTGGCCTAGTGCCTTCAGAACCCTCGCGATGTGTCTGCAGGGATGAAACTGAGAAATGGATTCACGGACAGCTATGAAAAGTCCCCTGTGCACTTCAGGTCCTTCCACTGCCTCCTTTGGGAGCGGGGAAGGCCTTCCCCTCCTCCTTCCTCCCACTTTTGCTCCTAAAGAAAGTGGGCAGGAAATTGCTGTGTTGGATTCAACTAAAGCCATGGCGAACATTTGTGGCTATTCATTCTTTCCTTTTCTCAAGATTTAGATGTTAAGGAAGGCAGCCTACCAGAGAGATTTAAAAAAAACAACACAGAAAACCAAGGCAAGAAAAGGAAGTTGCATGGTGAGGGCAGCGTATTTTCCAACGACCCTGGCTGATCAGGGCCCCACTTTCTGCCCCGGCTTGGTGTCAGCTGTGGACTCCACAGTTATTAAACTTACCTGAGTGTCACCCATGGTAACTAGAATTTCTTGAAAAGCCACACATGCCCATAGGGAAGCCCTTACCTTAGGCAGCCTGTGATCCACTTCCCCTCCGGTCAGGGAACAGGTGCCAAGCAGAACATGGAGCCCCGAGTCCCCCTCCGCCAGGAATCACACTCCGCAGCCCCAGCCCACACACACCCACCCAGAGCCGTTCCACCATGACCATCACTAACTGGGTGGGACCAGTTATCATCCAGGCCTATTTCTCGATGTGAATTTACATACCTTTGAAATATTGCTTAACTTGATTGAAGAGAAGCAGTCTTTGTTGGTGTTAGATGCCTCTGTCATCAGCCCAAATTGCTAATTGACATTTTTATTATAGAAAGGAAGTGGAGCAATTCTGAATACTGTAAAGACGAAAGCAAACCCGGCCATGAAGACTGTGTACAAGTTCGTAAGTACTGGTCTTGCTCTCAGGAGCCAAACAAATCAGTCCCTTAGCATAATGACACTCTTTATTTATTTACTTATTTTTGAGACAGGGTCTTGCTCTGTTGCCCAGGCTGGAGTGCAATGGCATGATGACAGCTCACTGTGGCCTTGACCATCAAGGCTCAAGCAGTCTTCCCACCTCAGCCTCCCAAGTAACTGTAACTACAGGTGTGCACCACCACGCCTGGCTTTTTTTTTTTTTTTTTTTTTTTTTTTTGGTAGAGACAGGTTTCACTATGTTACCCAGGCTGGTCTTGAACTCCTAGGCTCAAGCAGTCTTCTTGCCTTGGCCTCCCAAAGTGCTGCAGTTACCGGCATGAGCTGCTGCACCCGGCCAAGCGATGAGACTCTTAAGTGTACCTGGTCCTCTATTGCGGAGATGACTCGGGCTGCTGAGCTCTCTCCTAAAGGTCTCAGTGTTCTCCAAATTATTTAGCAGATTTTATAACCAGTTCCGTGACGTTTTTAATGTGTAGTGTTGCTGCTCACATTTGCCACAGTAGAGAAATGGGAGGCTGCTGGTTTTAGCTTTTAAAATGTAGGCTAGGTGGCTGCAATTCAGGCTGCACCCTGCTTCTGTTTCTGAGATCCAGAAGCTTGGTCTATCTGGTGTCTGGCAAAGCCTTCCTGCAGGCATCCCCCCGTATTGGGTCAAAATAAAGCAGCTCCTTTGCAGGTGACTGAAGAGTGTTTGTGGTGGGATACACCGCTTAATTTTTGTCCCAAATTCTTCATCATCTCTCTGATCACTGCCCTATAGGTAATGCATTATTTGTAAGACTCGTGTCCACAGCCGAGTGGAAATAGGAGAGCACATCTGTTCCTGGCACTCCATCTTTCACAAGCATCAAGTATTTTTTCTTGTGACTTCTCTTCCTTGCTAATTTGACCATGAGCCACTGAAGTAGGGTGGTTCTACCTTATTTCCATTTTTAATTTTGTTATTCCTCTCTGTGCTTAAACTGTAGTTATTTTAGCAGGGTTGGTGGCTGCCAGCAGAACCACACAGGTCTAATATGACCTGAAATCAAAGCCAGGGTATCTGCCAAAATGAGGTTTAGGAAATGACATGGTAGAAACCCAGCAACGTGTCTGTTCCGGCCATTCAGCCTGGGCAGAAAATTGGTCCTGGGGCCCTGCACTGGTGACATAGGATGGACATTCTGAATCTTGCAGCCAGAAACACGGCTGCTGTACTCTTACTAGTAGCTGTCACCAGGCTGCTGAGATAAATAATTATAGAGAGCAGAAGAAGGGCTTTGGAAGGAAAAGAAAAAAAATCTGTGCCATCAAAATGCAGAAAATAAAATCTCTGCAGCCTCTTTAAGGGTTTTTTTTTTTAACCTTTTACCGTTGTATTTGTTTTCATAGCCATTATGTTTTCGAATTGATGATCCCATTTTTCCTTCCTTTTTCTAGTAATCAGAGAAGGTGATTCTCGACAGACTGAAATCAAGCATAGTCCCTGCTGGAAACAGAAAGGGAATCTTAACTTAAATTAATTTTTCATGCAGGCAAAAGATCATGCAAAAATGGGAATAAAAGAGGTGAAAAACCGCTTGAAGCAAAAGGTACTTGAAGTTCTTATTCAAAATGTATAAGCACCGTGTATGAAATGCATGGCCACAAAAAGTATGATGGGATCAATAGAGGGCTGTTTGATACAGTGTTGTTAACACACTTCAAAATGCATTACCAGCTGTCCGGGAGTTTTCACACTGTTATAAATATTCACAGACAAAAAACTGTCTTCAAATAACATTAAGACTCTGGCTTAAACTCACAAAGGCAAGCAAGTTGAGAGCTACCACTGTCGGGCTGTCCCTTGCCCACCCCACCAGGCCTGGGTTCACAGGCATCTGTAGAAATTGGCTTGGCATCCACATCTGGCACCTGCCCACCCCCTATGGCTGACGTCTGCCCCAGAGCCAGTGGTAACCAAAACCAAGAAACATCTCCAGGGAATGATTGCCATGGTCCAGCACACACGTGGCCACCATGCCGACACGGCACAGGGGGGTGGGGCTGAGCAGAATGCCGTGGGCTTACCTTGCCCTGGGGGACTAAGTGAGCAGAACCCACTGGGCCCTGTTGAGACTCTGAGTGGGAAGGAGAGGGCTCTGATTGTCTTCACTGGCCGCCAGTAAAACTGGGATATCATCCTAACTATGTCCTGGCTAAGATTCCCCCAGCCTGAATCTCTATTTTTTTTAATCCGACTTTTTAATATTTTATTTTATTTTAATGTTTTTATTTCTGTAAGCTTTTGGGGGAACAGATGGTGTTTGGTTACATGAGTAAGTTCTTTAGTGGTGATTTGTGAGATTCTGGTGCACCTATCACCTGAGGGGTATACACTGAGCCCAGTTTGTAGTCTTTTATCCCTCACCCCCTTCCCAGCCTTTCCCCGTGAGTCCCTAAAGTCTGTTATGTCATTCTTATGCCTTTGCGTTCTCATAGCTTAGCTCCCACTGTTACTGAGAACATACAATGTTTGGTTTTCCATTCTTGAGTTACTTCACTGAGAATAAGAGTCTCCAATCCCATCCAGGTTGCTGCGAATGCCATTAAGTCATTTCCTTTCTATGCCCCCAGCCTGAATTTCGAGATGTAGACAGTGAGGTGACTGTAACAGAGAGGCTTTTTAATATTATCATGAATGCCATCATCGTTATGACTGTTGCCACCCTTCTTTAAGCTCCTATTAAGGGTGGTCCAGGCTAGGAGCTGTCACGTTTAGTTCTCAGAACAGCCCTATGGAGTATTCCCATTTCACGAGTAAACAGACTGCAGTTCAGAGGTGAAGTCGTTGCCGAAGGCCACCCTGAGCCTAGCAGAGTCGGGATTGGATTCCAGCTCCGTCGCCTTGTGGTGGCTGTGCGTTCTTACCACTACCGCATGCACACTGCCTTCCTCAAACAAGTGTTTTGTTTTCCAAAAGATGTTTGGGATCCCCTACTTCATTATCCCTGTGACCCCAAACGCACCCCTCTAATAAGGGCCTTTGTCTATCTCTGCAGTTTTTACAAAATTGAAAGCAGTTTTAATTTTCTGAAGTCAGAAAGGACCTCTAATTAACTTGAAAGGGTCGAAGGAATTGATTCCTTTCTTTTAATTGGAAAATAATTTGCTCTGACTAAGCATTTAAATTCTTAGTTTCAGCTGAGAGTGGATTTTTAACAGCTGAGATTCACATCTTGAAATAAAAGCTCTGTAATGTAAATCCGGATAGACCTTAAACTGTAGTCTGTTTGCACCCTGCCAGAGACTGGCAGGTGGCATTCTTTACTTGGATATTATTTAAGTCCCTAAATATACCTTTTTATCTCCCATCCCAGTTGCGTGTAGCTGATTGTATTGCAGATATAAAACGGAGTGGCAGGGAGCAGGGAGTTTTCCCTCCTTGATGCCTGGATCGTAGGTTCTGGTTGGTATTAGAATATCCCCTGAAGTAAGCAAAGAAAGGGGTCCCTCCTCAGGCAGAGGCCCCATGCGCCCTCATTGGTCAATTGCCCTCTCTGCAGACCATTAAGCTACAGACATCACCTTACCTCTCTACTTGTATGTGCAAGCCTCTGGCCTTAGGAAAATCCCCTTCTTATGATATGTAACATTTCCGCAAATAACCAGTTAAGCTCAGATTTTTAAATGTGGTTCTTCAAAGGTTTGTTTAAACAATCTAGATCACTTTCCTTCCACGCTATCTCCCTTTCTGTTCCTTGATAGTATCTAAAGCAGATGTCTCCCCTCCCCTTCCCTTCCCCCCTGCCAGTCTTTTCAAGAATAGCTTCAGGAGATAATGTTCTATAGAGAGTGTCAGTACATTTCAGGTGACACAAATGGTGAAGGCATTTTATAGAAATGTGGCTTGTCACCATCGGACTGTTGACAGATCTATTAGTGCACCCTTTTCAATTTTCACTTTTCCCCCCTTCGGTCGTACAGATTTCTACAGACTTGATATTTTGCAGTTGTTCTTGGAAGAGAGCTATTTTGTAATTGAAACTCTAGCATTGCTCGCATCTGCGGTACTGGGGGCTCCAGCACTCTCCAGCTCCCTTTCTTGAGCTAATTTAGGATTTGGCTGCACCTGACCTCTCACATAGCAGTAGAAAATATTTCCTTGGCTGTTTTTGTCCTCCCCCTCTGCCCCTTCCCCTTCATCAGGCAACGAATGTACCTCGTGAATGTACCCCAGATGCCTCTAATACAGACATCTCAAGTTTGGTTTCTGCCACGAAATCGAGGCAATTCCCAACAAAGATCCAATTTTCAAATGTGCTGGGTTGCCACCTGGCCTCCTCTAACTCTGCATAGCAATGGTGACCTCGCAGATATAATCAAGAACCCAAGCTTGCCCTCTTCACCCTCGCCTTGGGTTTGAATTGCAAATAGAAAATGCGAGGCCGACCTGTGGAGAGGGTCCATCTCTAATATGACTGAGCTGGGCCCCTTCTCCATCCCTTGTTCGTTCATGCTGCACATTTTCAAAGCATCTGAAATCGGAGCTTTCAGGATATCTGTGTGACCATTGGCAAATAATTGTTAATAGATCCGATGGTGTGGCTTTATTCCATACCTGCTCTGCTTCAACCCAACAACAAAAAAAGAAGGATGGATAACATATTTCTCTAGATAAATGGAGCGAGGTGGTCAGGTTCTTCCATAGCTTGGCCTCCTTTGAAGTCTGACTTGCTCAAAATTAGGAAAAAGAAGAAATGGCAAAGATGCTACCCAGCCATCGCTTTCTAAGGAAGAGTGTAGTGCTTTCTTCTGGAGTGTCTGCCTGCAGAAGAATGCCTCCTGGATGGGCTCGTGACTGTCAACAAATGGCATTCCAGTGCAGCACCAGGCAGGGCTGGCACGAGAATGCCCTGCTTTAAAAGCAGTGGCGCAAATACATTTCTCCTCACCTGCAGGCAACGTGAAGATACTCACATAGGGATGTCCTCTTTTGCCAATTGAGGAACCCCTGAAATTTTTCTTTTTTCTTCAATACCAAAATGATTTAGCTAAATGGGCCCATTTCACAGCCGTTTGTAAAGTTCCTGAATCTTTTTTCTTTTTATTTTTTATTTTTTTCTTTTTTTGAAACAGGGTCTCACTCTATCTTCCAGGCTGGAGTGCAGTGGTAGAGTCACTGCAGCCTTGATCTCCAAGCCCAAGGGATCCTCCCGTCTCAACCTCCGGAGTAGCTAGGGCGACAGGCATGCACTACCATGCCTGGCTAATTCTCTTTTAGGGACAGAGTTTTGCTGTGTTGCCCATACTGGTCTCAGACTCCTGGGCTCAAGCGATCCTCCCTCCTAGGCCTCTCAAAGTGCTGGGATTACAAATCTTTGATCTTTAAAAGACAAATCAAGCTTGTTGATTTAGAGTCTCTGTGATTAAAAGGAGCAGATTCACAGTTGGTTTCACAGAGGCTTGAATTTCTGGCCAAACAGTTCCCATTGAAGGGAGTGAGTAAGCGTGCGTGGGGCAGGGAGAGCTAGGTAAACTCTTGTAGAAGCGACTCTTTCACACCTTAGCACACAACTGTCAGCTCTCTGTCTCCCGACACATTAAAATACGCTGCAGCCTCAATCACAGAAATTCCAACTTTGGTTACTATTTTGATGTCAGTATTCATATTTTTAACTTGCATTTGCTGTGCTGTGAGGTGGCCTGGGAAAAGAAGGGTGCAGCATGAGTCTGAAAATGGAGATGGGAGTTCTTACGCCCGCAGCGTGAGTCAGACGGGAAGGCCTTTGCCTCACGCCCATAGGGGCCTTTCAACTCCCCCACATGGTGATGTGGTGTTGGGGCTTCTGAGGCAGGCAAGCGTGGGCCTCAGTGCTAGTTGTGTAGGATATTAACTGTGTGACTTTGAGTAAGTTACTAGACCTCTCTGAACCTAGTTTTTCTCATCTGTAAACTACTGGATCGTTGGAAGGAGTAGAAGAGGTAATGTGTTGAAACAGCAACACTTAGTAGGCACTCAGTAAGTGAGAGTTTCCATTTTGTCTGTCCTTTTTTTTGTTTTTTTTTCAGACAGAGTCTGGCTTTGTTGCCCAGGCTGGAGTGCAGTGGTGTGATCTCGGCTCACTGCAACATCTGAGCCTCCCAGGTTCAAGTGATTCTGCTGCCTCAGCCACTCAAGTAGCTGGGATTACAGGCATCCACCACCACACCTGGCTAATTTTTATATTTTTGTAAAGACAGGGCTTTGCCGTGTTAGCCAGGCTGGTCTCGAACTCCTGACCTCAGGTGATTCTCCCACCTTGGCCTCCCAACGTGCTGGGATTACAGGCATGAGCCACTGTGTCTGTCCCCTCCCTGTCTTCTTATGTCCCACATCTGGAACAGCCAGTCGGCCCAAACACCCACGGGCACACACCTGGAGACCATGTCCAGGGTGTCCACAGCCACCAGAGGAATCTTTGTAGGACCCAGCACTGACCAAGCCACTCCCTTGGTTAGAACATTTCAGACCTTTCCAACCTTCCACCATCTTGCCTGGGGGCGGCCCAGGGGTGGAATGCCCTGGCCGCTGGACCACAGCAGGCCCTGCTGTCTGCCTCCCTGGGCCCAGTGCTCTACTTTCTCCTCACTGACTCGTAAGTCTTTTCCTTGGCTCCCAGCCCAACCCCTACCCAAGACTACTCAGAACCCTCTTTGTCCTCTAGTCTCCTGAGACCCCGTGTCCTTACCTCCCCAATTTCTCATGGAGACTCATGTCCAGAGACCTATCGTATGCCATGCCTGCCTTCTCCTCAGAGGAGCGGAGGTTAGATCATAGCCATGATTTGTGATTCTAGTAAATGCTGAAGGAAAATGATAGGAATATGATGACCAGTAAATATTTCTTCCACATGTCTTTGTTTTGTTTTTTGAGATAGAGTCTTGCTCTGTCGCCCAGGCTGGAATATAGTGGCATGATCTCAGCTCACTGCAACCTCCACCTCTCTGGTTCATGCTGTTCTCTTGCCTCAGCCTCTCAAGTAGCTGGGATTACAGGTGCCCGCCACCACACCCAGCTAATTTTTGTAGGTAGAGACAGGGTTTCACCATGTTGGCCAGGCTGGTCTCAAACTCCTGACCTCAGGTGATCCTCCTGCCTTGGCCTCCCAAAGTGCTGGGATTACAGGCGTGAGCCACTGTGCCTGGCCCCCATGTC
This sequence comes from Ateles fusciceps, assembly GCA_036589455.1. Taxonomy (NCBI): domain Eukaryota; kingdom Metazoa; phylum Chordata; class Mammalia; order Primates; family Atelidae; genus Ateles; species Ateles fusciceps. The sequence continues at coordinate 10,140,706 of JAZHEH010003300.1, forward strand.
ATTATTTTAAATGGCTATATCATATTTTATCTAATGGACATATATACTTTATTTAATATTCCCATTGTTGGCCCTTACATGAGTTCCAATTTTTTCTAGGCAAATATCCTTATAGGTAAGACTTAGAAGAAATTCTTATTATTTAATTAGGATAAATTTCTAAAAATGGGATCCATGGGCCAAAGGGCACGTAGGTCTTTTGGGTTTTTCATATGAATTGCCAATTTCTATTCCCACAAGAAGAGTATGAGAGTACTTGTTTCCCACGCCCTTTGCTGACAGCTACATTAGTTCTTAGGCCACAGTTTCTTTAATCATGAGTATCAGAAGTTGCTCATCTTACACATAGCTCCCTACTATGTGTAACATCTCTACCAGGAGATAGAGCAGAGAATTTGAATGTCTCCCACCGCCTTGTTTTTTTCTCAAGACAGGGTGTCACTTTGTTGCCCAGGCTGTAGTGCAGTGGCGTGATCACAGCTCACTGTAGCCTCAACCTCCCCAGGCTCATGTGCTCCTCCCATCTCAACCTCCCAGGTAGCTGGGAATGCAGGCATACACTACTGCATCCAGCTAATTTTTATTTCATTTTTTTGTAGATGTGGGGTTTCCCCATGTTGCGCAGGCTGGTCTTGAACTCCTGAGCTCAAGGGATCATTCCACCTCAGCCTCCTTTTAAAGTGCTGGGATTGCCTGTGTGAGCCTCCACACCCGACCTCTATTTCTTTCTTGACTTGGGCTCCTCCTGTTCTGCTGCCTGTGACATCCTGGGAGGAAGCTGTTATCCTTCCTCAGGTGGAGGAAATAGTAAAGAGGCTAATAAATTGGTGGCGTGTACCACAGGACTTTGTCAGAAACCTTTTACATCTTTGGATCTTCTACTAAGTGAAGGTACAGCACTTCTTTTTGACACACAGGTACATCTATATATTGGACACATTTCCCTTCCAAATGTTTAACTCCACTTTACAAAGATTTATTTGATAGCATGTACTAGGTTCAAGGCTCTAGGTTAGAGAATTCAGACCCAAACAAACTTACAGTTGATAGGGATACAAAAATAAGATAGTGCAAAGCATGGCAGCCTATGATCAGTGTAACCAGGGACTTCTGAGGAGAAGCTAACATCAGAGGACTTGTTGAACAGCTCCTCAATTCAGAATACCTTCACGTGTGCTGTCGTTATGGGTTGATGTGGCATAAAAGCACCAGGACTCACGTAGCTCTGGGTTCCTCCACCTTCTAACTATATGGCTTTGGGTAAATTACCTCTTCTGAGCCCTATTTCCTCACCTGTAAAAGCAGGATAATCTCATTTACCTTGTGATCATTGTGGGAACTAAATGTGAGAATGAAGGTCAAGGGTCTGGGGAAGCGCAGGGGTAGGCCGTCCACACAGGGAAGCACTTCTTTTTAGCAGGTGCTCTCTCCATTTTGCAGGGGGTAAGGATCTGAGGTTCAATTTGCACAGTGCTGTGACATTTTTCAAAGGTTCCTCATATCTCATTTCACCCGTTCTCCCGGTAGCTTTGATGTTTGCCAAGCAGGTGGTAGTCTCCCATTGCAAAAATAAAGCAATAGGTGCAGAGAGGTTGAGGGAATTGGAAAGATTAGACAACTAGTTAATGGGAAAAACAAAACTAAAAGATGGTATTTTTACTTACAAGTGTGAACTAGGACGCGTTTTCCAAAACAACTACATGAATTGTTCTTTTTTTCTTATTTTTATTTATTTATTTATTTTGAGATGGAGTCTCACTCTGTCACCCAGGCTGGAGTGCAGTGGCGCAATCTGGGCTCACTGTAACCTCTGCTGCCTTGGTTCAAGCGATTCTCCTGCCTTAGCCTCCCGGGTAGCTGGGATTACAGGTGCCTGCCACCACACCCAGCTAATTTTTGTATTTTTAGTAGACACAGGGGTTCTACATCTTGGTCAGGCTGGTGTTGAACTCCTAACCTCGTGATCCACCCGCCTCAGCCTCCCAAAGTACTGGGATTACAGGCGTGAGCCACCGTGCCCGGCCATATTGTTGTTGTTGTTGTTGTTGTTGTTTTTAAAGACAGAGTGTCGCTTTTGTTGCCCAGGCTGGAGTGTAATGGCATGATCTCGGCTCAGCACAACCTCCGTCTCCAGGGTTCAAGCGATTTTCCTGCCTCAGCCTCCTGAGTAGCTGGGATTACAGGGGCATGCCACCACGCCTGGCTAATTTTGTATTTTTAGTAGAGACGGGGTTTCTCCATGTTGGTCAGCCTGGTCTCGAACCCCCGACCTCAGGTGATTCGCCCGCCTTAGCCTCCCAAAATGCTGGGCTTACAGGTGTGAGCCACTGCACCTGGCTTTTTTTCTAAATAGCTATTACCTTAGAGTTTTCTATTAATACCAGTATTTTCTTACCATGTTACCTTGCAGCTTCATTATGTTGTCAGCCAAACACAAACAGGCACACACACCCGCACACAAAATTTTACCTGAACCAAAAGTGAATTTGTTCATGTTTGACCTTATTCACTCTCTCATATCTATCCTGGAGGATCTTCACCTGGATCCAAAATGCCCCTTTTGCCCATTGTTGCTTTCTAGCACAGATGGAACCCCTCCCTCTCTTTTCCACTTGCCTGAGCATCTCAGGACAGCCCTTTTCCAAAAGAGCTGTTTCTGTTTGGCTGTTGACAACCTCTTCCGTCACTGAGCCTCAGCCTGGCTGAGACTGGCTGATCAAATGTGGGCCACTTGATCCAAGCCCTCCCTGTAAAGCCAAGAGGTCATCATCTCCCTTTGTTGTTTACCAAGCATTAGAGACTTCCCCAGGACTGACCTCTCCAGGCAGCCTTGATTCCGTAGGAAGGGGAGGCCAGCTGGTACACAGCTGGATGTGTGAGGTAAATACTGGTGGTGGGGGGTGGGTTGTATAATTCCTGTAATTTACTGAATAGCTAATAATGTTCTTGACATTTATGTTACATTATCTGTCTCCTTTAATCTTCATGCTTCTGTAGCCCCATTTCACAGATGAGGAAACTGAGGCTCAGAGATGTATATATGTTTCTTCTTTCATGTACTATTTTTCAGTAAGGGACTGCTTTCCTCCATGTCCCACCATTCTACCTTAGCTGAGAAACAGGAGCAAGCAAGCATCAAGTCTCTCACGTGCAGAATTTAATGAGTATTAAGAGTATATGCTTTGTTGACCAAAATGTGTATTTGTTTTTGTAATGAAAGAGTTGGAACTTACGTTTATTACTTAATTCTGGCTGTGAGTTATTTTTATTTGGTAAGAAAAATGATTATTTAAATGATATTTATTTGTACACATATTTTCTGCCTTGTTCCAGTGAAGAGTTAAGCAACTTCCTTAACTCGAATAAAACACGGGATCCTTGTTGCTTGAGTGGGCCCACCCATGTGTGACATAACCCATGTGTCCAGTCAGCTGCCAGCTTCAGCTGCCGGAGCCATGACCTGCCTTTTGCACATTGGGGTTTTTCTTTTCCTGATAATTTGACTTCATTCATGAGAAGCACAAATTAAATGTGAATTTCTGGATTTAAAAAGATTTCTTTGGTCCCTGAATGTTTCCCAAGTCAGAGTCCTGATTCAGACTTCAATCTTTCTGTTTTCTGAAGGTAAAGATGAGGGGGTAGGAAAGGGTGGGAACAAACACATCTTATTCACAAACAGCAGCATCATCAGTAAACGAATGTGGAAAAAGTGGCTGTACTCACAAATAATTAAAGTTGTGCAAATTAAAGCAACAATGAGGTCTAATTTTTCACCTGTCAAATTAGTGATAAATTTTTTAAATGATACGGCTCACAAGTCCCGTGAAACTGGTAATGCATCCATTGCTGGTAGTTGGTGTAAATTGGAAAGCAATTTCATAGAATGAATAAAAAGCCTTGAAAATGTTTATATCTGTTGACTTAGTAATTTCATTCCTGGGGATTTCCATAAAAATAAATAATACGAAAGAAAGAAAAACTGCAGTATTTATCACTGGCATTTTGAAAGTTAAAAAAAATGAGAATAGAAAGAACCCTAAATGCCCAATAGTAGTGGAATATTGAATTCATGGTGTATTAAATTATTGTATATCTGCTCAATGAAATATACATTCAGTAAAATTTTTGTGATGACTTTGTAGCAACATGAAAATACTTATATTAGGAAAAAGCAGGATATAAAATTATGCATGAGCTGTGATTGCAAGTAATTTTTAAATGTCTGCATGTGGACAAAGTGAATATATAAAAATGAAAATAGCCGTGTAAGAGAGTAGGATGAACCGTAGTAATTGTTTTCCTCACTGTTGTGAATGATTGTGTTAATCTTTATAATTTAACATGGATGGTTTTGGTTTCTGTAGTTCTTAAAAGTCAAAGAGCCAAGTTAGCCCTCCATTCCCTCCATCTTCATCAGGAGGACAGGCTTGGAATGTCACGGAGAGAGTCGAGTGGCAGGCCTCTCTGTTGTGGGGTGAGAGGGAGCACAGGTGCCAGAACCCCACTGCCAACCCCAGACCATCCTTCTCCCTGCAGGACATTGCCGAGAACGGCTGCGCCCCCACCCCCCGAAGAGCAGCTGCCGAAGACTGCACCGTCCCCACTGGTGGAGGCCAAGGACCCCAAGCTCCGAGAAGACCGGCGGCCAATCACAGTCCACTTCGGACAGGTGTGTATACCCTGGCCCTCCTACGTGTCCATTTCGGTTTTTCGGATTTTCGTTTTTAGCAGCAGCTGCAGCAGTCGGTTTTGCATTTCAGTTCTCTTTGGCAGTGCAGCTCCATGGAGGTTTTCACATCTTTAAATGTTTATTTGGTGTAAACACATTTTGGAGGCAAATTTTAAAAACTTGGAGGAGACAGCATGGCTGAGGTCATAAATGAGCGGGATGTTGAATGAAGTCATTAGATGCACTGATGCCTCCCCTATGCCAAGGCACTCTGCTTAAGGTGCCTCTGTTAGCTAAGCATCTCATTAGAACACTTTAGCATCCGGGGCCCTTCTTTGCACCTTCAAATAAAAGGCAACAAGCGAAGTCTTAAAAAAAATCAATTAGGAGTTCTTTATTAATGTACTTCCTGAAAATCAATATCAGGAGTTGTGCTTCTGAGAGTAAACACCCGTGCTACAATTCTACAGATTCAATTCTTTAAGCAACTGTTTTCAACAACCTGAGCATTTGAAAAATTATCTATTTGATTTTTTTCCCTTAAGTAAAACATTGCACTCCGTATAGAGACTAAAATTCTTGATCCCCCTTCCTACTTGTAATTATATTTTTGGTTGAAAAAGATTGTGTACCCTTTCCTACCTCTCTTGAATTGACTTTTGGTTAGTGAAAGTCGTCATTGGGAGGGATTTGTGAGAAATAGCTCTTTTAGCAAGATGTGGCTATAACAGGAATTTGCGGGATTACTTATTTTTAAATCACTCGGTTCTGCCATTTATTAGATGATGCATGATTCAGAGTCTTCATGGTTTTTATCTTAAATGTGATTGCTATTTCACCACCTGTAAAGAACCTAGAAGCCTACGTTCCTGTTTTTAACAGACCTTTATCAGGGGCCTACTATGCACCAGCCATTGAGCTATTCAGAAATGAAGGGAACTAACAATTCTTGCTCTAGGTTATTACCGTAAGGGGTGAGTTGGTTGGAACATAAAAGGGACTCTTCTCTAATCAATATTTTCAGATAATATACGTTTATACATCTTTAACTTGGGGAGGTTCACCCCTTTTCTGATTTTATACTTAAAAGGATGTTATAAAAATTGAAATGAAATGCAAGAAAGAGGAATCCACAGGGTGATACTCATTTAGTTAATGAGTATTTTCAAATTGCACTGTGTCTGCACCCCTGAAGAGCTGCCTCCCCCCAGCCCCAGGCTCAGGCCCTGTTGGAGAAGTCGCACCCCAGTTTCCTGGCTGTGTTTGCTGAAAGCACAGCCCCTGGTTGTCGCCAGCGTGGCATTCCAGAGTCAGCTTCCTGCTTTCCTTTGTCCTCATTCCTGCACACACTAACCTTCCCATGAAAGGAGCCCCTCACTGGAGTCTGGAGCCCATTACAGAGAAAGAGGGGGCGGGGGGGGAGAGGGATTTCATGGTGTTAAACATTCCATTTTCGAAACACACAAAAAAAGGAGGCCCTATTTGAAATGGAGAAAGACCTTCTTTCCATTTCAGCCAGAAGTAGAGATTCTTTAATGTCATTCCCAGCTAAATGCAGAATAAGAGTATGTGTGTGCGCACGGGTGGGGGATAAACAATTAAAAAAGCCACCCCAAACTCTGTTGAAATAAGAGCTGTCTGTGCCTTCACAGGTCTGCAAACTGGAGAGGATGAAAGTGGCTTTTTTCCCCATTTGTCACTTCCCTCACGTGGCTGCCAGCATTATGCAAGTGTACAGGAAGGCAGGATTTTTGTTTTTAATGCATGCATGCGGATTAAGGTCAAGCCCCTAGTATCAGCCATGCAGCGGGCTCTCCCTTCCAGCTGCAGCCGCAGAGCCTACCCACAGCCGAGAGATGCCTTAATTGAGACGTGCTGTCAAAGTGACAAACACATTTGCATACAGTCTACACTCTATTTATTTTCTCTGGAAAGGTCTACAGTCTGCTGTTGGTTGAACATTCTTAATCAGTTTGCTGTAAGTGAACTGCCAGCTAGCTCAGTTGTGCCGGCCCCTTCTTCATTAGGTGACAGATTAGCTGCAGGGGGAGTGGGGGTTGTGCCAGGGAAGCCACGGACCCCTTTCTTTTAACTCTTTGCAGCTTTGCCTTCACGGTAGGTTGTCCTTGAGTCTTTTCCTGGGTCCCTGGTTTGATGGGCTGTTGACCGTAACAGGTAGTGTTTCTAGAGCACCTGCTACTGGCAGACATAAGTTGTAAGGACTTGATATTCTTCCCAAAAAACAGTCTTGAGTTTCATTTCAAAAATTTTACCACATTCTCTTACCATCTATACTGTTATTTTTACTTGATAGTTTTCTGTAAACAAGACTTAGACCAGACATCTACACCAATCTTAGCCTCATCTTCAGAGATGCCATTGGTAAAATTATAGGTTTGATAAACTAGTCCAAGTTTTTTCTAACATGAAACGATTTTAAATATTCATCTGTGGATCACCTAAAGCACTCATGTAGCCCTAGTGGTGTATATTCTCTCTTTCTGGAAACCAACAGACTCCTCAGTATCTTTTTTTGTTGTCTCCGCCACATCCCTTTGAGGAAGGGACCATTAGCCCCATTTTATAGACCCAGAGCTGGAGTCAGAATCATGAAGGAAACTGCCCAGGCCCACTTCACCAGCTTGGAAACCCAAGTCCGGACAGCCCACCTCAAGCCCACACCAGCTCTCAAACCAAGCAGGGACTGCAGCCATGTAATACATCTATTAAAGCTGCTGTACCCCACCCTGGGCAAAATCATCTTAACCAGCCAGAAAGAGCACCTATTTTAACCTCAAAACAATCCTTGCCTTGGGTCTGTGTTTCTGTGGATTTCATTCTTTAAGAACACTTAGCTTGCCAGTGGGGATGGAGACCGTTGAGATTGTTGCCTTCATTTCTCCACCTTGCAAAGCCAGTGCCTGTGCAGCCAGCCAGGGCAGCTCCACAGAGACCTCTGACAGCAGCTCTGCAGTGGGGGCTGGTGAGAGGGGGGAGCTTAGTGTCGAGGCAAGAGCTGCTACTGCCGGGGGAGAGAGGTGCTCCCTTGCCCTCTGTCTCAGTGGAGTTCCTCCTTCCAGGCTGTGATCATTCCTCCATTTCAGCGTGCATCCATTCATCTATCTATTGAGACCTACCATGTGTAAGAAAAAAAGTTCTCAGTCCCCACCATTGCGGGACATACTGATAAGACAGGCCAGCAGACGGACAGGCCCAATCGGAGCGATAAAGACAATGAGGGAAGTGGGCTCCAGGCGCTCCCAGGGCCCCGCAGAGGCTCCCTCTTTCTCCAGGTCCGCTGCATAGTCATAGTCAGTCCACTTCAGAGTCCCAAGTCAGACCATAATTAAAAGATATTTTGTCAATAGCCTGACCAACATGGTAAAACCCCGTCTCTACTAAAAATACAAAAATTAGCCAGGTGTCATGGCGTGCCCCTGTAATACCAGCTGCTCGGGAGGCTAAGGCAGGAGAATCGCTTGAACCCAGGAGGCAGAGGTTGCAGAGAGCCAAGAAAGACATTTTGTCAACAAACTGAACTCCCTAATAATTCATTTGTTTTCTAAAGCAGACGTATGTTAGGTCGCTCAGCTTGTAAGGAGGAAAGTAAATAGAGTTTTACTTAGCCTCTGCCTCCTGATCCCCTAGTTTAAGAATTCAAAAGTATCAACTTGAGAATGCCTGTTCCTGCCTTGGAAGATGTTGCAGTTTAGAGAGGCTTTAAATTACTATTTTCCCCTAATCAAGTTTAGTATCATTGGGGAAACAAAGCCCAGGGGACAGTCAAATGAGATAAAGTGCCAGCTGTGTTTATTGATAAGCCTAACGGAGAATATTGCATCAGACCTGAGGCCAAATGTTGCAAATGCTTCACCTGAAAATGTGAAGACTGCGTTTCTCCAGGCAGGTCTCGCCAGGGTGGAGCTGCCCATAAACTCCGAGCAAGGAGGAGCTGAGGGAGGGCCTTGCACTGGCTGCTCCCCCAGGAGGGAGCTGGAAGGGGTGATGGAGCTCAGTTCCTTCTCCCAGACTCCCCGGGAAGGCATTCCTCCTCCTCCTCCTTTGGGCAGGACTGAGCAAGAGGGTGCCAGGCCAAGTCAAGGATTCCCCCCTGGTTTTCTCTCCTAGTGGAGGGGATAGAAGCTCCCTCCTTCCCAGGGCTATAGAAGGAGTGAGGGAGTGGTGTCCTCCCCCAGCAGCCCTGGGCACCCCTTGGTTATAATAGCTGGCCTTGACCCTCTTCCCTCCCGAGGCCCCCTGTGGAAACTCCTCTGCTCCCTACATTTAATAAGATGGGCAAGTCATAGATGCTTTCAAACCTGTGGGCACTGACTTGAGACTTTGCCATCAGCGGGCGAGGAAGAAGGCGTTTGACTCATGGTACACATGAGGAGGCATGCTGGGACAGCATTGCTGGAATGAGTAGCTAAGTCCTACTCCAAAGCCAGCAACAGTAGCACCTCTGCTTCTCTTGGCCATGTGCAGCTCTCCCTCCTTTCTGGGAGAGTGGCCTGATTGTGTGAGTTCATTGACACTGGACCCTAGTCTAAGGTGCAGATGGCCAAGGCTCTAAGCCTTGGCCAAGACTGAGGCTTCCCTAACAATATCACAGCAAACCCCTTCCAGGGCCCCCTTCTTATCTTTCCCCCCAAATGATTGATCCTGCAAACAGAGTAGTTGCCTGCCTTCCAATCTGATAGATTCCAAAAAGCATGTATTGAAAGGTGCTGCCCCCTCTTCTTCTCCCATCTGAGGAAAGGATTCTAAACCTCTTTAATGTAAAGTTTGAAAAGCTGGTTAAACCGAAACCAAGCACCACTGTGGCTTCCAGGGAACTGCAGCAGAGAGGTCTGGATAGCAGCCCCACGAACAGCTTTTGGGATGTGGTTGCCAGCTTGTCTGTGTGTATGGAGAATTCTGGCATCAGGGGGCATGAGCCAGGTCATTTAATGCCAATCCCATGCTAGGCTGGAGAAGATGCCGAGCTAGCAAATGCCTTCTCAGCACCCTTGGCTCTGAGTTCCCTGAGAGATTACTCCTGCCCCATTGAGCTTGGAAGCCTCACACAATTCCCTTCAGTTCAGCCACTGCCTCCCCCACCACCTCCAGCAGGTGCTCCCATGTTCTCAGGATATTGCACACCCCAGGCCTCTGGACTGAACATACACTCCCCACCAGGCTCACTCCTCCATCTCCCGCCCCAGTGAATGACACAGCTGGCCATCCAGAGCCAGGCTCCACCCTCCCTCTTCCCAGATCCTCTCCTTCTGCCCCATGAACACTGCTTCGTCCTGTCCTCTCTATCGCCTTTGCCACAGCTGTGGTGCAGGCAGCATAATCGCTCACCTGGATGGTTTCACACGCCCCTAACTGACACTCCCTGCAGTCCCCGTGTGGCCTTGCCGGGGTCCACTCTCAGCATGCACTAGTGGCTGCCTCACACCCACTCCCAGACTCTCCTAAAGACTCCATCTTCCCCCTCGACCCCTTCATGACCTGCCTGTTCAACCCTAGAGCAGACCTCCCAGTAAACTCTTCCAACTCTCTTAGGAAGAGTTAGTTACTCCTGTCTTCGTGCTACCCCAGAACTTTGCACACACCGCTTGTCACACAGCCTCACAATTGTTTCTTTGATGCTTATCTTCCCACCAGAAAGTCCATCACAGGGCCCGGCACTGAGCTGGCAGTCAGTACACATCCTGGGGTTTTATTATTGGTGTGGATATTTAAATTAAGGAATAATTTATTGTTGTTGCAGCACTCACTGTGCGTTCACCAAGTTATTTCATTTCTGTTGCTATGCTTATAATTCTAATTCATTTGAAGAAGAAAAATGAACATTCCTTTAGTGGTCACTATTTCCAAATTCACTTTTCGTAAAGAAGGATTTTGAAGTGAGGCTGGGCATGGTGGCTCACACCTGGAATCCCAGCACTTTGGGAGGCCAAGGCAGGTGGATCACCTGAGATCAGGAGTCTACACCAGCCTGGCCAAGATGGTGAAACCCTGTCTCTACTAAAAATACAAAAATTAGCCAGGTGTGGTAGCACATGCCTGTAGTCCCAGCTACTCAGAAGGCTGAGGCAGGAGAATCGCTTGAACCTGGGAGGTGGAGGTTGCAGTAAGCCGAGATCGTGCCACTGAACTCCAGCCTGGGCGACAGACTCCATCTCAAAAAAAAAAGGATATTGTTTCCAAATAGAAACAGCTTTGTATTATAGAAATTTAGATACTGTCTCATTTTATTTTGTATGTTTTGATGAGTTCCTCAGGTCAGTCATATGTGCCCCAGGAAGGGAATGGAGAGGAATGAGGCAGGAGACTGGGACCCTCCCCTCTTCTGTGTCCCAGGGATGGGCAGAGCTGTGCAGGAGCAGTACGGTGGAGAAAGCAGTCAGAGGAAGGGGAAGGGCCCGTCACCCCTTGAGTCACATCAAGTGAAGCAAGCAACAGGATAAATTAGGCGTAAAGATTTTATCTGTGAAAGAGACTAGGATACGTGACCAAGTGCAAAGTGTGAACCTAACGTGGATTATGCTTTAAAAAAAAAAAAAAAGCTTCAAAGACTTTCTTGGGAAAGTTGGAAAATTTGAAGATGGACTGGAATGTTAGATGATGATAGGGGATTAATGTTAGTGTGATTGGTTTGTAGGGGTTTATCTTTATTCCTAGGAGATGCAGGCTGAAGTCTAAGGGGCGAAGTAACATGAGACTTGAGACTTACTTTCAAATGGTATTTGTAAAAACATTACACATCATGTACACACACAGCCTCACACATACCTAAGATCCGTTTGTAGAGAAACAGAGAGAAAGCAAATATAATCTCCTTCTTCCCCAAGATGTACCTGCTCAGAGGCAAATGTGGGTCAGTTGCTGGATACAGTGAGGCAGAGTGGATGAAGCACAGGTTTTAGAATCGGGCAGTTCTGGACTTCAGTTTCAGCTGTGCCACCCACTAGCTGGTGACCTTCAGTAAGTTACTTAGCCTCAGTGAAATTCAGTTTCCTCATCTGTAGAGAAGTCCACATCACAGATTGCTATAAGGATTAAATGAGATACTGCCTTTAGTACCTAGCTCAGTGCTGGCACACAGACCACTGGTAAATATCAGTCTCTTTCCCCAACATGCAGGAGCAGAGCTGGCTGTCAGTCATTTGCTCACACTGCCTCCCACCCAGCCCTGTCTGCTCAGTGCTTGGCCTTCACCTAGGCTCTCAGAACACACACTCCCTCAGGGGCAGCCCTCTGCATGCACACATGGCAGCTGACCTGCATCCCTACACCTCTGAGTGGGAGAGGCAAAACCTAAGCCCAGAGTCACCAGGCAGAGGGGAGAAGGCTGGTAACTGGCACCAGCAAGAGCAGATAATGCTGCCCAAGTCTGAGTCCAACACGTGGAAGAAGGGGGCCATGGGGCAGGTTGGATAAGAAGATACCAGGTGGTGAACTTTGCAGTCTCCAATGCAGAGTCATCTTTTCAACCCATCCCAGCCACATGCCCACAGTCCATGAGGCAGCGCACCCTGCACACCTCTCTTTCAAATCCTGTTGTTTCCAAAGCATATTTCTCCTTTTCCACTGCCCCTGTTTCTTCCCCCTCTCATCCATGTCTTTGTGTGAGAGAGCAGAGCTACGGTGGTGATCTCCCCCACTCAGCTCCCTCCAGCTCCTCCTGCTCTGATCCAGACTCTGTGCCCACTGTAGGGTGACTGTGACACTACCCTGCCTTCCGGCCTGGTGGGGTGGCTGTCCAGAGTTGTTGGGACTCATTCACTGCCATGACCAAGAGCAGTGTGGTCCCTAATCGGTGGTGCATCTGTCAAGTCTCCCTGACGAGGGTGACTGGCTGGACCTGTCTTTCCACACACACCCACCTTTTGAGAGCCCAGGCTGGCCCAGAGACAGCTTTCTGATGAAAGGTTAACGAGGCTGGGATTTGCTCCTTTGAGCAGACATAACCGATTTCGGTAGGAAAAACTTGCCAATCAAAAAGAGAAATCAGATTCTGGAAATTCATAATGATTGAGTTGAACATTCAGGAGCTGTGTAATTAGGCATTCAGGGTGGCCTTCTCAGGTGGTATTCCTCTCGTTATAGAGAGCTGGAGAAGACCAGAGAGCTGTGCAGTGAGGCCAGGGCTCCTGATGCACTGTGGAACAACTGAGAAATGTCAGCAGCCGAGTGAAAATCCAGGTGCAAAATAGTAATTTGCTGTCTAAGCTATACCACCTCGGTGCAGCCCAAGTTAACGTAGACTGCAGAAGGGCTAGGAGCCAAGCTCAGTCCACCCCCTCCAGACCTTCCAGACTATCCCAGACCTTCCAAACCATCGCACCTTCCAGGACTTGAGCACCGTAAGGTCAATTTGAGCATCCCATATGTGCTAGGTGTTGGGATGGTCTAAGAGCAGTGTGGGAAAGGCATGGAGATGAATTGCTCACCTCCCACCAAGCTCCACCCTGAGACCTGGAGGAAATGGGCCTCTGTTCCAGCTCCAGGGATCGTGCTAGGCCATTGCAGATTAACCTACTGAATCCCTCCAGCCATCCTATGAGGATCTCAGGTGGTACCTCCCTTGCAGAGAAGGTCAGTCAAGGTTACACAGGTCAGAAGCAACAGGATTCAAAACTACATTATTCTAAAGCTCAGGTTCTTGCCCAGCTCTGTGCTGAAAACATGGCAGTTTCCTAGGTTGTAGTGAGAGGGCCATTGCAGCCACCTGGGCAGGTGGCCCAGGATCCCAGGAGGGTGGACCACAAGTGAGGCTGTTCCTGGTGTCCTTACAGATCTCAGGCCGTCCTTAATGTTTCTGGGCCTCGGTTGGAACCAGACAACTAAGCTGGTATCGGTGTAGGCTGCATGCATCAGACTCACCCCTAGACCCCAAAGGCACACTGGATGATTTTCTGGTGTGCGTGAGAGAGTAGAATGCAGGATAAAAACTGGGCATGTGTGGGAGTTAGCACTGGAGTACCGGTGCCAGTCCAGCCCCAAACCCACAGTTACTTTGGCATCAGCCTATACATTTAGCAGGGTCTACATTTAATTAGGGTGCATGAGACATAAAACCCAAAAGAGAAATTGTTGGCTTATCCCAGCTTTAGGTATGGCTTGGTATCCCGTCATGTTCATCAGACCCCAGTTTTTTGTTTTTTGGTTTTGTTTGTTTTGCTTTGTTTTTTTGAGATAGGGTCTCACTCTGTCACCCAGGCTAGAGTGCAGTGGCATGATCTCAGCTCACTGCAGCCTCAACCTTCCAGGCTCAAGCTGTCCTCCTGCCACAGCCCCCCAAGTTTCTGGGACTACAGGTGCACACCACCACGCCTGGCTAATTTTTTTTCTTCAACTTTTCCTTTAAGTTCCAGGGTACATGTGCAGGATGTGCAGGCTTGTTACACAGGTAAATGTGTGCCATGGTGGTTTGCTGCACAGATCAACCCTTCACTTAGATATTAAGCCCCGCATCCCTTAACTATTCTTCCTGATGCTCTGGCACCCCTCGCTGTCCCCCACTGACAGGCCTCAGTGTGTGTTATTCCCCCAGTGTGTCTGTATGTTCTTACCATTCAGCTCCCACTTGTAAGTGAAAACATGCAGAGTTTGGTTGTCTGTTCCTGCGCTAGGTTGCTGAGGATAATGGCCTCCAACTCCATCCATGTCCCTGCAAAGGACATGACCTCATTTCTTTTCAGGGCTGCATAGTATTCCATGGTGTATGTGTACCACATTTTCTTTATCCAGTCTATCATTGATGGGCATTAGGTTGATTCCATGTCTTTGCTATTGTGAATGGTGCTACAGTGAACATGCATGTGCATATATCTTTATAGTAGAATAGTTTGTATTCCTTTGGGTATATAACTATTAATGGATTGCTGGGTCAGATGGTATTTATGCTTTAGATCTTTATGGAATCACCACACTGTCTTCCACAATAGTTGAACTAATTTACACTCCCACCAGCCGTGTGAAAGCATTCCTTTTTCTCTACAACCTCTCCCTGTTGTTTCTTGACTTTTTAATAATCACCATTCTGACTGGTGTGAGATGGTATCTCATTGTGGTTTTGATGTGCATTTCTCTAGTGAGTAGTGATGTTGAACTTTTTTTCATATGTTCATTGGCCACATGAATATCTTATTTTGAGAAGTATCTGTTCATGTCCTTTGCTCACTTTTTAGCAGAGTTGGTTTTTTCCTTATAAGTTTGTTCAAGTTCCTTGTCAAAATGTTCTCCCATTCGACAGGTTATCTGTTTACTCAGATGATAATTTATTTTGCTGTGCAGAAGCTCTTTAGTTTAATTAGATCCCATTTGTCCATTTTTGCTTTTATTGCAATTGCTTTTGCGTTTTCATCATGAAATCTTTGCCCATGCTTATGTCCTGAATGGTATTGCCCAGATTTTCTTCTAGGGCTTTTATAGTTTTGTATTATACAACTAAGTCTCTAATCCATCTTGAGTTACTTTTTGTATGTGGTGTAAGGAAGAGATTCACTTTCAGTTTTCTGCATATGGCTAGCCACGTCTCCCAGCATCATTTGTTAAATAGGGAATTATTTCCCCTTTGCTTGTTTTTTGTTTGTTTGTTTGTTGAGACAGAGTATTGCTCTGTCGCCCAGGCTAGAGGGCAGTGGCACAATCTTGGCTTACTGCAACTTGCACTTCCTAAGTTCAAGCAATTCTCATGCTTCAGCCTCAC
Organism: Ateles fusciceps; assembly: GCA_036589455.1. Classification (NCBI taxonomy): domain Eukaryota; kingdom Metazoa; phylum Chordata; class Mammalia; order Primates; family Atelidae; genus Ateles; species Ateles fusciceps. Next base: position 10,156,080 of record JAZHEH010003300.1, read on the forward strand.
AAGTATCTGGTATTATAGATGCATGCCACCATACCCAGCTGATTTTTGTATTTTTTAGTAGAGATGGGGTTTCACCATGTTAGCCAGACGGGTCTTGAACTCCCACTCTCAAGTGGTCCACCCTCCCCTGCCTCCAAAAGTGCTGGGATTACAGGCGCAAGTCACCACGCCCAGCCCCCATTGCTTGTTTTTGTCAGGTTTGTTGAAGATCAGATGGTTGTAGGTGTGCAGTTTTATTTTTGAGTTTTCTATTCTGTTCCATTGTTTAGTATCTGTTTTTGTACCAGTTCCATGCTGTTTTGGTTACTGTAGTCTTGTAGTCTAGTTTGAAGTCAAGTGGCATGATGCCTCCAGCTTTGTTCTTTTTGCTTAAGATTGTCTTGGCTATTTGGGCTCTTTTTTGGTTCCTATGAATTTTTAAATAGTTTTTTCTAATGATGTGAAGAATGTCAGTGGTAGTTTAATGGGAATAGCATTGAATCTATAAATTACTTTGGGCAATATGGCCACTTTCACGATACTGATTCTTTCTTTCCATGAGCATGGAATGTTTTTCCATTTGCTTGTGTCCTCTCTAATTTCCTTGAGTAGTGGTTTGTAGTTCTCCTTGAAGAGGTCCTTCACTTCCCTTGATGGCTGTATTCCTATGTATTTTATTCTTTTTGTAGCAGTTGTGAATGGGAGCTCATTCATGATTTGGCTCTCTGCTTTGTGTACAGGAATGCTAGCTATTTTTGCACATTGATTTTGTATCCTGAGACTTTGCTGAAGTTGCTTAACAGCTTAAGAAGCTTTTGGGCTGAGACAATGGGGTTTTCTACATATAGGATCATGTCATCTGCAAACAAAGATAATTTGACTTTCTATTTGAATACCTTTTTCTCTTTCTCTTGCCTGATTACCCTGGCCAGAACTTCCAATACTATGCTGAATAGGAATGGTGAGAGAGGGCATCCTTGTCTTGTGCGAGTTTTCAAGGGGAATGCTTCCAGATTTTGCCCATTCAGTATGATAGTGGCTGTGGGTTTGTCATATATGGCTCTTATTGTTTTGAGGTATATTTTTCAATACCTAGTTTATTGGGAGTTGTGGTTTTTGCTGCTGTTGTTGTTTTTGAGACAGCGTCTAGCTCTGTCACCAGGCTGGAGTTCAGTGGCAGGATCTGAGCTCACTGCAACCTCTGCCTCCCAGGTTCAAGCGATTCTCCTGCCTCAGCCTCCTGAGTAGCTGAGGAACTACAGGAACACGCCGCCACACCCAGCTAATTTTTGTATTTTTAGTAGAGACAGGGTTTCACCTTGTTGGCCAGGATGGTCTCCGACTCCTGACCTCGTGATCCACCCACCTCAGCCTCCCAAAGTGCTGGGATTACAGGAGTGAGCCACCGCGCCCAGCCGGGAGTTTTTGACACAAAAGAATGTTGAACTTCATCAAAGGCCTTTTCTGCGTCTATTGAGATAATCATGTGGTTTTTGTCTTTAGTTCTGTTTATGTGATTCATCATATTGATTGATTTATATATGTTGAACTAACCTTGCTTCCTGGGGATGAAGCCAACTTGATTGGGATGGATAGGTTTTTGATGTGCTGCTGGATTTGGTTTGGCCTGGTTAATTTTTGTATTTTTTGTAGAAACAGGGTTTCGCCATGTTGTCCAGGCTGGTCTCGAACTCCTGAGCTCAGGTGATCCGCCTTCCTCAGCCTCCCAAAGTACTGGGATTACAGGCATGAGCCACTGTGCCCGGCCTAGACCCCAGTTTTCTGCTTTGTTTATTGCCTTGCCTCTTCTGCTATGGCCTGCAATCCTTCCAGGTGCAAGACCAACAGGAAAGTGACTGTGACTTCCTAGTAACTCCCACACAAGGCATGGCATTTACTTGCTGGACTGACTTTGATTATAAGCCCATCGGAACCAATTATTGAGGCCAAGTGTTTCTGTGTGCCACAGGTAGGGCCCCACCTGAAGCACATACCTCAGGGGTCATTCCTGAAAGGAAATTGGGGCCATTACCAAAAGAAGGGAGAGCAGATCAAATTGATAATGTGCACAGAAACCAAACAGGAGACACTGTCTCAGCTCTTTATCCGCTTGTCTCACAGCAGAGAATGGTGCATACACAGAGCTGTGGGGATCCGGAAACCAAGAGAGCATGCAGGGCTAAGAGTCAAGATCAGACATGAACCAGGGCACCAGCTACAGGAGGGACAGAAGAGAAATGGCAGGTTAGTGCATGGCAGACCAGGGAGGCAGGATCCAGGGTATAGGGATGGGGCACAGCTGTCTGCACCTGTGATAGCTTCTGGAGACTCAAGTGTAACAATGTCCACTGCAATCCCTGGGCTAAGAGAGGAGAAGGGTAGAAGCCAAGAACCTGGGTCATTCATTCAGCAAATCATCACTGATGCCTGCTCTGTGCCACATCTGTGAAAGCAGAGATGGCAGTGACACGGTTCCTGACTTGAGGGCTCTGACATTCTCGTGGTGAGTGGTTCAACTTAATCCTGATGAACAGAATCCATCTGGTAGTGTTGAAAGGCCCAGATTTGTGCTTGTGTGAACATGTAGTAGGGCATCTCCAAGTCCCCTTTTTGTTTGTTCTAAATTCCAACGAGTTTGGTCCTCGGGGTGGTCTCCCCACCAGCATTCTCATGAGGTGCCCATCACCTCCTCACAGCCAGCTTGCTGGAGATCACTGTAAAATAGATGGAATGTTCTGTTAACACCCTTGCTTCAAAGACTAGGCAGAGAGCTTTTCTTTCTAAGATGAGGAGAGAGAACCAAATCAGAGAAGCTAAACACGGTGGCTGTTCCAGGCTGTTCTGCAATAAGATGGCAGCTGATTTCATGTTAAGGGTCTGCGCCTGGTCCAGGCAGTCCCCACTTGCTTTCCCAAGATAGTTGCAATGGACGTTTCTGACCTTTTAAATCATTTCTTTGGCACAAGTTATGGTCTCCAGAGAGGCTCAGCTGAAATACACAAAGAGGAACAGAAACTAGGCTGGCTGCAACACAGCTTATTGATTGAAGTATAGAGTCCAGCCAGAGAGGGAGGTCTGAGCTAGGCTTTGCACCTGGGACACCTGTGTTTAGTCCTCCCTTCCCTTAGATGGAGCTCCTCCCTGGCTCTGTCCTGCCTCTAACTCTACACTCCCTTAGGAGGCACAAGGCGCTCTACCTGTGGTTTCTAGCAGCACCTTTGTTCTGGGAGCTCCAGGTTTCTGTTTCTAGCTCACTCCTGTTTCACAAGCTTCAGCTGCTAGACTGTCTTAGTCGGCCCTTGGACTTCCCAAACCAGCTGCACCCCCGTTCCACCAAGGTGTCAGTCCCTCTGCACCCAGGAGGCATACATTCCTCATATCCCTGGGGTCCGGTGTCTCTCTTCTTGACTGGTCTGTGAGGAACAGGGGGCATCAGAAAACATCAGTGCGTGTTGAGGTAGGCAGGCCCTGCAGCCTCCCAAATGTGGATGCCTCTCCAGGATTCTCTCCCTGATCACTGGTTTGCCTGTATCATCAAGAGGACATACCCAGCCTCCAGGACCCTCCCTGCCAGAAATCACTACCTCCCCCCGACCAAGCCTACCCTGACCACAGCTGAGCCTTCTAGGCTGGAGATTCCTGCCATCCTCCAATCCTGGCAGTTCCGGCTCACCCTGCAAGACTCTGCCAAGTGCCCCCGCCCTGGGCAGGGTCCCTTCTTCTCTAGTCCCTAGTGCCTCGTATTTATTTGTTCACCATCTCTTCATGGGCATCTGCACTGGGGGACCCAGAGATGAATCAGCCCCTACCATCTCCGCTACCAGGAATGATTTTCCTCTTCTATTCCACCTGACAAAATCCTCCCAACCCTTCAGGGCCCTGCTCAAGCACCCCCTTCCCTAGACAAGCCACCCCTCCCGTGACTTCTCCAAGCCCGGTCATTCCCTTGCTGATCTGAGTTGGCACTGTCCCTGTGCTGGCTTGCTGGGGGTGCATTTACACTCTGTCCCCAGAAAAGGACAGAACTGGCCTCCTCTCTGTATCCTTGGCACCCTCACAGGGCCTGGCACAGACAGGCTGCCTCAGGAGAGTTTGGGGAATGACCAAGTGGTGAGTGAGTGCAGGCAGGAAAGGCAGTGAAGTGGGGAAGAGGCGAGGCCGGGTTCACTCACTCCCTGTGCCCTTGACCAGCCAGTCGGTCAGCAAAGCAGGAGAAACCCAGCGCAAGGCAGTGGCTCTTGTTGTGCGGCGCCTGCACGCACTTTAGAATCCCCCGCACGTGGTGCCAGGTTGTGAGAGACAGGATCCTGAGTCCCCCGAGGATCCTCCTTCAGCAGTGTGACAGCGGGGCTTCTCTGCCAAAGGGCTGACCGGAGCCTACAAACAGCATTTCTTTAAAGGTCTGTGTCGGAGCTGCTGAGAATCCAGCTCCCTGCCAGGGAGTTATTGAGCCCAACAGGATAAGAGCAGGAAATCTGATTCAGCGAGACCAGAGGAGACATTTTCTCAGATTAGAATTTTCTGTGCCAAAGGTAGGGAGTTTATCACAGTAGGGAAAAGGAAATAAAACATAAAATATTGAAAATAAATTATATCCCACAAGCAAGATCCTCCGAGAGAGTCAGCTCCGTGTCTGTGGCTGCGCAGGGAGTCCCCGCCCTGTGGCCGCAGGAGTGCTGTGCCAGAGGCTGCTTGTTGCACACATCCACCATCGGTCCCTAGCCCTGGCAGAGCCGGCAGTGCCTTCGGGCTAAGGAAACTATTTACCTGGCCGTGCCCAGAGGACGAGAGGGCAAGGACTAACCCAGAGGTGGAGAGTAAAAAGGGGTTCGATGGACTGAGGGGGTTTTCATTACAATGTAGACCACCTATGTCTCAGCCAAGCCCCTTCACAAGCGTCATCTCACTTAATCTTCTCAACAACCCTCTGAAACTGATGCAATTATGATGCTCCCCAGACAGCTGATGCTCAGAGAGGTTAAGCACCTTGCCCAAGGTCACACAGTAAGTGGCAGAGCAAGAATTAAAAACCAGGCCTGTCTGCTGCTGGAACATGGGCTCTCCCCCACTCTTCACAGGGGTGAGGGGAGCTTGAATTTTATCCCGCAGCTGCCTTGGAACCAATGAGAGGTTGTATTGAGGGAAATGGCAGCTGGGAACATTTATGCTGGGTAACTGTGGAAAGGAATAGAAGTAGTTGAGGCAAAGAGACCACTGATGATGCCACGAACATTGCTCAGGCCAGGGCTGGTAGGAGCCTGATCTGGGACACTGCTTACAGGGGGAAGATGAGAAAATGATCCGAGAGATATTTAGGAGACCCAAAGGACAGAACTCAGCAGGCAGCCGGCTCTCCTGCATGGGAGCTATGAAGTTCATCATAGAATGGCACGGGGCTGGACACAGGCTATGTTTCTCTTCATCCAGCCGGCATGCTTCGGTGAGGCTTGAAGTGCAGTCCATGAGGAAGGGATGTCCCTTGGGGTGTGCAGGGTTGATGGACACCTCCCTCAGCAACCCAGAGTAGAAGTTTCCGCTCAGGGGCAGAACAGCCTGCTTGGAGAAAGAGGGTACAGCTCCCCCAACCCTCACGGTGCTTGCATTTTCCCCCGGGGCTGTCTACCAACCACCTTCCTTTTTATACTCTCCGAGGGTGCTGTAAGCACCCAAATACCCATAACTTACCTCCCCCCCCTCTCCTCAGCCTAGGGTATGGAATGTTATGGCTCCTTCCCCTCCAGGTTGCCAGCTCTTCAGCCCCCAGGTCATTTCCACCAAGGATGATGTACAGTATTATGCTAAACCCACTTTATGGGCAGCCCCTTAAAATGCAAGCCCGTACCTGTGATGGATGGAGAACATCCCGTTGTTTAGCCAACCACTTACGGTTTGTTGCAAACTTGCAAAAACCACACACGGGCCTCTTGTTAGGCCTGTTATGCCAAGGACCCCATAAATAAATAGTAGTGTGTGTCTTGGTGCATCAGGGCTGGAGTATGGAAATAGAGGTACTGTATAAATAATGCATATTTACAAAATAAATATATCCCGTACATAAGTGTGTGCGGCCATAACCGAAGCACCTAGCTTAACAACCACGGAGAGCTTCGAGGGTCTGCCAAGTGATTGGCTTCCATGCATCAGTGTGCACCAGCATTAGAAATGACCGCCGAAGGGAGGGGGTCCTCCTGCATGCTGACCTTGAGGCCTTTGAATTGAGGCAAGTGGTGAGATTGCAGGTGGGCACCCTGACACACAGCTTTTCTGCCAAGGTGTGAAACCTACCGCAGCCATGTGTTCCTGCAGATGTCTTAAGGTCTACCGCCAAGCAGAAGGCTGATTAGTGCCAAGTTGCAGGACATAACGGGTTGCACCTCCAGGAAGAGGGCTGGCTCGGGGGAGGAAGAGATCTCCTCATTTTGCCGATTGACTTTGGCTTGCAAAGGGAGCCAGCGAGTTGCCTTTCCAGGGGACTCTTACCCGAGCCCTGTAAGTTTCAACCATTCACCCTGAAGGCAGGGCTGAGCTTTCGGGAAGTCAGTGCCCTGTCTCTGCCGCCCCTTTTGAGCTCTGAACTCCACCGGGCATCTGGCTGTAGCATCTGGAGTGCCAAAGAAGCAGCTGACAGAATGGCCGCTGGAGTGGGCGCCCCTCCCCTTGGTAGTAATGGCACAATGCTGGATTTCAGTATTTTAAATGAAAAATATATGCAGTTAGCTGTGCACTGACAATGTCCTTGAGGATTTGACAGTGAGATTTTCCAGCAGTTGGTCTTCGTTAGGATCCTGGCGGTGTTTAATAAGGCAGTCGAACTGCTGGCACCTTGGGTTCCTGTTTGTTCTCCGAGGGCTCAGGGGCTGCTGCGGTAAGCACATCGACCAGAGCTGATCATTACAAGGGCGTACGCCACCATGAATAAAAATGTCACACGTTTTCCCATCTCACAGCGGTACAAAATGTCAGTCCTGTCAAACACACATTGCAGGGAGCTGTGTGCAGTCCGTACAAATTGGAGAGCCGCATATTCCCCCAGCCTTCTGATATTCTTCATTTGAAGCTGAAGAAAAACAGTTGTTAACCTATTAGCTAGGATTTTAAACTCTGCTGAGGCGGTGGATGGGTAGACTTTGACACAGATAGAAATGTATTCCAAGGTCCAGGAATTTTAAAACCTGGATCTCCGTCCATTTGTTCTGAGGGAAGGGGAAAAAGGCCCCTCTGTCTAGTGAACCTGACTGTCTTTCTTTAACAGACACACTAGGGAAATTTTGGGATATTTCATATCTAAGCTTCCCGTTGCTTCCACGTTTGCATTCCACTCGAAAAGTCTCTTCCTTTTGGGGATGGCCCTGGGGCTTAACCCATCAGGCTAGGAAACCTCTTAAGTAGAGAGTTTTTCCTGCTCCGAAGCATGGCAGAAATGTTGCCAGTCTTGTGGACAGAGTAACTAAATGATGGGGACGAGGACTGGCTGGTCTGGCATTATGCAGACACTGGGCAATGGCTTCACTGATAATTTGATGCTACTTCCCCCACTCTTGGGCGGGCATTTACTTCACACTTGACCACGTGCCAGGCCTTGTGCCAGGAGCCAGATGTGAACCCTCAGGACTCATCCGCTTAGAGGAGTGACAGAGGTAGCAGTGCCCAATTTTTGTGAGCCAGGAAGAGAGAGAGACTTCTCGGGGAAGGGAACAGAGTCACAAGGGATGAGCAGGAATCCATCAGGTGGGTGAGTGAGGAGGGGAAGGGCTTATAGGCTCAGCACGTGTGTTGTGAAGGGCCGTGGCCCATGGGGGCTGGCTGGAAAGAAGGGGCTGTTTGTGGTGGGGTTTACTGGGGGACGGACTGTGTCTTGAATGGCCTGCTGGGGACAGGGGTGGGAGCAGCTGCCCTGGGCCGCCAGTGGCAGGGAGAACAGGTGGAGGCTCGTGGTGGCCTGGCCTAGGAGAGGAGTCCTGGTCTCTGTTTCTAAAGGGTGCTGTGCACTCCTGTCTGAACCTCTGCAAAATCAGGAGAATGCTTCTAATTTCCTTGTTGCATCCTGTTGGGGTGGACATCATTCCAGAGATGATAAATTAGCCTGGTTTTGCTGAGCTGGCCCTGGCCCTTAAACGTACTGAGCAAATTCTCACCGAGTAGGGGCACGGGCCTAGTGAAATACAGGCTGCTGCAAAGACAACCCTTTCTGTGTGGTCAGAACAGAGTTAGCAGGACAAAAAACTCAAAGGACGTCAGAGGGAGGACTGCCCGGGGAGTGGGAAGAGACCTCCTCGACCCCAAGGGGATGTGTTTTAACGTCTTCCTTCTGCTGTTTGTATGTCGGGTCTCATGGGACGAGCGTGGGTTTCTTTGGAGTCGGGCATACTTGGGCTTGGATCCTGGCTCTGCCACCAGTTAGCTGTCAGGCCCGGCCTGGGCAAGTCACTGAGTGACATGGCCTCAGTTTCTTCATCTTCCACCTTCTTGCAGGTTGCTGAGATCAATAGAGACCTTGCATGTAGATCTCCTAGCACAGGGCCTGGTACGTAGCAAGTGCCAGAAAACAGTAGCCCCAGAGAGGAGCCCATCTCCCCAACATCTGGAAGCCCCTCCTCTAACCGACCACATGTCCCCCACCTCCTGGGAATGTCACCCAGGCACCTCGACGGCGTCCTAGATGCATCCCAGCAGCAAGGCGCCTGCCTCCTGCTTCTGTCTGGGCAAAGAATGGTATATGTCAGCAAGGTCCCTGCCCCTGCCCAGGCACCAGCCGCATCTGGTGCCCGACCTCCAGCCGCCAATGGGATGCCACCTATTCAGACGGTGCACCTGCACCCAACTAAAAACAAAGGGCTCCCCTCCCCCTGCCCCACTGCTGGCCCTCCTCCCTCCCCGCCTCTGTCCCCCAAGCGGCTAGGGTCACCCGGCCCCCACACAGCCTTCCCTCACAGCTGCCTCGCTGCTTTTGTTCAGCATGTGAACTTCCCCGTCAGCCGAGCTCCTTGCACGGGAAGTAATCAGGGATCTTGACAAGGCTTCAAACCACAAATGCCACTACAAATTAACCAGCACCACTACAAAATACTACTCCTGTCAACATGGGGGAAGAATGCACTGCTCCTCAGGACCAGTCTGAGACGTCTTTCAGCTCAGCACTCACTCACGGCAAAGAGAGTGCCCGGACCCAGCCGGAGAGAGTGGTTGACAGGACTGGTGAGCCCCTGAATCCTGAGCACGCCCTCTCAGGAGACCATCTCTGCAAGATGCTGCGGCAGGTGCTACGGCTTTTCTTCCAGGACCCCCTTCGATCCTGAGCACCCCCTCATCCCCCTCACAGGTGGCGCCTCCAGAGGGCAAGTCATGGGGCACCCAGAAACCTCACTGTAGAGTCCACCATCCAGAAAGTGAAGCCCAGCCCCACCTCTGTGTGTCCTACCTGTGTGCTGTGCCTTTAGGCAAGAGGCCTCCATTTCCCTGCCCGCAGAACAGCACCCATAATGGAGCCTCTGTCTGAGAGTCTGCAGGACCACTAGGATATCCTGAGTATTCTCCGGCCCCTCCCATCCTCCCTTCCTTTCTCTGAAGGAACACATCCTTGTCGCGCTATGTGAGTAGACTCTCACCACGTGGAAACCTCTTCCTCAGCCGTAACGTAGAAGTCCTTCCTGTGCAGCATCTTGAAAGGAACATCCCTCTAGAGTGACAGCTTCCTACCTCTGCAAATGCTTCAGGCCTCAGGATCGCCACATCCCCTCTGGGTGCCCCGCTGAGTGGCTCAGGCAAGGAGCACGCTGTACACTACGTGACATCAGGGCCTGGTCTTCTCCAGCTGCCCTGGCTGGAGCCCTGAAGCGGAGGCAAGCATTTGATCCTCCCCAACAAGCAGCACAGTCCTCGTCCAGGGCAGACGGAGAGGAGCGGAGACAGCCGTGGGAGCTGGGGGCTAGGCGGAGAGCTGTGCCTGCGAGAGAGCTTGTTGGGCATCTCAAAGGAGACACTCCACAAAAATATCGCTTCAATGCACTCCTTTTTGGAGGCATATCAAAAGAAGCCCTCTTTTATTTCCATGCCTTGCATAATAGCAGATTTTCAGTCCCAAAGAGTAGAGGAGCCTTGCTCTCAGCCCAGAGGCCCTTTGTAAAGCTACAGAAAGCCTTGTCTTCCCCCTCCCAACTGGGTCTTTTTCATGCACAGGTCAGAGCATTGATGTGGCGACTAGCCAGGAAAATTAACCAGGTGAGCACTCTCCTCGTTAAACAGCAACAGAGTTTAATTATGACTTCGCTGTCTCCCCCTCTCCATTCCTAGCTGTATATCTGACTGGGACATGTCCCTGGGACAAACTGAGAAATGCTAGGGCCTATCCAGCTTCCCCCTCTGGGAGGAGGCCTCCTCCATTGAGGAAGGTAGGAACCCGGCAGGTAAGGGACAATTCAGAGTACACATTTCACACAAAGAATCTGAGACCCCCTTTGGGGCCACCTTCAGAGGCTAGCTCTGTCATGCGCCAGGTGCCATCAGGCACACCCACCCCAGTCTTTGCAGGCACAGCCTTCAGCCTTTAGTGAACCTGGTTGGGCCGTGTGGCCTCCAGCGTCTGTTCTCTTGTACCTCCTCACCTATCCCACGCCCAGGTTGGGGTCTGGCCTGTCTCCCGCCAACTTTGACGTTTCACCTTCTGTGTGGCCCTGCTGTCCCAGCAGTGAAGTAGGGATGCTCATTCTGACGGCACAAGGATGTTGAAGGGATAGTCCCAGGTATCCCCTTCACTGGGGTCTGAGTGAATCCGTGGGTCCATTCCCAAACAGCTGCCTGCCCTCGCCCCCACACACAAACATCAAAGCACCCCTGCCCCGGCCCATAACTCACTCGAGACGAGCTCGCTGGCCCTCTGCTGAAGGCCTGCCATCCACCTGCTCTGTGCAACCCTGGGCAAGTCCTTGCTTCCCCTCATCTGTGAAATGGTAGCAACCCTCATTCCCTGCAGAGGAGCCTTGCGCCTGTGAGTCTGCAGCAGGAAGTGCCTTGGCTCTGCCCACAGCACAGGCAGGCTGGCTCCCGGGCAGCAGGGGACACTGCCTCCCCTCCCCTAGACACTGCACTCTCTGCCCCCAAGTCACCACCTGGCAGTCGAGCATTTTCCACCCTGCCTCCCCGTGCAGAGCGCCCACTCATCCATGCCACCCAGGTAATTAAATTGATATTCCAGCACGCCTTCCCCCTCCTGACCTTTTGGAAACAATGTGTTTTGCTGCATCAACAAATTAACTGCAAATCAGATGCTGCCCTCATAAATGCCGGTTTCATGTCCAATGAGAATACTCACCTGGCCCACACAGCTGACAGACAGAGATGCCGAGGGCCAGGCAGAGACCAACAAAGGCCAAAGAGGTCCCCTCTTCTCTGGGACTTCTGTGTCAATCACGCCTTCAGTCTTACCCTCTCTTGTGTTCACATATCCCAGCAGTGGTGTGGCCGGGGCCGATGGGTTGACAATATGGAGGCCTGGGCAGGCTCCTGTGATTGGAGGGGAGTGTCTGTTCTTAGAAGCCCACCCATCCTCCTCCAATGCATTTTCTATACCAAAGACGTCAAGGTTTCTCTTATCGTGGCTCTGATTATATCCCTCCCACTGAGCTCAGAAGAAAATTCGCAATTCTCAGCCTGACATTCAAGGGCCTCTAGTATCTGACCTTCCCCCAGCCCTTCCCAGGTCCTGGCTGACCCTCTCCTCATATTTAGCCTCACTCTTGGCTGGTTGGACCACTGTGGTTCCCTGTCTGCTGTCCCCGCACTCCCTACCACCCGCAACCCATGAAAGAGCCCTTCCTCTGTCCCACTTGCATGACAGCGCCCTCTACCAGAGTCTTGTTCAGACACGCGCCTCTGTGCCTGGGATGCCACACACTGTTTGTTGAATGAATGGACAAATGAATCACGTTCCTCCTTTGGAAGGTACCACAGAGAGATGCTCAAATGAGGAAAGAAGGAGGTGTCAGCTACTCTCTCGTCAGCCTTTTCTCTACGGCACAGATCTCTAACAACAGATTCTAACTTCAGAAGGGACAAGGATTAGAAAAAACGTGTCAGAAAGGCTTCCAGGTGACTTTGGAAATCTTAGTTGACAAGGATAGCACAATGGGCTAAGAATACCTGCTTGTTTTAGTTCTTGCTACTAGCTGTGTGACCTCATACTAGTTCCTTAACCTCTCTGGGCCTCCTGATTCCTGTCTCTGTAACAGGGAAATAATCCTTCTCTAACTTGCCTCACCAGGGAGTGTGAGGTTCAAAAGAAAGGGGAGAAGTTAAAATGCTTTGAAAGGAAAATACATTATATAAATAGAAGAGATTATTATTAAAATCCAATCTCCTTCAACAGAACCTTGCTGACAGCCCACAGCTTTGGAAAAGCAGGGTCCTCACGTCCACAGGACTTTTGTGGAAAGACCTGTGGTCCCATGGGGAAGATTGAATGGTTCCATTTCATCTTAGGGATATCGGACCAGAACCTCATGGGGCTGTCGCCGTACTCTCATCTCGTCCTTGTAACCTGGGAGTTATTTCCATTTTACAGAAGAGTTCACTGAGACTTCAGAGGTTAAATAACTTGCCTAAGTGGCAGAGCCCTTATTGAACTCAACTAGAAAGTGACAGAGCCAGTTCCGTCAGTGAACCCGTCTATTTCTAACTCAAAGTCTGCTTCTTGGGGATTACCCCACCAATACTTCTTTCACTTTAAGAAAGATATTTTCCCGTGATGTAGGTCAAATCCTACCAGACTACGCAGTTCTTAAGGACAAAGACTGTTTCTTACTCTCTGAATCCCCTGGTCCTGGCCCCCAAATAGTTGCTCCATAAACACACACAGGAGGAATCCTTCCACTCTGTGATAGTCAGTCTGCTTCCCTGCCAGACGTGTTTTCAGGAAGGCAGGCACTTTGCATTGACCATTGAAGAAACCTCCAGCCCTCTTCCCAACTCTGCCAGCCCTCCCACCCCTCCTGCCATGCCCCAGATCGGGAAGTGCTGGAGGAACTGTCAAATTGAACTCCCCTTAGCAAAAGATCGCCAAAGGCCCAGTCTTTTTTAACTGACTTAAGAAACAGCAGTCTGTGTAGCCACATTTCAGCCTGGGGACAGAGGATCACGTATAACATGACCTCTGTGCAAAGATGCCCAGATCTCTTGGATTCTCTGCTGTGTCTACTTTAAAGCTCTTCCTGTTTTACCTTTGCTTCCTTCAACGGTGGAAAGAGCGCTGGATTCCCAATCAAGAGGCCTGAGACCTCCTCCCAGCTCTGCCCATTACCAGCTGGGGGCATTGAGCAGGTCACTTTACCTCCCTCCAATCTGTTCCCTTGTCTGTGGCCACTAGGACGCTTAGGAAGGCCAGGAGCACCAGGATAAAACAGGAGCAGACTAGGGGCCCAGCCCTGGGCTGTGGGCTGGGGATGCAGAGAACCAGAGCTGAGTCAGATGGGAGAGGAAGCGCTCCAAGCTCAAAATGACTTTCACTGAGTCCTGGCCAGCTCTGCCGTCTTCTCAGCCCTCACCCCACCCTGTTGTGGTCACCACATTCAGCTAGTGCCGGCTTTCAGCTTCTGGAGCCCCGGGGCCACTCTCTGGAAGAGGGTGTGCTTTTCTGAGTTAATCCTTTCCTAGCTCGTCTCTTACCCCATCTTCCTACCCAAATCACCACCACTCACCCACTAAGGCCTGTTTAATGGTCTCCAGAGTCCTCTTTCCCCATCTGTGTCCCCAGCTGGGGACACCCCAGCTTATTGGAAGTGCATCCACCATGGCCGACGGCCCTACTACACCCTGTCTAGGAAGCAGAGGCCTCCCTGGCAGTGTGTCCACTGTGCCCTGGCCCTGCATGAAGTGCCATCAGATGCCCCTCGTCCCTGCAGCAGGGCCCTAGTGACTGGGCTCACAGATAAGGACACTGAGGCCCAGGGAAGTCACTTGCTTGCCAAAGTGACTCAGCAAACCAGCTGGGCCTGGAGCCTCTGTGGTGGGAGCAGGAGGGCACTGCACACATCAGATGCTCTAGCATCTGAAATCTGAGACTGCTTCCCACAGGATCACTGTCTAATCTGCTGGTGACAATCCAGCTGCTCACCTGTCCCCAGCCTCAGCTCTGGTCTCCCAGGGCCTGCATACTCCTGGCAGGGCATCCTAATGATTAGTGCAGCCCTCCCCCAAGTCCCGGGGTGGGGGTTCTTGATGCACACCCGCTGGGAGTTCACCTTTCTCTTCCTGGCGGCCACCCCACAGGTGTCCCCGTGATACACTCCAGCATCAGAATAAGCCCAGGATCCGTGAGTGCAGCCCCCTGTCCCTGTGTGTTTCCTCTAGTGACAGGGTCCCTTCGTGCCGACAACCCACAGGGAAACCTCCCCAGAGCGTCAGAAGGGGCAGCATGGCTTCCTGCTCTCGGTTGCTCTTGTTAGGTTTTGTTTTCTCTGTCTGGTCTGTGCCAGGACATCTGTACCACGTTCCTCTTTCTTGGCATCTTTACATCCCCCCGGCTGACTCTGTTAGCTTCTAGGCTGGGTGTGGTCCAGAGGCTTTCTTCCCCACCATTTATCAATTCAGTTGTAAAAGAACCAGCACTTCCCGATGACAACCAAAAGAAACTAAGTTAGTTGAAGAATCTGGAGAACTGACTTCTGGTGTGTTTTTACATGTACCAGGAAGTTTAAGCCAAAAATAATTTGCTGAGCACCTATTAGGTATCAAGTACTCTACTAGACCCTATGGTAAATAGAGACATGAGCGAGCTGATAACGACAGTCAGTGTGCTGTGGATATGAGGCAGGGTTTCACCAGAGATGAGATTGCAGAGGTGGATGTGGGGCCCTGAATCTGGAGGGCTTTGAACACCAGACAGCATCTTCCATTCATGGGTATTATAGGGAAAGCAAGTCTATGTTCAAATAAATTTGGGAAATAGGACTTTTATAAAAGAGGTAATAGGTTTTTGCCTGGTTTGGGTGGGTGTTTTTCTCGCAAGACTTGCCAGCCTCTGCTGTGCTAACAGGCATTGTGAATCCCCAAAAGAGAAGACAGCATTTCTCAGACTTGCCTGGCTGGGGAACCTCCTCTTTTCCCTTCATACAAAGCGTCTCCCAGGATGGTGTCTCTCAGCAGATACCCTGCGAGATGCCAGCCTTCCACTGAGATGATTTAAGCTGGCAAGTGGCATGATTGGGTGGGCATTTTTTAAAGTCCATTCTGGAAACAAATGTAGGAGATGGACTGGGAGAGGGGAGAGGCTGGAGGCAAGGAAACCTGCTAATGGTAATGGTTGCTAATGTCTGTTGGCGGCACTGTGCTCAGAACCTGACGTCCGTCATCTCATTGAATCTTCCTAACGGCCCACTTGGGGTAGGCACTGCTGTTACCTGCACTTCACAGATGAGGACAGTAAGGCTTGGAATGGTCAAATCGTGGGCCTCGAAGTAACCAATGGGAGAACTGGGGTTCTGTCCAAAAGTGTCTGACCCCAGAGGCTGCCTCATGAGCACTCTGCTGCACTGCCACCTAGCAGGAACGGAAGTAGCCCAGGCCAGAGGTGACAAGCAGTGAGGCCAGTGGGACTGGAGAAACTGGTCCCCCTGAAGTAGAAAGGCCAAGCATAAGCGAAGCAGTACTGGGGAGAGTAGTATAGGAGAGTGCGGTGTCCAAACAGAGGATAGCAGCCTGTGTACCGGTAGGGTGTGGGCTCCCCTTTCCCTGATCATCTCTTCCTCTTGATGAGCAGTGTGAATGGGTGGGAGGGCCTGTTCCCCTTTACCTCACACACTTCCTGTAAGCCATGAAGGGGAAAAAACATGGCGGCCTTGCCCATTCTCAGGCAGCATCCCCAACTCCCAGGTAGCCGCCAGCTGAAGAAGGGTCACCAAGCGAGGGTCGGCCCTCACGCCCAGCTAATGACATAGGATCTGGGAAGCCGAGGTGTATTTTTATCTTATGTGTTCTCCATGTGCCACCAGGGAACCCTCCACCAAGTCCCCCAGGCCAGCTTTCCCCTCAGGCTGCCCCAGCAGGTTCCATGTGGGGCACCAGGGGACCCAGGGACAACTGGGACACAGGCCCTGTCCTCCAGGAGTAGTGGGGCAGGTTCAGAAAACAAGTTCTAAGGCAGATTTGAGATCTGAAGTATCACTCCGACTCAGTAAAGCCCTAAATCAGCACTGTCCAAGGAAAACATCATGGGAGCTTCCTACGGGAGTCCCCTGTGGAATTCTGAATGTGAAACATAAACAGGTGAAATTGATTTTAATATAATTAACCCAGTATATCCAAAATATTATTCAACATGTAATCTAAAAGTTACTACTGTGGCGTTGACGGTCTCTCCTTGTGCTAAGTCTCTGAAGTCCAGTGTTTTGCACTTAGAGCACTTTTTTTTTTTTTTTTTTTTGAGATGGGGTCTCACTGTCGCCCAGGCTGGAGGGCAATGGCACGATCTCGACTCACTGCAACCTCCACCTCCCAGGTTCAAGTGATTCTTCTGCCTCAACCTCCCAAGCAGCTGGGATTACAGGCTGATATTTGTATTTTTTTTTAAAGACAGGGTTTCACCATGTTGGCCAGGCTGGTCTTGAACTCCTGACCTCAGGTGATCCGCCTGCCTTGGCCTCTGAAAGTGCTGGGATTTAGAGTACATCTTAGCATGGACTGGCCACTGGGGATGTTGGCTCCTATATTGGCCAGGGCAGGTCTGGATTTTGTCCAGTTAGATGTATCTTTGTGACCTGCGTGACGGAATGGGAAGGAGACAACCGGGAGCCTCCCGGGGATGGCTGCGGGTCCGTGGCCTGGGTCTCGGGTGAATTTCTACTCTCCTTACTCGGCCTGCCTGTCTCCCACACCTGCGAGAGCATGGAGACAGGCAGGCTGTTGAAAGGACACTGCTGGGCTTTCAAGATAAAGGGTTTGAGGTTAGAGCTGAGAAGTCTGTGCTCTACAGGTTTTGATTCAAATCCTGATTTCAAAAGCCAATCATTTTGTACAAATTTTATTTGTTCATCAGACGTTATTGAGCAGGTTTTTTCCCAAGTCCCACGCAGCCTGCAGGCACAGGGATGAACCCCCTTGGAGACAGACATGTAACAGGTCCCGTGGGGGTAGCGGGGTGAGGGACCCCACGCTGAGTCCCACATAGCAGGAGACAAGGAGGCAGTGCGAGTCGAGGCAGCACCCAGCCTGACAGGCTCTTGAAGGACAAGCACAGCCTGGCTGGAACAGCTCGTTCCACCCGGAGGGCGGTGGGAAGCAAGGCGTGAGAGCCCAGTGCTACTTAAAGGGTCTGCCCAGCGTGGGCATGGGTGAAGGTTGAGAAAGGTGTATGGGGCACAGTGGGGTCCCGGTCTTGAGGGACATGCAGCGCCAGCCCCAAGCCTTGAGCAGGCACCCAAGGACAGGAGGGGGCGTGAGACATCTGGAGAGGGTGTGGGTGACCATATTGCACCTGGGAAGGCCCCCCGGCCTGTGTGGAGCATGGTGGAGGGCGGAGCTGGGGGCCTTGTCGGGAGATGATTGCAGTAATCCAGGCTGGAGACAGACTAGAAAGAAAGAATGGACAGAGGAGCTGGCCTCAGAAGGTGGACAGTGGGGGCAAGGCGGGAGGCATCGAGGATGGCCCTCTGGCTCTGGCTCGGGTGACTGGGTGCCTTCCCCCCAGGCCGTGTGTGGAAATGCATTGAGCCTTCTCAGTGTGTCCTGATGTTTTAAGTTTCCACTTTAATGCAGCTGCAGAGACTCCATCCCACCCGACTGCCTCCCAAGATACAGCGCTCGAGGCCCCGTGAGTAGCCGGTGGTTCTGCCCTCCCCACCTAACACTGCCTGAGCCGTCCTCCCTCAGCCTGACTAAACCTCCGGAGTTTGGACCCTCCTGCCTGGCAAAAGAGAACTGGGAATTGGGTTTTTCAGCTTCCCTGTCTGTGTGGCATGAATTTGAGCTTGCATTTTCTGGGCTTTTCTCGCTTTTTTCTGAATAAGTTTGGTGACTTGCAGATCAGAGCTGTAAGTAGCAAGGGGGCCACTGTGTGGTGTGTGTGCTGTGTGTGCATCATCTGAGCAAGTCTCACAGGGTGAGCAAGGGGTTCAAAGCCTTCCTCCGTTCGCCTATTCCTCACAAAGGAAGCAGAAGTCTGGGGGCAGGGGTCTCCTCTGCCAGATCTCGGTCTGGAAATGCCTTTGTACCTTCCTGCGGGTGGAGGCTATGTCCAGAGAGTATGGAGACAGGTACTGCTCCCCCGCCAGGCCTTCCTTGGAGATCCGCCTTCCCATGTAAAGCGCCAAGTAAGGGGCATGGTGGTGCACGCCTGTAGTCCTAGCTACTCAGGAGGCTAAGATGAGAGGATCACTTGAGCCCAGGAAGTTGAGGCTATGGTGAGCCATGATTGTACCACTGCATTCCAGCCTGGGTTTCAGAGCAAGACCCTGTCTCTTAAAAGGAAAAAAAAAAAAGTAAGGATGGGGAAGCAGGAAAATATAAACCCACCACCACCTGGGAATGAGGTGGGAGGGCGAGAGATCCGTCCATGGAAAAATACTGGGTCTGGGTCCCATGTTAAGCATCAGTGGAGTCATTTTCCTTGGTAGGTCAGACTTCGGCCATGCTGAGGCATGCGGACTTTAGCAGGTGCCTTGAAAGTGGGAAGCCTGCCAGGACCTTTTGGTGAGGGCTGTTTACCAAGGGAGAAATTTCTCCATCTACCGTTCAGTGTGACCACCACTCTATGGCCAACCAGAGAGTACCCTTCAACCCAGTGTCCTAACCCTCCCGCCCTCTGCAGTGGATGTGTCCCAATCCAACTTGTGAAGGCAGGGAGGCCGGGGCATGCAGGTGACCAGGTGAACTGCGTCTGTTCACCTTGAGAGATGCACCCAGCATCCACTGGGTAGCTGCTCTCTGGGTGCATGTTGGTCATTCCATGGCACTGTTTCCCTTCCCCTTCCCCCTTCCCCTTCCCTCCCCTCCCTACTGTGGGTGGGAGTTAGAGGGCTAGGAGGGAGGCTAGGGGGACTCTAATGCCTTCCCCTATGACCACTGTGAGTCTACACTCCCAGCCACACATGACAGTGGATCCATCCCATATCCCCCATCAAAGTGTGGTTGGCCCAAACCCCCATCAGCACAGCTGGCAAGGAGCCAGAATATGTCTGCTCACTGTCTCTGGAAGGAAGATATAAGCAGCAAAAAGAAACTGCTTTGGAGGGCAGGAGGCCCCTTCTAGACTGAACCTTGTGTGACTAGTGAGAGTTTCAGTACAGTCCTTAATAGCACGTATTTGGGAGGCCCACAGAGATAGGCTTGAATGCTGAAGTCATGTGATCTGGCAAGCATTGACGCTCTCCAAGTCTTATTTCACCTCCTGGGCTGTGCCCTCATTCTTAGAGGGGTTTTGTGAAAAGGAAAATATATGACATTTATACAGCACACACAGTGCCTGGCACACAGTAGCAGTTCTTATTCTTAACAGGTTTTTACATCCTACAACTTCTAAGGAATGGCCCATTTTATTAATAACTATCATTTGCCTAGGATTTTATAGTCAGCAAATCATTCTTAGGTACCTCATCCCAGCTGAGCCTCAAAGTAGTTCAGTGAAGCAGGCATCGTCACTCAGTTTAGCAATGAGAACACGGATGCTTGGTAACTTAACCCAAGTTCCTCAACTGCAAATAAGGTCATCGGGACTCTAGAACCTGTGGTCTTGCCAGCATTCCAAGCTCTCTGGATCTTCCATCTTTTGATTGGGACCAGAAGAGTTTCAGGTTTCAGTTCGTTTCAGATTTTAGAATATTTGCATGATGCGTCCGGGTTGTGTGACCCTAATCCAAAATCCACAGTGCTCCAGTGAGCACGTCCTTTGAGCATCATGTTGGGGCTCAAAAAGTCTGGGATTTTGGAGGGGTTTCAGATTTTGAATTTTCAGATTAGGGATACTCAACCTATATAAAATGCTGGGGGAGAAAAAAAGTCAGTCAAGAAAAAAAATAACCAGCAGCGGCTGAGCTGTCTGTGGAATCTCTCGGTGCCATGTTAGGTCTGGCAGAGACACAGAGGAGAAGACAATGAATATTCATTGAGTACCTTTCATGGTGCCTAGGACTATGCTGGGCATTTGTGTGATTATTGTCTCCTTTGTCCAGCCCAGAGCAGGCAGATGCTATCTCCCTAATTTATGGCCAGCACCACAGGGATGATGATAGGCCGGGTGACAATCCTGCCTTTGAGCCCAGCTTGCCTCTCTCCACTGTCTCTCTTTGTTTTCTACCAAACAGCCTCCCCTTAAGCCAAAGTCAGCAGCAGGTAGCCCTTAGAATTCCCCTTGGAGGCTTGGGATCCTAGGCGGGCAGGGAATCTTTTGGAAGTCATGATTCAGGGAAAGAACCCTCCCCTTAGAAAAATTCAAGTATTGGAGGCAGCAACAGTGGACTCCGTGTTGTCTTACTAGTGTGGGGATCTGTGGAGGGGTGGCATGTAAGACAGCAATAACCAGAACATGCAGCAGTAGTTGCCAGTAGTATGTTTTGCAGAAGGAATGGAGACCAGCAGGTAAGTGCAATGGAGGTCACTTAAGAGAGTGGAGGGGTGGGTAGCCACATCCATTGGCAGCTGGGGACTTGGGGGAGACAGGCGCTGTAAGACACTGAGCAGCAGTGGCCTCAGACACTGAGCTAATGCAGGAGGTGACTAGCCTGGCACTGGCTTTGGCTGGACCGGCTGGGTTGATGGTGTGCTGAAGAGGTGGGGGGCCTAGGAGGACCAGCTCTCCTAGGCTTGGAAGTCAGAGAGGCCTTCCCTGGTTTGAATTACAGCTTGGCCACTTCCTGGCTGTGTGACCTTAGGCAGGATCCTCACCTTCTCTGAGCTTTAGTTTCATCATCTGTAAAATGGGTTTAACAGTACCATCTGGTAAGGGTAATGAGGTTGTATATGTACAGCACCTACCACAGTCCCTGGCATGTCCCCCGAACTTCTTCTGCCAAGCAGCACCACTAGAGACCAATTTGGGAGTCACAGAAGGTTTGTGCTTTCTGGGCCGCTAGGGACCATTGATTCTCAATGCATTGAGGCAAGCATTCCAGTGGACACTGCTACACACTAGGTGGGAACTGGGGAGACTCAGCATATGGAAGCCCACAAGGGCCTCGAAGAGGACAGCCTACCAAGTTCCCATGTCAGGGGCCGTTGGCCACCAGCGTGGCTTTGCTGGGTCACTTAGTCACAAACGTTCCAGACAGAAGTGCAGCAGTTGGCCCAGGGTAGCAAGGGCGGGGGGAGGGTCTAGCCATTCAGCCTTTCTGGAAGGAGCTTTGTAGCCTGGCACCTGTGGCTGGAGTTCACATGTTACCCGAGGATTTGGGTTTTCTTTTTAAAAATAAGAAAAAGGAAAGAGCAGAAGAAAACCATGCCAGTGTCTCATGGACGAAGGGGCATGGGTTGGGGCCTGCAGGGAGAGGCAGGCTGCTGTCAGCCTGCTTGTGAAGCACTTTATAAGCACTGTATTTATTATTTCTTGCTCACCATTAAAATCAAATGTACTCAGTGCTTTTGTATTCAATACACATTTAACCCTGCCGACTTAGATTTCTCAGGTTTTAAATCCAGTGGGGAATTGGCTGGCTTCCCAAGTTTCCCCTCCAGTCCCCCTTGAACAGAGCTGGAAATCTCTGTTTAGCGTTTTCTCCCCTGGCGCGGCTGGGACCCTCACGCCAGAGGGGCCAGTCACTGTTGTGTGCCTACGGGTTTCTTCCTTCATCCGCAATGCCCACCCTTCCCAAGCACCCCGGAAAGACAGGTGTGATCGCTGAAATATGACGAGACTTGTCTGCATCGTCTGTGATTCGGGCTTAATTAAACCGTTTTGTCTGTGTGTATCTGTGCCTGGTTGTGGTCCGCCACCGTGTGAGTGTGTGTACACGCGCGTATGTGATTCATACGTGTGCCTTCACCTCTTGCGCGTGCCTCTGTGAGTGTGTATTTGTGAGATTGTGTACGTGGAAGTCTGGAGGCCTCGATGTGTCTCATGATTGTCATGTCTGCAAGTGTAATTTTCTGTCTGGTTTTGTCCACACCAGTCAGGTGTCTGTGACTCCGGGTGGGTCGGCAGCCTCGCTGGTGACCCACCACCTCTGGGTCTGGCGTGTCTTCTCTCCCTCCCCCAGCCTCCGCGGCTCCGGCGCTCCCCGCCCCGCCCCCCCCCCCCCCTGCTCTGTCTGTTTTATCATCCCTAATGAAGCAGTCTCCTCCACCGATCCCGCTGATTGCCAACCCATTCCTTTTGTTTGTTGGCGCTGAGCCATTCAGCGGCACTCTGACAGCTCAGCTCGTCTAATTAGCTCTGTTGTTCTTTTTCCCCATGTTTCACCACGTTGCAAGTTCAGTTGAAGTTGCCACAAACTTAATCCCCCCCATTTCAGCCACAAGTTCACATTCTTAACCCGCCTTTATTGTAGCGAGGAGCAGCCCTGTGCAAGGACGGAGCTGACAGGCCTTAAAGTCTGACCTTTCCTGAAAGCTCTGTCCCAGGGCCCCCCGGGGCAGGGGCAGAACTGCTCCTTCACCCTAACCCACACTCCCGCCTTTTGTGGGGAGAAGTTGGGGGTGGGGATCATTCCAGCCAGGTGACCCTCTTTACCAGCTGCCAGAGCTGGGGAAAGCAGGTGAGAGTTAGAGGGGGTGCGGGGGACACCCACTTGTTTATTCAGCCCATGTTGACTAAATGTGAATGTGTGGCAGGCCCGGTTCTAATAATGATGATACTAGCAACGTTATTACGTGCTTCTCAGACTCCGAGCAGCAGCATCCGTTTGTTCTGAAAATCTTGCTGAGTGACCATGACACACCAGGCAGTCCGCAGAATGCTAGGCAGGGACAAGAGAATCCTAAAACTCATCTTCTAATCCAGAGACACCCCCACCTCGTCTTCCTTTTGTTGTTGATAGGAAGGGACACCCAGGTCACAGGGGAGCAGGATGCACATTTATTGAGCCCCCACTATGTACCGGACCCCGTGCAGGGCTCTCCCTGTATCTGGTCTTCACAATCACCCCATAGACGAAGACCGCCAGTTTGGTGGAATGCATTTGGTGTTTACCACATCCCTGATCTGCCAAACCAGTCTGAGATCAGACTGGCCACTCCATGGGAAAAATTTTGGTTAGATGAGGCGTGCGCAGACCTGAGGGCTTGATGAGACTCCATAAAGTCTTGTTTTTCATGCAGCCAGCTTCTGTAATCTGTGTTCCTAAGCCACTGTGCTGTGTCGCCTACAAGCTTCTGGGGGGCGAGGGGTTTGATGTTCAGGAAAAAGGGCAGGCGGGAAATGGAGTGTGTGCCTGCTCTCCTTCCCTGTCTGTCCTGGAAAGTCAGCAATTGTGGCATCCCATCCATAGAGAAAGCAAGCCCCCTGCCCTGGTAGGCTCGGTTGGTTTTGTTGGCACCGAAATTCAGAGATAGACTTTCTCAGCGTAGCTCTCAACCCGTCCCTCTCAGGCACTAGGAGTGTACAGAGATGGCCATGCTACATTTAAAGCCATGTAATGTTGATTGGACCAAATGAGTGTCCTTCTAAGGGGAGCCTAACCCCTATCACAGGCTCTGGCAGGGGATCAAGGGATGAAGGCATCTCTTTCTGTGGGCCCTCATCTTGGTTTCAGAGGCAGCGGGTCAGAAAAACCCATCTCGCCTCCGCAGCAGCATCTGTGGGGTTAGGAAGCTGTGTCCTTCCTGATGTGCCCACTGCAGACCCTCCCAGTGGGTCTCCACAGTGCGCGCAGCTACACGAGATGTGCAGCAACCAGGCTGAACCCCGCCAGGAGGAGCGGCACAGGGATGCCCTGGGAAGCGGAGAGGTGATTTGTATTGCCACTCCCTCGTGCCTCTCTTATTTAGAGAGGAAAATAAGCACCCTGTGATTCTGCTGTAAAAAGAGCAAACGAAGCATGTGTACCCTAAAAACAAGTCTGAGTGAAACCCTTTCTACAAAACCAGCTTATGGGTGTCAGAGGAAGATGGGAGGGAATTGTCACTGATAAGGGGCCTCTTTGTTCCGGGTCCTATGTAGACATCATGTCATTGGACCCTCACTGCAGCCCTTCGAGGAGACCGGTGGAACTGTCCTCATCTTGCAGATGAAGAACCGAGCTTCCCAGGAGCACCCTTCTGATTTGAATAGGCCACAGAATTCCAGTTAATGTGTCTATCTGCTGCCAATTAGATGGTGATGTTTCTGTGATAGGCTAGGCTTTTGTAGCCTATAGCTTTGAAAATCCCTAAACATTTTGTGGGGGGTGGCGTTTATCCAAGTCTTCAGAATGTTCCTGTATTGCTTTTCCAACTCACTTCTTCTTGGGGGCCTCCCCCTGTACCCCCCTCTAGGTGCGCCCACCTCGTCCACACGTTATTAAGAGACCAAAGAGCAACATCACAGTGGAAGGCCGGAGGACGTCTGTGCCCAGCCCTGAGCAGTGAGTGCCCCATCGCGCCTCTCCCTCTGTCTGCAAGAACCCTCTGCCTGCAGGGCCAGCACTTTGTGGAGCCCAAGCATGGAGCCCTAGCCTTTGTGAGGCTTCCCTGGGGCCCCCAGCGTGTGTTTCACAAAGGGGTCATTCAGGGAACAGGGCTTGATCTTTTACTCGGTCTGGTTGTCACCCCCGCGGGAGGCCCCAGAGGTCAGTGAGCCAAGCACTTGGGCTGGATTTCGAGTGGTGAGGTCCAAAGGGTACTTTGCTGGGTTCAGAAGAAGGTCCTAAGCCTTTTGTGCTGAAGAAGCCGAGTCACTAGATGAGGGTTAGAAGCTGGTCAAGGAGGCCAAGTGTTGAACTGGGTCCACCCACCTTCCTAGGCCTCCATGACCGAGATCTGTATACGACTGCCCTTATCCACTGCCCCAGCCCCACCAGGACCCCTTCCCCACCTGTGCCACAGCATTTATGTTACTGTGGTTTTTCTTACCCACCTCCTTGAGATGCGGAACTCCCTGGGTGTTATGCTCAGCACCTCCCATAGGACTGGCCTAGAGTCACCTCCCAAGGAGGCATGGGGTAGATGAGGTGAATGAGGCAGAAAGACAAGCAGTGGCCTGAGATAGAGCTGCCTGCAGAGGGTGAGGCGGAAGGCTGCAGACAGCCCTGCGTCCCAAACTGCAGCCATCTGCAGAAGGTAGCGCTGCTCCCTTGTCTGCAAGGCGCACAGCCCTCGGTCTCTATCCAGACAACTCAGCGGCGACACGCTGGCTTCCTGTGATGCCTAGAAAAAGTGCCTGAGTTCATTTTGGCCTAGGATTGTTGGAGGAATCAGAAAAATTACCCCAGGGATCCTGAAGTTCTTTGGGTGGAGAGGGCCCCCCCATGTCTGGCTGGCTCTCAGAAAATGTCTCAGGGAAAGAAGGTGAGGGGCATGGCAGGTCCTAGCCAGACTTGGAGTGAGAAGGGAAAAAATGATTCCAGATGCCAAGCTGGGGCCTAACCCAAGTTGTAGTTCACTTCAGCGCTCCGGGATTCTCTGGTTGATAAGGGTATACGGTCTTTAAGGAACCAGCCCACCCAGACAGCCCTCAGACTTTGCCCAGAAAGTCCTGGAATTGTGTGTGTGGTGTGTGTGCACGTACTGGTACACAGGGTTGCTCAGTTATGAGATATTTGTAAGAGAGAACTCCTGAAGTTCGGTGTAAGTTGTAACTTTTGCTTTGCACAATAGCCTGGTGGAACATTGAGGGATGGATTATGATTGCCCCCTTGTGGAGAGAATGCTACATGGCACCTGAGTGCCTCCGACTAAAGATTCCTCCTTAAGGGGATGAAATTTATCACATTTCTTTAAAGTCACCTCTTTAAAACTGGACTAAACCTTTTAGACGCTGAACCAGGATACAGGGTCACAGGCCTGTTGATATTTAGATGTAAGCCAGAACATTCCTGCATTACACAAAATCACCATTTCAACACCAGCTATACTCCACATCCTACAGAAAAGCATTACTGATTTTGTGGCCAAGTTCCCGATGAGAGGCTGGACTCCTCATCACTTTGACTCACGCCGTTGCTTTTCTCTGCTGGGCAGAGGAGCCAACTCCGCAGTGTGTGCCAAAGAGCCGGTTTCCGATAATCCCGTTTTCCTACTTACCACCTGAACTGTGTCATTATCACTTTTAGGTTTGTTGGTTGGGTTGATTGGTTTGTTGTTTGTTTCAGTATGTCCTGTCTTCTACTTCTGTTGGGAAATATTTGGGGTTGAAATAAACCAGCGGGAGCATGGGAGCCAGTTTGGTGATTGGCAAACTAACAGCAATAGAAAACAAATGACAGGTTTTCTGTGACCATACGTCACAGCAGCTCAGCCCACACGGAGATAGAGGGTTGTGTTTCAGGACATCATTCCAAGAGTTTCTGCTCATGTTTGTTTAACGAGGAAGGGGAGGTTGTTCTCCCTTAAAGCCAGTGGCATTTCTGGTGCAACGCACTGTTTTTCTACGTCTCTTCCCATGCTGCCTCCCCCACCCCCCCCATGGTGCGCCTCCCCCTTCCAAATGCCATGTCACAACAGCACTTGGATGTGTTTTTCTCAACTGTCATCAGCTCCAGCTGGCAGGACCAACTTCTTGAAACACAGGAAGCATCCAGCGGAAAATATTTTAATAAAACAGACTCCTCATAAAATATTGTTTAGGGGAGGGGGAGGAAACCGTCTCCACCAATCTGTCAGCATTGTATTGAGAGATGTGAGAAGACAGGCCGGCAGCAGGGGCCCAATCCTAATGGGCCTTTGTTGGGTGGTGATTCCGTGTTGGGCACACAGACTTGGTGCCTGGCCCTTTAATCTGGCCTGGGTTTTCTTGAATCACAGGTCTTCATCTCCGCTGGGAATATCAAACTGCTTCGGAAACTTAGAGGATCGGGGCGGCAGAAGGGGATGCAGGATCTCTGAGGTGGAGGGGGGAGATTCAGTCCTCCTGACTTCTTGCCTCAACTCTTACTTCTAATTGCACATTAAATAGCCAGCTTTGGCCAGGCAGGGTGGCTCACGCCTGTAATTCCAGCACTTTGGGAGGCCAAGGCAGACAGGTCACCTGAGGTCAGGGATTCAAGACCAGCCTGGACAACATGATGAAACCCTGTCTACTAAAAATAGAAAAATTAGCGGGGTGTGGTGGCGCACCCCTGTAATCCCAGCTACTCAGGAGGCTGAGGCAGAAGAATCACTTGAACCCAGAGGCAGAGGCTGCCATGAGCTGAGACTGCACCACTGCACTTCAGCCTGAGCAACAGAATGAGACTCTGTCTCAGAAATAAAATAACCGGCTTTGTGGACAGCAAAATGGGGCTGATTACGAGTTAGATTGTCTCCTGGAGCCACTGAGCGTCCTGGGACTCATCAGGGCCCAGAAGCACCAGCCATCTGCTCTCTGGCCAGTCCACCCATGAAGTTCATTTCTTCCTTCCCAGCCGATGTCCATCCCTCCGTCATTCCGTCCATTCATGCATTCAGCAAGTATCTTTGAAAACCTACTAGGCGGAAGCTACGTAAGATTTTTTTAAAGGAGGCCTTAAAAGGGAGTTCCCATGCTGACTCTTGCGTTGACTTGCATTTTCCCAGAATGAAATATTCCTATGTCAAATTTTCTTTCTGGATTAACAGTGGGTTTCCTAGCCCCTTAAAACTGACCGTTGGCAATTTCTGGGGAAAATATTCCCTCTACTTTTCAGGTAACATTACTTGGCTAATATTCAGTTACTAAATCTCTTCAAGAAGTACTGGCTACTTCCATCACTATTGAGAGCACAGCTGATGGGACGCCTCCCAGCTTCCCTGTGGCTGGGATCAGGGTAGGAGGGATCCCACAGGAGAGGCGGTGGGTTAGACATCAGTCAGCAGGGGGCGTGGTGGAGCACCCGTTGATTTCTAGGCCCTCTTGGGCCTCACATAGTTTCTTCTTCCAGAGTGGGAGCTCAGGCTCAGAACGTGGATTTGACCAGTCTTCCCAAGGTCGCCCAGTTGAAAAGTGGCCAGGCCAGCATTCAGAATTCTTGATTTCATTCTCTCCATGACACTCTGATGCTGTCCTTGGAATGGGGCCCTTCAAGGTCCATCTTTAGTCTGGTTTTACCCAGAGAGACTGCTCCAAATCCTAAATGGAGAGGCCTCCCCAGCAGGCCACCCTTCCTCTCTGGCTCCCTGAAGGCTGGAGTTGGGAACCGGATCTGTTCAGTCTTCTTACCGCCAAAGAAATTGTGTGAACTGGTGCTGAGTGTTTCTTCTTGGGGAAGGAAAGAGAAATGACATTTACCGAACATCCCTTAAGATTGTCAAAGGTATTAGCTGGGCATGGTAGCGTGCGCCTGTAGTCCAAGCTACTCAGGAGGCTGAGGCAGGAGAGTTCCTTGAGCCTGGGGAGTTGAAGGTTGCAGTGAGCTGAGATCACGCCACTGCACTCCAGCCTGGGCCTCAGAGCAAGACCCTATCTCAAAAAATAAAAAAAGATTGTCAAAGGTAGGTGGTAACTTTGCCATTGAACAGATAGAGAAACTGAGGCTCAGAGAGACTTTCAGTAATTTGCCCAGCGTTTCTCAGGACAAGAAAATGGTAGGATCGGCTGTCTGATGACAGAGGCCTAGTCCATTCTTCTCTACTATCCAAGCTTTTTGTTAAGAACCTAATTATTGCCAGGCATGGTGGCTCACACCTGTAATCCCAGCACCTTGGGAGCCCAAGGCAGGTGGATCACTTGAGGTCAGGAGTTCAAGACCAGCCTGGCCAACATGGTGAAACCCCGTCTCTACTAAAAATACAAAAATATTGCTGGGTGTGGTAGCTCATGCTTGTAATTCCAGTTACTAGCGAGGCTGAGGCAGGAGAATCACTTGAACTCACAAGGTGGAGCTTTCACTGAGCCAAGATCACGCTGCTGCACTCCAGCCTGGGTGACAGAGCTAGACCCTGTCTCAAAAAAAAAAGAAGAAAAAAAGTGGGCTGTGGTGGTTTCCACAGGGTGTGCATGGTCCCAAGTTATTTTCCTTCTGGCCTGCCCGGTATAGGGGAATTGCCCATCCAACTGGATGCTTAGAAAGAGCCAATGGCAGGCTCTGAAAGGCAGCACTGTGGTCTGAGCCCCCCGGGCCCCTCAGGGTGGCACGTGTGCAGACCAAGGGCAAGGCAGGGAGTGACACACTGAGCCCTGGGCTCTTCTCTCTGCCAGGCAGCGAGTCATTTGTTCCCTCTGGGAGGCAGCAGTAGGGGCCGGAGCACTGGCCCTCACAGAGTTGCTGAGAGTATGCAGGAGACCATTCTTATGCATCTGCCCCCTGTTTAATCTCTCACAGCCCAAATGTAGGGTGTCTTCTGAGTCTTTAGGGGGGAGGGGCTTGCAATGGTTGTGGATCTGAGGGGCCCATCCTGACCACCTGCATGCAGAGCCAGGTTCTTCCCCACCACACGCCTTGCCTCCTAACGGGTGAGACACTGAACATCCTCCAGTCACACAAGGGTCTTGACTGGCTGCATCCTGGTTATTTGAAGTTCCACTGTACTAAGTAAGAAGGGTCCAGACTCAGCCACCAGGGCCCAGGGCTGTCGCCCAGCTCACCTCTCTGGCCAGATCCATGCAAAATCTGCTCTTTTTGAGTAATTTTTGGTTTGTAAAAATTACCCAGTAGCATGATAGACAATCTGGAAGACTAGGGGAAAGAGACACGTTCGTTCTGAATCCCATTAGCTCATTCCACTGCTTCCTAGCGCTCCTGTAGCTCCCTGCCCGGTCTTCGTCCTCCACGTCTGTGACAGAGCAGCAGCTTCCTTGCAGTGTGCCAGCATGGGGACGTGTTCCGTGTGTCTCCGTAGCGCCTGTGGTCTGTGACTGCAGAGGATCTCGCTGTGGGTATGTTCATGTCTGCCTACCCATTGCCCTCATACTGGATCTTTAGATTCTTTCCAGCTTTTCATTCATATGAAAAATGCCAGGGCAAATATCCTTACTCTAGGCCAGGCACAGTGGCTCATGCTTGTATCTAGCACTTTGGAAGGCAGAAGTGGATGGATCACTTGAGGTCAGGAGTTCGAGACCAGCCTGGCCAACATGGCAAAACCCCGTCTCTACTAAACATACAAAAATTAGCCAGGTGTGGTTGCACACACTTGTCATGTCAGCTACTCGGGAGGCTGAGACAGGAGAATCACTTGAACCCAGGAGACAGAGATTCCAGTGAGCAGAGATCGTGCCACTGTACTCCAGCCTGGGCAACAGAGTGAGACTCTTAAAACGGAAAAATAAATGGAACTGTTGACAATTCTCATTAACTAGGAATACGCTAAGCACTTTACATACACCATTTCGTTTAACCCTCACAAGAAACATGGAGGGGTAGCTCTTGTGAGATCTATTTTATAGAAATAGCTGAGACTTCAAGAGGTTGTCACTGCCCTTGGTCACACAGCTAGTTAGTAGCAGAGCTGAGCCTCAAACATGCCTCTCTAAGGCCAAAAGCCTTTACCCTTAACCAGTAGTAAGAAGATTTCTGCTCTATATTGCTGAATAACTTTCTAAAAGAATTGTACCAGCTTATACTCTCACCAGAACGGGACTCCCAGAAATCTGGTTCTGAGGGACCGAGAGGAACATGTGACTGGCATTCAAACATGTCTCCGATTCCTTCTGGACAAGAAAAACTTCCGCAGGCCATGCCAGCTACATAGACAGTGGGTACCCCAAATGGCCAGCCCATGCTGCGTAGGAATTGGAGTGTCTGATCCTCTGAATTGCACTGCGTGACCCCAGCACCAAAGCCCCAGAAGATTAAGATGAGAAGAAGCTGCCGGAAGCATTTAGTGAGAAAACCCCGCCCGAAGCCCAGGTCTCAGAACACTTTGCACTTGACTCTTTGGACGCTTGCACCCGTGCTCCGGCAGAAGCTGGCGTGTGGCTTGTGCACGTTGAGCGGCCTCGCCCTCCTGGGGCCTGGACTCAGCACAGCCTGAGCAGTTCAGTCGCTCCCAGCTGTGGCTCACACGCGTAGAGCGCGTTTTCTGCACAGCCTCACAGCTGCCCTGCGGGTGTGGGCCCATCATTTGGATGGTGGCCTAGTGCATGGGCAGAGCTTTGGCATCCAGCAGGCCTGAGTCAGCGTCCTGGCCCACCAGGCACCAGCCCGGACGCTCTGGGCATGTCTCCTGGCCCTCTTCGCTTCACATGATGCCTAGTAACATCTCCAGGAGCAAGGCTGGGGAAAATGCCCACAGGAGGCACTGGCATCGAGTGAGCAGGGTGTGTGGCCTACCGTCCGGCCTTACCTGCTGAGGTGGCTGCCACAGCCTCAGGACTGCAACAGCCCCGACACCCCCATGAACGGCCCATCTCTCCTCCCTCCCATGCCCACAGTCCCCTGCGCTCCTTCTGATCTGGCAGTGACCTGCCGTGTTGTAGTTTTCTCTTCATCTGACGCACACCAGGCACACCAGTAGTCTATGAGCTCCTCCTCAGCTTTGACTCTCCAACTCCAGACCAGAGCCACGCCCAGACCTCTGCTCAGAGATGTTTCCTGGGTGAATGAGCAAAGGAATCTGTGAAGGCAGAGTGCGGCTTGCAGTCAGGAACCCGAGAGGCAGGGGAGGGGTGTCCAGTAGCAACTGCAAGCAGATAAAGAGTACCTACTGTGTGCCGGGTGTGATTAGCATGTGCGTATGAAGCTGACAGTGCAGCCCCCGCCATCTAAGATCCAGGAACTGTGCTCAGCCCCAAGAGCCAGTCTCCAAGATGCCAGCTGGGCCCTCGGCCCCAGGGGGTGGGGGGCAGCTGTCTGGGCTCTACCTCCTGGCAGGCTGCCAGGGCCCACTCCCTGAGCAGCCAGCAATCCAAACATGTGAGCAGAAGGTCACAGACCCAATTAGCAGGGCTAGAGGCTTCTGGCCTGACCTCCCCCCCAACCCCACACACACACAGTAGATTCTGGGCCCTGGAGACGAAACCAAGCCTGAAGCCAGCCATGGAGCCTGAACCTAGCCCAGAAAAGCAGGAAGTGCCCAGGAGACCTCATCTCTGCCCCCAGGATCCCCCCAAGGATCTGTAGCAGCACAGGGCCCATTTGTATGTCACCACTTCTGCCTGGCAACTAGGAAGGAAGGACTTTTCCCAGGAGCTGTCACCACAGGGGGAGTTAAGTCCAGCTGGACTTAACTCAGTAATTTGCCCAGGGTTTCTCAGGACAAGAAAATGGTAGGATCGGCTGTCTAATGACAGAGGCCTAGTCCATTCTTCTCTACTATCCAAGCTTTTTGTTAAGAACCTAATTATTGCCGGGCATGGTGGCTCACACCTGTAATCCCAGCATCTTGGGGCTTCGGGCGGAACAGGCAGGAAGCGGGTGAAGGATAGAAGACTACAAAGTGAACCTTGGGGAAGCTTTAGGAACAGGGGCCTCATCCTGAAGACATGACTGATTTCAGTCTCCCCTGAAGGGCTTTGCCATCCCACCCAAGACCTCTGCCTCTTACAGATGCCACATCACCATTTCTCCAGTGCCTGTTTTGTGCCCACTAATTTCACAAGTGTTGTTTTGGTTGAACTCTCTGCTCCCCCAAAAATCTTCGCGGCCTGGTCATTCAGCCATGAGGGAGCCACAGCTGTACCCAGTGGAATGATGTGCCCTCAGTCCAGGATGTGCACCCAGGGCAGCCACATCCCATGGCCACTGCTTTCTTGCCCCCCACTGCTGCTGCCACAGTTCCCAGAAGTCAGTCTCCAGATCTGGGCTCTGGGATGCAGAGGCTGTCCTCAGGATGAGCGGCAGGTGTTCTGCACAGTGTCTTTTCCCTGCAGAGGAAAGTGCCCCCGAGGTACCCCCAGCCCCATCTTCGTCCACCACAGAGCCTGAAGCCCACGTCCTGTGCTCGGGCCTCTGCCTATGTGAGTATCCACCCAGTGGCCGTGGAAGGGCTTCTTGGGGCATGCTGGGGCATGGGTATGGATGTGTGAAATTGGCATTCATGATTTTTGAAAGAAGGAAGGACTGAACCTGCAGACTGAGAAGTAATTAAATAGATGCGTGAATAAAGGCTGGAAAAGCCAAGGGCACAACCCAAGAGAGGGGACGGGCAGCCAGGCATGCTTCCTGTGTGACTGCTACCACCCCAAGGCCTTGCGCCACCCCCCAAACTTGCATGTCGCCTCTCATCCTTGCACTGGCTCTGGGCCCTCCACAGCCTGGTCCCTGCCAACCTCCAGCTGCTTCTTTTGAACTCCCCCACCTGACATCAAGTTCCCTGTGCCTGCCCCTCTCAGAGATGCCTCCAGGCCATGCCACCTCTCCCACACTCAGGATTAAACATGCAGCTCCAGCCAGGCACAGTGGCTTACACCTGTAATCCTAGCACTTTGGGAAGCCGAGGCAGATGGATTGCCTTAGCTCAGGAGTTCAAGACCAGCCTGGGCAACATGGTGAAACCCCATCTCTACTAAAATAAAAAAAATTACCCAGGCATGGCAGCACATGCCTATAGTCCCAGCTACTCTGGAGGCTGAGGCACAAGAATCACGTGAACAGATGAGGCGGAGGTTGCAGTGAGCCGAGATCACACCGTTGCACTCCAGCATGGGTGACAGAGTGAGACTGTCTCCAAAAAAAATAAATAATAAAAACCGGCTCCCACATCACCTCCCAAGTGGAGCCTCTCCAAGAGCCCTTCAGCCAGGCACACCCCTACTGCTGTCCTCTGGCAAAGCAAGTCCCAGTGGGGCAGGAAGGACCTGGTGTCCACACTCACCCATCTCCCCCCACCTCCCCTAAACCAGCTCACTGGACAGCCAGAACAGGCAGAGCGCCCTGGTGACCGTGACTCGCTGCAACAGTAATTCTTCTCATCGTTGCTTTTAAGTAGATACACACCTGCAACTGAGCATACAGGTTCCTACATACAGCAGCTTCCTCTGTCGCCAGTTCTTCCTCCCCTGAGAACAGTCCTAGCCCTTATCGTGGGTCGCTCAGAGAACAGCTCCAGTCCAATTCCAGAGTTTCCTCTGTGGGGCCTGCACCACTCTTGTTTACCCCAGAGACCCCACAGCCTTGGTTCAGAGCCACCTTCTATTTTTTTTTAAGAAATGGTCTAGCTGTGTTGCCCAGGCTGGCCTGGAACTCCCAGGATTAAGTGATCCTCCCACCTCAGCCTCTTGAGTAGCTGGAACTACAGAGATTTCTGTGTTGTGGAATCTCTAGCAGGAGAGTGGGGGTTCCCAGATGATTCTAATGTGCTGAGATATGCCCAGCTGAGGACCACTCGCCATACCTGGAAAGTTCTGGGAAGGTAGGGACTGCCTTATTCATGCTTGAACACCTAGGAAAGACCCTGCACAGGATACAGATGCCCAGAATTGGCAGGTGAACCTGGCCTGTGGACAGTAGTGGAGTATTCACTGTGTGCTCAGCACCATGCAGAGCCCTTTACAAATACTTGCATTTAACTTTTCCCATAAGACTCTCAGGAGGGCTATAGAATCTCCATTTTACAGATAAGAAAATAAGGTTGCAGAAATGTGGAACCAGCCCAAATGCCCATCAATCAGCAAGTGGATTAAGAAACTGTGGTATATCTATACGACGGAATACTACTCAGCCGTAAAAAAGGAATGAATTAATGGCATTCACAGCCACCTATATCAGATTGGAGACTTATTTTTCAGTGAAGTAACTCAGGAATGGAGAACCAAACATCGTATGTTCTCACTCATAAGTGGGTGTTGAGCTATGAGCATGCAAAGGCATAAGAATGATACAGTGGACTCGGGGGCTTCGGGCGGAACGGGCAGGAAGGGGGTGAAGGATAGAAGACTACAAATTGGGTTCAGTGTATACTCTGCTCGGGTGATGCATGCACCAAAATCTCACAGATCACCACCAAAGAACTTATGTAACCAAACACCACCTGTTCCCCAAAAACCTAAGGAAACAGAAATTTTAAAAACAAAAAACAAGTTAGGTTCAGGGAGGTGAAGTGACTTTTCCAAGTTGGCCTGTCTAGGAAAGGGAAGGGTAGTGGCACCCACCAGACAGGCAGGACCTGGCCTCACCCTGGGGCCTGTCCCTGCTCATCAGCACCTACCCACTGGAGCCACGTAACAGAGGGACGCAGGGACAGCCAAGACATTTACAAAGTGAAGATCCTTTGTGCCTGAATGAGGTGATCCTTTCAAAAATAATCGCCAGCTCCCCCTTCACCACCTCCGGAGACCAAGTCCTTGCTGATTTTTCCCTGTCTTTATCTCAAGTACATTTAAATGTCAATTAAATTTGAAATATCTACATTTGTCAGCATTTCATTTTGGGCCAGCATGACGTGCTGCTGATTTGTCCACACGATGTGACACATGAAAAAAACTCCCGAGATGCAGATCTTCCTCATTAAAAAATAAGCCGGTGCGATCCCGGCACGGCAGAGAGCACGGAGCACGTCCCCGCTTCCTGACACCGTGTCTCTGACATGGTATTTAAAAAGGAACAGCCTCGCCTGTCACCACTGTCACACACGCGCGCTAACCGGCGACACGTTAAACCAAACATTAGAAGGGGTTCGGGAAGTCATCTGCATGGGAACTCTGCGCCAAGATGAGGTGGGCAGAGGCGGGAGCAGCCATGGGGGATGATGGGGTCTGATCTGTGACGGTTGGCCAGCCTTCTTCCGTGCCAAGACTCCGGCAGCCCTCACCGGGCAGCCAAGTTTACGGCAACCTGCCCTTTCACAGACAGCTCTTTGTGATAAAATCCAGGCAAGTGGTGGGTGGCAGACTGCAGGGGGAGTAGCTGAATTGGGTTAATGAGGGAAAAGGTACTTTTTTTTTTTTCATATTCTACCTTAAGCTTATAAAAAAATTTAAGCCTGGACGTTTTCGAAGGTTCATCCTTTATCTCTGACAAATAATCTGACTGTATGTTTCATGGGAGAACATGGGCAGCTGAATTTAAATAAGTTTATTTTGAAACCTCATCTTTCGTTAAAAGTAAACGGGGAAACACCCTGCCTCTTATTTCATTGTTTCCGACCCAGGAAACTGAAGAGACAAGATCCCACAGTGGTTGAAAGTCGGCAAATCCAGATTTATTTCTCAGCTGTACCTTTAGCTGCTGTGTGACCCTGGGCAAGTGACTCCCCCCTCTCTGAGCCTTAGCTACTTTGTCTGCAGAATGGGGTTGCAATAATGAATTCATGAGAAATGTATGGACAGCATTTTGCCCCAGGTTTGTAAGTACTGCTGGTGTTATCATCCCATGTGGCCTGGACTTGACAAAGCTCTGATCTGACCACATCAGACGGCAAACTTCTCACCTGGGTGCGCCCTGCCCCTTTCAAGAGACAGGTGGTATATTCTGGCGACAGCTGGACCTCCTGTGGAGACCACTGCCCAACCAGCCTGGCCTGGCCAGTACGTCCAAGTAGAGAAGGAAAGTGCTTGTGAGCTGGAAACTGTGGTTCCTTCTCTTCCCCCATCTGCCACAGTCTGACCAGGGTGGGAACCCCCCAGCCCCCCTCCACCATCACAGCAGTGTGGGAGGCACTGGATGCTGACAGTGGCCAGAACTGCAGCAACCTGATTTAATGAAGCCAAGGTGCAGCCCAGCACAGAGGCTCTGCGCTCCTAGGTGTGAAGCCAGAAATTCCTGGCAGGTCGAGTGGCGTTTCACCAACGTGCCAAGCTGTGATCTGTGCTTTCTCGTCAGACCCAGAGGTGGGGGCCGGTGCTTGGATAGGTGTCAGAAAGGCATTCAAGGTGGACACGAGAGCCTCCCTCAGTTTGGCCCAAGCAGGGGCTGGTGTCCCCCTCGTGTGTGTCTACGCCAAGCCCCACTCACAGGAGGGCGAGGGCCCTGGGGGTGGCCAGTCCAGGCTGCAATCCCCGCTCAGCACTTCTTCACCAGCGAAGCCCCAGTACACAGCTAGCCTGGGTCTGCTCACAGCAGCCGGGCTTTGAGTGCCTCTTGGTTGGGTGCATAGATGGACAGATGGATGGATGGACTCATGAAGGCCTCGTTCTCTAGAAAATCAGTATGGCAACACCTTGTGAGGCTCTTGTGAGGGGTAGAAATGGCCTCTATAAAGCACACTGCCTGCTTGTTGATTATCATCTTAAACACTTTCTGCCTCCCTTACCCACCTGACACCCTCACCCTCAAACATCGTCCCATTCTTCACCTCTTAGCATCTCAGAACAGATGGGAGCCCAGAGAGAGAACACTTCTGTGCAATAGCCACAGTCTGGGGAAAGGGGACTGTGTGGTGTAGTCCAGGAAGATGGTAAAGTGGGGGTCCCCCAGCAGGCTGGCTTTCATTCATTCGCAAACCTCCCTGGCATTCATGCCCTAGCCCAGGTGGGGGAGAAAGAGAACAAGAAGCCAGGCCCTGCCCTTGATGAACTCGACCCAGAAACAGGATGGCAAGAGGTTAAACAGCGTCTGTGAAGGGCTAAGACGCACAGCCAGAGAGCTCTGCTAGAACTCCAGTGAGCTTCCTCGAAGACCCATCGAACTGAGTCTTCACCACCGAAGAGCAGTCAGTGCTCCAAGCAAAGGTGACGGGGGAGGGTGGAGATATTCGGGGCCTGGTGTGCACAGAGATGTTATGCACGGCCCAAGTGCAGGGGAGGCCGACATAGAGCATGGAGACTGCCCTGCTCGGAGCTCAGGTTTGGCACGGCCGCTCAGCAACGCATCCCACCAGCCCCCCAGAGTGTGGTGGAAGCCCACGGCCTGCCCACCCTCAGCCTCTCACCTGCTCAGGAGAACAGTCAGTGCTACAGAGTGAGAGTGGGCGCCCCCTAACTTTGAAACAAGTCCCTGCAAATGCCTGTGCATTATCATTCCTAAGCCTTTGCTCCGCAGATTGATTTACTCACCATACCACCAATTGCAGCAAGATCACCATTCAGAATGACAGATTTGTAGGTTTTATTTTAGCAGGAGAGTGACAAGTGTGGGTTTGTAATTCAGAGTGACTCTGGTGGCCATGTGGAGGGTGGCCTTTCTGCTCTGTCTTATTCACTGTGGGAGGTGGCAGGAGCCAGGCACCCTGGCCCCGAGATTCCTGCAAGTCAGGTCTTCTTGGCCTCTCCACTGAGGTGGGAAAATGCCCCCCCGGACCAGAGCCCTCTCTAGTCCCGGAAGGGCTGAGTTGTGTGTTGCCCCCGACAGCCAGCAGAGCAGCCTGGGAGCAGAGAAGAGCCCAGCGCTGCGACACGCCTCCTCCCATGTGTAAGCCTGAGCTAGTGGCTTCCCCTGCAGAGCCTCGACCTCCACTGCAGTTCCAGGACAAAAGTCTTTGCCGGGCCAGCCTCTGGGGTCAGTGGGAGAAAGCAGGGGTTCTGATGTGAGATTGCTGGGATCGGCGCCAGCCCTGCAGATTGCAGCAAAGCCCAGACACAGGCCACTCGCCCCGTCCCCACACAGCCACCGTCTCTCATTCACTCTCCAGCTGTGGCTCTCATGTCCTTGGGCACATTGCCCTTTCCTGAAATAAAACCTCAAAAGAATTCCAGCACGGAAAGCAGAGAAGGGAGACGGCTTTGGCTGGGGGTGAGGGGGAGAGGAGGTAGCCATGCCAGCCCCCCTACCCCGCATTCTCCCCAGACTTCACTTGCCTCAGAGCAAGCCGGCCCATAGAATGGGGCAGGGGCATGGAACACCCCTGGGTCTGCCTGGGTCTGCTCATACCCAGCAGGTTCAAAGCGCCTCTTGGTGGGGTGCACAGAGACACCTACTCCCCAGCACACAGGCCAGGATTTGAACCTAGGTCTGCCTGGTCCAGCTCGCCTCTGCGAGCACACAGCCTCTGGCCGGCCAGGGTCAGTATATAATTCATAGGAGCCGGGTGTGGAGTTTCTCCAGGCTGTGTATGTGTTTGTGTTTATAGAGGTAGAGCTCACAGGTGGCTGACAAGGGAGATGCATTTTTTATAACAATGAATATTTAATTTCCACATCACAGATGAAAAAGACTCTCTGAAGAGGCATCTGAGGGAACTCCAGAGAGTAGCCGCTAATCAGAAAAGGGCTTTCTGGCCAGTGCGCTTCCCACACGGCTCACTTTTTTCTTGAACTTTTTTATTTTTTATTTCTTCCTGATTATTGGAGTAGATATGCTCATTGTAGAAACTGTATAAGACACAGAAAAATAAAAAGAAGCAGGGGGGGAAAGAAACCACCCATGATTCCACTGCCTGTTCCTGACATTCAGCCATGTGCCTTTCCAGTCTTTTTCTATGAGTTTTTCCATAAGCCAGTGACACCGAATGTGGCATGATTGCAGTTCTGCCTCATCTTTACCTTGGTCTTCATAAACATGACTTTTCATGGGAGGACAAGAATCAGCGCCTGTGCCAGATGCTGGCTGCTGAAAATGTAGGTTGTTCCATGTTTAATATTATAAACAGCAGTGAGGAACATGTGCAGCCGTGACTCCTTGCTAACTTTGGGGTTAACCAAATGGAAGTGGAATTACTAGGACCCATGTGGTGGATCATGAGTTGAAAGCTCTGGACACATGGCAAATTTAGTTTCTTTTCTGTCTAAAACCAGCTTCCTCTCCTGGGGGCCCATCAGGCCCTCACCTGGGGAGCCCCCACCCCAGGCTGGCAGAGGGAGGCAGGACCAGGCGTGGAGCCCAGAGCCCTGCTTCCCACCTGGACATGAAGTTCTGAGGGCGCCTCTAACTGCCTGTTCTCTTCTCTTTTGTCTTCCTCTGCCCCAGCCTGGTAAAGCCCTTTCGACACTATGCGGTCTTCCTCTCCGAAGACTCCTCTGATGATGAATGCCAGCGGGAAGAGGGCCCAAGCTCTGGCTTCACTGAGAGCTTTTTCTTCTCCACTCCCTTTGAATGGTCTCTCCTTCCTTCTTCCATTTCTCTGACGTCGGCTTGGTGACTCTGTGGGGCTGCATGGGGAAAGCAGGGGGCTGTTGCTGCTTGCCTTTGTGTCGGGTGGGGGTGCCTGGAACTGCTGCCTGCCGGTGCCAAAATGCAGGATGGAAGCCACCTCCACCTCTCAGGGTGTCCATTCTGCCAGCCCCACAGGGACCGTGACAATAGAGTGAGGTGACAGGGTGATACGGGAGCACTGGTCCCCTTTCCTTAGGGGAGAAAATGTGCTTGACTGCTACTGGAATTCGTGACTACAGTTAGCCTGGTTGTCGATCTCCAAGTCCTTCTCTATCTCAGCATGTCTTGCAAAGCCATGGAGATGGGAGTCAGAGTTTAAGTTAAAAAAGAAAATGTTCCTCATATGAAATGTGTATATTAATGCCAGCATATCGAAGTGTTCTGATGTGCCTGACTTTTAAAGATAATTTTAATCATTATTATTTATAGCCTAAGCTTCATACCAATTACAAGTAGCAATTTTAAAAGCTTTGCCCGCCATCCAGCCACCCCTAAAATGAAGCTGCTGCCGCCCTCCCTTCTTTACCCGCTCTTGCCCCTCCACCCACAAGTGTTTCAGAGCTGGGATTGAGCAGAGAGACAGCTTTTGTCTATCTCCCTTGTTAACACGGTTGTGTATTTTTAATGGGCGCCTTTAAGGGAAGGGAAACCGCCCTTTGCTGGATGCCCATGGTGCCCACAGCAACCTTCCAGGGAGCATGTTAATCGTTTTGGTCATTGCACAGGAGATGCCTTTCCCAACCTCTCCCTTCTGTCCCCTGCACCCTCTCCATTCCTAAACCCCAGCATCAGGTCCCTCCCCCTGGGGTGGCTCGTGGGTTCCTCTGGGGACCTTATAAACCCCAGACTGCTCAGCCACCTGTCAACCCCACAGATCCAGAGGGTCCTGAGCCTTTCCTGTCACCAGGTCACTGGGGACCCAGGCAAATCACTCCCCTCCCAGTGTCCTCACTTGGAAAGTAGTGGCCTTGCCGGGTGCAGTGGCTCACACCTGTAATCCCCGCACTTT
The DNA here is from genome assembly GCA_036589455.1 of Ateles fusciceps. Lineage (NCBI taxonomy): Eukaryota > Metazoa > Chordata > Mammalia > Primates > Atelidae > Ateles > Ateles fusciceps. Next base: position 10,196,979 of record JAZHEH010003300.1, read on the forward strand.
GGGAGGCCGAAGCAGGCGGATCACTTGAGGCTAGGAGTTTGAGACCAGCTTGGCCAACATGGCAAAACCCCATCTCTAAAAGAAAATACAAAAATTAGCTGGGTGTGGTGGCATGCACTGTAATCCCAGCTACTCAGGAGGCTGAGGCATGAGAATCATTTGAACCCGGGAGGCAAAGGTTTTAGTGAGCTGAGATTGTGTTGCTGCACTCCAGCCTGGGCGACAGAGCGAGACTCTGCCTTAAAAAAAAAAAAAAAAGAAGAAAGTAATGGCCTAAGCTGGTGTCATCCAAGCATCACACATCACTTTTTTTTTTTTTTTTTTTTGAGGGAGAGTGTCGCTCCATTGCCAGGCTGGAGTGCAGTGGCGTGATCTCAAGCTCACTGCAACCTCCGCCTCCCGGGTTCAAGCAATTCTCCTGCCTCAGCCTCCCGAGTAGCTGGGACTACAGGCGCGCACCACCATGCCCAGCTAATTTTTGTATTTTTAGTAGAGATGGGGTTTCACCATGTTGGCCAGGATGGTCTCAATCTCTTGAGCTCGTGATCCGCCCGCCTCCATGTCACTTTTGATGTATATCAAATCTTTCTATTTTTTTAAACGTTTTTAAAATTAGTCTTCTCCTAAGCAATAATATCTACGGTATCATAGGCTTAATGTATTAGTTATTATTTCTGTTGCTAATCAGAACAAAAATAGAACCATTGGCATAAGAAATGTCTACCGATGTGTCAATGTAAAACACCTTTCGGGAAAAGGTACCCTGCTCCCCAGCCAGGAGCCCACCAGGTCAAGTCCAAGGCCCAGCTCCATCATATTCTCTTTTAACTAACTTATGCCTTAATTATTTAAATAATGGCGAGAGCTCACTTGCTTAGCCCATGACCTCAGAGGTCTGTACAGGCCTCTGTGTGTGTGTGTGTGTATTTGAAAAGAAACTGGCCCATCCTAACTCAAAATGGGTTAAAAAGAGCACTGTTTCCTTAAGTTCAAGCAGCACACTGACTTTAACCCTTTTGGTTGTGCTCATCTTGATGAAAGCGTCTCTAATTCCTTGGTCAGGGTGAGCGAGGGACGTCTGAAGTCTCTCAAACTTGGCTTTCATTTCCACCTCTTGCGGGTGCTGTGTGACATAGGTGAGCTATGTAACGCTCTGAGCTTCCATTCCTCATCCGTAAAGTAGGGTGCAAGTCCTACTTTCTGGACTGCTTGCATTGCTTCAGCGAGACAGTACTCTGATGGAGTCCCTGCCCATCGCTGGGACTGTTGGATGAGTCTCCCCATGTCCCCCACCCTGTTCCTCAGTGAGCCTTCAGTGTGAGCCTACTCTTGACCGCCAGGTGGTGCCCTTCCCCCATTACCAGTGCCATGGGCGCCGTCTCCGCCCGGCCTAGGGCCACCACCAGCCCCAGCCTTGGGGTTAGAAAGGCAAGATGCAGCTCCCACTGGGGCTCCACTACAGGTTAGAGTTGACCCAGGCGCTGCCTCTCCATGTACCCAGTGGTGCCCTGTCACTCAGGTCCATGGGACCGGAAAGCAAGTGGAACCCTTTGTGACCGGTACTTGGATCAGCTGCAAGGTAGTGGTGTGCTTTTTTTTGTTTTTGTTTTTGTTTTCAAACAGGGTCTCACTCTGTCACCCAGGCTGAAGTGCAGTGATGCGATCTCAACTCACTGCACCCTCTACCTCCCAAGTTCAAGTGATTCTCCTGCCTCAGCCCCCGAGTAGCTGGGACTACAGGCATGCACCACCACACCTCATTAATTTTTGTATTTTTAGTAGAGACAGGGTTTGACCACGTTGGCCAGGCTGGTCTTGAACTCCTGGCCTCAAGTGATCCACCTGCCTCTGCCTCCCAAAGTGCTGAGATTACAGGCATAAGCCACCACACCGGGCCAGTGGCCGAAAGGTTTTGATGTGTAAAAGTACAGAAAGCTGTTAGCACAGAGCCTGTGTGACAGCCGTGCTGACTGGAAGGCGACTGTTGCTGTCACCAGCCTCTGCATGTCTGCTGTGTGCTGGGCACTGCATTTACTCATGTATCCACCACCAACCCCTGAGTGCCTGTGACTCAGAGAGTTAAGTGACCTGCTAAAGGTCCCACAGCAAGAAATGGCATGACCAGCCCTGGAACTAAGGTTATCAGGACAAGCTCAGGCCCAGACAAGTTCCCCCTGGGACACTGTGGGCAGCTACCCCCAGGGGAGTTTCCCTAGCTCTGTTCCCCATGAGCTGTTCACAGAGCCCAACTGGGGTTATGGATAGGTCAGCACACAGGGGAGTGGGGTGGAAGCAAGAGGAGCACGTCCGCCGGCCTGGGAGCCCCCTCCCGTCCTGCCTGTTCCTCCCACCTTGTCTGAATGTCTCACAAGCTCACTAGCCAGTTTTATGAAAAGTAGTTTGGGGGGCAATAAATGAGTCCCCTCAGTGCAAGTGAGAGCCAAAGCAACTTGCCCCTGTTCCCAAACCCAGGCCCATTGGCATGCCCAGCTTGCACCCTTGCACCCTCCCAGACTCCGGCCCTCACGGAGACCCTGGGACACTCTCCTGTCCCGAAGGCTCCTGCGTGCACCCCTCAAGGCCTCGATGTGCTTGGGCTCGAGGCTGCCTGCTCCTCCCCGAAGGCCTGGGTGGGAGGGGCCAGCCTGCTCTCTCTCCCCGCAGGCCGCAGCCGTATAGGACACTCAAGGAGTCAGACAGTGCAGAATGCGATGAGGCAGAGAGTCCAGAGCAGCGTGTGCGGAAGCCCGTGGGCCCTGTCCCAGCTCCCCCTGACCGGGCTGCCAGCATTGACCTTCTGGAAGACATCTTCAGCAACCTGGACATGGAGGCCCCACTGCAGCCACTGGGCCAGGCCAAGAGCTTGGAGGACCTTCGTGTCCCCAAAGACCTGAGGGAGCAGCCAGGGACCTTCGACTATCAGGTAGGGCATGGGCAAGAGAGGGGGGTTGGCACTGTCTACACTCAAGGTGGGACCCCCATGTGACAGTGGAAAAGACTTAACAGAGAAACAGTGACTTCCTAAGGCCCTCAGCCAACGCTCAGGGTCAGTCTGACTGCAAAGCCCTCCCCGGGTGCCGGGGCCCACACCACCCTAACAGTGATGGTAGGAGAAGATGCTGGAGCCCAGTGGAAATCTGCCGCACTCTGAGTGTGCATCAGACGGGGCGGGTGCTGCCAGCCACCGTCCTCGCACCCCCAGGCAGGGCTGCAGCCCCTGCGGGAACTGGGATTGCGTCCATCCCCGCCACAGCTCCTTGGCAGGGCCTTTGGGTCAAAGTTCCTGGTTCTGCATTATGAATGCAAACCAATGTGCCATTTCCAAGGTGACTTCCAATCCATCACATCCCCTCTCTGTGCCTCAGTTTCCTCACTTGCAAGTGGGGGCTCTCAACTTTGCATCACTGGGTCACACTGTGGGGTTCACAGAGCTCCAGTCACTCATGAGTGTTCCCTACTGGGAACGAGGACCTTGGGCCAAGAGAAGGGAAGTGGCGCCCAGGCCATGTAGCTTGGAAGTGGCACAGCCAGGACTCAAACTCGGCCTCCTCCTTTCTCCCCAGCCAGGGTGCCTTCTACCAGGCACTGAGTTTCACTTGCCCTCCCGAGCTTACTGGTGGTCGCAGGTGCCTGTGATCTGAAAAGTAAAAAGAGCCAGTCAGTAGCTGGAGTCCCTTTCCTAAAACCCCTTGGCAACCACCACTGGCATAAAGGGATGAAAGCTTCCTTTTGAGTTCCTTTGTGCCACACAGTGAGAGGAGCCTGGGCTTGGAGTCCCAGCATACCTGGGTCCCCTGCTGGTGACCTCGGGGGAGTCCCCCAGCTGCTCCAAGTCCAAGGAGCTAATGGGTCACACATCTTGGCCCAGCACACAGGAGGGGGTGTAGGAATGGGCACACACATGTCCCAACTCAGCCTGTGGTCACTGCCCACCTCCTTCCCTCCCAACAGAGGCTGGACCTGGGCGGGAGCGAGAGGAGCCGCGGGATGGCGGTGGCCTTGAAGCTTGCCCACCCATACAACAAGCTCTGGAGCCTGGGCCAGGACGACATGGCCATCCCCAGCAAGCCCCTAGCCGCCTCGCCTGAGAAGCCCTTGGCCCTACTCGGGAACTCCCTGACCCTGCCTCGAAGGCCCCAGAACGAGGACAGCATCCTGAACCCCAGTGACAAGGAGGAGGTGCCCACCCCTACTCTGGGCAGCATCACTATCCCCGGCCCCAAGGCAGGAAGACCCCAGAGCTGGGCATCGTGCCTCCACCACCCGTTGCCCGCCCAGCCAAGCTCCAGGCTGCCGGCACCGAACTTGGTGACTTCTCAGAACAGCTGCAGACGGATCGGGACAGGCGAGCTGCCCTAAGCCCTGCCCTGTTCCCAGGGCTCCTCCCTCGTGTTGTCCCCCAAGGCCCCACTGAACTGCTCCAGCCGCTCAGCCCCAGCCCTGGAGCTGCAGGCACTAGCAGTGACGCGCTGCTCGCCCCTCCTGGACCCGCTGAGCACAGCCTGGTCAGGCAGCACCCTCCCGCCACGCCATACTGCCCCGAATGTAGCCACCCCATTCACCCCCCAATTCAGCTTCCCCCTGCGGGGGACACCCACTCCATTCCCACAACCACCACTCAACCCCTTTGTCCCATCCATGCCAGCGGCCCCACCCACCCTGCCCCTGGTCTCCACACCAGCCGGGCCTTTCGGGGCCCCTGCGGCTTCCCTGGGGCCAGCTTTTGCATCTGGCCTTCTGCTCTCCAGCGCTGGCTTCTGTGTCCCTCACAGGTCTCAGCCCAACCTCTCTGCCCTCTCCATGCCCAACCTCTTGGCCAGATGCCCATGGGCACACACACCAGCCCCCTACAGCCGCTGGGCCCTCCAGCAGTCGCCCCCTCGAGGATCCGAACGTTGCCCCTGGCCCGCTCAAGTGCCAGGGCTGCTGAGGCCAAGCAGGGGCTGGCCCTGAGGCCTGGAGACCCCCCGCTTCTGCCTCCCAGGCCTCCCGAAGGCCTGGAGCCAGCACTGCGGCCCTCTGCTCCTCAGCAGGCCAGAGACCCCTTTGAGGATCTGTTACGGAAAACCAAGCAAGACGTGAGCCCGAGTCCAGCCCCAGCCCCAGCCCCAGCCCCAGCCCAGCCCCGGGCTCAGTGGAGCAGCTCAGGAAGCAGTGGGAGACCTTCGAGTGAGCCAGGCCCTGAGGTGGAGATGTGCTGAGTCCTGAGCGTCCGTCCACAGCTGCACTTCTGAGGCTTCCCCCGCCACTCTCTGCCCAGGTTCTGCTGATCAGAAGGGATGGGACCCCTCTCTGCTGCCCCTCCTCCCCTCCACACTGCCCATCTCTGAGGTCTGGCCCTGGGGAATGGCACCAGCTCCAGCCTGGAAATCAACCCAGTTCCTGGGTGCCCATGCCATCCCACGGTTGCCCCTCCTCAGCACCCTTGATTGGGTTTTGCACTAAAGAGGTCAGCTGGGCCAATGATTGCCCCAGACCAAGTCCTACCCACCTTCCCTCTGGAAGTGTCCTGAGAGGCTCCGAAGGCCAGCTCTCCTGTCCGCACCACAGCCAGGCCCTGCACGCCCACCTCCTCGGACACAGGTGGCAGGGTTACGCTCCAGTGTGAGCTCATCTGCACGAGATACAGGCGACCGTGGGGTTGGAGGTAGGACTTCCCCTGAGCTGGAGGGTTAACCTGGTGGGGCACTTCCAGACCGTTCTAGCAATACACACACTTGTGCTTTCCTGTGTCTTCACCCCAAAACTTGTTGATTCTGACCTGGTAGGATCTGGGGTCCAGGGAGTCTTGGGCTGCCTTGTGATGGCCAACCCAGCCCCAGCCACCCTGCGTGGCGGCTGTGAGCACCAGCAACTTGGATTTATAGAAGGAAACTAAGAACCCTAGTGTTTGAGGAGCCCCCAGCCCTTGTCCAGCTCTCTGGCACTCTGATACCTCCAGGTTCTCCTGGTCTCTCCTATCACTGTCAAAGCTGGGGGCTCAGCCTCTTGTCATTTGGGGCTTTGTGGGCAAAGCTGGCTAGCTGCGACCCAGATTTCAACTCGAAGGTCAAGTTTAACGCCTCAGACTGATGTGGAAGGCATAGCTGCCTGGCCTTCCTAGGTTGGAACTGGGCAGTGGCCATAAGCCCCTTCGCCAGGGAGAAAGGACCCACTTGGCCTCTGCCTCCCGGAAGCAGTAGGAGGGCTGGAAGCCAGTCCCTCCCCCACCTGCCCAGAGCTCTAGGCCAGCACAGAAATTCCTGAGGCCAACATCACCAAAGTTAGATTGAATGTTTTATTATTTTTCCTTTTTACCTTATTGATTTGATGAATCGTGAAATTGATTCATTTCCATAAACCAAGTTAAAGTACAGCCCGACCATGTAAGAAAACAACCATCTGAGACATGCAGGAAATTGTGAGCATTTCCACCCGAGCTCTCATTTCCTATTTGTGAAGGGTCAGACACACAGTCTCCCCCAGGGGGTGTCCGAGGGGTCTCTGTCACCCAGGGACCCCCTCTGTGAGAGGCCGCCACTGCTGCACATGGTCAGTGAGGCTTGGAGGCCATCCTGGGTCACCCAAGACCTGTCTGGCTCAGGAGTGGGCTCTGGCTGCTGGGGAAGCCATGTCACTCCTGGGCCATGGCAGCACCTCCCGGGCACTTGGGTATTTCAGCACAGATTCCAGTTTCACTCCCTGGGCAGACTCCCCAGGCCTCATCTGGGACAGGGCAGAGGAGGAGAGGAGGTGCTGGTGGCCCCTGGGAAGGAGGGTGGAGCCTGAGGCCTCCTGGCTGTGCTCGGGGCTAGGGTGAGCGCCCCATGTTCACACGAGCACTGCTCTCTTCACTTGTGGGACTGACTTTGCAAACCTAAAATTGAACTTTGTGTGCACATTCAATAAAATCATCTTGGGGAAAGGCTGGCATCCCCGTGTCCTTGAAGCTCTTGGGGGAGGGGGAGGCCCCACGTGGGCCCTGAGCCATCTTTGCCACCCACTCCCGTAGAGGCCGGGGGCAGGGCGCAGAGCAGTTAGGGAAGGAGCCAACTCCCAGCGCCCACTCGGGGCTCTAAGCCAGCTCATGCCCTGCCCCTCACAGACCAGGCATGGGGTTGGGCTGGCAACAGGCCTGCTCAGCCCTGCTGGAGCCACGGGTTAGGCTGCAGGCCTGCAATGGTGTTGGGAGCACCCAGGAGTCAGGAAAGAGTTCAAGGGGACACCTGGCCAGTCGCCCCACAGGTCTCATTAGCAGGAGTACAGCCTGGGAATGTGCCTCTGTTGAATGCTGGTGTGTATCTGTCTGGAAGGGGGATGTGGAGCTGTCGACCACCCACAGTAAATGCTGAACACACCCAGTCTCACCCCTCCCCTTACTTGCCCGTCATCTGACCATGCTCGTCTTTGCAGGACTGCCCTCGAAAACGACAGGCACCTGAACCCATAGGAGCCAGGAAGGGACAGGGGCAGCTGGCTTTCATCTGCATGGTGGACTTCCACATCATTACATGTCCTAGGAGTTGCAGCTGACACAGGTTTTCCAAATCCCTGACTGACCCAGGAACCAGCTGAGGCTGAGGCGACGGAACCGGATGCTTCCTCCCCCAGGTTCCCAAGTGTAATAGAGAAGTTCAGGGAAAGGCGGTCCCACCTCCTACAGGATAAGTACCAGGCAAGCCCCTCTCCCAGCCTCTGCTGACTCCCCAGTCCCATGTCCCAGTGACCCCAAGTGGTCACGTGGCTCCACCTTGGACACCCGTGCCTCTGGGACCAGCTGAAACTGAAAGGAAAAGCTGACTGTTGACCCAAAAGTGTAAACAGATCTCCCGCCTGGGAAGCAGGAAGGACGAAGGGGTGCATCTCCAGGTCCATGAGGCTGGAAGGCGGCCAGGCCCTCAGGCAGGTGCCCTTCTGGGATAAAGGTCACTGTGATGGGCATTGCCAGGGAAGGGGCTGGGAGCAAGCAGCAGAGTCTCCCCTGAGTCTGCCTCTGCAGGCCCAGCCCCGACACAGAGGCAGCGCCAGTGTTTGCTGAGCTCCTCTACTCGGCAGACAATCCAGAGGGTTTCCTTCAAGTCCTCTCGCAGAATCTGTGTAGAGGCAATCAGTCGTCATCAGAGGAAGGAGTGAGCTCGCCAGGCCACTAGGGAAGACCGGAGCTGGAGAACCAAAGGTGGGCGGGTGAGCTGGGGGGACTTGCTTGGGGAAGAAGGGTTGCTCCGTCATTCTTAAGCCCCTCCGGCCTTCCTTCTTGCCAAACCCCAAGTTAGGCCCCTTATCCACTCTTTCCCGCAACTCTGGCCAGGGAGATGACACTTCAGACACCCGGAGGTCCCTCCCATCAGACGGGAGTGACAACGTCCATTCTTTCCCCATTGCCGTCCTGTCTGATCCTCACAACAGCCCTGTGAGGTAGGCAGGGGGTGGCTTCTTCCCCCATGTCACAAATGACCACAGCAGGATGGGAAGCTCAGGGCAGCCCCTCCTCTGCTCCCTTGCGCTGCCCTGGCCGTGGAGGCGGGTGGGTCTGTGCTTCCCTTGCATGACTGGCTCTGGCTCTAGCAGACACACCTGCCTGAGGGGACATTTGTTCTAGGAGCCAGAAGCCCACTCGGCCTCTGCTTATGGCCTCCCTAACCTTCTAGCTGCCTCCACAGCAGGAGCAGCTCCTGGAGCCTGGGGGAAGAGGTGGGAGGAAGAGGCGGGAGCCCTGGCCTGGCTTGCTGGAGAACGTGCAGCCTTGGCTGCCCCTGCCCCAGGGCTGGAATGGCTGTCCCCATGCTGCAGCCGCCTCCACCTGGGACCAGCTATGCCCATCACACAGTCATGGACACACAGCAAAAGCAGCAGACATGCCCTGGAGCCCTGTCAGGATGCACACTAGCATCTGCAGACAAACACGTGCCCAGGTACACACTACTCCAGACAGATACACGCACACACTCCTGAACACACTCCTCCAGATACACACACGCACTTCTCTAGATACATGCACACACTCCTGAACACACTGTGCACCCAACGTGTGCCCTCCCACACAGCCGTACACCTGCCAAGGCGGCCCCGTGGGTGGGGAGGGAGGAGTCCACGGCCTCTCTAGGCCTCTGCTTCCCTGAGTTGCTCCATCCACGATGGGGCAGAGGCGGAGGCTCTGTAGCAATGTCCTGAGCCCTGGAAGCAGCTTCCTTGGGTCTCCTGGTAGAAACCATCCAGGACCTCCAGGTGCTGGTGCTGGCACCGGCCTCCAGGCTGGCCTAGATGAGTCTCTCCTCTGGTGGCACCTTGAGGACACTGTCCATCTCCAGCCGGGCCCCGGCCACCTCCTGCTGGCTTGGGCTATAGGTGCCCTCGGACTGGCGGCGCTTTCGGGCGGCAAGGATCCCTGAAAGGAGGCCCAGGAGGAGGAGGAGGAGGCAGGCACAGGCTGCAGGGACAGCCACCTCCAGCAGCGGGAATGGCAGTGGAAGGGGCAGGCCTTTCTGCAAAAGACACAACACCAAGGCCTAAGTTGCAGAGAAGGGGAGGCCCTGGGGCTGCAGAGCAGAGAGGGCAGCACAAGGATTGCTCAGAGAAAATCAGAGCTGGGAGCAGGCTGCTCTGGGAGGGGCGAGACCCCAGCCCCGGGAGTATGCAGGCAAGTGCCAGGAAACCACCTGTCAGAGCCACTGCTTCAGGGAGTCCTGTACAACAAAGGAGTTCTGGCTAGAAGGACAGAGACAGACATTTACTGAACACCCAGCAGGAGCTAAACACGGTGCGTGGGTTTCACAGAAGCCTGCAAGGGTCTGATGAAGCGGAGCAGGAGCAGGGGTGGGTTGAGTGGCCCCCTGCCACAAGAGCAAGGTCAGAATCCACCAGGGCTGGCCTGCTGTGGCAGGGGGGTGGGGGGGGCCGCTCTGACAGCTTGTCCCTGTGAGCCTCATCCCAGGCTTGCAGGGAGGGGCCAGCAAACCTCCTTGCTGTCTCCAGTCACAGGCTCCCAGGACACCCCATCAAAGCCTCTACACACCTGGGACTCTGAAGTCCCAGGATCTAAGGATTCCGGAGGCACAGGAGGCACACGGGGTCTCAGACTCACCAGCCTCCCTCTGTACCTCCAGGCTTCTCAGCCCGCTGTGACCTAGGTTTCAAAACTAGAGAGGAAAGTTCCTCTCGGTCCTCCGTGGGCCCTGCCAGCCTCCACCTCTGGGCATTTTGGGGGAGGAGCTGTAAAGCCATTTCCTCCCCCTGCCCTGGGAGGTGGCTGAGTGGGGTAGCCAGAGGCTGTAAAAGTTCAACTTGAAAGGAAACATTCCCCAGTAAGTGGAGGGGATTTGTGGTTTATGACCCAGGCTGCCAGAAGCCTGTGGAGATCAAGGCTGCTCCCCAGACTTCCCTTCCTAGCCCAGGAAGGCGTGTGGTGGGGAGGTTCACAGCCTGCCGCCTTGGTCTGTCCAGGCCCCTCCTGGGCTGAGCCCCTGGGGTTGGGGGCACCCTGCACAGCAGCCAACCCTACTCTGGAGCAGACTCCCAGGCCCCTCTGTCTTCCTACTCTGGACACTGGCTCAGAAACCCCTGGAGATGACAGTCTCCTGGATTCACCAACCTAAATCCCAGAACGCCTACATCCTCTGGGCCCTTAATCCTGGTTGGATCGGCAGAGACCATCTGTCCTCACTGCCACTGCCCTGGGCACTCTGGGGAAGCTCCTGACCCGGCCAGGAGCTCTGTGCTCTCACCAACAGACAGTGGCAGCCCCCAGAGCTCTCCCTGGAGTGGAAATACCTCCTGTGTGGGGGAGCGTGGGAAGGGACCTGAGGCTCCTCTCACTGCCCCCTCCATGACAGAGTGACCCAGGATTAGCCCCACAGTGCTGCATACTGTCCCCCACTCCCCACAGCATCTTGCCAAGGGCCCAGCGGGGCCACGTCCATGGCCCCTCACCCCTGGCATCACTCACCACCACTTCACAGAACTGGCCGGAGAACCTGGCACTGCAGATACATTTAGATGCCCCTCCAGCTGCTCGGCAGGTGCCCCCATTCAAGCAGGGGTTGGCTTCACAGGGAAGGGTGGGGACCCGACACCTGGAGAGGGAAGGGGGCTGAGAAAGTGGCTCCCCCCATGGCTGCCTCTTGTGCTCCCAGCTGCTTTGCTGCTCACCCCACCCTCAGCAAGCATCAGCGCTTATCCATCCACAGGCGGGCTGAGGCTGTGGGACACAGGACCGCCACCAGGTCACCACTGCCCAGCAGTGGTCTATCATAGAGGACGGTCTTGGAAGACATGGAAGGAAACTCAAGTGACAGTGGTGACCGTGATACCAGAGAGGGGTGAGGAGGTGGGCGAGGACCCCTGCCCCGCCCTGGCTGGTGGAACAGCCCTCCATACCCATTGGACCACCTCATAGTTCCCAGGCCCCCAGACCCACCTCTGGTCAGCAAGACCCTCCAGGCAGCTGCAGTTGGCAGCAGGAGATCCACCCTCCTCACACCGGCTGCTGTTGAGGCAGGTGACATTCAGGCTGCACTCCTTGGGTGGGACAGGCAACCTAGAGAGGGAGTAGAGGCTGGAGTGGGGTGCAGGAGTCCTGGGACCTGCCCTCCCAGTTGCTGTGGCCATGGGCCACCTGAGCCTGTGTTCTCAGGCATGGAATTCAGGGCCTTCCTCTATTAGTCATGGGATTGGGGTCCCTGGTGGGAGGGAAGGGACACAAGATTGTCACTCACTTTCTAGAGACTCAGAGGACTCTGAGGACAAAAGTTAAGGACTCTGAACAAAAGCAGCTCCTAAACACAACACCTGGACACTCTTGAGGGTAGAGAGAGGGGTCTGGCCAGCCAGATCCCCTTTCACACACTGAGCTCCCCAGAGAGCCACCATGAGGTGAATAAGGGAAGCACCAAAGTCTGACCGGCTCCTTCCAGCCTGACCCCCCACCCTCCAGCCTGGCCCCTCCCCTCCAGCCTGACCCCTCCCCTCCAGCCTGATCCCTCCCTCCTACCTGATCCCTCCCTCCAACATGGCCCCACCCCTTCCAGCCTGACTCCTCCCTCCAGCCTGTCCCCTCCCCTCCAGACTGACTCCCCCTCCCTGTGCCCTAACCCGCGACCAACAGGAATGAACCTCCGTGTAAGGCAGGCAGCTCCCAGCCCCAGACCACAGTGCTGTTTATCTGAAATTCCAAGCTAACTGGGCGTGTTTTGATCTGTGTTTTATCAGGAAATTTATGAAATCAAACCATCTTCCTCATGTCACAGATAAGGGCATGTGGATCAGGGAAGGGAAGCGACTCTTCCACAGACCTGGCGGACTTCTCTTCCCCCTCCACAGCCCCAGGGGGAGTTCAGCCCACCCCAGCCCTGGTCACCGGCGGGGCCCGCCCCCATGCCCGGCCGTCCCACCTGCAGCGCGGGCCCCCGAAGCCAGGTGGGCAGCGGCACTCGAAACGGCCGTCAGAGTGCGTGTGACAGCGGCCGCGGGCGCAGGGTGCAGAGTGACAGGGGTCGACATGGGCCTCGCAGCGCGGGCCCTCCCAGCCCGGGCCGCAGGCGCAGGCGAAGGCGTCGAAGAGGTCGTGGCAGGTGCCGCCGTGCAGGCAGGGCGAGGGCGCACACACCGGCGCGCCGTGGCAGCCGAGGATCGGGGCCGGCGCCCCAGGCCAGGCCATGAAGTGCTCTTGGGCACCGGGGGCCGCGCCTGGCGGGGGCCGCGCCAAGGGCAACGGGAAGCCACCCAGCGCCACGCGGCCAAGGCAGCCGGTGAAGTTCTCAGCCAGCAGTACGCGCGCGGCACCTGGACCCTGCAAGAAGCCCAGGTCGCCTGCCAGGCCGCGCAGTGCTACCGGCGTGGCCGCGCCGTCCAGCCACAGCAGCCAGCGCGAGGCAGCGGCCGCCGGGTGCTCCATGGCTAGGTGCACGCGGTGCCAAGCGCCATCGGCCACGCGCAGCCCAGGCATGGGCAGCACAGCGCCAGGCAGGCCGCGGCCTCCACGCACGCCGCCCACGAGCGAGCCGTTGCGCACCGCCAGCCACACTCCAGCAGTGTTGCTGGCTGCGGCGCGCAGCAGCCAGGCTTCGGGGTCGCGCGTGCGGAAGGCCAGCGACAGGCCGCCGAGCGAGCGCCCCGACGACGCGTTGTGCCCGCTGAACGTGACGGGGGGACCCTCCCGGAACGTGGTCTGGGCCACACCTGCGAGAGAAAGGGAGCCTCAGGGAATGGCCCACGGAACCTTCTCCAGAAATGCTACGTCCCCACTTCCCCAGCGAGTGACAGACAAGCCACTTACTGGGGGCCCATCATGGGGGTCGGGGCACACGCACCCACCTATCATCTAATCCTGGAAATGGCAGCCCGCCCCCCCACCACCATCACTTCTACTCCAAATGTATTTCCCCCGGAGGGGCAATTTCAGGCCAGTGCTGGGGAGGGCGCGATGCTCAGGCGACCCTCCAGGTCACAGGCCAAGCAACAGCAACTCCTGGCAGAATCTGGTCCCTTCCCTCCTCTGTGAAGCTGCCCCACCTCATGGAGCAGGCTCGCACTTCACTGCAGCCAGTCATCTGCAGATCTGGTCATGCCCTTCTCCTGCTGAAAACCCTGGGAGGCTCCCCCACTGCCCTTGGGGATAAACTCAGAGCTGCCTCACTGGGCGTCTACAAAGCCTCTGTCAACTTTCCCACCCTGTTCCTGCTCACCCCCTTGCACTTCTGCTGTTCTTGCTGACCTCAGGGGACTCTGCACATGCTGTGCGCCCTCAGTGAAATGTCCTTCCCCCACCCCGTGGCTCTCAGAGTCTGGCCTTGAAGCCCAGCACAGGCTCGCCTCCTGCAGATACTCTGTCCCTCCACATTCGGGGGGGCCCTGCCACACTGCCCTGGGGCTTGGTATGCCTGGTCTGCTAATATCCGACAAGCCCTGAGCATGCAGATGGCATCTAACCAGCTTGGGTGTCCAGCGCCCAGCAGAGGAGCAGCCCAGGACACATACTCACACACAAAGCCATCGGGGACCTCTTCACATGTGGCAGGTGGGAGACAGGGCTGGCCAGGGCACCACAGCTGCTGGGCACACGTGGGCCCTGTGAAGTTGGCAGGGCAGGTACAGTGGAAGTCATTCCAGGTGATGAGGCAAGTCCCACCATTGAAACAGGGGTCAGGCTGTGGGAGAGGCAGGGCAGGAGGTGGCTCAGGGCTGTGGCTGGCATCACCCACCACAGCCAGCCTCACAGTGCTTCTCCACTGAGCACCTACTACAGACGTGGTATCTCCTCACAAACAAGTGGAGAGAGAGTCACTAGCATCCCCATTTTATAGAGGAGAAAGCTGAGGCTCAGTGAGGCAAAGCCACTTGCCTGAGTCACCCAGACAGTAAAGAGAGGAACCAGAGTTCCCGCCCATGCTGTTCCAACCCCAGGGCTGGTAGAATTCTGTTCCTGATCAAATGGGTGGCCCTGTCCCCCCAAGTACACTCCTGCAGAAAGGCTCCGACAGCCCTCGATCTCGGTCAGAGTGTCTCTCAGACCAGGACTGGCTGGGGGAGGCATGGGGACTGCCAGAGGGTAGGAGCAGCTGGGCTGGAGAGGGGGGGGGAATGCAAATCCTACCCAGCCACACTCCTGTAGTGGGACCCTGTGCAGGTCACTTCACCTCCTAAGCCTCAGTTTCCTCATCAAAAAGACACACCCCTGGTGACGCAGAATAGATCCTGGGAAAAGGACCTGCCCCCAGACACTTACACTGCACGTGTCCTCGGAGACGCAGCCCGCAGTGAGGTTCCAGGACTGCCTGCCACCGAGCTCACTGGGCTGGCTTAAGTTGTCCAGTGGCAGAGGAAGGAAGGGGAGGCGGTGGCCATCGAGTTGCAGGTCCTGGAGGCAGCCACGGAAGGGCCCACCCCAGGGCTGGCTGTCGGCAGCGAGGAGCCTCCCACCCACATGCACCTGCTGCCCCAGGTCCTGCAGCTGGTCAGGCCCGAAGCTGAGCGTCACCAGGTGGCGAAGCCCATCATCCCAGCGCCCAGGGAGCACTACGGCAGGACTGCCTGGCACCTCGGCCCGGATCCGACCCTCACTCAGGAATACTGTCAGGCCAGCTGTGGACTCATTGGCAAACTGGAGCAACAGGCCAGCAGGCTCCCGGGTGCGGAGAAGGAAAGACACTGTGAGGTTGGGGCCTGGCAGCTCTTGGAGCAGAAAGGAGGCAGAGCTTGGGATGCCTCCCAAGCCAAAGGTGGCAGCGGGAATCTCTGCAGGGATAGAAGGTGCCGGTGTGAGGCCTGCAGGCTGAGGGAGCCAGATTTTGGGCGCTGCCTTCCCACCTGGCTCACTCCTCACCATCAGCACATGTGGGGACCCCTATAGGGCCGTGGACAGTCGCAACGGAAATGAGTCCATAGATCCACGCAGGCCCCCTCCGTGGACACAAGGCAGAGGCTGGCACTGCTCTCGGCGCTTGCAGCCCAGGAGGACGTTCTCGCCAAGATCCTCAGGCAGCAGGAGGTGCCCATCCACACGCACATCCTGGAGGCAGCCTGCAAACGCCACGTCCCCAGCCGGGCAGAGGAGATCCTGGCAGGCAGCGGGGTTGCCGAAGCCGTGGGAGCCAGGGCCACGGGACCAGAGGCCACACAGAGCCGAGCAGGGCAGCCCTCATGCCAGAGCCGCAGCTCCAGGGTCCCTGGGCGGAGTGCCACCTCCACCTGGTGCCAATGGCCATCATTTAGGGCCAGGTCCGGCAGTCTCAGGACAAGCACAGTGGTGCCGTGGCTCCAGAGTGTGGCCTGAAGTGTGGCTGCCACCAATGCCAGCTCCAAGCTTTCCTTGGTGTCATTGCGAGTGGCCAAGGTCCCAGCAGGCAGCGTGGTGCGAAACCTCAGTGCCAGACCCAGGGGGCCACCAGCTGGCACAGATGCCTGAATGAGGCTCCCAGCCATCACAGAGAAGGTGGTATTCTGGACACAGAAAGGTCCATGGGTACCAGGTGGGCAGCTGCAGACATAACTGTGGATCCCAGACTCAAAGATAGGGATACAGGTGGCAGCCAGTGGGCAGGTGTGGTCCTGGCAGCCAGTGAGCTGCACAGAACAGTCGCGCCCACCCCAGGTCTCTGGGCACCCGCAGATATAGCCTGCCACAGTGTCACTGCAGGTTCCGCCATGGAGGCAGGGATCCGAAAGGCATTCATCCACATCTTCCTGACATGTTGGCCCTTTGGGGAGACCAAGCCAAGGCTCAGTAATGTCTGGGGCCAGAACCACAGTACTGACCCAGAACTTACATACCTCTTACAATAGGGACCTCAGTACCTATCAACCAAACCAGTTCCCAAAGGATTTCTCACGGTCCCCTAAAGTCCTCCGTAAGCCAGAATTCAAGATGCCCCTTCCTGTGTCTGGTGAGTCTCCAGGCCCTGTGGATTTAATCTCCTAAACACTTTCCAATGCCCCCTTTTCTCCACCCCTCCCCCCATCTCCTGCCTTACCAATACTCTGGGCTACCGTCCCATCCCGTATCCTCCAGTTTGTCAGCCTTCAGAAGCCCTCTCCCATTCATCTCCACCAGTAGCCAGAGGTCTCTTTCTAAAGCATCGCCTGGCCAGGTTCTTCTACTGTTTAAGGCCCCATCACACACCCGGACATTTAAGACCCCCTCATGGGCTGGGTTCTACCAGTCTCTCAAGCCTCAATCCTGCTTCCCAAGACCTTGAACTTCCCATTCCTCCAAGCATTTGCTGGCAAGTCCCGCCTCCGGGGCTTTGTTCATACTGTTCTGTCTGCTTGGAATGCTTCATTCTCCCTTACCCTTCCTTTCACACTCCTATTCATCCTGCAAAGCCCAAACTCAAAGGGCCCAGAGGCTTCCCCTAACTCCCAACCTCAAACTATAATATCACTCTTCACTCCCAGACACAGCTCCCCAGAACCCTGTATTAAATGTATCTGTTTACTCAGCTGAGATCTCCTTCAGGGACCTGAATATGTCCTTGGTGTCCAGCAAAGGGCATGGCATGGCTTTTATGGGCAGAGTGACGAAATGGAGGAGCTGGTGGGGTGGTGCACGCACCCGAGGCACTCTGAGTAGCCCCCTGCCCCAGGCTCAACCCCTCAGTCCCTCGGCCCCAGGGTCCCCACACTGGCTGTGAAGGCGCTGCCTCGTGTTCCCTCCAGGTGCTCAGGCCCTGCCTTGGGTCAAGAAGCCATAGCCCAACTATAGCTCAACTCGAGCCACATTCCAGCTAGAGGAACCCAGGCCCAGAGAGGCCACCGGGGTTTGAAGCCCGGCCTGACCAGCTCACAAACGCACCTCCTCCTAGGAATCACCACCCACCAACCTCTCTATGCCCAGGGCCCCATCCTCCATACCTGCCAGGAGCCACAGGTGGCCCAGGAAGATCCACAGAGCCCCCGGCCCCATTGCTATGCCCCCAGACAAGTTGAGAGTGGTGGGCGGGCACTGAGGCTGGGGGGGTGGGGGCAGAGCTCCCCGCCTGGCCCAGCTGCCTCCTTCAAAGCCTGCTCAGGAATGCCAGGCACTGGCCTCCCCCACGGCCCAAAGAGAGGGAGGACAGGCAAAGAGCCCGGCCCTGCAGCTGGGGTCCCCCTCCCTGGCTCTGACCTCAGAGGTCTGCCCTCCCAGTCACCCAAGAGCTGAGCTCAACTGGGAAATGAGCTGGGTTCCCGCTGACACTGGTGAACCCAGGGGATGACACCCCCCCCATGCACTCAGCTGTAAGATGGGGTTTAAACCCCTGCCTCATGGGGCTGTGGCAAGGAAGAAATGAAACACACAGCAAATGCTTCCCGGAGGCCAGGCATGCTGTGTGGGCCCAGCGTGTGCCAGGTACCAAGGAGGCTGTGGTTCTTGGAGTGGACTTAGGGAACCTCGGCCCATGGGGGCAGCGGATGGGCCTTCAGGACACCCAGGAGTGTCGGCCATTCAAGAATGAGGGACACTGAGTCCCACCATCTTTAGGTGAGTGAGGGTGGGGGAGATGCGTGATCAGCAACTCTTTCCCCTGGTGGAGGAGCCTGTGCCCAGGAGCCTGCCAGGAAGAGGAGGCAGTGTGCCCCAGCAGGAATGTGGGCGGGCATGGGGGAGGTATCACGGGCATTCCAGAGGGGGCAGGGACACTCGGTTGGACAGTCACCAGTGTCCTGTGTCTGTGCATCTGCATGTGCCCACGGCAGGGGGGAGACTTTCTGAACCCTGAGCTCCTGGCCTGACAGGCCCCAGCTCTCCAAAGTCAGGCATCATCCTCCTACAGATGCTGCCCCCCCCAACTCTCTGCAGTAGCCCCCCTTTCCTTCTCCATCCTGGCCAAACCGCCTCGTCTTCCCTGAAAGTGCGCAGGGTTCTCTGCCCATCCTCCCCCCCACATTCTCCAGGACCTCAGCCCACTGTGGCCCCAGCTGCCAGGACTACACTCCTGATCCCGTCTCACCTCCAACGCGAGTCCTAGTTCAGCCACCTTCAGCAGTCACCTGGGCCCCCACGCCCTCCTCCTCCCTGATCTCCTTGACCTCATCGATCCACACATCAGACAGAAGGGACCTTCTCACCCAAGAACCACCAATTCTGACAGTCCCAGGGCCCGCCCCACCCCAGACACCTGCATAGCCATCTGGGCAGTGGCACTGGAAGCCATTGGGCAGGTCCTGGCAGCGGCCTCCATTGAGGCATGGCTGTGAGGCACACTCGTCCACCTCCACGCTGCAGTCAGCTCCTGCAAGAGACCCAGCTGTGGGTCCCACCTGCACCCTCAGAGCCAGGCAGGGGCTGAGAGGGTCCATTCTATAGCTAGGGAGACCGAGACCGAGAGAGGGCAGAGTCGGGCGTAGGGTGGCAGGGGGCACAAGATCCCTCCCTGGGCACCTGAACACGGGCTGACCGCTTCCCCAGCAGGGGCTCACCCTCAAAGCCGGGAGGGCAGAGGCAGAGGAAGCCCGCGGCGTGGCGGTAGCTGAAGACGCCAGGGAAGGCAGGCTGGACGCCCCCATAGAGGGCCAGGTCGGAGCGCTGCAGGCACTGGCCCCCGTGCTGGCAAGGGCTTGCTGCACACTCATCCTCGTCCACTTCGCATCGCTCACCGCTGTAGCCTGGGGGCGCACACACGCGGGCATCAGGTCTCACGGGATCACCAGGCAGCGCCTCTTCACTGTCACATGGCTAGCTGGGGCCAGCTAGGGACCGCAGCTCGGAATAAGCCACCAACGGCGAGGGAGGGGACGCACTGAGGGCGGCAGGGATGACCATGGCAGCCTTCAGCAGCAGCGGCCTACTGTTGCTATTACTAGTCTTACTACTATGACTAGTATTAATTACTGAGCCCTTCGGAGCTGTCACGCCCACGCCAAGGGCTTCCCAGGCATTGCACCTTCGCTCTCCCCCGCAGCAACCCCAGGAGCTGGTGCTACAATCCGCCCTATTTTGTAGATCAGGAAACTGAGGCTCCGACAGGTTGCAGTCACACACACTCTAGTCCCAAGGGCCCAGCGGGCACTCGCGCACGGGCACAGCCGCACACCTGCCCCACCGTCCCAGGCCGCACATGCGCACGCACACACCTACCCGCTGCCCCAGGCCACGCACGCGCACGCACACACCTTCCCCTCCACCCCAGGCCGCGCACGCGCATGCACACGCCTTCTCCTCCACCCCAGGCCACAGACACGCACGCAACACCTACCCCGCCGCCCCAGGCCACGCACATGTACACACACGCCTTCCCCTCTACCCCAGGCCACGCATGCGCACACCTGCCTCTCCGCCCCACGCCGCGCACGCGCATGCAACACCTACCCCGCAGCCCCAGGCTGCGCACGCACACACCTTCCTCTCCACCCCAGGCCACACACACGCGCACACCTGCCTCTCTGCCACGCGCACGTACACACCTGGCCAACAGAGGCAGCGGAAGCTCCCGAGGCCCTCAAGGCATGACGCGTTGTGCGCGCAGGGCGCCGATGCGCACTCCAGCACCTCCTGCTCGCAGTGCGCACCCTCGTAGCCGGTGCCCGCACAGTCGCACCGGAACCTGGGGGAGGTAGGGCATGCGGCCGGAGCTGAGCGCGCACCGGCCCCTTCAGCTCCGCGCCCTCCGGCCTTCCCGCCCTCGGGCACCAGGCGCCCCGGTCCCCTGCCCGGCCGCTCGCTCACCCGTTGACCAGGTCATGGCACGTTCCCCCGTGCGCGCACGGCTGGCTCTGGCACTCGTCGAGGTCCAGCTGGCAGCGGGCGCCCCCATAGCCCGGCGCGCACACACAGCGGAAGGAGCCCACGCCGTCCAGACACGAGCCCCCGTGCAGGCAGGGCGCCGAGGCGCACTCGTCCACCTCCGTCTCGCAGGTCACGCCTGGACAGGGCCGGAGACACACAGGGCGTGGGATGGACACCCGGAGCAGGGCGGAAGAGGCCGAGCCAGGCCCACTCGGAGATAGAGACTTGTGGGTTCATTCATTCAGAGCTGCGTGTGGTGGGGGGCGGGGGTCGCGCCAGCCACCGCAAGGAGAGAAATGAGACCGACAGCCCTGCCCTCAGGGGGCCCACAGCAGTCTAGGCCAGGAGATGGGGGGGGGATTCGGCCAGTAATTACATACATGAGCTGGGTTTTGATGTTGCCAAGTTCAACAAGGAAAAGAGTTGGGTCCTGAGAAAGCAATAGCTGGGGTCTGCTCTGTTCAGGGAAGGCTTCCTGGAAGAGGAGGCTTTTGAAGGATTCAGATAGGGGACTGTGGGCAGCAGCTGGATTCCAAAGAGGAGGCAGGCAGCCGGAGGCAAGTTCCGCTCGGGGCAGGGCTACGATGCCCTAGGGTGGGGTACTAGGAGGGTGGGAAGCAAGAGAGAGGGTGGAGGCGGCCAGTCGAGTGGGAGGTGTTAGTGTCTTGGGGACCAGGTAACCTCTGGGTCTATCCTGAATGTTTCAGACAGATGAGCGACTTGGTCCTACCTGCATTTTATTTGTTTTGTTTTCTTGAGACAGAGTCTTGTTCTGTCTCCCAGGCTGGAGTGCAGTGACGCAATCTCTGCCTCCCAGGTTCAAGCGATTCTTGTGCCTCAGCCTCCAGAGTAGCTGGGATTACAGGTGTCCACCACCTCACTCGGCTAATTTTTGTAATTTTTTTTGTAGAGAAGGGGTTTTGTCATGTTGGCCAGGCTGGTCTTCAACTCCTGGCCTCAAGTGATCCACCCGCCTCGGCCTCCCAAAGTGCTGGGATTACAGGCATGAGCTACCGCACCTGGCCCTACCTACATTTTAGAAGGCCCACGCTGATGGCTTTGAGACCCTAGAGAGGCCGGAGATGCTGGCGTAGGGTAATCACTCCTCCCTCTGTCCCTGAACTGTCCTGGTTTTAGAACTGAAAGTACCGAGTCCTGGGAACCTTCACAGTCCTGGGCAAATCAAGACGGCTGAGTGGCTCTCCCAGGGTGAGGGTGGAGAGGAAGGGAACTGGAGTCCCAGGGTTTCAGATACACCACCTGAGATCATCCTGGAGCTCAGGGTCACTGTATACTCCAGTGGGCCCTGCCCCCTAAGTGGGTTGGGTCAAGGGTGGGCCTTGAGGCCCAGCGGACTCCAGCAGGAACCCTCCCCCTTCTCAGTTCATTGAGCACAAAACATGACCCCACCTTCCCATGACCCTTCCCTCCTCCCGCCCCATCCCCACTCCCACCTGCTGTGTCAGGGGGAGCCAGGGCTCAGCTGGAAATCCCAAACTCCCCCACCCAGCTTGGAATGGAAGAGGAGAGAATGAGTCATGGCAGATGCTGCCCCAACTCACATCCACAACTTACCCAGAAAGTGTTACCTGAAGTATGCGAGTGCCACACATCAGGTACACAACCCACTGCTCACACACACACATTCCCCACACCCACACGTTCCTCACACACGCACTCAGCAGAGGCGCCCCAGGTACCGGCAGATCTTTACAGATGCAAAACAGAACTTCAAACTAGGAAACACGGACGGATATGGCCCGCACTGGCATGTACACTAATATACCCAGACCAGACACTGAGACACCAGAACGATGAGAAGGATACATGGAACCGGCTTCCCAAATCTCTCTTCATCAGCTGCCATTTCTTCGCTCTAGGCCCCCTGCCCTGGAACTCAGCCCCCCAATCTGTACCCCTTGCTCTGAAGTGACTTCAAACTGCCCTCTGCCCTCAGAGCACAGTTGTCTGAATTCAGGATTGAAGTAGAATCCAGAGCATCTACACTGCAGACTCCAGACTGCCCTGGACTTAGCCGCACTCCCAGACCTGTCCCCCAGCTGTACCGTCCTTCCCAACTTCAGGCCTCTCTAGGAAGGCACTCCAGGATGCTCTCGGCTCAGACCATGCCATAGGTAGGCCTGGGACAGGCCATACTCTGGAGAAGGCCCTCAGTGCCACTCACTTTTCTGAGCACTTACGTATACATTATCCCACTCCAGACAGCAGTGATCCATGGGGTGCATCAGCACTACAGTTTGTACGAGACTGTGGGTGTCTCTATGCTAGAACTCTAGGGGAATCTAGGGGTCTCCCCCCAGACCAGATGCCAGGGGTCTACGTTGCATCCCAGACCACATCAGGAGTGTTCAAATGAGCTGATTGTGCCTGTCATGTGTCTACATGACAGCTTGGCACAGGCCTGCAGTAAGTAAGTGCTAGAAAGACTATCTGGGCATCCTCATTAAAGCCACGCCAGGCATGTCCACATTGCCAGACATGCCTAAGGGGTACCTCCACCCCCAGAGCCAAGCTGAACTCTAGGCTGGACTGAAATAACATCGAGTGCCTGAGATGTGCCACACACCATGCCAGCACCCGCACCTACATACTCCCAGAGCTGCCAGGTAAACCCACAAAGCGTCAATTCTGTAGTCAGACCGAGTGGATATACCCCAGAGCTGCCAGGATGCCTGGGGGCATCCCTACATGAAGTCAAAGCTGAAGCCATGATGTTTACACTCTGAGCAGCTGGCAGATCCGAATTACAGACCTCCTCCCTTGGCGGCCCGGGCTGTTACCTGCATAGCCAAGGGGGCAATGGCACTCATAGCGATCAGCCAGGTTGTGGCAGGTGGCCCCGTGGTGGCACGGCCGAGATGCACACTCATCGATGTCCAGCTCGCAGCGTGGGCCCTGGAAACCCGGCACACAGTAGCAGCGGAAGCCATCAGGATCTGGACCCTGGGGCACACACAGAGCGCCATGGTGGCATGGCTGGGTGGCACAGCCCCAGGGCTCTGTGGGCCCACAGGTGTAGCCACCACTCTCGGTAGCCTGGCACTCGGTCCCTGGAGCACACGGGTCTGAGGCACAGGCACTGGGGGGCTCTGAAGGCACCGTCCCCTGTAGAAAGAAGAAACTGGCTGGGCAGGGTGGGCAAAGGTTACAATGACAATCTCCTCCCCCACCCTCTCAGGCCCAGCCCAGACCCCTAAAGCAACATAGGTGTCTCCATGTGCAAGATGGACAGAGGGCCAGGGGTCTGCAAGCCAGATCCCAGTAAGCTGCACACATCTATACCCAGAACTGTGAGCAGTTTTAGGAGAGTCTACATAGCAGAGAAATAGGACCAGGGATGCCTGGCTCCTGGGCAGGATCAGCAGGCAGAGACTCCTGACCCCGTGAGCTCTCCCTCCACTGTCTCATCCCCGAAGTGCCCCTTTGAGGCAGGGTTTGTCATGCCCACTGCACCAGACAGCAAAAGGAGGCCCAGGAAAGAAAGCGAAGGCTTGCTGAGGTCACAGTTAGTGTTCTCTGGGACAGGCTTCAAGGTCTGTCTGGGTTATTTCAGCTTCACCTGTGAGAGGGTCTCCCCTGGCATTTCCCTTCTGCAGACCCCATCCATCCCAGGAGGCTCAAAAGGGTGAGGCTCCTCCCACTGCCCCCTCCACCTCTTCTGCCAGGGGTCTGGTAACTCCATCCCTGGGTGAAACTGGAGATGGCCCCGACCTCAACCTTGGGAAGACGGGTGGACAACTTCAAAGGCAGGGATCGTGTGCTCCGCTGGTCTCATCCTACCCCTTCTCCACCTCACTACCCATCCCCCTGCCAGCCACTGGCCTGGGAACTTCTAGAGGGCCCCTGGCCCTCATTTCATCTCCCATCAGCAAACACCTGAGTGGCCAGCCTGGCTGAGATCACGTGGTACAGAGCAGGTATTGAGACGGCTCACGGACACCCGCCCCCCGCACACACTGTGATGTGTCCGGCTCAGGAGCTCCCTCCGATAGAGGCTCACCAACTGGCTTGGAAGCCAAGCCCAGAGATCCTCATCCCCCCTTCCTCTGCTCCCACCTTCCTGAGAGCCTTGTCACTACAATGCCCAGGTGAGAACTTGGGCTTTGAAGTGAAACAGCCCTGGGTTCAATTCCATCTCAGAAAGTTACTAGCTATGAGACCCTGGGTAAGTCATTTGTCCTACAGAACCTCCGTTTCCCAGTCTGAAAATGGGATAATAGAACCCCCTCATCAAATGCTGAATGATTCAACCCCTCAGGGCCGCAGTCAAGGGCTGCTTTTGGTAGAAATTCCGTAAGGGATGGGGGAGGGGAGCCTCCAGAAGGCACAGCCCCGTTCCTCCCCCCCACCCCCACCTGGAGCTCTGAGGTGTGCCCCTCCCCCACCCAGGTTGTCATCCAGACACTCACCAGACCCCAGAACAGCTCAGACCCTGCATCCTTCCCTCCCCTACTCTGGTGAAGCCCCCCAGATAAGGCTGGCAGTCTCTCAGGCGTCATCCGCATTCCAGGCAGGGCTGTCCTGCGGCCGGACCTGTATCCTTCCAGCTCCCTTAGGAAAGGACACAGGTTTGAGGCATCAGCAGTCCTGGTTTGTATCTGGGATGCAAAAAGTGCCCGCCTCGAGGAGGTGTTGAGAGGATCCACCAAGGTGATGTGGGCACAGCCCTGGCACTGGGTGTGGCCAGCACTGCTCAGAAGGGTGCAGCAATCGTAATCCATGGTAAAGGGCCCCGGCTGCCAGCGCCTGTGCCAACAGGCCCCTCACTTAATCCCCATAGAGCCCCTCACCAGTGCAGTGTGAGGGATGCCCCAATCCAATCTGAAGCTTTGCCCCCCCCATCTCAGAGCAGCTGGGACCATGCCAGGGAGGGAGCACAGGGAAAAGGATCCTGGGGGCAGGGAAGGCACCTTGTCACAGGCGATCTTCCCAGGAACAGGGGAACAGATGGGCCCTACATGACAGAGCTCAGGAGACAGAATCCAACCCCACGGGAGGAAGGAGTCTCTCCAGTCAGAGCCAGATAGGAAGGGAAGGAGCAGCCGGTCCTGGGGGCAGGCAATAGTGCCACACACCTGCCTGGGAGGGGACAGCCATATTTCTTACAGCACCTCGGTGGATCTTGGCATTTACCCTCCAAGGTGGATAGGACTATGATCCCTGTCTTACAGCTCAGTAAAGGCAGCCTCAGAGTCCACAGCCCGAGGGAGGCTGGAATCCAAACCGAGGGCCTCACTCCAAGCTTCCCGGAATCACTGGGGGCCATATTAACAATACAGATTCCTGGAGCCCACTCCAGACCCAAAATTTTGAAGTACTGGCCCCAAGCCTGACAATCTGCATTGTAACCAGCTCCCTGGGGGGATTCCTTTCACTTTTAGGTGTGAGAACCGCTGACCTCAGGTTGTCGCTGTCTTCCAGGGGTAAGCCTGGGAGGCCAGAATAGCCCCGGGCAGACAGGAGAGGCAAGGAGGGGGTGGGGTGTGGAGGGCAGCAGGGCAGAGGAGGGGCAGTCCCCGGGCCAGGCTGGAGGGGCGGGGCCTGTTGCCAGGGCAGCGAGGGGCCTGTGATTATCTTTACAAATCCCTCCTGACCTCAGGCTGCCTGGGCCGACCTGGCAGGGAGGGATTAATGGACGCCCGCCCCTCCCCTTCGACCTGGTGCCCTGTCCTGGGGAGGGCAGGAGGACACAGCCGTTTACTGAGTGTGTACTATGTGCTTGGGGCTGTGCGTCTATTATTACATTGTTATACTCGATTCAGACCAGCAACGGTGTGTGCTGTTAAGAAAATTTCTGTTTTACAACTCAAAGAGGTTGATAATTTTGCCCAGGTTGAAACAAAGAATCAGATCAGCTCCTGATTTCCCAGAGGTCCAAGTCTCCACTTTGCAAATTCTAAATTGCCACCCACATATTGTCATTTTAGTACATTTCAGCTGCCTCACCCAGGAAAAAGCTCTAAAGGTTTTCACAAGAATACTGTTTCCAGTATCAGACTGGGCAGAGCGGGCGTCTTCCCCCGTCTATCCAGAACCCAGCTGTTAGCAATCCCACCGAGTCTCAGGCCTCACACAGTGATTACTAACTCCTGCTTTTCATGCACTTACAATGGGCCTGGTTATAACAGCCAACAACTGAGGAGAAGTGTTTTACTGAAGCTAGGTATGGTGGCTCACGCCTGTAATCCCAGCACTTTGGGAAGCCAAGGTGGGAGGATCACTTCAGGCCAGGCGCTCGAGACCAGCCTGGCAGACAGAGTGAGACTCTGCCTCTACAAAAAACAAAAACAAAAAAATAAGCCGAGCATGGGGTGGGCCCTGTAGTCCCAGCTGCTTGGGAGGCTGAGGTGGGAGGATGGCTTGAGCCCAGGATGTTGAGGCTACAGTGAGCTATGGTTTTGCCACTGCACCCCAGCCAGGGCAATAGAGTGAGACCCTTTCTCAAAAGAAAAAAAAAAAGACACACACAAAAAGGCATTTTACTGGGGAAGCTTCCTGTCCCGACAAATCAGAGAGAATATTTCTAAGAAGCGACTTGAGCTCTCATAAGGTGTGGCAGCATCTAACATAGGGAAGAAATTGTTCATCTAAGATCCCTGGGCCCCAAAGCTGTACCCGCAACATGGGTAGGGCTGAATAACAGACACGATGGGGCTTTGCAGACACTCAGTCGTCAGGAAAGGGTGAAATACTCTTTTGGGCAGAAAAATTTGGAATGCTCTTTTTCAAAAATGTTTGCCTTCTGAGGTTAAAAGGCATAATTTTGATAACAGCAATGGCAACAATAGCTGTCAGGGATGGAGCGCCTCCCCTGTGCCTGGCGCTGACGATCCCTTGAGTTCAGGCTCAGAACACAGTTTCAGGGAGTTACCTCCTGAAGTGAAGAAGTGAAGCGGAGACAGAGCGGGGGTGGGGGTTCCCCACCTGCCACCCAAACAGGCCACTTTTAACAATTTTACTACTCACTATGAATGGGCTTCCATCTAAAATTTCCCTTGAAATTGGGGGTTCCATGCCAAAACCTGGTGTGGGACCACTCGCTGCATTCTCTTCCAATCCTTGTACCAGAACTCAAGAGTGAGTCAGTCTGTCTTCGTTTTTGTTTTGTTTAAGACACAGTCTCACTCTATCGCCCAGGCTGGAGTGCAGTGGTGCGATCTCGGCTCACTGCAACCTCCGCCACCCGGGTTCAAGCAATTCTCCTGCCTCAACCTCCTGAGTAGCTGGGATTACAGGCACCTGCCACCGTGCCTGGCTAATTTTTGTATTTTTAGTAGAGACAGGGTTTCACCATCTTGGCCAGACTGGTCTCGAACTCCTGACCTGGTGATCCACCAGCCTCAGCCTCCCAAAGTGCTGGGATTACAGGCGTGAGCCACCACGAGTGGCCTCCATCCTCGTTTTACAGAGACAGAGAAGAGACGTGACTTTCCCTAGGCTAGAAGCACAGTACACTGAGCAATCCCAGCACTGGCTCTGGGACGGACTGGCTCTGTCTCTGGGCCTCATTTACCTCCTCTGTAAACTGAGGATATCAGAGCCAACTTCACAGGCTGCTGGGAGAATTCAGTTAGACCTTGTTAGTAGCACAGTGCCTGCCATGGAGTGGCCGATCTTACCCATCAATATTTCTTTACTTGAGGCAAACACCCACTGCCCAAAGTATCCCGACATTGGGTCATCTCTGCCTCTGTCCCTGTCCCACAGGCCCCCACCCCCTTCTGGCTGGAGGAGGGGGCGGACCTGGGGCCTGGACTCACTGCCCCTTTGTCTGCCGGGCTCCCTGGGTGTTCGGGGAAGGGAGGGTGGATGTGAGAGCCCAACGTGCCCCATTGTCCTCCAAGATGCTTGGTCCTCTCCATGGCAACCAGCCGGGCCTTTGTGGCAAGTTGGGCCCGGGATGGAGGGGCCCAGCTCAGGGCCTGGCAGGCGGGGGCAGCAGAGCCAGGGGCCCAGGGCCTCCAGAAGCTCCCATCCCCTCCAGGATGGAAATTGGTTTTCAAATGACAAAATCTCCGATCCCTCCCCCTCCCAGCAGGCAGGCTAGGGTACTAGCATGCAGAAATGGTCATGCAGGCAGTGGCCCCTGCCAGGGTTTAGGAATCCCCCAGGGATGGGGCCCCCAGCACAGAAGTGGCAGAGGAAAGGCTGCCCTGGACACCCCAGCAGGGCTGATGGGATGAGTGTACACGCCAGTGTCCAGACACCTCCCCCTCCCCACCACCTCCATCCATGCTGTGCCTCCCAGTCCCATGTGGCTGCACACTGAGTGAATGCAACATGTCCACACATGCGCGCGATGGGTGTGCACATCGGTGTGCACGGACGTGCCTTGTGTGTGTGCTTGTGTGTAGGTGGATGTGCTGGTAGATCCACATGTGTCTGTGGCACCTGTTCCTTTGTCGCCGTGTGCCCTTGGGCATGCCATACAGGTGTGTGGAGTGTGGGCGAGTATCACAGGGTGGGGGACACAGCCCTGATCCACAGACCAGGATCTCACGCACTTTGCATGCAGAGAACAGAGAGGAGCAGCCACTACCCCCCACCACCACCACCCCACCCCTCCACAGAGCCCAAGTCACCTGCCGGCCGAGCTCAGCTCATAACTCCCCATCCCTCTCTGAGCCTTGGTTTCCTTCACTAGAAAATGGGGTCCTCATCCTCCCTGGGGCCCCATAGACAGGACAGGAAATGAAAGCTTTGCGAGCGCAGGAACCACGAGGGGCCCCAGGTGGGACCAGGAGAGGTTTGGCCCCCACACTCTGCAGCCTGCGGAGCTCTGGGACGGGGAGGGCTCCCACAGCCTCAGGGGAGCCCTGGCCCTCCTTGGCTCCCTCCCCAGCCTGTGGAGGTGGGGGCAGGGGACCTCCCAGGCCCACCCCTGTAACTATAGTGACTAACACCAAGCGTTCCCTTAGACCCCCCAGGAGGAATTCCAGTCTCCGAGAGCTTGGACAAAAGTAAAGAGGCTTGGTGAAGGGGTCTGGCTTTAGGGAGCCCTTTAGACTGGCTTTGGAATGCTGGGGAGGGGGCAGGAGGGGGACACATGCATGTTCCCAAAGCCCCAGCCACCCCACAGGGACCCAGAGCATCCCAGCGGCCCCCAGTGCAGCAGGGCCACCGCACCCAGCTCCCTGGGCCTCCCTCCCGCTTCTCCACCTCATCACCTGAGCTGGGGTCTGCCGCCCCCACCACACACCCCTCATGTTGAGAGCAAAGACCCAGTTGAGCCACCCTGCACAACTTACACCCCACAGCATGCATGGTTCACAGCTCATCACACCCAGCTCCTCAGACACAACTCCTGGCTCACCCCAGACAGCTCATCCACCTCGCAACTTCAACACCTGCGCCCCCACAACCCAGCACGGGACTCACAACAGGCTCTGGGGTGAGGCTTACGCCACCTGCAACTCCCCAAACGCAGCCCCTAGAAACCCAGAAGTCCCCCAGCCCCAACCCCCAGCCCTTTACAGGATGCAACACAGCACCTCCAAAACATGTGCCCCTATCCCTCACCAGCAACAGCTCCCGCAAATCACACCCAGCCCCAGTCCCCAACCCCCAAAACTTACAACCCCCCTGAACACAAAACAGAACACGCTCACCTCCATGGAGCCCCACACGGTCTGGGGGCCCACAGCCACGCACTCCTGTGCACCCCACGCGCACCAGCGCACCCTCTGCTCCTGCAGCCAAGGCCTGGGGTGTCTGCCCTGGGGGACAGACCCTCCCCCAGGACCCCTAGATGTGGGCCCCAACTCACCAGCCAGGAGGGCAAGGACAGGGACCCAGAGCAGCAGCAGCAGCAGCAGCAGCAGCAGGACAGGGGCCGGGGGCCCAGGCCTGGCCAGCGCCATGGCAGCCCGCTCTGCTCGGCCGCTGTGGGAACGGGCGGGCGGCCTGGCTGGCTCCACACCCCCCTCGTCCCTCCAACCAGCACTAATGCCATGGACAGAGGCCCGGCCCCTCCCTCCCCTCCCCGGCATCTCCCTCCCCTCCCCGCTGCCACCGCCTCCTCCTCCTCCTCCTCCCACCCAGGCCTCCTGGGCTGCTCCACCTCGTGGACATCCCTAGACTTCAGCCCCAAGTCCCCAAGCCCCCCAGCCTGTGGGGTCGACCTGGTCTGGGCGCCCACCAGCCTCTCCCTCCTGACCCCCAGCCCCACTCTCCTCCCACGCTCAGTCAGCCTCCTTGGAGAAATTTCTGTTCTGAGGGGCTGTTCAGGACTCTCTTCTCACCAGGTGACGCCAGCTACTCCCAAGTCCTTAGTTATCTCCTCCCCTGGCTGCCCCCTCCCCACCTCTCCAGCCCAGCCTCTCTCCCCCAGCAGGCTTTCAAGTCCAGTCGCCTCCCAGACTCCATCTCTGCTGGGAAGCTGCAGCCCCTCCCATCCAGCATGTTCACTCACCTGCTGCTCCCCCAGGGCTTCCCCCCAGAACCAAGGCACCTCCCACCCTGCAGCCCATGCCTCCTCCCCCACTCCCCCAGCCTCTAGCTCCTGTCTGTGCCACATTCTCAGTGTCTCCTGCAGTACCCGCCCCTCACCATCCCACCCTGCCACACACAGCTCCTCCCACCATCGGCCTTAGGATCAGACCTAGGCACCTCAGTCCTGCGCCTCGTGGTCCCTGCCTCCCTCCACCCTCTCCAGCCCTCACTAGCCAAACTGAACATTTCCCAGCTTTCTTCCACTTGACCTCAATCTCTGGCTCTGCTGCTTTCAACTCCAGAAACTTCACTGCACTGAACGGCAGCTCTAACCAAGCAAGCATTGCTGTCCCCTGCCGGGAAGTCCTTCTTGTTGTCTAACCTTAGAGTCTCCTGCTGCACTCGATGTTTGCTTGCTCTCCAGCCAGCCTGTTGTTGGAGTGGACTGTAGGAGTTCCTCAGAGGGGCCTGGTTCAGGAATCCAGGTCATCTCAGAGACACTACCACATAAAACAACATTCCTTTCTTCTACTGGCCTCAGCGCCGGTGGGGGGAGAGAACTCTCTTGCAGAAGGGACTTTCCTGAGATGAGCCAATGACCCCTGCCAACGCATGTCTGTTTGTCCCTATTCAGTCACTGTGGAAACAGCCCATGCAGGTCCTGGGCTCTGGGACGAGTCCCTGACACAGGAGGGCACAGCCTGGAAAGACAACAGGAGCCATTGAGGAGATTCGGGATGGGCAAGGTCTCCGCAGTGCAGAGGAGGGAGCAGTGGGCATCACGAGGGTCCTGGCCCATCCCCTAGCCCGGGGCAAGTGCCACAGCCCTAGGTCCCCAGGGACCCAGGACGGAACTGAAGAAGCCCTGGGGAGACCCCTCATCCACTGCCCCTGCCCCATCCCCACCCTCAAGGCCTATTCCCTCCAGGACAGGGGTTGCCCCTTGGTTTCTGGGACCCTAACCTTGCCCAGTCCATCTTTAATTCCCTGCCTCTCCTATATAACAGGGCCCCCTCCCCAGGTGGGAGAAGCCCCTCTCCACTCCACAGGAAAAACAGAGGCCCCACAGCTCAAGAGATCTGGGTCCGAGCCCAGCTCAGCCACTGATTAGTCAGTGACCTCAGCATGTGACTTCCTTCTCTGGGCCTCAGTCTCCTCACCTGTAAAACGGTGAGGCTTTAGTGGGCTGAGGTGGCAGTCCCAGCTCTCTATCCAGCTTCTCAGTGATCCCTGAGAGACCCAGCCAATCTCAGTGTGGGGCTGGGGGCAGCACTGCAAGTCAACCGCAGCCCTCTGGGTCTCTAGATGCACAGACACGTCACTGGGTGCAGGTCCAGGCTCCTCAGCAGCCGGGCCCCCAACAGAGTCCTGCAGCCACCATGCTCCACCTTGTGGCCAGATCTGGAAGTGTCCTGAAAGGTCCACGGGCATGAAAGAGGGGCCATGGTGGGTGCCTGTAAACCCAGCTACTCAGGAGCTGGAGGCAGAACCCCTTGAACCCAGTAGGCAGAGGCTGCAGTGAGCTGAGATCGCACCACTGCACTCCAGCCTGGGTGACAGAGCGAGACTCTGTCTCAAAAAATAATAATAATTAATGCATAACAAAAGTAATTTAAAGTGATTTTTTTTTTAAGATGGAGTCTCTGTCTGTGGCGGGATGGAGTACAGTGGCATGATCTCGGCTCACTGCAACCTCCATCTCCCGGGTTCAAGCGATTCTCCTGCCTCAGCCTCCCGAGTAGCTGGGACTACAGGCGTGAACCGTCATGCTTGGCTAATTTTTGTATTTTTAGTAGAGATGAGGTTTCACCATGTTGGCCAGAATGGTCCTGATCTCCTGACTTCGTGATATGCCTGTCTCGGCCTCCCCAAGTGCTGGGACTACAGGTGTGAGCCACTGCGCCCAGCTCATTATTTCAAATTATAAATACTCCTGTTGACAAGCTATGCTAGCAGACACAATAAAACAACGAGAAGTGTGCACCTCGCAAGCCCCATGAGAAGATTTGCCAGGAAGTATGTAGTTTTTCGGAATGGTGGCAAAACTGGGTAAGGCTCCAAACAAGATAAGGCGCCATCTTCCTACAATGTGCATGGAAGGTGTAGTTCTGGCAGATCCGGTCTTTGCTAAAAAACCATGCAAAGATGCTCTTTATTTCTATGCAAACCAGACGTGCGCTCTGATCTTGGACAATTTCAAACAGGTGTTTTCCATCTGTACACGTGCCTGGCAGGAAATGCAAAAGTCAAGTGGCACGTGAGCCAACCCTTCACTATGTGGAGTGTCCCCAACATCACAGGACATCTGGCATCCCAGGCCCCACCCACTAACTGCTATTAGTGCCCCCCCAGTCATCGTGATCACTGAAAGCACCTCCACAAATGCCCAGAACAATGCCTGGGAGGCCCCTGGCTCTACACCAACTGCCAGAGGATTTTTTTCAAACCTCAGATGGTGTCTCTTAGCTATTGATGCCCAGTTGCACGAAGGCCAAGTCTAAATTCCTGAGGCTCATGTTCAGAGACCTTCATAACTCAACCCTCGGCACAAACACAGATCAATATCCTCAGTCCCCAGCTCCTCTTCCCGCCTCTCTCTACGGCTCAGCGTCTCTCCCTCTTCCCCTACTACACACACACACACACACACACACACACACACACCACACACACACACACACACACACACACACACACACACACACACACACACACACACACACCCCAGCCAGTGGCTGGGTGTTGCCGACAAGTCTTTGATCCCAGGGTCTGCTTCCGGGAATGCCTGCCCCACCTCCACCCGATTGAATGCCTCTGGACACCAGCTGATCCTTTAAGACTTCAGCCCTGGCATCACCTCCTCAGAGAGACTTCTCTGCTCCTCACCCCACCCCCCAGGCTTAGGCTCCCACAGACCCCTGGGCTTCCCTTCATGCCCCCAGCACTGATCCTGCCCTATTCTAGTCACCAGTGTAGACATCTGTACCCATCGCAAGGCAGGCATGCGGGAGGTGATTAACACACAGATGAGAATCACTCAGCCCTTACCCTTGGGGAGCTCACGTCTAGAGGAACAGACAGACTTGAGGACAAGGCAGGGAGGGGCTGGCTCAGAGCTGAGTGGGAGCCCCAAAAGAAGGCCAGCTGCAAAAGGGCAATTGCCCAGTGGAGGTAGCACCGTGGAGTAAGAATAGGAGTTTCCTTCCAGGCGCAGTGGCTCAGGCCTGTAATCCCAGCACTTTGGGAGGATGAGGTGGGTGGATCACATGGTCAGGAGATCGAGACCATCCTGGCTAACACAGTGAAACCCCATCTCTACTAAAAATACAAAAAATTAGCCTGGCACAGTGGCGGGTGCCTGTAGTCCCAGCTACTCATGGAGGCTGAGGCAGGAGAATGGCTTGAACCCGGGAGGAAGAGGTTGCAGTGAGCCAGGATCATGCCACTGCCCTCCAGCCTGGATGACAGAGCAAGACTCTATCTCAAAAAAAAAAAAAAAAAAAAAAAAAAAGTAGTTTCCCAGTGGAGAAGAGGCAGAAAGCATACCTGGCTAAAAACCAAGCACGGGCCAAGGTCAGGTGTGAGAGAGGCCATTGTACCTTCAGGAAATGCAGACAGGTCATCATTACCCAGGTCAGGATGCAGAAGGGCAATGATTGGACATGAGGCTGGTGGGTCAGCAGAGGACAGATGACCAAGCCTTTGTAAGGTGCTAAGGATTTGGACTGTGTCCTCGGGGCACTGGGGAACCATAGAAGAGGTGAAAGCAGAGAAATGACGTGGCCAGGTTTGAATGTGGCCGAGTTCCCTCTGTGAAGATGCGTGGAAATCATCCAGGTAAAGGCCAGGAAGGCTGAATCAGGACAGGGTTGGCTGGAGTGATGGAGAGCAGGAGTGGGCATTTGAGCATTAGGAACAATAGAATTTGGTGTCCACTGGGGTTGAGAAAAGGGAAACAGCCACAGTGTACCCCCAGGATCTCAGCTTGGAGAACCCCCAGGAGTGAGGGTAGAGGAGGGGGGCTGGCAAGACGGCTTGGGGAGGGTGGCCAGGACAAACCTAGTCTTCCCTGGCTGAAGACCAGGCTGCAGGGTCCTCTGCAGACACTAGAGGGAGCTCCAGGATAAGCCCAGGCTTCCCTTTCCAACCCCTCAGTTTCCACCCGCTCCGGAAGGGGATAGAACCTAGCGCACCATTCAGATGTAGGTCCTGGGGGTCCTGTCGGAGCCTGGCCCGAGTCCAGTGTCTTCACTGTCTCTGGGCCACCTCATCCTTCAGCCACTGAATCGGCAGTGGAGAGGAGCCTTTTGGAGGTGGGGAGCAGGTGGGCGCAGAAGTTAGGGACTGCAGACAAGAAGTACAGTCTGTGCGCTTCTAACCCTGCTTGCAGGGACCAGAGCACCCCAGGTGGGACGGAAAGGACTCGAGCTGAAAGAGCACAAGCAGCGCTTCCAAACCCCTTCCTGAGCCTCCCTACAAAAACAGAGGTGAGGGGGGTTTCCCATGAGCCACCCCCGACATAATCCTGGGACACCTTCCCCCTCCCCCCAACCCCGCAGGAATGTTGGGGGTTGGGAGTAACAGCAACTTAGTGGGTGGGGCCAGAGCATGAATGGCTGCCACATTTAAAAATTTTTTTTTTGCTTTAGAGATAGGGTAATTTGCTGTCACCCAAGTTGGAGTGCAGTGGCACGACCTTGGCTCACTGCAGGTTCAACCTCCCCGGTTCCAGGGATCCTCCCGCCTCAGCTCCCTGCTGTATGTATGGGAGAGGCATACAGCAGGATTAAAGATGGACTGGGAAAGTCCATCACCCACTGGGTTCGAGTCTTCCAGCCACAGGAGCTAAGGCTGGACAGGATGTCATCCATTAATTCAGACATTCATTCACTTGCCAAGTGTTTCTTTACCTCCTGTGCTCTGGGCAACATGGTAGGTGCTGGTATTACTAGGGAGAACCAGATTCCCCATCTTTATCTTTGGGGAGCTTACGGTCAGACAGGGAACAGGGAATTCCAGCCTGATCCTCCCCAGAGCGTCCTGGGGGGAAGGATGGAGAGGAGTTGGCCAGAGGAAATGAGGGGGAGAGACAGGAGTGGGAAGAGCAGCATTCCAGGCCAAGGGAGTGTCCCTGGGCAAAGGCCTGGAGGCAGGGGTGGTTGTCAGAGAGCAGCCTGGCTGCTGGGCAGAGAGCAGGGAGGCAGCTGGAGAGGAGGGGCTGCTGGGAGTCCACCGCCACCGGAGAGCGGGGGAGCCTTGGAAGAGCCCCGGCAGGGCAGTGTCCAGGCAGCTTAGCACTTGGGAAGGATCACCTCAGCTGCAGAGCAGGGAGTGGCAGGATGACAATTTTAGGGAAAGTGACTGGCATTTCTACTTGAGTCTAAATGGCACCATCTTTTAACATTTTATGAAAACAAGAAATGAATAACAAATGGAGACACTGAAACAGGAAACCCTTTTCCTATTTGATGCAAAGAGCAAGCGCAAGCCCAGATCCTGCCAAAAGGACTTTACAACCTGCAGGAAACATGCCCGTGACGCTGGCAGAGCCCTCTGAGAGCTGCCTCCTCTGTGGGGCTGAGTGCCCCAAACTGGAGGTCCCCTTTACCAACATGGTTCTCACTGCCCAGACAGGGAAACTGAGGCCTGAGAGGGGCACGGACTGATTCACGTCACATGGCAAAGACTCTGATCTTCATGCTTGGACCTCTCTCTCTACATGCCATGCCTGTCCACACCCCCCCACACACAAACACACACCACCATCCACATACATCACAACACACACCCCACACACATGCAACCCCTGTACATCACACACATACACCACCACCCACATACATCACAACACACACACACTACACACACAGTCCCACACATCACACACTACACACACATAACATACAACACATATCACACCTGCGTATATCACAAGACGCCCACACATCACACACCACACATAACATATAACACATATCACACCTGCGTATATCACAAGACACACACCCACACATCACACACCACACACATACATCACAACACACACGCACTACACACACAGTCCCACACATCACACACTACACACACATAACATATAACACATCACACCTGTGTATATCACAAGACACCCACACATCACACACCACACACATACATCACAACACACACACTACATACAACTCCCACACATCACACACACACAAAATACACGTAACACACACATGCACATATCACCACACACACCTACACATTATACACCCACATATATCACAACACACATCACACACCACACATACATCATGCACACACCATCACAACATACACTATGCACACATCACACAATATACACACTGCACACATACAACCGCCACACATCACACCACACACACACACCAACATACATATAACACCTGCACATATCACACACACACACACACACCTTACACCTGTACACATCACAACACACATCACACAATGCATGCACATCATGTACATATACCCACTACACTCATATACCAACACATACATAAGCAAAACCCCCACACACATCACACCACACACATTATACACAACACACATCACATACATAACACACACGACATACAACCCACACACACCTTCCACACACACATCACACACCACACACATGCATCAACATACACATAACACACATACTACACACATGCAACCCTCACACATCACACATACACACCTGCACACATCACAGTGCCCCACACAGGCACATCGCATGCCACACACCTGCACACATCACACTATGCACCCTCATACACACACCAACACACTACACACAACCCACACACATCACACCATGCACACCATACACATACAACACACACCTAACATACACAACATACACTACACACTTGCACACATCACGACTCACACACATCACACAATGTACACATATATCACAACACACACATCACCCACACATCACACACATGTGCACACAATGCAACCCCCACACATCACACATATAAGCACATACGTCACATGCTACACACATCACAGGACACACAACATATCACACAACCCCTACATATCACACACCACATACATACCATACACACACATCACACCATACAAACCACAGGTATCACACACACTCCCACAGACACATCACATAGCGCGCACACACACACCCCACATATAGGAAATGCTCCCCAAACTCAATTATGCAAATATCCGCATACATACAAGATTTTACAAACACACACAGACTAGCTCACACAGACATACGCTTGTCTGGATAGATGTGTGTGTACATCCCCCACAGTCCCCCCAGAGCACCCAAATACACACACAAACTTATTCACATTCACACACACACGCAGTCACACACCTATCTGATCACTCCAAATCTAAATACCCATCTACAGACACCCGAACAGAACACACCCCCTACACAAATGCAAATATGTGCAGAGATACACAACACACCTACAAGATTCAAAAATATCCTTAGTACACATCTACAAACACGCCAGTCCCACATCCACAGACACACAGGCCCCTATGCAATCACAAACACCCAAACACATGTATACACAGCATACCTCACAGCCCAGGAGGCCCGCCAGCCTGTGGACGGGGCAGAACTGCCGTGTCCCTGCGCTCACATCCAGGGAGAGGCTTGGAGACCCCGCCACCCCCTCTGCAAAGGTCTGGAAAGCTGAGCTGGTGAAATGCCACCTCCTGTGGGAAGCGAAGGACACCCGGCCCTTCAGAAGAGCCAGGGTCGATTCACAGCAAGTACCAGGCAGCCCACCTTGGGGGCGCACTGACCTCACCCCAGACAGGCGTGTGTGAGCACGTGTTCCAGTGTGTGTTCCACTGGGGGGGTGTGGGGTGCTATGGCAGGAGCAGCATAAAACTGGAAAGAGACAGTTTGCCTGCTATATTAACCTGCCTCCTTCCCTCCCTCTCTCCCTCCTTCCTCTTCTTCCTTCCTTCCTTCTTTCCTTCCTCTGCTATTTAATAAGGACTTTTAGTGAATCAGGCAAAACCAAGACACCGCCCCTCCCTTCCAGGAGTGTGGTCTCGGGGTTGAGCTGTTATAAGACACATTGTGATCATTGCTAGGAGGCCTCAGGGAGACCTGGCTTCCATCTGGGGCTGTGGGACATTGAGCAATTCACATCCTTCTCTGAGCCTCAGCTTCCTAAGCCAAGAGAGACTACACGCTCCCTGACCACCTGTCCAGTTTGCTAATAGAATCAAATGTCATGATGAAGGTGGCAACGCTTTAGGGGGAAAGGGACATTTTTCTTAAAATAAGAGCCAGGTGTATGTTAGGCAGTGCAGCAGATCTGTGATATGGGAGTATGCGTAACTGCATGGGCCCTGCAGTCAGGGAGGCCTGGCTGGGTTCAGATCCCTGCTTTGCCAGGACCAGCTGTCTGAGCTCCAGCTTGAGCTTCTATTTTCTCATCTCTAATACAGATGTAATAATGATGATAATATCCAGTTTACATGAGTGCTATGAGATAATGCATGTTAAGCTCTTAGAACAGGGCCTGCTACAAAGTACATGCTCAGTTAAGCTCCTATCTGTGTAAGCTTTCATTTATTCATACAACAAACAATTACTGAGCACTTAGTATGAGCCAGGCATGATTCTAAGTGCTCTCCAAGTTCTAACTCATTTAATCCTTTTAACAACTCTATTATCATCCCCATTTTGCAACAAAGGAAACTGAGGCACAGAGAGGCCCAGTCACTTATTCAAGGTCACACAGCTGGTAGGAGGCAGAACTGGACTGAAACCCAGGTCTGTGGGCCTCTTGACTCAATCTACAAGACGTGTACTTCTCTTTTATAGTTCAAAATCCTCCTCCCCTCTCCTTAGCAGCAGCCCCTGTTAAATAAATCATCCAGTAACGGTTTCTAATTCCCAGACTTGGTTGCAAATGAATTATTCACATGGTAAGGCCTGCAAACCGCCGACTGGGCCTCATTACCCAAGAAAGGCTGCCCGCCCGCAAGATGCCGCTCCCTCCCCCTGGGCATGGGTCCTGGCGGGCTGGCCAGAGGCGGCCGGAGTTGGTGGGCCCAGCTCCAGGGCTGCACTCCGGGAACTGGGAGTAGGGGCTTTCTTTTCCTTTCCCCCCAGCTCTTGCTTTCTAATAAGCTCATGGTCTGGTGTTGCTGAGAGACCATATGCTCTGGGCCCAGCCAGTCCTGGGTTCTAATCCTGGCTCTGCCCTGAGCAACTGTGTGACCTTAGGCAGGTGGCCAGCCTTCTCTGAACTCCTTGCGGGGGGCTGAGCAGCTGGCCCACACAATGGGGCATGGGTACCCGCTTCACACTTCTTCTTCTTCCTCAGTTTGCAGGTTGAAGGCTTATGCTGCCCCTCCAGGCCCTGTGCTGGATGCTGGGGACAAAGACCCTGTCCTGTGGGGGACATCAGTGTCTGACTGAGACCCCAGTGTGAGCCTGAGCCCTGGGGTGGGTTGTGGGGGCTACTCTGTGCTCCAGAGCCCCTCTTCGGGCCAAGCTGCTGGGACCGCTCTTACCTCACTGGGTTATGCCCCATGCCAGGGACAGCCCGTGGCCAGTGCCGGACCCAT
This sequence comes from Ateles fusciceps, assembly GCA_036589455.1. Taxonomy (NCBI): domain Eukaryota; kingdom Metazoa; phylum Chordata; class Mammalia; order Primates; family Atelidae; genus Ateles; species Ateles fusciceps. The sequence continues at coordinate 10,237,198 of JAZHEH010003300.1, forward strand.
GTGTGGGTGCAGAGCTGTGGCTCCTTCTCAACTAGGAAACTCTAGAGGATCATCAGCTCAGGTATCCTCGTAGGGACCTCCGTTACAGCCTCATAGTGGGTCAGTCTCCTCCTTCCAGGTGGATCTCCCAAGGGCATGCCCCAAGAAACACACATGCGTCCAGAATCTGTTTCCAGGAACCCAGGCTGAAATACTTGTCACAGACAGAGTCCAATCCTGGCACTGAATGAGGCCCACCCCAGGTCATCCACAGATTCCTCATTCCCAGGCAGACTGAACCTCAATATTGCTTACAGACAGAGCCTAGTTTCTGCCCCAGTCTAAGCTCAGATCCTCGTCCCAGACAGAGCCCTGATCCTCATCATAGGCTGAGCCCAGGTCTCCCGTGGAAAGCAGCGGGCCATTTGAGACAGAACGAAGAGATGCTGCGTGGGAGGTAGAAGACTGACTTACACTGAGAACTGAGCCAGAATCACCCGGTCAGCCAGGAAGTCCGGGTCTCGGAATCTCGGTTCACAGAGAGTTCTTTAAAAAAAAAAAAACAACAGCGAAATGAGTTCCTCTTTATGGAAGAAACAAAATCTACCACTACTGACAAGAAAAATGGTCATAGCTGTAGGCACCAAGCCACGGGGTCTACTTCCAGGTCCCTCTGCTTCCTTGGGACCACCCCGTAGAGTTCTATTATCACCTATCTCATTTTATTTCAGTGCTTTATTATTGTGTTGTATTATATTGCATTTGAGACAGGGTCTTTCTCTGTCGCCCAGGCTGGAGTTCAGTGGTGCGATCACAGTTCGCTGCAACTTCCAACTCCCAGGCTCAAGTGATCCTCCCGCCTCAGCCACACAAGTATCTGGGACCACAGGCATAAGCCACCACACATCACCAGTTTTACTACTTTTTGTAGAGACAGGGTCTCGCTATGTGTCCTAGGCTGTTCTCAAACTCCCGGGCTCAAGTGATCCTCCCACCTTGGCCTCCCAAAGTGCTAAGATTACAGGTATAAGCCACCACACTCATCCTATATTATCGCTCATTTTATAGACCGGGAAGTCAAGGCTCAGAGGCATGCGTGACTTGCCCTCTGGCCCATACTGCACTTCTCTAGGATCCAGGCTCAATCAGAGGCTCACCTCCCAAAGAGACACCCATCAGGAGCGTCCAGGCCCCTCTGTCACCTGAACTAGCTGTTCACCAAGTTCCTACATCTTGCCCAGGGCAGCAGGGGTGTCAGAGGAAGGGTGGTGAGTGGTGCATGAATCTGTGCAACTGATCAGCCTCGGCCCCAACCTCCAGCAGTCCATCATTCCCCTCGGGGTCTCCCCAATTCATATCATTGGATGCTCACACTCATCTCCTTAAGATAGGTACTATTATGTAGACATGGCACAAGTGAGGAAACTGAGCCCCAAAAGGGGACCCCACTGATCGGGGCTGACGGAGCTGAGACTCACCTCCGGAATTTCTGATCCTTGGTCTCCCAGCCTCTGCTGTTCCATGTGGAAGAACAAAGGCGACTTCCCCTTGTGCTCCACACCGCTGATTCTTCATGCATCCGTCCGTCCACCCACACAGCAGCTGTGTGGCAAGCGTCTCCTATGCACCAGGTCTGGGCTGGGTGCTGGGTACTGAGTGGGGAACTAGAGCCAGAGCCTGGCCTTGCAGAGTGTTCAGGCTGCCAGGGGAGCCACGCAGTAAATAAACGTGCTCACAAAAAATGAATGCATCTCCATGTGCTAAGCACTGGGGAGCAGCAGCCTGCGATGTCATGAGTGGTGTGACAAGGACTGTCTCTCTTGGGAGTGTTCTCTGGGCTCCAGGGAACTCGTGGGCAGAATATGTGCAGAGATGGACCTTGCAGGCTTGGCCTCTGGGGACAGAGGCTGTGAGAAAGGGTGAATTATGCCCCTAAAGGAGTCAGCTCGCTTGTGGAGGCTGCAGCCAGCCCACTTGGCTTCTCAAAAGAGATGGGGTCTTGGGGGCTTGGCTGCAGCAACAGATAGAATGAGGAGTTTATTAAAAATCTACCGCAGATTCACTTTGTGAGACGTCCCAGCTGGGGCCTGAAGCCTCCAAGAACTATATTAGAGTTTTAGGAGAAATAACGAGAAAGATTATTTCAGGAAGAGGGAACGGCATGAGCATACGGCTGGAGGTGGAAAGCAGTAGGCAGACCCAGGAAGGTGGAGCAAAGACAGAACAAGGAGGAGAAACTGGGTCCCGGCCCTCAGGGATTTCCACGGCCCCCTGGGGAGGCTCGGTTCCCACTGTGCCCCAGGAACAATTGCTGCCCTATTGCAAGCTGACCGTATGCCCAGAAAGGTCATGCAAGATCTCAATGCATCTTCTCTAGATCCAGGAAGATGGTTACCCCCAGGTCCCATTTTGAAGATGGAAAAACCAAAGTCAGAGGGGTTTAAATCTGTCACCCAAGGGTGGATCATTAGCAAGTAAAGGGTCGGCATACAATTCCATGGTGCCTGGCTCCACAGTCCCCGCCCTTAACACTCCCCTATGTGCCCACGAAACAATCGGAGGAAATCTGGAGGTGAGGGGCAAGGCCCATGCCGGCTGCACCTGTGCTCTTGTCTGTCTCTCCTCCTGAGCTGAGGGCTCATTTACCTCCATCGCTGCAGAGTCCCGAGTGACACCAGGCACAGAATCGGTACTTAGGAAATATTGAGACTAACTCATCATCATGAGAACAAACACTTAGAATGTGCTCACCATGGGCAGTGCAACCACGACCCCGTGAGGTCTACATGGTCATTATCCCCATTTCACAGATGGGGTAACTGCGTTGCGGCTAGTAAGTGGTAAAGCTGTGATTCTCCAGGCAGCAGGTAAATACATTAACAAGCTTATTAAGGAGTAAGTGAGCATAGTGATGAAATGGATGAATGGATGAAAGAGAGTAGAGATGAGTAAATAAGTGAGCGCTCAAGGCCGGGCACAGTGGCTCACGCCTCTAATCCCAGCACTTTGGGAGGCTGAGGCAAGTGGATCACCCAAGGTCAGGAGTTTGAGACTAGCCTGACCAACATGGTGAAACCCTGTCTCTACTAAATAAAAACATTAGCTAGCTGTAGTGGCATGTACCTGTAATTCCCGCTACTTGGGAGACTAAGGCAGGAGAACCGCTTGAACCTGGAAGGTGGAGGTTGCAGTGAGCCGAGATTGCGCCACTGCACTCCAGCCTGGGCAACAAGAGTGAAACTCCATCTTAAATAAATAAGTGAGAGGTTGAAGTGGGATGGAGAGGGCGAAGATGAGGTGTAGGTCCTGGCAGGGTGGAGAAGAGGTGGAGACCCTTCTTTCCATCCCTACCTTGTTTCCCTCCAGCTCCCAGGGAAAGGCCCCTTTTCTTTCCTCTCAGGGAGCCCGATACTCTTTGCCAGACGGTTGCCTAGCAACAGTGCCCTCTACAGCCAGCTCCACCCACTTCAGGCGCCAGGGTAGGGGTACAGTGTCAGCTCCGAGGGCTCGGCCCCTGGCAGGCAGGGAATGGGGGACCCTGGGCTCCCAAGTTGGGAGAAGGAAGTCAGAGAGCAGAGAGGGGTCTAGGTGGGCTCTGAGACTGGAAGCGGTGACCCAAGAGGAAAGGGACTGTATCCGGGGCACCAAGCCATGGGATCTAGTTCAGGGCCCCTCTGCTCCCTCACAACAGCCCGTGGGGTTGCGTGATCGCCCATGTGACAGATTGTGAAGGGAACCCTGCCTTGTGTAGGGGAGGGAGGCCATGTCAGGCTGCCTGTAGCCATAACCGCGGGGCCTTGAGTCTGAAGTTTGGGTTAGGGTAGATCTGGGATGAGTCACTTCCCTTCCCCAATCCACTTCCACACCTGTAGAATGGAGACGTGGTCCCCACTTCCCAGGGAACTGTGAGAGGATAGAGCAGGAACACGGGAAGGCTTGGTACTGGGAGGGTGCAGATTATTTTTATAAGCAAGGAGTGTGAAATCTATTTTTAGAGGAGAAAGAATTTTGGTGGAAAGAACTCTCCTAGTCCCCTCCCAGAAAGGATGGGATGAGGTGCGGGGGAGCAGTGGGCCTGGAGGACTCCCTGAAGAGGTGGCCTGGGGATTCCTGGCAGAGGGAACAGCCTGTGCAAAGGCCTGGAGACAGGCAACTGAAACACACCTAATAATAGCCACTGTGTATTCACTGGCAGGCGCTTGTACGTTGAGTCCTCACGGCAGCTTCAGGACGCTGGAATTAGTGCTCCTATCTCACAGGAAAGGAAATGTCGGCTAGGAAAGGTAAAGAAACTTGCTTGAGGTCACACAGCTGGTGAGTAGCAGAGCTACATCCAGTTCACCTCCCCCAGATTATGCACTCAGAGAAGAAAGTGGCTGAATGCAAGGAATGAAGAGAGCCCCTTTGGGAGGCCGAGACAGATGGACTGCTCAAGTCCAGGGGTTCGAGACCAGCCTGGGCAACAAAGTGAGACCCTGTCTCTATTTTTTAAAAAATTAGCCGGGCTTAATAGAGCACACCCGTAGTGGCGAGAAATGCAGCTATGGCGTGCAGGGACCTTCTCGGGAGTGCCTGGACCCACAGCGAAGAGCCTGTGCTGTGGGCAAAGGGTAATAGGGAGCCATTGATGGCTTCTGAGCTGAGAGAGGAGTGACCCAGGCCGCCCCTTCGGTGCTGTCCTGGGCCATCTTGGCTCCACCTCCTACACTTGCCACTCTCTGCATCCATCCACCCCACCCTCCATCCCCCGCTGCTTCTCAACCACACTGAGAAACCATGTGTGACGGTGGAAAATGTAAAAATATATATGCAACCGAAAAACAACATCGGGCTGACAGCACACAGCTATAAATACTCTGACGGCTGCAGAAACGTTCCTCCAATCCTGCTTCCTGCCGCCTGAGGAGCGGGGGCATAGTGTTTGACAGGTGGGGTGGGGAGACTCAGGAAGGGAAAGGAAAAGGGACTATTCGTGGACCTACTCTGTGCCAAGCACTTTGCAAGCATTACGTCACTGAGTCTTCGCAGAACCCTCGAGTGAATCACTACCGTTATCCCTGTTTTACTGATAAGGAAACCAAAGCACAGAGAAGCAGGTCATCTGGCCGAGGTCACACAGCCACACGAGGAGGGAACAGTGGAGCTGGAGTTCCAGCAAGCTCCACCTGGCGAAGTTCAAGCCCTGCCAGGGGCCACCTCTCTGGAGGAAGAGAAAGCCAGCTTCAGGCGCTGCCTCTCTCAATCCTTGTGCAAGGCCAGAGAGCGCTTGAGGCTTCTGGGCACTCCTCTGCTTACACACCTTCCATGGCTCCCAGCTGCCCTCCAGATAAAGAACAAACTCCTCAGTGTGGCCCTTGAGGTCCAGTGATCTGGCCTCTGCCCACCACCAGGGCCTACCTCCTGCCATTGCCCCAGATCTCTGAGCCTCAGCCATGCTGACCCACTTCTCTTAGGGCCTCTGCAGGGCCGATCTCCGTGTCTGCTGCTCCCTTTGTCCAGCATGCTGTTCCCCTCTAGTTGCTTCTCCTTACCCTGGGGGCCTCCACTCAAATGCCGCCTCCTCCGCTAGCTAGCCATATGCTGCCATTAATGCGCTTAAGTGTTCTCCCTGCAAAACTCAGCACAGGCTGGGCACAGCGGCTCATGCCTGTAATCCCAGTCCTTTGGGAGGCCGAGGCAGGAGGACTGCTTAAGCCCAGGAGTTCAAGATCAGCCTGGGCAACAAAATGAGATCCTGTCTCGACTTTTTAAAAAATTAGCCGGGCTTAGTGGAGCACACCATAGTCCCAGATACTCAGGAGCCTAAGGTGTGGGGATGGCTGGGGCCCAGAAGTTCAAGGCTGCAGTGAGCTGTGATCATACCACTGCACTCCAGCCTGGATGACAGAGCAAGACCCTGTGTCAAAAAAAAAAAAGAAAAAAAAAAAGACCCATAGCACAATTGTAATCATGTGGGTCATTGTGGGTGGCAGGTCATAGCTGGTAAGTGGCAGAATCAGGACCAGGTGCAGGTGGTACAGCCACAGAGCTGGTGCCCCAAAGTACTTGGCTGCTCAGGCAGGCCCAGAGAGGCCTCCTCACTGGCAAGAGGAAGAAGGCACCTCCTCCCGGAGGAATGAGCAGGGCTAAGACTACAGTGGCACAATCACCGCTCAGTGCAGTCTCAAACTCCCCAGCTCAAGCAATCCACCCACCTCAGCCTCCCGATAGTTGTGACTACAGTCATCTGCCACCACACCTAATTTTTTGTATTTTTTTTTAAGTAGAGACGGAATCTCCCTATGTAGCCCAGGTTTGTCTCAAACTCCTGGGCTTGAGCAATCCTCCTGCCTCAGCCTCCCTAAGTGCTGGGATTACAGACATGAACCACCATGCCCTGTAACCACTGTTTAAGAAAGTAAAAAGATGCAGAAGAAATTAATGTTTTGTTTAACCCAATATACTCCAAATATCATTCCTACATGTAATCAAGATAGAAAACTATCAATAGCTGGGCGCTGTAGCTCATGTCTGTAACCCCAGCATTTTGAGAGGCCAAGGTGGGCGGATCACCTGAGGTCAGGAGTTCGAGACTAGCCTAACCAACGTGGCAAAACCCCATCTCTACTAAAAATACAAAAATTAGCCGGGTTTGGTGGCACGTGCCTGTAGTCCCAGCTGAAACAGGAGAATTGCTTGAATCTAGGAGGTGGAGTCTGCAGTGAGCCAAGATTGTGCTGCGGCACTCCAGCCTGAGCGACAGAGCGAGACTCCATCTCAAAAAAAAAAAAAAAAAAAAAAATTGAGATCTCTTTTTTTCCATACTAAGTCTTCAAAATCTAGCGTGTATTTCATACTTGTAACACATCTCAGTTTGGAGTAGCTACATTTCAAGTGCTCAACAGCCACATGTGGCCAGAGGCTACTGCATTGGCCAGCACAGCACTGGACTATAAACCCCATGAGGGCAGGAACCACAGTCAGACCCACAATTATTACATCTAGCATCTGGCACAGAGTGTACACTCAGGAAATGTTTGTTGACTGACTGGCCGAATGAAAGAGTGAATGAAGGAACAAATGAAGTGAAGGGATGAACAAATGGTCTAAGACCTTCTCAGATCTGAATCCACGCTCCCAGCACAGGCCATGGGAAGGGCATGGAGATGAATTCTAGCCCCACCTCTGCATCCACTTCTCTGAGTGACCGTGAGTACCTCCACTTTTGGGGCCTCAGTTTCTCCATCTGATCGGTGGCTGGGGGATTGGACTTTTCTGGGCTCTCACTAGAGGTACCCAGAAGATGGGAGTCGGGCCCTCTGAGAAGTTCCTTGCTCCATGCCACCCCATCTCCCTACTCTCCCTCCACCTGTAAGACAGGAGGTCGAAGGAAAGGCCTCCAGGTGGCCTTGTGTACAGAGTGGAGCCAGACCCCAGAGGGGGAAACCAAGGCAAGGCTCCTGACACACAGTGACCTTGGCACAGGCAGCAAGACCAAGGTAGGTGCTCAGGCTTGGCCTCCTCCAGCCACCGTCACCACCCCCACACCTCACGTTTATTCAGAGTTGAGAAGAGAACAGGGGCAGGACTTATCCTTCCAATTCTGCAGAGAAGGAAAAAGGAGACCAAGAGACATGTCAAGACCAGTCTGAGGTCACACAGGGAGCAGGACAGAGCTGGCCACGGCCCTAGGCCTCTGTTTTTCTCGTCTGAAAAATGGATACAAAACGTGCCTTCATCCTATCACATCAATGCCTCAAATCCAAGCTCCACTTATTGTAAATAAGTTTGAGACCAGCCTGGGCTACATAGGGAGACTCCATCTCTATAAAAAAAATAGAAAAAATTAGCTAGGCATGGTGGCACATTCCTTAACAACCCAGTGATTTTGGGCAAGAAGGTTTACCCCGGCTGTGCCTCAACATCCTTGTTTGGAAATGAATATCATAATAGCGGGCAACCTTACAGGGTTGTTGAACCAATAGAACGTGTGAACACATGTAAAGCGCTCATAAGAATATCTAGGACACTGGAGCGCCATATGAGTGATAGATATCATCAGCCTTTATCACAGAGCTGTTCTGCAGTTTAAATAAAGTAAGAGGTGTGACCCGGGTTTGCAAACTCCGAAGTCCCCTCTGGAGAGGTAAGCACACCTTCTGGCTGCAAAGGATGCTGCAAACCCTAAAATGCACTATGACTTGCAAAGCACTTTGTAAATGTTGCCGCAGTAAGGAGGCTATTGTAGGTTAGCCTTTTATAATCCAAAAAGCACTTCAAAATCATAAATCACTTTGGGGACCGAAGAGCTCTTGTAGGGGCTTTCTAGACTGTTGAGTGTTGCGCAAGTCGGAGACAAGTGGCCTTTCAAAGACACGGGCAAGAAGCCGGGTGGGAGCGGGGGAGAGAAGAAACCAGCCCCGGAGGATAAAAACAGCAGTCGTTTTCCTCTGCTCTCGGCACCTCCCGTGCCAGCCAGTGCAGAGAAATTCCAGCAGATCTGCAGATTCCTGCGATTCTGTGCTGAGGCCAGGGAGGCCTCCCTGCATCGCTGACTCAGCCGAACCGGAGGGTGTGAGTTAAGCAGGAATCAGCTCCATCTTCCTTGCTTCCATGCCTTTCCTTTTTTTCTTCCTTCTGCCACAAAGGCAATTAACCTGACACCACTTAAAGATTTCCCTCTTGGCCTCCCGGCGACCTTGCCCTGAGGCCCAGACTTAGGCCTGCTCTGGAGACCCAGCCCGGGAAGTCTGCTCCCCCGATCATGGAAGGAGTAGTAGGGGTGTGAGGGCAGAAGGCAGGTGGGGCCAGGCAAAGACCCTGGGCTGTGAAGAGCCTGGGCTCCAGTCCCAGTTCTGCTATTTTTCAGCTATGACCTTGGGCAAGTTCCTTTACTTCTGTCCCTCTGCCATAACATGGGGTTGAGAATGCTCATCTTGTGTGTATGTCATTGTTAGGTGGCCTGGTACGCACACAAGTTCTGTCCTTCCTCTAACCGGAGGCATAAGGGCCTTCTAACAAGGGAGAAATAGTCACCAAGGCAGCTTCTACAGTGTAGGGACTACAAGCATGAGTTTTCAAATCATCAAAACCTGGGTTCAAATCCTGGCTCTGGCCAGGCATGGTGGCTTACGCCTGTAATCCCAGCATCTGGGGAGGCCGAGACGGGCAGATCAGATCACTTGAACCCAGGAGTTCAAGACTAACCTGGCCAACATGGCAAAACCCTGTCTCTATAAAAAAATTTAAAATTAGTTGGGCATGGTGGCACGCTCCTATAGTCTCAGCTACTCTGGAGGCTAAGGCAGGAGGATCACTAGAGCCCAGGAGACGAAGGTTGCAGTGAGCCAAGATCACACCACTGCACTCCAGCCTGAGTTACAGAGTGAGAACTTGTCCCAAAAAAAAAAAACTTCTGGCTGTGCAACATACCAGCTGTGTGTCTTTAGGGAGGCCATACTACCTCTCTGAGCCTCTATTTCCTCAACCCATAGAATGAACATAATAACAGTCTCTATCTTGTAAAATGTTTACAAGTACTTGAGACATGACGCATATGGCACGCGTGGTACAGAATCTGCCACGTGAGCACAGCTCAGTGAATGGTCACGATGATTCCCCCACCTCCCCAGGCTAGTGTGACAGCCTCGTTGTGCTCCATCATGCCACACGCAGCTCCTTCGGGGGCTTCCTCACGCTTGCAAGAACTAGATTAAAAGCCTCTGGACCCAGCCAGAGCCTGCCACCCCTGCTGTTTCTGCAAACTCCCCGAGACCCCTTTTCCACACTCTCCTCTATGCATGTCTCCGTCTTCGAGATGTCCACCTCAATGTGAAAGTCAACTCCTCCTTGAGCCTGTCACAAACCAGGCATGAGCAATGCACCCTCTGCTATAGATTTCATAGACGGGGAGGGTCTACACTACAGCCTCTCTTCCCAGGAATTGTGGTGAACACAGTCATCTTTGTCTAGTTACAACCATGAGTCTGTACATCCCGTGAGGAAGGCGGCTATGTGCCTTGTTCGCTGTTGCCTCCCCAACACACGCAATATAGGGTCCCCCAGGAGGCAGATCTGAAACACGCAGTGAGTAAATAAATGACAGGGAAAGACCCTCTTGAGCTGGGGGAGAGTCGTGTGGTTGTCCAGTGCCCTCAGCGCTCAGGTCAGTTCTGGGCAAGGGGCCTGATTTGGTCCCTGCTTGTAGTTAGGAAGAGGCTAACACTGACGTGTATCCATTTCAGGCCTCAGAAATAACCACCTGCCCAATACGTTCTTGGCCTTGTCAAGGGTAACGTGCATATTAGGACTTGGGGATCCTTCTTCACCCTCAGGTCTGATGCTTTCCCATTGGCAACTGTCACCAAGGGTGACTAGGACACAGGACAGTGGTTCTCCAAACCAGCTGCACATCAGAAGCCCCTGGGAAGCTTTGGAACACCAGAGCCACTTGGAGGTCAGATTCCCCTGAGATCCCGATTCAAATGGTATGGTGTGGGGCCTGATCACTCATTTATTTAAAAATCGTAGTTGATTCAAAAATATATCACTGAGGGCTGGGTGCAGTGGCTCATGCCTGTAATCCCAGCACTTTGGGAGGCCAAGGCAGGCAGATTACCTGGGTCAGGGGTTCGAGACCAGCCTGGCTAACATGGTGAAACCCTGTCTCTACTGAAAATACAAAAATTAGCCAGGCATGGTGGCACATGCCTGTAATCCCAGCTACTCAGGAGGCTGAGGCAAGAGGATCGCTTGAACCCAGGAGGCAGAGGTTGCAGTGAGCCAAGATTATGCCACTGCTCTCCAGCCTGGGTGACAGAGCGAGACTCTAGCTCTAAACGAATAAATAAATAAATAATAAATCACTGAGGCTGAGGCAGAGGATGATACTGTTTTGTTTGTTTTTTAAACAAATGGGTCTATGAATGCCTGCAGGCTTTCTACCTGAAGCCCTCTGTGAGTCAGGCAGTCTGTGGGCGAGGTGAAGGCCCGCTGGATGGTGGAGAGGAAAGCATGGGGGCTTTGGAGTGACTGTAGACGTGGGTTTGACTTTTACCACGTCCTCGCTCTGTGGCCTTGGGAAAGTCACTTCACCAATTTGAGCCTGGGCTTCCTCCTCCATTAATTAGCAATCAGAATTCCTGCCTCACGGGTTGGCTGGGAGTAATCAGTGAGAGAAAGTCATGTAATTATCTGGCACAGGGCCCAGCCTAGGGTTGGTGCTTTGTAAAGTGTGGTTCTGTTGCCTTCCTGAGCAAGCTTGATGTAGGAGGGGAGGGCACGTGTGGCCCCCACATTGGCCCTGAGCCCTTGATGGGAAGAACACCGAACTGGGAGAAGTAGGTGTGGCCCTGTCCTAGTTCTAGCTGACCCTGAGGTGTGACCTTGGCCAAGTCACTGCCATCTCTGAGCTTCAGCGACCTCATCTGACTCAACCCTAGGAGGTAGTTAAGAGTTGAGCCTTCGGGACAGATAGAACTGATTCAGCCAATTATCTGGGCCAAGGTACTCAGCCTACCTCTTCAGACCTCAATTTTCTCCTCTGTAAGATAGAGATCCATTGGTGTAGATTCTTCCCAATTCTGTATTCAGTGATATCATATTGGTAGCTGGAAATCAACCATAGTGGGAGTATTTACACCAAGGAAATTGGCAAACATTACAAATCAGGAATCCCTCCCTCATCTCCCCTCTAGCAGTTTACCAGCATACCACTGGAACTCAGATAATAGCTTCTATCATGCATGTTGCGAGTTTCAGAAAGCAATTGCCTGTTTTTTTTTTAAGCACTTAGCACAACACCTGCAACATGGTGGGCACGAACACATGCTAATTAAACACACTTAACATTTGTCAGCCATCACTTCGCCTGGTATAAAGTGTTCACATCTGTCATCTTACATAACTTTATCAGCCCCAGGAAGTTTCCAGAGGAGGAAATTCAGGCTCAGATAGGCTTGCTGACTTCAAATGCAATTACATTTTCCAGGCCCACTCTATACTGAGTTATTCTTATCTATCCATCCCATTTCAGCCTCACAACCGCCTTTCACTACACATGAGGAATCAACGGCCCAGAAAGAGCAAGTGACCTGCCCAAGGTCACAACACACTGAGTCTGAGGCCTTGGTATCCATCTTGAACCTGCTTCTGCCAGTGCCTGTCTCTGCCAGGCACGCTCCCCCACATCTAGCTGTCTTCTCTCCAATGAGGGCAAGCTCTGCCGATATGCTCTCTCTGGCCCTTTCCAGCTCTGACATACTCGGTATTTAAATCAGCACATGAATATTTCACAAGCATCTTGGGCGAAAATAACCCCCTGCCTGGTTATGTCAGGCTGCAGCCCCAGTCGCTAGGCCACGGCTCTCTTGCTATTTGTGAGACATGCAGTTCTGCGAGGCCTCCCAGCAGTAGCCCAAGGAATCGATAGTCTTTAAATAAGTAATTAGAGGAGCTGAAGACATCGGCACAGCTAGAAGGAAGCAGGGGAATATAAACTCATAATTCTCCCAAGTTCACTATTAAAAGCTTGGTTCTGTTTTTTTGGTCAAGCAATGTGACAGGGCCTGGGACAGAGTGACAGATGGGGAAGGTCAGGGGAAGAATCAGAGCAACACGGTCATTATTGGTATTTATTGGGGGCTTCCTATGTGTCATGCTTTGTCTCATGATTGCCATACCCAGTGTTCTCCTAAAGTCACTGAGGCTCAGAGAGGTGGAGGCAGTTGCCCAGGGTCACACAGCTGGAGAGTGGCAGAGGTTGCAGGCCCATCTGAGCAGTTTCTCAACCTTGTGTTACTGACATGTGGAGCTGGAGCATTCTTTGTGCTGGGGGCTGTTCTGTGCAGTGTGGGGTATTTAGTGACATCCCTGGCCTCTACATATCAGATGCCAGTAGCACCTTATCCCCCACTTGGGACAACCAAGCATGTCTCCAGATGTTGCCCAATGTCACCTGTGGGGCAAAATCACAGACCACGGCTATACAGTCTGTGTTCACTTTGCTGCTCTCTTCCTGCTTTTAGGATATGGATTAAACCCTTCTCTTAGGCCAGGCATGGTGGCTTACACCTGTAATCTCAACACTTTGGGAGGCGGAGGTGGGCGGATCACCTAAGGTCAGGAGTTTGAGACCAGCCTGGACAACACGGCAAAACCTCATCTCTAATAAAAATATATATTTTAAACAAATTAGCTGGACATGGTGGCGTGTGCCTGTAATCCTAGCTACTCAGGAGACAGAGGCATGAGAATCAATTGAATCCAGGAGACAGAGGTTGCAATGACCTGAAATTGCACCACTGCACTCCAGCCTGGGCGACAGAGTGAGATTCCATCTCAAAAAACAAGCAAATGAAACAAAACAACCTTTCTCTTAGCCTAGAGAGGCAGACCTGGAGACAAAGCTGGCCGAGTGAGAACACCAATGTGGCTCTTCACTGGCTGTGTGACCTTGGCCAAGTTCTCAACCTCCCTATGCCTCAGTTTCCCTCTCTGCAAAATGAGGTCCTACGAAAAGGTTATCATGAAGTTTAGACAAGTTAGTCAATATACCCATGCAACAAACCTGCACATGTACCTCCTATATCTAAAATAAAAGCTGAAGTTCTTTCTTTCACATCAGTATTCTATATCCAAAGCATCCAGAACAGAGCCTGGCACGTATGTGTGAACCCCTGCTGTGATCCAAGAGCCTACCTGACCAAGCCCCAGCCCCTCTCCGCAGCCACCCTGGTACCACTCTCCCCATTAGAATACAAAGAGAAACTGTCCTAGAAGCCAGGGAAGCAGCATCTTTGACAACCTCTTCTGTTCCTACCTTCCCTGACGCACGATTCTTCCCAGCATTCCTGGAGGAGTTGGGAAAACAGCAACAAGGATGGCCTTTGGTCCCAGAGGATCCCAAGATGATAATAAAATCTGCCACTTCCTCTCTCCCTGCAGCGCTCTGTGCATGAAAAGGAGGTAGAGGCGCTGCACACCGATTTAACAAAAGCATCCGATGAGAACACAGTTCCTTTTATTATTTGGGAAGCTATAAAAACACGTATAAATGAACATATTTTATCACTGGAGTTGGTCTTCACATTTTATGGGTGTGTAGCGTGTGTTTTTGTTCCACTGACATTTGTTAGAAACGAGGTTCTAGAATGCTGTCCTTGTTTGGGTGCTCGTGAGAAATCGTATCCAGAAAGGCATTTCAGGACCTGTCCCTATGGGAAACAGCCCCACTGCAGGAGTGTGTGTGAGAGCATGAGTGTGTGTCTGTGTATGTGTGCAGCTAAAATCCTACCTTTTCCCAGGAGCAAGGATGCCTAGGGATTACCTGGTCCAGCCTCCTCATATAGTTGAGGAAACTGATGCCCAGACAGGGCAGTGCTTTATCCAGGATCATAAAACAACTCAGTTTGGCAACTATTTTCAGAGTATATTAGTATCACCCTAGCTGCTCTAATAAATACCCCCATCCCAGTGACATGATAGACTTTTCTTGCTCATAGGACAGAGTTTCTGGTTGGTGAATGAGCCTTCCACTAGGTGACTCAGGGACCCAGGTTCCCTCCTTATTGTGGTGACACTTTTTCCTAGAACTCAGAATCATCTGCTTTCATCTGGATGAGGGAAGAATTCAGAGGATTCCACGTTGAAGGTTTTTATGTGCCAGCCCCAGAAGTGGTCCATGGACTTCTGTCCATATCCCACTTGTCAAGCCTCAGTCACATGTCATACCAAGCCACAAGGAGGCCGGGACGTGTTGCCTGGCTGTGTGCCCAGGAGGAAGAGAAAGGCTGGTGAACAGCTGGCCAGGTCTCGGTGTCTGGGCTGGAAGCTGCATGGACAGAGATGAGTGAGACTGCAGGCCTGCCCTCCCAGAGCTCACAGTCCAGTGGTGGGAGGTAGGGTGAGGGAGCAGCAAACACAGGTCACTTATGCCCCCCCACTTGAAGTTCAGAATAAGGACCATCTTCTACACTCCCATCCCACTGATCACCAGAAGTCCATTGGCTTCTTACAAGAGAGAACTCCTATGCCAGGACGAGTTCAAGACTCCCAGCATCCTTCCTAAGTCAGTCCAAAGGAAGCCAGCAGTCCTGGTTTCTAAAAGACGGCAGAGAAGAAGCTGGAAGGTCTGCTTTATTCCTGAAAGGTCCTATTCTTCCAATTCTCTGTCTCAAGCCCAGTAGTATTTCCTTTTTGAGGGAAAAGGTAGGAGCCTCTTCCTCAGTTTCATGTCATTAGATAATGCCACAGGCCTAGGGTCCCAACAGAACAGCACTCAAGAGAGGACGTAGCTTAGTTCACACACACACACTTACACACTCTTTTTATTTTTATTTTTTTTTAGACAGAGTCTCACTCTGTCACCCAGGCTGGCTAGAGTGCAGTGGCACAATCTTGGCTCACTGCAACCTCCACCTCCCAGGCTCAAGAGATTCTCATGCCTTAGCCACCCAAGTAGCTGGGATTACAGGCATGCACCACCACACCTGGCTAATTTTTGTATTTTTAGTAGAAATGGGGTTTCGCCATATCATCCATGCTGGTTCGAACTCCTGGCTTGGATTACAGGCCTGAGTCAGCACACTTGGCTCCATGTACACGTACACACACATCTCTCTCTCTCTCTCTCATCACACACACACACACACACACTCCAGAACCAACCATCAGACACTCACCCCTTTGGTTGACCAGCATCTATTAGGGGAATCCCAAGATGGTGGAAGGACCCCCTCTTCTCCCCACAGAAGCTGCCTGGGACAGATCTGTGCTTCCAGGGACTAGAATATGGACATGCAGCCCCTAGTGTGGCCAGCTGGACATGCCCTCCCAGGACTTTGTAGAGTGACATCGAGGCACAGAGTCAGTCTGACATTTAAAGGCTACCGCCATAGGATATCTAGTGTTGTGTGGCCGTCATCTCCATGGCTAGAGGTGTCAGATGGGGCCACAGTGACCAGCTGGCTGGCAGCCAGCTCGCAGGTGGCACCTCTAGGTTCTTGTCAAGCCTGTTTCTCCAGTTTCTCGGTCAATTGCATGAGCTACCTGGTACTTTTCCAAACCACTCCTTCAGGTTAGCTGGAGTCTGTGCTCGTGACCAGCAGCCAAGCTCCCTGACTGGTATCACCTTTGTCTTGCAGCCAACCCATACCCATTCCCTTCTACCAGCTTCCCCCAGGGCCACCCCAGACTCAGACAGGTTCAACACCTTCCACCTTCAAGGGAAAGGCCATGGCTCCCACCACCTTCCTCCAGGAGATGTCTGAGCAAATCTCTAATTAACCTGTCTTTTCACACTCCTTCGATATTCAGAGTCCTCAAGAGGGCTATGGACAGAACCAATGTAACTGGTTTACTCTGTCATGCTAGATATTTTATCTGATGCCTTTAAAAATATGACCTAGGCTGGGCACGGTGGCTCACACCTGTAATCCCAGTACTTGGGGAGGCTGAGGTGGGCAGATCATGAGGTCAGGAGTTCGAGACCAGCCTGGCCAACATGGTGAAACCCCGTCTCTACTAAAAATAAAAAAATTAGCTGGGCATGGTGGCAGGCACCAGTAATTCCACCTAATGGGATGGCTGAGGCAGAAGAATTGCTTCAACCTGGGAGGCAGAGGTTGCAGTGAGCCGAGATCACGCCACTGCACTCTAGCCTGGGCGACAGAGTAAGACTTCATCTGTTGTGGTGGGGGAGATTCTCCTTTGGAGAAACAACCAAAATTCAGACAGAGTGGCCTAAAAAGCTTGGCAGATTCACTCTGGGCCATAAAGATATTCTTTAAACTTATAAATATATATATGATCCAAGAGGCTGGGCGCAGTGGCTCACACCTAGAATCCCAGCACTTTGGGATGCCGAGGGAGGCAGATTACCTGAGGTCAGGAGTTCGAGACCAGCCTGACCAACATGGAGAAACCTCTACTAAAAATACAAAATTAGCTGGGTGTGGTGGTACACACCTGTAATCCCAGCTACTCAGGAGGCTGAGGCAGGAGAATTGCTTGAACCCAGAAGGCGGAGGTTGCAGTGAGCCGAGATCACGCCATTGCACTCCAGCCTGGGCAACAAGAGTGAAACTCCATCTCAAACAAACAACAGCTGCGTGTGATGGCAGGTGGCTGTAATCTGAGCTACTCAGGAGGCTGAGGTAGGAGAATTGCTTGAACCTGGGAGGCGGACGGTGCAGTGAGCCGAGATCACGCCACTGCACTCCAGCCTGGACAACAGAGCAAGACTCGGTTTCAAAAACACAAAACAAAAAAAAGTCCAGAGCTTCATGCAGGGTGTCATCCATGGAAGTGAAGATGTGGGTTCCTGTAAGCTCCCCACGTCTCCTCACCCCTAGAAATCCTGCAATTGATAAAACCCGATTCTCCTCCCATACTTCCAACAAGTCTCCTGAAACTGCCCTCACGGGGCTTGCTGAAAAGCCCCCCTGAGGGTGGGTGCAGCCAACCCTTTTCAGTCCTGATTCTCCCTGACCTTTCTGCTGCCTTCCACCTTCTGACTTTGACCCACACTGTTCCTTCCCAGTGGCTCCTCTGTCCCTCTGTGTGTCTCCCCCTTCCTGGGCCCACAACTGTACCTCAGTAGTTGGTGGCCTCCCAGTGTCTGTGCTGGGTCTTCTCCTGGCTCTGTGTCCATGCTGCACAACTTCATTCCTGTGGCTTCAGGGACCACTTAGAGATGGGATTCCTAATCTGCTTCCCGTCAGCTCCAGACCCAGCTATCCAGTGGCTGAACCTTCACCTCCAGGCTTCCCCGTGGGCCCTTATACTCGGACACATCCCAAACCAGCTTCAGCCTCTTCCCCCTCATTACGATGCACACAGCTCTTTCCCATTCAGCCTCCTCGTGAGGACCAGATTCCTAGCCACGCTGAAGGCAGAAGGAAACAGGCTCGGAGGAGGGCAGCTCGGAGTCACACAGGTGAGTCCACCTAATTCCAGCGCCACACCGTTTGATTAGAACTCAGGATGGGGCAATACTCTTCACCTCTGCACCCCCAGGCCTCCCGGGGCCAGGGCAGTCAATGTTGACCAGATCGATTTCCGCCAAGCCTGGAAGTCAGCGGTGAGCACCTGACCACACTGTCAATTATTCAGGCTCCCTGGGATTTCACCAAGAGCCACGGTTTAACTAAAACACAGCGCCGTTGTCCTCACACCCCCAACTTTCCTTCAGAGGTCTGGGCGGGGGTGGACAGCCAGGGCACCCCCCAGGCAGCCATGCAAACATCTGCCCCAGCCCCTTGCTCCCCTTCCCAACTCACAGATCAGTCCAGGACTGGAGCCTCCTGGTCCTCAAATCCCTTGGAGGAGATCCTGGGCTGAGAGGGCTGAGGCCCTGAGGGCAGAATGGGACCAGCCACCGGAAATTACTTGAGGCAGGCAGGTTCCAGTTCCATTCTGCAAGACCCAGACTTCTTTTCTTATTTTTTTTTTTTGAGACAGAGTCTCTGTTGCCCAGGCTGGAGTGCAGTGGCGCGATCTCCCAGGTTCAAGCGATTCTCCTGCCTCAGCCTTCTGAGCAGTTGAGACCCAGACTTTTCTTATCACCAGACAAAAACAGACACTCTGGGAGGCAGGGAGCTAGTCATCCACACAGGTGTGTGTCAGTCAGGGTGGACTATCCTGAGGAGGGCTCTCTATCGATGGGGGGAGTCAAGGGCTGTTGATGGTAACAACTAGATTTTTAAATGTGCTTTGCAACTCACAGTGCTAATGGGGCATTGTGGCTCATGCCTGTAATCTCAACACTTTGGGAGGCTGAGGTGGGTGGATGGCTTGAGCCCTAGAGTTCAAGACCAGCCTGGGCAATATAGCAAGACCCCATCTCTATAAAAATATTTTAAAATTAGCTGGATGTGGTGGCACATGGCTGTAGTCCCACCTACCCAGGAGGCTGAGGCGGGAGGATTGCTTGAGCCCAGGAGGTTGAGGCTGAAGTGAGCTATGATTGTGCCACTGCACTCCAGCCTGGGGGACAGAGCAAGACCCTGTCTCACAAAAAAAAAAAAAAACCACAATGCTTTCAATGACATACGTCATCTTGTGGCCTCAAGTCTTTTTGGAACAAGGCAGTGCATAAATAAAGACATATTCATTTGACAGTCTAAGAAGACAGATTGGCCCCTGGCCTTGGGTGATAGCAGTACTGAATGCCGATAGTAAAGGGCCTGCCACGTGTCAGGGATGGCAGGTTCTAATACCCCATGTATTAGACCCCTTACAACAACCCTGACAGGCAGCTGCTGGCATTGTCTCCATTATTTTTTTGAGACAAGGTCTCACTCTGCCGCCCGGGCTGGAGTGCAGCGATGCAGTCATGACTCACTGCAGCACCGACCTCCCAGCCTCAAGTGATCCTCCGGCCTCAGCCTCCTGAGAAGCTGGGACCACAGGTACGTGCCATCATGCCTGGCTAATTTTTGTAATTTTTAGTACAGATGGGATTTCACCAGGTTGCCCAGGCTGGTCTTGAACTTCTGGGCTCAAGTGATCTGTCTGCCTCGGCCTCCCAAAGTGCTGGGATTATAGGTGTGAGCCACTGTGCCTGGACTGTTATCTACACTTTAGACAAGGAAAGATTTTACAGATGATGCACAGAGAGGTACAAAGAGGTGCCCAAGGTCTCAGAGCCTGTGTAAACGGAGCAGAATTTGAGCCCAGGCATCGGATTTCAAGCCCCTCCTGTCAGCCTCTGCTCAAAGTCGTGTGAAGGAGGTCAGTAGACATTAGACAAATGATCACATAAGATCTAATGATAGAACCATGGAAGAAAGGAGTATAACAGGGAGGACCGATCCATCCAGGATGTGGGTTGTGGGAGGGGATGAGAGTCAGAGGATTTCCAGAAGGGTCCTTTAAGCTAAAGTCTTCAGGAGGAGGAGTTTGCTGGGGAAAGGGCCCAGGAAAGGCGCATTTCACGCTGTGAGAACTGCAAGTGTGGAGACTCTGAGGCTTCAGGCCTGTCACCAGGACCTCCTCGTAGCCTGGCCCCAGGGAGCCCGCAGGCGGCTGCATGGGGCTGCTCCTGGGCTGGGCCCACTTCCTCTCTGTCTGCCAGGTTTATTTTTAGATCTCTTACTTTCCGATGCCATGAGTGGGCCAACAAGGTCTGGACCTTCCTCATCAGATTGTTTATGTTCTACCTCATCCGTGTCTCTATCACAGCCCCCTCTGCTCCCAGGTGTGATCTGCAGGCCTGATTGGAAGCCCTGGTTTCTTCTCTGATGTTGTCATTGACTATTCCACTCCCCTGGCTGGGGCCCCTGGGTCTCCCCCACCTCACCCTTCTGCCTGCTTTCTCTCCTTCTTCCTGTCAGCTCAGTTTCTCTCCACTCCAATGACCCCATCTGTGCCAGACACTGGGCTGAGTGCTGACAAGACAGACCTGGAAATGGCACAAGGGTCTTTGGCATCAGGTGTGCTAGACCCAGGTAAGCGTGGATGATTCATGGTGCAAACTGAGACACATGTGAAAGTGAAAGGGATGCTATTAATAATTATTGGTTATTAACAATGCCAGCACCACGGTGCAAGCCCAGGCAACTGAGAAACGTGGTCACCCAAGGTGATTAGAAGGACAGAAAAATGAGGAGAGATTTGACCAGTGGAGGATAGGTGGAAGGGAGTCTTGGCTGGGGGGAACAGCATGCATAAATACTTGGCAAGTTTGGAGGAGAATGGTGAGTTCATGGTGGTGATAACCTTAGACATGGGTCTTCATACCTCAATCCTGAGCCATGGAGAAAGGGTGAAGGAGTCCAGCTGGATTCCAGGTGGGAAAACGTGGACAGTTTAATATGACTAGCACAGGGTGACAAAAACCTTGTAGTTCTGCAACCCCTGTGTCCATAGCAGTCATCACTAATTGATCACTGCATTCTCCTTCCCACTGAACCCTGATTCAACCTCACAGTCCTCAACACCGGGCTCTGGGACCAGTCACTACCAACTGTCACACTATGTGTACTCAGCTGGAGATGAGGGTGGAGATCACATCAAGAGAATTTGATGTGTACGAAGTTGGAATATGATTCTCTGGGTAACAGGGGAGCCGTCAGATGTGAATGACAGTGATGAAACTAAGACTAAGGCTTTGGAAGGTCATTGCCCGCGGAGGGGGAGGAACTAGGGCAGGGAAACCAGCGAGGCCTGTGCCGACGTCCAGGCCATGAACCTGAACCTGAACCAGGAGCAGAGAAGTAGGTCTGGTGACCGAGGGAGACATTAAGGGGCAGGAAAAAGGAGAGGGCAGTTAGGATAACTCCCTGACTTCTGGATGTCTAGCCCTGTGTCTGGGAAGATGCTGTGGGCAAGGCTGGTGTAAAGGCACCGTGGGAGGTCCTGATAGGAATCTTCTGTTCCAGAGGTCACCAGTGAGAGCCACCTGAGAATCTGTGCCCCCAGGGTGACACAGCTCCCCCTGGAGCAGTCCCCAAGGAGCCATTTCTGCAGGGAACAGAGTCCTGAAGAAAAGAGGTCACTGTGCTGTTGGTTGGGTTTCTGTCCTCTGCCCCATGTCAAGCCCTCCCTAGGTGGCTTAAAGCTCAAGGTGGCCTCTCCCTCCAAGGCCAAACCAAATCTCAGGATCCCTTCACCTTCCATCGGCTGCATGGGCCAGGCCTGAAGCAGTGAGGTTGCAAATGCGTTTTCCTGGGGAGCAGGGGCCTTGGTCTCCCCAGCCCTAGAGAGGCTAAGGCGGCTGAGAGGGAGAGCCTGGATTGGATGGAAAGGAAGGAGTGCAGGAGGCAGGGAGGCATGAGGCCGAGGGTGGCATCGGATTCCTGGGAAACTGGCTCAGGCAGGGGGCTTGAGGCCTGGGGAGTAGCTCTCCTCTTTGCAGGTGGGGGTAGGGGACGAGGAAGGAGCACCTGTCACCTCTTGCTCCCTATCCCCCAGGGCGGCAGAAGAACTAGTTTGGGACCCCCTGAATTTGAGGGTCTGTGGCATAGCACAGGGTGAAGGATGCCAGATCAGGGCTCCCAGGAGAGAACTCAGGGATGAAGCTGGAACTCTGGGAGTCGTAGGCTGCAGGTGACACCTCAAGCCTGGGAGAGAGAGAAGCAGCAACAAGGAGAACGAACAGAGCCTTGGAGAAGCCAACACCCAGGGAAGGGAGGAAAACTAGGAACTCACCTAGAAGCCCGGCAGCTGCCAGATCAGGCTCCTGGCTGCCTTCCCAGCCAGACCCCTCCTCCAGCAGCAGACAAGATGCATCCCTCACCAAGCCTGCTGCTCTGGGAAACCTAATGGCTTTTGAGTCTGCCCAGGTGGGCGGCGGGAAAGTTTACCCTCCCTGCTTCCTGCCGTCTCCCTGCTCCCGGCTCTAACTGCTGCTCCAGCCACCTCTCAGGCAGCCCCTCCAGGCCCGTGCCACCCTCCCATTCCAGGCCCAGCATTCCAGACTTTCTCCTCATCAGAGTTTACCAGCCGGGTCTCATTCCCCCCTCCCTGTCCCTTGCCAAGTTCTGCCTGGCTCCCGGCCCTCCTCTTCCCTTCTCCTTAGAACAGGAGCCAGTTGAGGCCTGTCTTCAGGGTAAGCTCCACGCCAAGCCCTGGGACCCTTCCACCCATGGCAGCAAAGCCAGCGCAGGATCTGGGAGCCAGCATCAAGGACTCTCCCTTAGAAGTTCATCTGACTGTCCTCATGCCCCAGTACCAATCAGAAGGTTTTTGCTCTGGGTCAGAGACTGAGATCCAGAGGCTCCAAGCCCCTCTCTGGCCTCTTTCTTACATATGTCATCAGCCCACCCCATGCCAAACATACCCTAGAGTCTTCATCCTCCAACTCCAGTCCAAGGGGAGGCATGGACATGTAGAGGGGTAGCTGATGTTCCCAGGGTCTGGGGCCTCAGTTTAGCATCTTTGTGTAATCTATTTGTCAGCTGGGGCCTCCCTTCCTTGACAATTTCAAAAATACTAGTTCAAATGCATTTTTCACACTCTATGGAAAGTGCAATGCTGTCCCCAATATTTCAGAGAGTTCTGGAATGGCTTTCATTTTCACACCCCCCTCTGCATCAGAGCTGTGGCTTCTGCTCAATTAGTTTACTGTCTGGCTTGGGCCGCTGACCCAGGCTTACTGTTTCATTTTGACACAGCTCTAACTGAGACGTGGAACTCAGCCAGCACCTTCCTCTATTCCACCAGAAACCCATCGCAGAAGGTATTTGTGTACAAAGCAGGCAAAGAGAGATTTAGGAAGGTCAGAGGGATGGTTTCAAGTGCTGCAATTCATATACCTTCCAACAAACACTGGACAATCCTGTTCTTAAAAGTTCTTCTGTGGCTGGGCACAGTGGCCCACGCCTGTAATCCCAGCACTTTAGGAGGCCAACATGGGTGGATAACCTGAGGTCAGGAGTTTGAGACCAGGCAGGCTAACATGGCAAAACCCCATCTCCACTAAAAATACAAAACTGAGCTGGGCATCGTGGTGGGTGCCTGTAATCCTAGCTACTCAGGAGGCGGAGGCAGGAGAATCATTTGAACCCAGGAGGCAGAGGTTGCAGTGAGCCGAGATAGCGCCACTGCACTCCAGCCCGGGCAACAGAGCGAGACTCCATCTCAAAATAAATAAATAAATAAATAAAAGTTCTTTGTCAACTCACCCTTCGGAAAGTTTTCCCTGGCACCTTCACCTCCCATGGAGCCACAACGCCCAGCCCCCTCAGGCTTTTTCCTTCATTCTTCTTTGTGCATCTTTCTCCCTCAAGAGGCAAGACAGTGCCACGGCAAAGGCGACGGGTCTGCTCCCACGTGGCCTGACTGCGAGCCTGGCTTTGTGTTTTATCAGCTCTGTGACCAAAGGAGAGTTACCTAACCTCTCTGAACCTTAACTGCATCTGCAAGTGAGGATAATAAAAGTTGAAGATAATAGGGTTGGTGGTGAGGATTTCATAAAACAGCTATGGGAACACTGAGCAGGGCGCCAGCTCCATCATGTTGGCTGCTGCTGCTGCCGTTGCTGCTATAGTTCACCCCTCCAGATTCTTCCCATACCCTTTTCCAAGTCCTGCCCATTTTTGCCTGTTCAAACTCATGAAGACGCAGGGTGTGGTGACTCACACCTATAATCCCAGCACTTTTTGAGGCCAAGGCAGGAGGATCACTTCAGGCCAGGAGTTTGAGACCTGCCTCTCTCTCTCCCTATATGTGTGTGTGTGTGTGTGTGTGTGTATGCATGTAATTTTATTATATATGATGGATAATTTTATCTCATATGTGTGTGTGTGTATATATATATATATATATATATTTTTTTTTTTTTTTTTTTTTTTTTTTTTGAGATGGAGTTTCGCTCTTGTTGCCCAGGCTGGAGTGCAATGGCGCGATCTTGGCTCACCACAACCTCCCCTCCCAGGTTCAGGCGATTCTCCTGCCTCAGCCTCCCTAGTAGCTGGGATTATAGGCACCCACCACACGCCCAGCTAATTTTTTGTATTTTTAGCAGAGACGGGGTTTCACCATGTCGACCAGGCTGGTCTTGAATTCCTGACCTTGTGATCCACCCACCTCAGCCTCCCACAGCGCTGGGATTACAGGCATGAGCCACTGTGCCCGGCTTATATATATTATTTTTTAAAAGCCCATGAAGAACTCAGAGGCAGGAGGTTTCACTGCACAGGACTGTCCCTCCTCAATGAGGTTATAAATGGGCTCTGTCACATGTAAATGGGCTTGACAGGGACTTCACACTGGTAGACACTAAAAAAATGTCATGCCCTTCCTTCCTCTTTCTCTCTACCTTCCAACCCCCATCCCCCACAGGGTTGAAATCAAACAGCCATGACCAACAGCAGGGGACTCGGCCTGGACTTTGTCAAACTATTAGGAAAGAGATGCTGTCTTTCAGGGGTTTTTAGGTAAGCCTGGAGTTACTGCAGACCATCTTTTCTACCTCATGGGAAAAACCTAACAAATAATGAAGCCAATACAAAGAAAAGAAAAAGAAGTGTCTTTCTTTGTTGTTGTTTGTTTTTAGATAGGGTCTCACTCTGTCACTCACAATGGAGTGCAGTGGCAAGATCATAGCTCTTTACAGCCTCAAACTCCTGGGCTCAAATGACCCTCCTGCCTCAGCCTCCCAAGTACCTGAAACTACAGGCATGAGCCACCATGGCATTCAGCTAAAAGACAATAGCTTCACGATATCATTTGAAGCCCTAGATCCAGCCATACCCGAATTCATCCCTGGAGTTTTCCAATTACATGAACCAATACATTCCCCTTTTCTTGTTTAAACTAATTTAATCTGAGTCCTGTCATGTAAAAATTGAATGAATCTTGACTAATAGAGAATTTCAAGTAAAAATAGAGGTTATTATAAAGCAAAGAGGAAAGTCATGGCCTCCTACTACAGAAAGAATAACCAGAAGTCACAGGAATGAGAAGTTTGCTTCTGTCTCCATTGTCTCCATTTCTCTCTCTCTCTCTCTCTCTCTCCCCCCTCTTCTTCCATACAATCTCCCATTTCTGCTTTCCTTTTTCTTACCTCTGCAGACCAGGGTTTCTGCTGACTCATTGGCTCATCTAGAAAAGGTCTCAAGGATGACTGTCATTGGCCCAGACTGGGTCACGTGACCCCCTTGACTTATTGCAATCCCCATACTTACCTCTGTATCTGAGGATTGGGGTCAGGCCCACCTAAGCCGAACAGACTAAGATGGGGTGAAGAATTCTTTAAAAAAAAGAAATCAGAGGGCCATTTTCAGAACGATGGGGAAAGAATCCAAATAGACAAAAAACAACAGATGATCACTCCCAGGGAGTTCAGTGAATTTCTATTTTATGACCAACCAAACCCTGACTGAACACAGGGCCAGCACCTGGAACTGGGGGGAGTGGCTGTAAAGGAAACTTTCACTGGCGGCAACAGGTCCAGGGAGCTGTTTTGCTTAGGCTTTCTTTAACCTCTTCACCAAGCACACCACGTTGCCAGAGGGAAACTGATTCTGACCTTGACCATAACATGCAACCCTTCTGTGGCATCGTTTGAGTTGGGTAAATGCCACATGACATGAATATTCTGTGGGGAATTCCATTCCATGGAATATTGTCTCCTAGGTCTTGCTGTGAGCTGTGAGCTCCACAGAAGCAGAGAAAACCCAAGGCGCTGGGAGAGAGCTAGTGGCAGCGTGTCACTGCAGCCGGCCCCAAGCCCTCTGGTGTGCGCCAGCTTCCTTGCTGGAAAGGACCTCATCAGTGGTGTCTGCTTGGCCCAGAATTACCCCCTCAACCGTTTCTCCCTCCCTCCCCTCCTCCCCTCCTCCCTTCCTTCTTTCGCTCTCACCCAAGGGAGTCATGCTGAAATCAGGAGAGCAACCCTGAGAGGTGAGATCTGGAAACATGTCAAATCCCCTCAGCCAGAGAGGGGGGGTCAAAAATGTTTTCATCTGGAACCTCCTGATGTCAGGTAGCCAAGAATGGGGATCCCAGACCCCTTTCAGCATGCCACCCTCTAGGTCCCACAGGCCAGGGGACACCTTGAAGACTTTGAGCAGGAAAATGACATGCCTAGTTTCAGGAAAGTGGATTGGAAAGAACCCAAAGGAGAGAGCCAGGGAGGTGAATTGGGAGCTTGGAACCATTGTCTGGAAGTGAGGTGAGCGGGGAAGAAACGGTTTCTGTCCTCAAACTTTTAGTTCCTGCCTGTGTGATAAACAATAAGCAAGTAAACAATGCACTTATACAATGTGTCCGGGAACAATAAGCATGTAGGAAATATGACTGTAAGAAACAATGAAGTAGAGCAAGGGGCTAGAGAACGGTGGCAACAGAGTGACCGGCGCAGACACTGTCAAAAATAAAGACACGTTCAACGAATGCCTGAGTCTCGCACTTTGATAAACACTGCTCTTCTCTTTCCATCCTGAATTATGTCGTCTCAGTTTAGATTTTAACTCTAGAGGCTTCTCTTGTTCCCCGGGACTAAGGTACTTTCGACTTTTTCCCTTTTTAAGAATCAGCGGCTTGAAAGATAGCATGTTCACACGTTCTTCAGGAATGTCACATTTGATATGGCCATGGATGCGCTTGACTTCTTTATTTATGATTTCTGGCACATTTCCTTTGAGGTCGCTCAGAATAGCTTCTGATCCGGCTCACTCACAGAAACGGTGAAATCGAATCTTCCTGTATTAACCCTGATAGTAAGCAACTTTCCTGATGTAAGCTGCCCCGCCCTCCGTGAGTAAATAACTGGGTGGTCACACAGCCTTCCGTGAGCAGGGCTATGTCCTGATTTCCAGTGTGGCTCTCTCCACAGCGACAGCTTTGACTTGCATACTATTTTTCTGGTAAAGTGCATTCACTTCCAGAAATCTCGTCGCAATCGATAGGAGTGGTGTGCGTGCTCCTTAGGCCAAGCTAGGGCCATGCGCTCTTCACTAACCTCTTTATACTCCGTTAAATGTTTCTGCTCTATCCCTTGGTAATATTCAAATCAATGTTCTGACTTATTTATTCTTTGGAAGCCTCATTTATCTCTCTCAGCGTCGTGCCACTTCTGTTTGCCTCTCTTGAACTTTTGCACTCTGGACAAAGCAGTGAGCTCCAAGGAGGGTTTGTTGTGCGGTGCTGGTGTGTGTGTGTGTGTGTGTGCGTGTGATATAATTGAAAGACCTCTGAGTTCAAAATCAAACACGTTTAGGTTAGAGGGACAGTTCTTTTCTTTTGAGTTCTAGGCGCTAACTTTGAGCAAGTGACCTCTTGGGGCCTCACTTTCCACACCTATAAAGCAAAAATTTGGGTATATATCCAAGAGACATGCAAACATATGTACGTACAACAGAAACTTGTATGTGGCCCAAGTGCAGTGGCTCTCGCCTGTAATACCAGCACTTTGGCTGGGATTAGGCAGGAGGATCACTTACTTAAGCTCAGCAACCTGGACAAAATAGCAAGACCCTGTCCCTAATAATAATTTAAAAACACTTGTACATGAATGTTCACAGCAGCTTTTTTGGGGGGGTGTAGGGTCTCTCTCTGTCACCCAGGCTGGAGTGTAGGCTGGAGTGTAGTGATATAATCATAGCTCACTGCAGCCTCGAACTCCTGGGCGTAAGCGATTCCCCCTGCCTCAGCCTGTCAAAGTGTTGGGATTACGGGCATGAGCCACCATGCACAACTGGCTTTTAAAATTATAAACCAAAACTAAAAACCAATTAAATGTTCATTAACAGATGAATGGATAAATAAAAGGTGTTACAGAATATTCATTCATAAAAAGGGATGAAGTGCTAATACAGGCTACAACATTACGCTAAGTGAAAAAGAGCCTTGCAAACATTATGCTAGCTGGCCACAGTGGTTCACACCTGTAATCCCAGCACTTTGAGAAGCTGAGGCGGACTGATCACCTGACGTCAGGAGTTCAAGACCAGCTTGGCCAATGTGGTAAAACCCCATCTCTACTAAAAATACAAAAATTAGCCAGGCATGGTGGTGCATGCCTGTAGTCTCAGCTACTCAGAAGGCTGAGGCAGGAGAATCGTTTGAACCTGGGAGGTGGAGGTTGCAGTGGGCCGAGATTGCACCACTACACTCCAGTCTGGGCCACAGAGCAAGACTCCGTCTCAAAAAAAAAAAAAAGAAAAAAACATTATGCTAAGTGAAAAAAGCCAGACACAAAAGCCCATTATGTATCAGTTTCCCAGGGCTGCCGTAACAAAGTAGCATAAACTGGGTGGCTCAAACAGCAGAAATGTATCGTCTCACAGTTCTGGAGGCTGGAAGTCTAAAATCAAGGTATCCACAGAGTTGCTTCCTCCTGAGGCCTGCCAGCGAGAATCTGTGCTATGACTCTGCCTAGTATCTGGTGGTTTGCTGGCAATCTTTGGCGTTCATTGGCGTAGAGAAGCATCACCTCAATCTCTGCCTTCATCTTCACATGATGTTCTCCCCGTGTGTGTATCTTCATATCTAAATTTCCCCTTTGCATAAGGACACCAGTCATGCTGGATTAAGGCCCACTCTAATGACCTTCTCTTCAACTAATTGCATATGCGATGACCCTGTTTTCAAATAATGCCACATTCTGAGATACTGGCGTTAAGACTTCAATTTATAAATTTGGTGGGGGTGGGGGAGGCACGATTCAACCCGTAATACCACATGTTGTAAGATTCCATTTATATAATATGTCCAGAATAGGTAAATCTAGAGAGACAGAAACAAGATTGGTGCTTGCCAGCAGCCGGGAAAAGAGGAAATTGGGAATGACTGCTAATGGGTACTGAGTTCATTTTTGAAAATGTTCCAAAATTAGAACAACGATGTGAACACAGTCTGGCAAGTAAACGCCTAAGATAGGCAAGTAAACAATATACTCATAAAATATGTTCAGGGAGGCTGGGCATGGTGGCTCACATCTGTAATCATAGCACTTTGGGAGGCTGAGGTGGGAGGATCACTTGAGCCCAGGAGTTTGAGACCAGCCTGGGCAACAAAGTGAGACCCCACCTCTACAAAAAAATTTTTTGAATTAGTTGAGTGTGGTGGTGCATGCCTGTAGTCCCAGCTACTCAGGAGGCTGAGGTAGGAGGATCGCTTAACCCTGGGAGGTTGAGGCTGCCATGAGTCGTGATTGCACTGCACTCCAGCCTGGGTAAAAAGAGGAAGATCCTGTCCGCCCGCCCCCCCCACAAAAAAAAAAATACTCAAAGAGCAATAAGAGTGTAAGAAAACACAAAACAGGGAAAGTGGCCTTATTTTGTGTGGTTTCGGTTACCCATAGTCATCTGTGGCCCAAAAATATTAAATAGAAAATTCCAGCCAGGCATGGTGGCTCACACCTGTAATCCCAGCATTTTGGGAGGCTGAGGTAGGTGCATCACCTGAGGTGGGGAGTTCAAGACCAGCCTGGCCAACATGGTGAAACCCTATCTCTACTAAAAATACAAAAATTAGCTGGGCGTGGTGGCAGGCGCCCAGGTACTCGGGAGGCTGAGGGAGGAGAATCCCTTGAACCCAGGAGATGGAGGTTGTAGTGATCTGAGATTGCACCACTGCACTCCAGCCTGGGTGACAGAGCAAGACTCCATCTCAAAAAGAAAATAACAATTCCTAAATTTTAAATTGTATTCCATTCTGAGTGGCATGATGAAATCCTGTGTCATCTCGGTCCATCCCACCTGGCGTGCAACTCATCCCTTTGTCCAGCATCTCCACGCTGTCTGAACACCCACCTGTAAGTCACTTAATAACCACCTTAGTTATCAGTGCCCGTATGGATACTGTGGCGCTTGTGTTTAAGTAACCTCTTATTTTACTTAATAATGCCCCCAAAATACAAGGGCAATGATGCTGGCTTATTGTTATAACTGTTCTATTTTATTATTAGTTACTGTCATCCATCTCTTGCCATCTCTAATGAGAAATTAAACTTTATCTAGGTAGGTATATAGAGGAAAAAACAGAACCAGTAAGTCTCGTGCTAGCTACGGTTTCAGTCATACACTGAGGGTCTTGGAACACATTCCCCATAGATAAGAGGGAATTGCGATACTAAAATTCAATGATTTACACACTGTTTTGTTTTGTTTTGTTTTGTTTTTGAGATGGAGTCTTGCTCTGTCACCCAGGCTGGAGTGCAGTGGCCCAATCTTGACTCACTGCAACCTCTGTCTTCCGGACTCAAGCGATTCTCCTGCCTCAGGCTCCTGAGTGGCTGGGACTACAGGCACTGGTCACCATGCCCAGCTAATTTTTACATTTTTAGTAGAGATGGGGTTTCACTATGTTGGCCAGGCTGGTCTCAAACTCCTGACCTCAAGTGATCCTCCTGCCTCGGCCTCCCAAAGTGCTGGGATTACAGGTGTGAGCCACCACATCTGGTGAATTACACACTTCAAATGGTTGAACTGTATGGTCTGTGAATGATATCTCATTAAAGCTGCTTTTTTAAAACAAGTTGCAATGTTTACTATTCTTTTGCCGTGATCAGTTCATACAGATCACATGATATCATGGAAATGAATGTGCTTGGAAAACATTGCAAAGACAAAAACAATTTTAGCCTTTGGTTTTTTAGTTTTTAAATACCTTTGGTACTTGCTATGTGCCTTCCACCCTAACTGCATGGTGGATTCTCTATTCATTCCAAATCTTCCCAATGCAATAAGGAAAATTCCACTTCTCCTTACAAGCTAACTTCAACAGTCCCTGCAAGCTTAGTCTCATATTACTTACAAAAACATCTTCCCTAAACCTGCCCTGTGATTCCTGCAAATTTTTTATCCTTTCTGAACGGATGTCTCTTTTACCATTGAATTTACCTCACTGCAATCTTCAGAAAGCACCTTCAGGCTTTTGCATTTTAAGAGATCCCCCTCCCCTCCCCCCACCCCGCATCTGTGCTTTTGCCCTTGTTGGATCACAGCTAGTTTCTCCCCCAGAGGCCAAATCAAATTTTATAAAACAATCGGGATCCAGGTGGAGGCTGACGAAATCCTTGCTCACCCTCCGAGGCACAGCTGTGCACCTCTGTCCGTCCCTGGGTCTCAGCGGGAGCTGACAGAGACCCCCTGTCTCTTGAAGGTGTAACCCTTGGTGACCACTGTGTTTGTGGCTAGTCCACTCAGTTGCCTGTGGCCACAGAAGCAATGGGCACCCTCCTCTTACTTGTGACCTTGGCTGGGTGCCTCATGCCTGCTCCTGGGTGAACTGTGTGAGTTGCGGGTCTCTCGGCCAGTCTGTCTCCTGTTCTTCAGGGTGAGGGATCTCTAGGTATGAACTCCATCAAGGTGAGTAGATTGTAGGTAAACTGTGCAGTTGCCAAATCCAACTGGGAAGATCCTAATTTACAAATCCTTCCAATGCCCTCTTCTCCCATCTGCCTGTTAGATTGTATGCTCTGGGGCCTATTCAAACTGGGTCCCCATCCTTGCCCTCTAATCGCTCGCTGTGTGTCTTTGGCTGAGTTGTTTAACCTCTCTGGGCCTCAGGTTCTCCAAGTACTAAAAGGGGATAATGATCCTTTTCTCATAATGTGTGATAAGGACAAAATGAATATTTTTTTTTTTTTTGGTGAGACAGAGTCTCAGTCACTCTGTTGCCCAGGTTAGAGTGCAGTGGCATGATCTTAGCTCACTGCAATCTCCGCCTCCTGGGTTCAAGAGAGTCTCCTGCATCAGCCTCCCAAGTAGCTGGGATTACCAGCCTGTACCACCATGCCCAGTTAGTTTTTGCATTTTTAGTAGAGACAGGGTTTCACCATTTTGGCCAGGTTGGTCTCCAACTCCTGACCTCTAGTGATCCACCCACCTTGGCCTCCCAAAGTGCTGGGATTAGACGTGAGCTACCGCGCCCAGGAAGGATGGAATAAAATTTGTCTGATATGTTCAAATGTTAGCTCTCTCTCCCCTATGATCCCAAATGTCCCTCCAGGAAAGTAAGATCTGACCCACAAGGTCCATCCTGGCTGGACTGAGAGCTACGAGGCAGTGGAAAGAGTACTGCACTTGGGGTCAGACCAAGTGACCTAATTTGAAGTCCTAGCTCTGGCTTGTGATCTTGAGAAGACTCATCTAACCCACATCTTCCCATGCCACTGGGGCTGGGCTGAGGTGAGCAGCACAAGGGATTATGGGTAAGAAACTGCTTAGGAATCTGGAAGGCTGCTGGGCACGGTGGCTCACACCTGTAATCCCAGCACTTTGGGAGGCTGAGGTGGGTGGATCACCTGAGGTCAGCAGTTCAAAACCAGCCTGGCCAACATGGTGAAACCCCGTCTCCAGTAAAAATACAAAAATTAGCCGGTCGTGGTGGCAGGTGCCTGTAATCCCAGTTACTCAGGAAGCTGAGGCAGGAGAATCACTTGAACCTGGGAGGCGAAGTTGATTACAACAACAGAGTAAGTGAGACTTTGTCTCAAAAAAAAAATTTTCATTCCATCCTTATCACACCTTATGAGAAAAGGACCATTATCCCCTTTTCACAGTTGCAATGAGCTGAGATCACACCATTGCCCTCCAGCCTGGGCGACAGAGTAGGACTCCGTCTCAAAAAAAAAAAAAAAGAAATCTGGAAGGAGCTGTGTGGCGGAGAAGGTCTACTGTTCCGCCTGCCCTCCCAGCGACTCTGTGGCCCAACACCCCTCATCCCGCACTTCACTCCGGGTTGCTCTTCACAGGGCGCCACACCCAGCTCCTCAAACTCTGCTCACAGGCGAGCAGGCTCCAGGACCCTCCCTCTCTGCTGCCCCATTTACCTTCCTTTCTCTACATCTCCCAGCAGATCCAGCAGATCCTTTCCTAGCCCAAAGCAGCTTGAAGAGTCATCGTGAGCCAATGGTCGGAGCTGATAGTCTCCTATCCTGGACTTGCATGCAGTGAGTACGGCGCTCCCACGGGACTGGGAGGAGCCTCTTCATCATTCCTCACTCAGCTGCTTAGAGCAGGGGGCGGGGGGTGGGGGTGCTGGGGCACGTTCCTTCGCCCTCTGTGCTTCTACCGCCTCATCCTCATCTGTAAGTCAATAGTGACAACAGCACCTACCTTGTAAGTGTCTGGGTAGATTAAACAAGCGTCACGTGTAAAGAAGTTAGCTCAGAGTCCAGCACCTAATTAGTATTATTGTTGATTATTCATTCAGCTGTTCCCCATGCAGTCACTCACAGGACACCTCTCCGCTGCTAGTAGGGGCACAGTGAATCAGACAGAGACCTCACCCTTGCGGAGTTCGCAGTCCAGGAGGCAGGCACACGAGACCACAGTTGCAAGGTGATAACAGTGGGTGGGTGTTGTGAGAGTCACTGCACAAAGTGATAAGAGGAGAAGAAGGGTGAGGTGGGAGGATCACTTGAGCCCAGGAAGTCGAGGCTGCAGTGAGCCAAGATGGTGCCACTGCACTCCAGCCTGATGACAGAATGAGACCCTGTCTCAAAAATAATAATGGTAAAATAAAATTTCAAAAAAGACAGGACTAACACATCAAGCTCTGTAAGAATGGACTAGCCAGGTCTGTTGCCCAGGATCCTTTTGTGTTCCATTCTTCTGGCTACTGGATTCTTATTTCTGGTGGAAGTCTGCAGGACAGAGGTGCTAACTCTTCTAGTGTGGTCAGGAGAAGGCTTCCAGAGGGGAGAACATGTAGCTTGGCCTCGGAGGTATAGGAGCTCACTGCTAGTGGAAAAGAGACTGGAAGAGAGCAGTTCTGGGATGGAATAGCACAGCAAAGGCACAGAGGCTGGGAGAGTGGGGCCTGCCTGATCTCCTCCCACTCATCGGGAGCCTGCCCATGGGGTCCTACTGGGAGCATCTGTGACTCTCACGCTGCAGGTGTCATTCAGCCTGAGCCAGGAGCAGGCCACAGGTGTCAACACCCCAGGAGCTGCCCTGAGCCAAGTGAGTGGGAGTTGGGAGGTAAATACTTCAGCATCCTCTGCTCTCCTGGTGGGACAACTGGAAGTTGTGCTTCTTCCCGTTTCCCGGAGGACCCCAGCAGGATGGAGCCCCCCGGTGCTCAGCACAGTGGCCACCCTTGAACGCACTCTGTGTTAATGTCCACCTGGGATAGGCTGTTTGGACTCCATCCTTTTTCCAGGGTCTGCTTCCTGGCAAACCTGTGAACCCGGTCTAACACATAAAGCTCTGTAAGTGTGGACTAGGCAGGTCAGTTGCCCCAGGATCCTTCTGTGTTCCAGTCTTCTGGCCACGGAATTTGTTTTTCGGGTGGTTACTGAGCATCCATCCATGTCCAGCTCCGGATTAGACATTGAGATTCAAAGAAGTGGAGAAAATAGTCCCACAAGGAGCTGCTGGAGGAGACAAGACATATCTGGGAAAAAAGAGAAAATACTGAAAAAACAGGAAAGACAGAGTTCACTTGGGGAAGAATAAGAAGGTTGGTGCATGAGATCCTAGGGGATTGCCACAGAGAGAAGTTGGGAGTGGAAGCTGAAAGAACAAATGGAGGGTCTCACTCTGTTGCCCCGGCTGGAATGCAATGGCGTAATCTCGGCTCACTGCAACCTCTGCCTCCTGGGTTCAAGTGATACTCGTGCCTCAGCCTCCTAAATAGCTGGGATTACAGGTGTGTGCCACCACGCCAGGCTAATTTTTGTATTTTTAGTAGAGACGGAGTTTCACTATGTTGACCAGGCTGGTCTCGACCTCCTGGCCTCAAATAATTCTCCTGCCTCGGCCTCCCAAAGTGCTAGGATTATAGGCATGAGCCACCGCGCCTGGCCTGAGGCTGCATTTGGACTCTGAAGCCTGGAGTGCCTCCTGTGACTGCTTCTCAGTGGGGGAGTCATGGAAGGGTTTTGGGACAGGAACAGTTGGTGTGTTGGAAGGACTCTGGGCTCAAATGGAGGACGACAGGGGGACAGGGCGAGGCCCAAGTCAGGGAGGCCCGGGAGCAGCCTCTTGGAGGAGTCTCGGCCGGGCCTGCTGTGGTTCTGTAACTTCAGCTCAGCCCTGGCTCAGCCAGCCCAGGCTCCTCCAAGACCTCCGCCCTGCAGACTCTGGAGGCCCGTCTTCTCATAAGTGCCTGGGACGCTTCCTGCCTTCCCCACCCTTCCTTTCAGACCCGCTTCCTGCTTGGCCTCCAAGCCTATTCTTCCTCTTACCTTCTCCCATTATCTCTGACTTCAGAATGTTTGCTTTGGCTCCCCACTGTCTCCCCTCTGCTCTCTCCTGCGGTTGGTGTTGGATACTCAGCAAAATCTCTCCTTCCTACAAGCCAGCGCAGACCCATTGGGGCAGGGATTGTCTTTTTTCTACTTTAAGTAAACGGAATTGGAGCAACCTTGGCCGTGGAAGACAGATTTTGTCTTCTAACGACTTTCCTTCAAAACCACAAATGCATTTTGTCTCGATTTGAGGTGGTTCTTGCCTCTCATCTCAGCAACCTCAGGGTGAGTGTGAAGCAGCCTCTGGCAGCCTGACGATTTCACAGCGGATGCTGCGCTTTTGTGAAAAGTCGATTTCTCTGCAAACCAGCCGAGAGGGCAGAGTGCAGTGCTCCTTCCATTCAACAGATCTCTATGAGCCAGGCCTTGAGCTGTGTTATGGAGAGTCACTGAATAAGGCATCTGCTCTCCAGGCCCGCATGGCCTGTTGGAGGAGATGAACAAGGAGACTGTCCACGTGAAAAGCTTGTACAAAGTACCATGTGGTCTCAGTGGAGGTGCAATGCCATCCACGCTGACCTTGCATGTGCAAAGCACCAGAGCTGTGCAACCTTGGGCAAGTTATTGAACCTCCCCCTGCCTCAGTGTCCTCACCTATGAAATAGGCATAATGAGAGTTCTTCTCTTCTAGGCTTGATGTGGGGATTACATAAGACACACAGGAAGTGCTTAGCATGGAATCTGGAGAAGGAAATGCTCGCTATTCTCTCTTTTAAAAACATTCTCCCGTGATTGGGATTTTCAGGTTCCCCAGTGGGGGATGTGTGGAAAAAACAAAACAAAGCAAAACATTCTCCCAGCACTTTGGGAGGCCAAGGCAGGCAGATCACTTGTGGTCAGGAGTTCGAGACCAGCCTGGCCAACATGGTGAAATCCTGTTTCTACTAAAATAACAAAAATTAGCCGGGTGTGGTGACAGGTGCCTGTAATCCCAGCTACTCAGGAGACAAAGGCAAGAGAATCGCTTGAACCCAGGAGGCGGAGGTTGCAGTGAGCTGAGATCACACCACTGCACTCCACCCTGGGTGACAGAGTGAGACTTGGTCTCAAAAACAAAAAACAAAACATTCTCCTATCACTTAAATTCTTCCTTAAAGTGCACAATTCAGTGGTTTTTATTCTATTCACAAGGTTGTGCACCATCACCACTATTTCCAGAACATTTTCAATACCCCAGAAGAAACTTTGAACCCATTATCTCTTCCTTCCCTCAATTTCCCCTGCTCCTACTTCCCATCTCTATGGATTGGCCTATTCTGGACATTTCATAAAAATGGAATCATACAGTGTGTGATCTTTTGTACCTAGCTTCTGTTTTCAAGATTCTTCCATGTCATAACACTCATCAGTACTTCATTCTTTGTTACTGCTGAATAATACTCTAGTATATGGATATACTGCATTTTGTGTATCCAATCATTGGTTAATGGTCATTTGGGTTATTTCCACTTTTTGACTTCTGTGAATAATACTGCTAATGAACATTCATGTAAAAGTTTTTGTGTGAGCATACTTTTCATTTCTGTTGGGTATATACCTAGGAGTGTAACTGCTGGGTCATATGGTGATGCCATGTTTAACTTTTAGATGAACTGCCAGACTGTTTTCCAAAGTCACACACCTACTTTTTTTTTTTTTTTTTTTTTGAGACAAAGCCTTACTCTATTACCGAGGCTGCAGTGTGCAGTGGCACAATCACAGCTCGCTGCAGCCTCAACCTCTTGGCTTCCAGCAATCCTCCAGCCTCAGCCTCCAGAGTAGCTGGGACTATAGGCACATGCCAACACGCCTGGCTAATTTTTGGTATTTTCTGTAGAGACAGGCTTTTGCTATGTTGTTCTAGCTGGTCTCAAACTTCTGGGTTCAAGTGATTCACCTGCCTTGGCTTCCCAAAGTGCTGGGATCACAGCTACTGGGTCCTGCTGACACCAGCTACTCTTGACTCTACTTCTCAAAACACTCCCACACACTGCTGCTCCACAGCCCCAGCAGGGCTATTACAGTGCCAAACAGAAATGATGTATCTGGAGCCCCAGGGCAGGTCAGCAGCAAACCAGGATCTAAGCAGAGAACTTTGGGGCCCAGATTCACCTTGCTGCCTTAGGCACCTGGACTTTTTAAATTACATTCCGGATACATGAGACATGGTATGAGGTATTGCCCCTGAGCATGGCAGGCCAGTGTCCAGCAGGTGAACAGTGACCACCCTGGCCTATCTGAGCCTCCCAGACACCAGAGGCCCTGAGTCCCCTCCTCCACCCCTGTTGACACACACAACCCCACGTGGTCCCTGAGCTCTAGGCCAAAGGACAATGGCAGATATGATCATTTAAATGGCTACACTGTCCCAGATGGGTGGGTAGTGTTTCTAGGGTGGAGGGGGAGTCCTGGGAAGCTGCCTTCCCAGCCTGCACTTCTCCTGCCAGAGTTAGAGCCCAGTCTTGGATCCCTGCCTCTCTGGTGGAGGACCTAGCCCCATTCCTCACCCACATCAGACTCTCAACTTCTTGTGACCTTCCTGTTCACCCAGTTCCTTACCCAGACCAGCATCTTCTCACTGCAAGCTCTCAGGCCCCTCTGATGCTATGTTAAAACAACCTTGAACTGAGACCTAACCTTGCTGAAACCCAGTTTTCTCATGTTTCCTGCCTATCCCATAGGGTGGTTTTAGAAGCCGCACAGGGTGGGGGATTAGGGGCATGAGACTGCCAGTCAGACGAGCGTTGATTTGAAACGAGGTCCCACCACTTCCTTACTAGCTCTGTGACCTGGGACAACTCACTTTACCCCTCTGAGCCTCTCTTTCATTCTCTGAGAAACACAGACCCATATAAAGAGTACCGCAGCTGGCACAGAAAAAGGACTCAATGATAGCTGTGGTTATTGTTTTTACAGAGTAAAGGAGATGGGCATGAAAAGTGCCTACCGTATAGCAGGTGCTTAGCACACAAGAGCTATGGTTTTTATCATCCCCTGTCTTTGTGTGGGTGAGCGGCACAGGGTTTGAGGGCCTGGGGGAGATGGCTTTGATTATTACCCAGAGCATCAGTGCAACCAGAAAGTGAACTCCAAGCACATGCAGACCAGTGCTCAGGGCAAGGGGAGCCAAGGGTGCGGGAGAGCATTGGGACAGAGCCAGCACTTCTGTAAGCTGAGTATGAAGAACAGAGTGAAACCAGTTGAGTGGGAAAGTCTCCAGTGAACGCCAGAGGCAGGGGTTTCTGAAGGCTGCAAGGCTTTTAGGCACTCAAATACCTGCTTTGTAAGAGCCAGAGCTATTTAAAGAAACGTACTGAGCAGCCGCTTTGGGGATGCCTTAAGCTTCCTGGGCAGATAATCCATGTCCCAGCAGGCTTTGGCAGTAAGTGTCACATGACTGTGCAAGCAGACAGAAAGCTGAATGTGAGCTAGGAAGCCCAGAAGCCAGCAGAGATCATGGCAGACTTCCTGGAGGAGCTGGCTTTATAGAATGCTGGGGTAGCCATTGATAGGTCATTGATCTGAGAGGGAAGGAGGCACATAGGCAAGACTAAAAAACTTGCTTCAGGGGGGAGGAGCCAGAAGATGCATCTTCTTGAAAACAATACAATTTTTGTCTTATTCAAAGGGATGCATTTTCATTGTAAGAAATTTAGCAGGAACAAGTTGTGAAAAGGAGAAAATGAAAAAAAAAATCTCCTATATTCTCAGTCTCTAGGGGTAACTAGTATGAAGATTTGGATTTGCTTTCTTCTATGTTTTAAAAAACATATTACGTATGTTTTTCTTTGTTTTGCTTTGCTTTAGTTTTTTTTTTTTTGAAACAGGATCTCTCTCCGTCACCCAGCCAGGCTGGAGTGCAGTGGCGTGATCTTGGCTCACTCACTGCAACCTCTGCCTCCTGGGTTCAAGGGATTCTCCTGCCTCAGCCTCCTGAGTAGCTGGAATTACAGACATGTACCACCACGCCTAATTTTTGTATTTTTGGTAGAGACAGGTTTTCACCATGTTGGCCAGGCTGGTCTTGAACTCCCAACCTCAAGTGATCTGCCCACCTTGGCCTCCCAAAGTGCTGTGATTGCAGGCATGAGCCACTGCACCTGGCCTTTTTTTTTTTTTTTTTTAAAGAAACAGAAAGAGACTCATATAATGTGAACTGTTTGTGACCTACTTTTTTTTTTTTCTTTTCCCAGAGACAGAGTTTTACTTTGTCACCCAGGCCGGAGTGCAGTGCCATGATCATAGCTCACTGCAACCTCAAATGCCTGGGCTCAAGTGATCCTCCTGCCTCGGCCTCCCAAATTACTAGGATTATAGGCATGTGCCACTGCACTAGGCCTGGTTGTGACCTACTTTTAAAAATGTATCATGAACTGTGTTCCCTGCCATTAAATATGCCTTTTCACCACTACTTAATGACTTTATAGTATTCTCTCGTATGAATGGAACATAATTTATTTAAGTAATTTTCTATTCTTGGATACTTAAGTGGCTTCCAATTTTTCAGTATCATAAGAATCTTCTTAAATGAATATCCTTGTAGCTGAAACTCTGTGCACACCCTTAATTATGTCCTTGGGATAAATTTCTAGAAAAGGAATGTTAGGATAAAGGATATGCAGATTTTAAAGAATCTTAATACGTTATTGTCAAATTGCTCCCCAGAAAGCTTGTATGGATTTATTCTCTCACTAGCAGAATATAGGGTGCTATTTTCTTAGCAGTTGTACTGCCATTGGCTATGGTCTTTTCTCATCATGAATTTGATACATTAAAGACCAGAATTCATGAATTCAAGGTTCCTGAAATGTAAAATGGAAACGATAATGATATGTATCATGGGTCTGTTGTGACAATCAAACCACATCATAGATAGAATATGCTTAAAAAGAAAACACAATTTGGAAGCCTTGTGAGTCAAGATTGAAAAGAGAGTTGGCAACCAGCTTTATAAAGTGCTTTGTTTATTTTCTCTTTAACTTCAAAATTAATAAATGCTTGTAAAAATGGAAACAATCCATAGTTGTGAGAATAAACAACCAAAGTATTCCTTTGATTCTTTCACAATGTCTTCCCTAGAAGTTAGATGTGTATCCTACCAGATCTTTCTTTATAGCTTTACAAACTGTGTGTGTATGTGTGTGTGTTTATATACAAAGTTTTGTTGTTTTACAAAATGGAATCCTGTATGGAATGTCTCTTTCATCTCAGAACATATGAATCTACCTTATTCTTTATCATTTCCATGGATTCTGTAGTCGGATAAAGCATGCATTGCTTAATCTTACCCCAAGCAAAGAAGTAACAACACATCATCGTACCCATTTCCTTGCATATTTGAGCTGGTGTTTCTGTAGCTTGGATCCTAGCAGTAGAATGCTAGGTCAAAGCGGGTACACATCGTCATACTATCACATTGCTCTTCAAAGAGATTGCACTAATTTATTCTCCCAGCATCAGGGCAAGAGTGTGTGGAGGGCTGGGAACTGCAGACTCAGGGTAATGAGGGCAACCCTTCAGTGCCTTGGCCTGGGTCAAAAAATAGCCCCTATCTCTCCTTTCCTCTTCTAACCCTAAAATTTCTGAAAGAAACCTGAAGTGAAGCCTAGACCTGTCTCCATCATAAGTTTCTTGCTGTCCTCCACCGTGAGGCAAACCACAAAGGAATCTTTTTCTTGTTAATTAACTGGGGTTTTATTAAACACCTAAGCAGCTAGCCAACTGCTCTGACCCAGCCATTCCTGGGAGACATTTTGATGAGGAATTTTGTGTTTTAATTTATACATCTTCAATGACAGCTTTTGTATCAGAGTGTGAGCTTTATAATCAAATATTAAATTATCTTTGAGACACAGCTTTCCAACAACAAACCTTTCTAAGGCACTTACTCTCTGCCAGGCACTAGTCTATGCGCTGGGGAGGTAAATGTGAGCACTATGTTCCTGCCCTTAAGGACTCAGTGTGTGGCAGTGGAGCTGGAAACACGTACAAATAATGATGGTGAGGTGTGAACATTGTGTTATGAGATACAGGGACGGGACCAAAGTGCTCTCTCTTTGGGGAAGCAGAAAAGTGGACATTGAGCTGAATCTCAAAGGCTCAGAAAGCCTTTGGCAGGTGAAGAAGAGAGAAGGTATTTTAGGCAAGGGGCACAGTGTGAATAAGGCCTTACATCTGAAAGAAAAACAGCAAGTAGGAGTGATGTGGTTAAAACATGAGTCATGGCAGCAGGAAGGGGAAGTATGGGGCATCCATAGGAGATGAGGCTGGAAAGGAGGTTGAGGCAAAACCACGAGGGCCTCAAATGTCAGGACAAGGAGCTTGAATTTTATCCTGCAGATAATAGTGAGCCACTGAAGGTTGTAGGCAGAGGGGTGAAACAATCAGGTCTGTGTTTTGGAAAGATCACTCTGATGATATGTGGAGAGTGACTTACGAGAGGGCAGAGCTGAAGGCAGAAATGAATGGTAAGTTTTTAGTGAAAGCTATTAACATGACTAAAATTATTTTAAAATTCTAATTAACTAACAAACATGGTTTAAAAATGCTTTGCCCAGCTCTGCGACAAGTGGTGGAGCAGAAAGCCAGGTGGAGAAAATGTACTTTCTTTACTCCCTACTGTTGCAAGTTAGATTGGAAACAGAAGACACAGGTCAGCCTCATTGTAAGCAAAGAAACGAACATGAAAATTACAATGAGATGCCAAATTCACCTAATATTTAAATGCCCAGCTTGGCAAGAGTGCCACAAAACAGGCACTTTTCCAGTTGGTGATGGCGGTGTACATTAGAACAGGGTCTGATGATATGTGTCAAAAGCCTCAAGAAAAACCTCTTCATGACTTTTTATATAGAAATGTTACCTCCAGGAAGTTATCCTGAGGATAATAGTAAAAAATGAAACAACTCGAGGATAAAGATGTTTATTACTGTTTTTTGTGGGCAAAAACAAAGCAAAACTTGGAAGAAACCTACACGCCCAAATTAGGACAATTATCACATAAATTAAGATATAAATACATTTGTGCATACATAGGGAAGTAACTGGATTGTAATTTAAAAGCAGTCTATAAAGCTACAAAGAGCATAATATTGTTTTGGTGTCCTAAATATGTGATTTCTGTTTCTAAATATCTCTTTCTGAAAAACGAATCTACAATATTGCTGAGTATCTGATTAAATTTTGTTTTATTTCTTATATTGTTATTTTCTAAATTTCCTGCAATGAACATATAGTGCTTTAATAGGTAGACAAAGCAATGAGATTATCTTTTAAGTTTAAAAAAGGCAAAGGAAATCCATGACTGTAGAAATGACAGAAATGGTTATTAAACATAAAAAAGCACAACTTTGCTCATTATTACAATGCAAATTAAAGCAGAGTTGTGATGTTATGTTTTAGCTTATGAACTTTAGAAGAATAAAACCTGCTAGAACACAATACGTACCAGCAACAATATGGTAAGAAAACAATTTGTATACTGCAAATGTGAGTATAATTCTGTTAAGACTTTCTGAAGAGCAGTTTGGCAATATATATCAGAATGCATTAAAATGTGTAATTTCTCAATGAAGTTTATTTTAAAGATTGTAATTCTATTCCTCAGACATTTTAAGGAAAAAGCTAAGGAATTGTGTACAGATATATGAGCAAGAAATTCTATCACAGCATTTTCTTAATACACTGGAAAAAAGTTGTTTGACATTACAGAATTATGGATATGTAAACATGTGCATAATTATTACTAAATTTTAAAATATAGATAAAAACTTGCATTTGGTGTAATCCCTTTAAAAACTATTCATTTTTTATATATACCAAATGCAGGTACATATATAAATATATGTGTATAGAGTCAGAGAAAGAGAGAGAATAATTAGCTATACAAAACAGATTTGCAGGATATACCTAAGTGTTAATATTTGTCGTATCTGATTAGATGGGATTATTGCTATTTTAAAATACCTTCAAAATAATCATCTCAAAACCAATTGAAGTCCAGGCAAGGTGGCTCACACCTGTAATCGACAGCACTTTGGGAGTCAGAGGTGAGAAGATTGCTTGAGCCCAGGAGTTTGAGACCAGCCTGGGCAACATAGGGAGACCCTATCTCTACAAAAAATTTTTAAAATTAACTGGGTGTAGTGGCACCATCTGTGGTCCGAGCTACTTGGGAGACTAAGGTGGGAGGATCTCTGAGCCCTGGAGGCCAAGGCTACAGGAAGCTGTGATCATGCCACTGCACTTCAGCCTACATGACAAAGTGAGACCCTGTTTCCAAAAAAAAAAAAGACAATAAAAAAATTTAAATAGAGATTTTTTTTAAAAAAGCAACCCACCAGTTAACAGGCTGATTGAGTACTCAGAAGTGAGTGCTACTAGAGGTTTTGCAGGATTAGCCTCCAGGAGTGGGCTACAGGAGCTTCCCTGGATGACTGAGAACTTCCCTACTCTCTTGGTCCATGGGAAAAACACTTCATTTGCCTGCATCCTGGGTACCAGCCCGACCAGATCAGCTATTCCATAGCAGGATGG
Organism: Ateles fusciceps; assembly: GCA_036589455.1. Taxonomy (NCBI): domain Eukaryota; kingdom Metazoa; phylum Chordata; class Mammalia; order Primates; family Atelidae; genus Ateles; species Ateles fusciceps. The sequence goes on from JAZHEH010003300.1 coordinate 10,281,317, forward strand.
GGGAGGCTGGAAGAGGCCCAGACCACAAGGGCTGACCTGAGGCTAAGGGCTGGGCCCAGTGCAGATTGGCATGATGGGACCCCTTGAAATCACTCAGCCCACTTCTCCCTGGTTCTGCCCCCACCCCAACACTGTGTTCTAGCATTCAGAGCTTCTTTCAGTTTCTCATTTGAAATTTGGATTTTCTTGCCCCAGAGCCTTAGGTCCCTTCTCCGGAAAATAGTCTTCCCTTTCTGCTCCCCCTTCACCTGCCCACTTCTGCTTCATGTTTCATCTTAAAAGTAACTTCCTACTTTTGGAGGTGATGGTTATACTTATTTACTTGATTGAGGTGATGGTTTTATGAGTGTATACATATGTCAAAAAACATCACACTGTACACATTCAATATATGTGCAGTTTATTGCATATTAATTTTACTTCAACAAAGCTGTATAAAGAAGTCACTTGCCCAGTGAGACAGGTCTTGAGCTCCCCTGCCCCTATCCCCAAACCCTCAAAACCTTGTTAGCCGTCTCTAATATAAATCATGAGAATGAGTAAATTATTGATGTACGGCATGGTGATGAATGAATGAGTGAGGGCAGAGGATGTTCAGCCTATGGACAGAGAACAGTGACCCTTGGTCACAGACCAAGTAAAGCATCATATAAACTCCAGAAGTGAGAAGGGGAACAGTCTGGAGGGAATCTGGAGATGGCATCTGAACAAGCTTAAGGAAGGAGTCAAAAGTTGGAAGTCAAGCTTGAATCTGGGGTGTCTCATCTTTTGGAGAGGGCAGGTACCCTGACTCAGTTTCCCCAGTCTGAAAATTGAAAAAAATGCCTTATTATTGTTGAGGATTATATAAGTTATATGTGTAAAGGACTTCAAACAGTGCTTGACCTATTAGAAGTGCTACGTGTTCATATTGGCCTTATTTGACTGTGACTAGTATGGTGATCAGTTGGTTGGGGGCCTTTGGTATAAACCTTTGGTTAATGTGGATTCAGGTTGATAGTGGATGACTTGGGTTATCCCCTCACCCTAATAGACCCATCTTATCCTCTGTACCCTTTCATCCAGCTATTGCTATTGGACACACTCCACGTCTTAACCTTTCCTGAAGTGCATGAAATCCCTGTCAATTTCTCTACATTCTTTGCAAAACTGTCTTTCTAAAGCCTCCTCTCTCTTAACCACAGAGAGGCACATATGTTGCACCTTATGCTTCTATTTAGAGTTCGGGATTTGAAAAGGGAATTGCACACATGTGGATGAGCATTTCTGTCTGTATGCCTGTGTGGACTAGTGGTTGTGAACACGTGTGTCTGCATATGTGCTTGCATGAACACACGTGATTGTACATTTACACATATTCAAGCCTGAACACACAGATAAATTTGCTTTCAGAGTGCATACACACACTTGTGAGCATGCATATGTGTGTTTGTGTGTGTTGTGGTAGCATTTATTTTCATGTGCCTTTAGGTTCATGTGTATGTTTGTCCCTGTGTGCTTTTGTGTATCTGTGTGCATATGATGTGAGCTTGTCTTCCCTCACACCCCAGGAGGTACCAAAGCAAGTGCAAACTACAAGGAACAAAGGAATAATCTGCATAATTTAGCCTTTGATCTCTGGCACCCCTGAATCCTCCCTTGCTCTCACTCCAGCTGCCAAGCTGTTTCCTAGCCTGGTGGACTCCATCTTTGAGCTTTGTCTTCCAGAAGACTCAGCCTCTCCTTGCCACCCCACAAGGAGAACAGGGCTGTAAAAGGGTAATGAGCATTTACAGAGCACCCATGTTGCATCAGGTACCTGAATCAGATACTTTCCATACACTCTCACACCTTCACAGCAATCCTGTAAAGTATAACAACTGTCCTTACTTGACATTTGAGGAAGCTGACAATCAGGGGGATTAGCTGTTTGCCTGAGTGATGGAGTCAGAATTTGAGCTGAAAGCCTCTGCTTCCTTCCATTCCATCAGTGTCTTCCTGGAGTATGCCCAGCTACTAGGTACTGAAAGTTAAAGCTGCAGCCAGAGCTCCTGGGAGATGCAGGAGTTCTGTCCTGGGAAATGCAGACAGTCTGATGTGGAGAGAAAGGGGATGTGAACAGGGAATTGGTAGAGACCCCAGAGGGTTGTACTAGCTCAACTTTCGTAAGAAGAATAGGATGGAGAAATCCTAGGTGTTTTGTGTTCTCCACAAATGAAATGGGCTGAACAAAGGATGAACCAGTCAGTAGCAGAAACAGTAGAGATGAAAAGGCACCATCGTCACCTCTGTCTTCAGGACCATGGACAGATCACACCAACTGCCAAGGCTCAGTTTCCTCATCTGTAAAATGTGCACAGGGGTAGTGTTTTTTTGTTTTTTGTTTGTTTTTACAAGCTTATTGTTAAAAGTGGTATTTGTAGATTTCTTATGGTGCTGACTCATGTAACCTAATGATAACTCTATAAGATGGTTAATATTGTTGTCTCCACATGAGGACATTGAGACTCAGAGAGGTTACGTTGCTTGCCTAAGTGGCAGAGCAGGACACAAACCTGGAGGCTGTCTAACTCCAAAGCGCCCCCCCTCCCAGCCTTCCCTGTAGAGAATCTGGAGATGGCATCTGAACAATTTTAGGGAAGGAGTCAAAAGTTGGAAGTCAAGCTTGAATATGGGTGTCTCATCTTTTGGAGAGGGCAGGTACCCTGAATCAGAGAGGTTTTAAGGGTTAGAGTGTGTAAAATACTAGGCACATAGCAGACAGCCAATAAATAATAGCTAATGATGATTATTATAAGGTAATAAAAATTAAAATGTTTTAATTTTAAATTGTTTTACTGAGGGTTACAGTAGCATTATTCAGGTGTCAAAATTGCTGGTAAATCTGACACTGTTAGTGATTGTTTTTAGAACAAGTGTAGCTTTCCTCAGGGAGGACCGTGTTGTCTGCTTTTGATCTCCTGAGACAGCCAACCAGACTCAAAGCCCAGCGAGCACTTTTTAGTTGTGTAGCTCTGAGTGACCTAACTACTCAGGGCCTCATTTCTTTAGGTAAAACATGAGGATAAAAATGGTTCTAACCAGTTCCTCAAAAGGTTAAACATGGAGTTACCACATGACCCGGCAATCCCACTTCTAGTTATAGTCTCAAGAAAATTGAAAACACAGGCCCACACAAAAACTTGTCCTCAAATGAATCATTCATAGTAGCCAAAAGGTGGGAAGAGCCAAAATCTCTACCAACTGCTGAACGAATAAGAAAATGTGGCATATGCATACAATGAAATATTATCCAGCCATTAAAAGGAATAAAGTCTGTCTAAACGACTATGAGATACCACTTTATACCTATTGGTATGGCTATAATTTTTTTTTTTTTTGAGGCAAAGTCTCACTCTGTCACCAGGCTGGAGGCAGTAGCATGATCTCAGCTCACTGCAACCTCCGCCTCCCGGGTTCAAGCAATTCTCCTGCCTCAGCCTTCCCAGTAGCTCGGACTACAGGCACACACCACCACACCCAACTAATTTTTGTACTTTTAGTAAAGACAGGATTTCACCATATTGGCCAGGATGGTCTCAATCTCTTGACCTCATAATCCACCCATTGTAACCTCCCAAAGTGCTGGGATTACAGGCGTGAGCCACCATGCCCAGCCAGCTACAATTTTTTTTTAATGGAAAAATAGCGGTGAGCATGTAGAGAAATCAGAACCCTCATGGAGGCTAGGCATGGTGGCTCACATCTGTAATCCCTCCCAGTACTTTGGGAGGCCGAGGTAAGTGGATCGCTTGAGGTCAGGAGTTCGAGATCAGCCTGACCAACATAGTAAAACCCCATCTCTACCAAAAAATACAAAAATTAGCCAGGAGTGGTGGCACGTGACTGTGGTCTCAGCTACTCAGGGGCTGAGACACAAGAATTGCTGGGGTGCAGTGGCTCATGCTTAAATCCCAGCACTTTGGGAAGCTGAGGCAGGTGGATTACCTGAGGTCAGGAGTTCAAGACCAGCCTGGCCAACATGATGAAACCCTGTCTTTACTAAAAATACAAAAAAAAAAAAAGCTAGGTGTGGTGGCAGACACCTGTAATCCCAGCTACACAGGAGGCTAAGGCAGGAGAATCGCTTGAATCTGGGAAGCGGAAGCTGCAGTGAGCCACGATCACACCACTGCAATCCAGCCTGGGTGACAGAGCAAGACTCAGTCTCAGAAAAACAAAAAACAGAACCCACATGCATTGGTGGTAGGAATGTAAACTGGTGCAGCTGTTGTACAAAAGGGTGTGGCAGTTCCTCTAGAAGTTAAGTATAGAACTACCATATGACCCAGCAATTCCACTCCTAGGTGTGTATCCAGAAGAATTAAAATCAGGGACTCGGCCAGGATTGGTGGCTTACACCTGTAATCCCAGTGCTTTGGGAAGCCAAGGTGGGAGGATCACGAGGTCAGGAGTTTGAGACCAACCTGACCAGCTTGGTGAAACCCCATCTCTACTAAAAATACAAAAACTAGCCGAGAATGGTAGTGCATACCTGTAGTCCCAGCTACTTGGGAGGCTGAGGCAGGAGAATCACTTGAACCTGGGAGGCAGAGGTTGCAGTGAGCCAAGATCATGTCACTGCACTCTAACCTGGGCAACAAAGTGAAACTCCAACTCAAAAAAAAAAAAAAAAAAAAAAGAAATCAGGGACCTGAACAGATAAATGTCACCAATGTTCACAGCAGATTAGTCACAACAACCAAAATGTGCAAATTACCAAAGCATTTGTCAACAGGTGAGTGAATAAACAAAATGCATCATAGGCATGCAATGGAATATTATTCAGCCAAAAAATGAATGAGATTTTGATACATGCTACAATGTGGAAAGACCTTGAAACATTATATGAAGTGAAATAAACCAAACCCAAAGGACATACAGATATTGTATGATTTCACTTGTGTGAAATACTGTGAAGTACCTAAAATAGGTAACTTCTGGCCAGGCACAGTGGCTCACGCCCGTAATCCCAGCATGTTGGAAGGCTGAGGCAGGTGGATCACCTGAGGTCAGGAGTTTGAGACCAGCCTGGCCAACATGGTGAAACCGTCTCTACTAAAAATACAAGATTAGCCAGGCATAGTGGTGGGTGCCTATAATCCCAGCTACTCCAGAGGCTGAGGCAGGAGAATCACTTGAATCCAGAGGTGGAGGTTGCCGTGAGCCGAGATCATGCCATTGCACTCCGGCCTGGGCAAAAAGAACAAAACTCCATCTCAAAAAAAAAAAAAAAAAAAGAATAGGCAACTTCCTAGAGACAGAAAATAGTAACAGATGTTACCAGGGGGAGGGTGGGATGGGAAGTTACTGTTTAATTGTTGCCGAGTTTATGTTAGAGATTATGAAAAAGTTTTGGGTATGAATAGTGGTAATGGTTACATAACATTGTGAATGTGTTTAATGCTGCTGAATTGTACACTTACAAATGGTAAAAATGATGAATACTTTATATAACTTACCACAATTAAAAAAAACAAACAAAGAGTCCGGGCACAGTGACTCATGCCTGTAATCCCAGCACTTTGGGAGGCTGAGGCAGACGGATTGCCTGAGGTCAAGAGTTCAAGACCAATCTGGCCAACATGGTGAAACCCCGTCTCTACTAAAAAAAAAAAAAAAAAAATTAGCCAGGTGTGGTGGCATTCGCCTGTAATCCCAGCTCCTTGGGAGGCTGAGGCAGGGGAATTGCTTGAACCTGGGAAGTGGAGGTTGCAGTGAGCCAAGATCGTGCCACTGCACTCCAGCCTGGGTGACAGAGAGAGACTCTGTCTCGGAAAAAAAAAAAAAAATACACACGCACAACATGGATGAATCTTGAAAACATTATTCCGAGTGAAAAAGGACAATCATAAAAGACCACATATTTTTAATTCCATTTATATAAAATGTTCAGAATAGGTAAATCCATATAAACAGAACATGGATTCATGGTTGCCAAGGGGTCAGGGGGAGGGGGAGAATGGAAAAGGAAGACTAATTAACAGGCACAGGATTCCTATATGGGGTCCTATATGGGGTGATGAAAATATTCTGGAATTAAATAGTGGTGATGGTTGCTCAATCCTGTGAATACTCTAAAATCCACTTTCACGGAGTGAATTTTGTAGTAAGTAAATTACATCTCAATTGAGAAAAGTTTTACCTCCTAGGGTTGTTGTGAAGTTTAAATGAGACAATTTATATAAATCCCCTAGCACAGAGCCTGCCTTGTAGTAAGGACTCATTAAAAGGTAAGTAACTCAAATAAATGTTATCTGTTATTATTACCATTGCCATTATTATTATTTCTCTTATCATTACTGTTAGTAGCTGGTGATTTTTTTCTGTTCACCTCTCCAGAGCTTCAGACCTCTCACCTGCAGGCAGGCATAATAAGACTTTAATTATTTAGGGTTTCATAGTCACCAGCAACAGAAACCTACTCTGGCTCATGAGTCAAGAAGGGGATTAATAGCAAGCCTGGGGTGTAGATGACCGAACTAAAGGGACAGACTAAAAACTAGACTCAGAAAGAAAAGGCTCAAGGGACAGAATCTGCCGAAAAGTCTAGCTGAGAACCCATGGAGTGACTACAGAAGCAAGTGGTTCTGCATCAGGCTATGTTCAAATCTAGCTCTGCCCATAAACCTGCATGACCTTGTCCTATTGCCTCAATTTCTCCATCTGTTAGATAGGGAAGACAGGGAGTATATCAGGGCCTCCTTGAAAGAACTGTTTGCAGGATGAAATGAATTAATGTATGTACAACACTTACAGTACTCACACTTGTAAATTCCCAATAAATATCATTGTTACCATCATTGACAGGGCTTTGTCCCTGGGATAATTCAACTCTACCCATTTTTTTTCTGATGACATATAGTTCTGTTCAAGGTTCAAATCCCTAAAGAGTGTGATGAACACCTCTTGCCCAGAGAATGGTGGGGCATCTTGATTGACAGCCCTGCTAAGACCGAAAATATGGGGGCCTGGAGGATGATACCTAGAAGAGAATCCAGAAGAAAGGGGAAGGGTGCTTAACAGCACAACAAACCCAGGCCCCCTGCAAATCCCCTCACACCAAGTTGTTAGGAGGATTAGAGGTAATATGTGCAAAGAGCCTGGCATGCCGTCATCCTTAATTACTCGGATCCTTATTCTCAGCTTTCTTTATTAGGGGGTTACGGGTTTTGCTGTTGTTTTTTTGTTTTTTGATACAGAGTCTCACCCTGTCAAAAGGCTGGAATGCAGTGGCACGCTCTCGGCTCACTGAAACCTCCGCCACCCAGGTTTCAGCAATTCTCCTACCTCAGCCTCCTGAAGTGCCCAGCCAGATTTTTAAAATTTCCATTGCAATATAAGTTTGGGAAGAATTGAAAATGGCTTCAAATGCCATCTTAAGACATCTGCACTTTTCATGCCTGTAATCCCAGCACTTTGGGGAGGCTGAGGCGGGCGGAGCACTAGGTCAGGAGATCAAGACCATTCTGGCCAACATGGTGAAACCTCATCTCTACTAAAAATACAAAAATTAGCCAAGCATGACGGTTCACGCCTGTAGTCCCAGCTACTCAGGAGGCTGAGGCAGGAGAATTGCTTGAACCCAGGAGGTGGAGGTTGCAGTGAGCCGAGAACAAGCCACTGCACTTCAGCCTGGCAACAGAGTGAAACTCCATTTCAAAAAGAAAAAAAGAAAAGAAAGACATCTGAACTTTATTGTGAGAAACAAGCAGAAAGGACTATCTCCTGACAACCCCATGGCATGCTCAGAGTCCCTGAGGACTGTGGTGTCCTTTCCCCATGGTCACACAGCTCTATCCTCTCCCAGCTGGGTGACCATGACGCTGGACAACTGACCTAACATCTCGGCCTCATCTTCCCTGTACATAAAATATGGTCACATTTTGCGTTGCTGTGGGGCTTAAATGAGATGGTATTTTGAGATAGTATTTGCAAAGTACTTAGAGCAGTGGTAAGTGCTCAATAAGTTGTAGCAGTTATGGCACGTAAAATGAAGTGAAAAAGCTCCACCTCACCAGGTTGATGGAAAGATCAATTGGGATCAAAGCAGTTACAGTACTTTGCACATGGAAAAATGCCACATCCCGGAAAGATGTTTTTCTTTTTTTCTTAATTGTGATCACTGCTGGCAATAAGAAACACCTTTAGTGAAATTACTAGTTTTTCATAAAATAAAGAAGCATTAAATGCACACATTTAATAATAAGGTGGAATCTGATTCAGAAACATGAGACTATGGATAGGGTGAGTCTAACATTGAGGAAATAAAATATTGATAAATTGATGTTTCAATGTTCTCATAGTGTCTATTACCAATTTCCCAAAACTTAGAACACAGTATCGCTTACTTAATGCTAAAAGGGCACACAGCATAATTTAATCTTTCCTTGAAGCTTTTGAATTTCCTTGAAAGCAAGATTAGCAAATTTAAAATACACTTTTGAATCCTATAGCTGAATGGTTCTCAACCCTTGCTATATATTAGCATCCACTGGGGGAGCTTTTTAAAAAATACTGTTGCCTGGGTCCCATTTCAGACCAATTAAATCTAAATGTCTAGGGGTGGAGCCCAATAAATGGAATGTTTTGAAGCTCCACAGGTAAACTGTTCCTCCTAATAGGGGCCTAAGTCACAGAGGGCGCCATGGTACCGAAGGGATCTGCAGGGGCTGGGCCACAGAAGGTTTCATACATTACGATTCAGAGGCTCAGTGTTATCACATAAAATGTGGAGCTACTTCCTGTAACCCCAGCCAGTCAAGAGGCTGAAGTGGGAGAATCACTTGAGGCCAAGAGTTCGAGCTCAGCCTGGGCAACATAGCGAGACATCCATTTCAACAAAAACAATTTCTTGAGTCCAGTCGATCCCGCCACTGCACTCTAGCCTGGGAGACAGAGCGAGACCCTGTCTCTAAACAAAATGAAAAAAAAAAAAAAGGAGAGCCACTGAAGATTTTTAACAAAATTTTTAATCCAGTGAGAGTTCAAGTTAGAATGACCATTCTGGCGACCTGTGGTGGTGCACTGGAGTTGGTAAGATTGGAGAAAGAAAAGCTAGAGTGGGGGCTACTGAAACTATCCAGATTGTATCAGTTATTTTTACTGTGAAACAAAACAGCCCTAAAGCCTAACTGGTTTAAAAAATGATTCATTGTTTCTCACCATTCTGTGGAATGCCTGGGCAGCTCTTAAAGGTCTCTCATGTGCTCCTTATACAGCTGCTTTCAGCTGGCGGGGTGGCTGGGGGCTGGGCTCACCGGCAATGGCTGCATCTCTCTCTCAAGCACAGTCTTTCATCTTTGACTTCTTCTCAGCATGGAGGACTCAGAACAGTGTTCTAAGAGAGAGGAGGTAGAAATTGCAAGGATTCTTATTTACTTATTTATTTATTTTTTAATTTTTTTAAAAATTGAGATGGAGCCTCACTCTGTGGCGTAGGCTGGAGTGCAGTGGAACGATCTCAGCTCACTGCAACCTCCCAGGTTCAAGCCTCCTGGGTTCAAGCGATTCTCCTGCCTCAGCCTCTCGGGTAGCTGGGATTACAGGTGCAAGCCACCACGTCCAGCTAATTTTTGTATTTTTAGTGGAGATGGGGTTTCACCATGTTGGCCAGGCTGGTCCCAAACTCCTGACCTTAAGTGATGCACCTGCCTCGGCCTCCCAAAGTGCTGGGATTAAAGGCGTGAGCCACTGCACCTGGCCTCTTATTTATTTTTGAGGCAGGGTCTCACTCTGTTGCCCAGTGGTGTGATCATGGCTCACTGCAGCCTTGAACTCCTGGGCTCAAGTGATCTCAAGTAGCTGGGACCATAGATGCATGACATGGCACCTGGCTAATCTTTAAATATTTTTTGTAGTGTTGAGGTCTCCCTATGTTGCCCAGGCAGGTCGCAAAGTCCTGCGCTCAAGCGATCTTTTCACCTTAGCTTCCCAAAGTACTGAGATTACAGGCGTGAGCCATTGGGTGTGGCCCAAGGACTCGTAAGGCTTTCCTTGGAAGTCATATAATAATCACTTCTGCTTCATTCTGTTGGCCAGAGCAGATTACAAGATCAGCCCAGACCCAGTGGGTTGGTAGGGAAATAAGCTCTACTTCTTTTTTTTTGTTTTGTTTTTTTGTTTGAGACAGAGTCTTGCTTTGTGGCTCAGGCTGGAGTACAGTGTTGTGATCTCTACTCACTGCAACCTCCGCCTCCCAGGTTCAAGTGATTCTCCTGCCTCAGCCTCCCATGTAGCTGGGATTACAGGCATGTGCCACCACTCCCAGCTAATTTTTTAAATTTTTTTAGTAGAGACAGGTTTCGTCATGTTGGCCACGCTGGTCTCAGACTCCTGGCCTCAAGTGACCCACGCGCCTCGGCCTCCCAAAGTGCTGGGACTACAGGATAGGAGGTAAGGCAATGTCACATTGCAGGGGAATGTGCATTTGGTAGGAGGAATTTTTGGCCATATTTTGAAATCTACTACACTGAAGGAAGATGCTGAAGCCTGGCCTAGGGCAGGGACAGAAGAAAGACATGGACTCATTCAGTCAGATATTCAGGTAGTCATTCATTCAATAAATATTTATCAACTCCTGGGTAGCAGGCACTTTTCTAAGCATTGGGGAGAAAGCTGTAAATGACACTGCTACTGTGGTACTAACAATCTAGGAGGTGAATGAGACAGGCACAAAAAGCAAATCCAGGCTGGGTGCTGTGACTCATGCCTATAATCCCAGCACTTTGGGAGGCTGAGGCAGGCAGATCACCTGAGGTCAGAAGTTCAAGACCAGCCTGGCAAACATTTGAAACCCAGTCTCTACTAAAAATACAAAAATTAGCCAGATGTGGTGGTGTGCACGTGTCATCCCAGCTACTCAGGGGTCTGAGGCAGGAGAATTGCTTGAACCCAGGAGGCAGAGGTTGCAGTGAGCCAAGATGGCACCACTGTACTCCAGCCTGGGTGACAGAGCAAGACTCCATCTCAAAAATAATAAATAAGTAAATAATTAGCAAACGAATATACCATACAATGTGAAATTCATAAATGCTTATGAAGAAACATGAAGCAGGCTAAGGAATTAGAGAGTGCTATTTTAGATGGGGTGTTTCTACTCGATGACCTCTTTGAGTAAGTAGAATCTGAGCGAAAACCTGAATGAAGTGAAGGAGTGAAGACCTGAACATTCTTCCCAACCTCCAAAGACTTGCATAGAAAACAACGTTCAGTGCAAAGAGAACAGGAAGTGCAAAGGCCCTGAGGCAGGAGTGGGCTTCACCTATTTGAGAAACAGCAAGGAGTCCCATGTGGTTGGGGCATACTGAGAACAGGAGAGAGTAAAAGATGATGAGGTGGAAGAGACAGGAAACAGAGTGTGGGACCTAGACCACGACAAGGATTCTGTACTTTATTTCATTTTATAGGGAGAAGCCACTTGCGCATTGTTTGTGGGATTATTCCTGATCCTTTCTTTTGAAAGACATTCCAGTGACTGGGTTGAAAAATATTGAAAGCAGAGAGACCAATTAAGTGGTTATTGTTTAAGGCTGAGTGCAGTGGCTCACGCCTGTAATTCCAGCACTTTGAGAGGCCGAGGTGGGTGAATCATGTGAGGTCAGGAGTTCGAGACCAGCCTAGGCAACATGATGAAACCTGGTCTCTACAAAAAGATACAAAAATTAGTTGAGTGTGGTGACATGTGCTTGTAGTCGTAGCTACTGAGGAGGCTGAGGTGGGAAGATTGCCTCAGGAGGTCGAGACTGCAGTGAACTGTGATCACAACACTGTACTCCAGCCTAAGCAACAACAGAGCGAGAGCCTGACTCAAAAAAAAAAAAAAAAAAAAAAAAGAAAAAGAAAAGAGGTTATTGTTTGGCAACAGTTGTAGCAGGGAAAGTGGTGAATGAAGATTAGATTCTAGGTGTATTTTGAAGGCAGACCAGTAGAATTTCCTGAAATACTGAATGTAGAGAGTGGAGAAGAAAAGATTAAAGAGGCCAGGCATGGTGGTTCATGCCTGTAATCCCAGCACTTTGGGAAGCTGAGGCAGGCAGATCACCCAAGGTCAGGAGTTCGAGACCAGCCTGGCCAACATGGTAAAACCCCATGTCTACTAAAAGTGCAAAAATTAGCCTGGCGTTGTGGCGCACACACATAACCCCAGCTACCAGGGAAGCTGGAGAATAGCTTGAACCTGGGGCGCGGAGGTTGCAGGGAACCAAGATCGTGCCACTGCACTCTAGCCTGGGCAACAGAGCAAGACTCTGTCTCAAAAAAAAAAAAAAAAAAAAAGATTAAAGAGAATTTCAAAGCTTTTGGCTTGAGAAACTGGGTGAACTGTGGTGCCCTTTACGAAGATATGGGGGGACCCTCGTGAAGAAGCAGTGAATCACAAGTTTGGTTTCAAGTACGTTAAGTTTGAGATGCTTTTTAGATCTCCAAGTTAAGATGCTGAGTAGCACTTAGCCACTGAGACTGGAGTTCAGATTGGGAGAGCAGATAGAAATTTGAGTATTGTTGATGGTTATATCAAATCATGAGACTGGATGGATCACAGGGAGTGAGTTTGATAGTGGGGCTGTCCGGAGACTGAGCCTTGGGGCACTCCGACATTAGAGGCAGGGATGACAGGGAGGATCACCTGATTCCTTCACAGCCACAGAGACTGAGAAGGCGTGGCCAGTGAGGTGGATGAGGAGGGGGCTGTGGAGTCCTGGTTACCCAGGAAGAAACTGTTTCCAGCAGAGAGGGATTAATGGTGCTGACTGCTACTGAGGCAGGTAAGCTGAGGCCAAGACCGAACTGACTATTTTGATGTGGCAACATGAAAATCACTGGTGACCTTGACAAGATTAAATGAGTGGGCAGAGTAGAGTGGGTTGAGCAGAGAATAGAATAATTGCAGACAAATGAGACTGTTTGTGTGTGTGTGTGTGTGTGTGTGTGTGTTTAATTGGGAGAAGCACAGAGTATTTGTACGTTGGTGGAAACAGAAAGGGTAAATTATCAATGACGGAGGAGAAAGGAGGACAAATGCAGGAACAAAGGGAATGAGATCTGGTGGACACAGGGAGCAGCTGGCCTTAGGTAGCGTGAGGACAATTCTTCCATTGTAAAGGAGTGAAGGCACAGCATATGAGTTCAGAGGCAAGTAGACTGAAAGATTTGGCAGTAGAAGGGTGTGGAGAGCGTCAGGAACCTTTTGGAAAGTAGAATGAGGGATGAAAGCAGTCACTTCAGGATTTAAAGCGTCTCCCGCTGAGCCTGGAGACCATCTCTTATCAACAACCTTTGCCAGTGCTCTCCTTGTGCCAGGCCCAGTGCCAGGTGGAGGGGTTCATAGATGACTCACCCAGTGTCCCTGCTGGTGAGAAGCTCACAGCCTAGGCAGGGAGACAGACCTGTAAACTGACAACTTCAATATGATGTGCTAATAATAAAGACATGTACAAAGTGTTTTGAGAACAAAGAGGCAGTGAGAAACTCTGCCTGGCGGGGTCAGAGAAAGCTCCACAGAGGTGACATTTAAATTAGACTTCAAGGAAGACAAGAACATTATCAGGCTCGCTAGAGGAGGAAGGTCGCCAGAGGAGGAAGGTCATTCAAGGTGGAAAAGAATAGCGTGTGAAAGCCACAGGGAAGAGAAAGAACCTTCCATGCCTTCTCTCTGCTCCACCTGCCTCTTTTCTTCTTTCTGCTCCCCTGCCTCCCATTTCCCAAGCTGTCATCTCTCAGGCTTCTTAGTTCAACAGAAAATTTTTCTTTTGGGGAAGTTTAATAAACTTCCGTTCAGCCTGTACTGAGTCATGACAAAGGTGTGTTTCACACTTAAACAAACGTCTCAGATGTTATTTTTTGCACTTGAAGAATGAGCTATTTTTAAAGAAATTCAAACTCACTGGGACCCAGCAAGGACGATTTCTGTGACCTGTTTTTAAGAAGTGAGCTTTGCAAAGGAACATAGTGACCAGCGGCGGCAGAATCAGAAGACCTGGCAATTCTTTCCTTTCAATGATCAGTGAGGCTGTGAGCAGTTTCACCTTACAAAGTTGCTCATTTTATCTGGGCTATCTGGGCTTCTGGAAAACTCTCAGGGAGTTTGCAAAAATTAGCCAATAACAGAATGAGGGGAGATGAGGACATCACTCTCCCGGAGTTGGACTGAGATAATGATGGGAGGGATGACAAGAGAATAGATTTGAGAGAAGTTTAAAAGGCGGAATGAACAAAGGGGGGAAAAGCAACTCCCTGTGCTTCAGAGTTGTCACCACATGTCTATGGAGTTTGTCTTCTCTCTGTAAGGACCATCGGTTCCTTCCTTTTCTGTACATGCATAGAACTCCCCCACTGAGTCTATTCCTCTACCCTCCTTGAATCTGGGCTGAGTCTGTGACTACTTCAACCAACAAAACTTAGGGAAAGTGACACAGGGCTAGTCCTAGGGATTAGTTTAAGCAGTTTGTCAGCTATTGCTGTAAGAAGCTCGAGACATATGAAGAAGCTGCATGTAGGTGGTCCAGTGGATGTTTTAACTATATTACCTTGAAATATAGTTTATAATGGAAGGCAGGATAAATCTTTTTTTTTCTCTTAGAAAACCCTCCAGGTTTTATTAAATTTCCAGGAGAGTATTAATTGCCCTTTCCTAAGGTAATTCCTTGCTTTCCCTTTTTATTTATTTATTTATTTATTTTTGACAGAGTGTTGCTCTTTTTGCCCAGGCTGGAGTACAATGGTCGGATCACGGCTCACTGCCACCTCTGCCTCCCAGGTTCAAGTGATTCTCCTGCCTCAGCCTCCCAAGCAGCTGGGATCACAGGCGCCTGCCACCACGCCCATCTAACTTTTATATTTTTACTAGAGATGGGGTTTCACCATGCTGGCCAGGCTGGTCTCAAACTCCTGACCTCAGGTAATCCACCTGCTTTGGCCTCCTAAAGGGCTGGGATTACAGGTGTGAGACACCGCACCCGGCCATCTTACACATTTTATGTATAAGAGAATATGTAATGAGCCATTTCTCCAAAAAGCCCTGGCCCATTTTTGTGTGGAATGGCATTTAGAGATTTCACTCTGTGCCTGCTGGGGGTACATATTGCTACTGGGTTGCTATTGCTTCTTGGCCTTTAAAATGTATGGAGCTAGAGATATGTATTTTTTTAAATAAGGGGAAAATTACTAAGTGGTGCTGATATTTCTAACTCAAATTTAAGATGATAAGTTTTTTGCTTAGCTGCTTTGATGTCACGTTTGTATCTCTTGTCCTGACAATCTTGAATCCTAGCAACATTAATATAATTGTTAATTTTTTTCCCACAATTGACATACTTCAAAATAGTGGTATCAATACTATTACTAGCTGTCTTAGTCCATTTTCTATTGCTATCACTGAGTACCTGAGACAGAGTAACTTATAAAGAAAATAAATTTATTTCTTACAGTTCTGGAGGCTGGGAAATCTGAGGTCAGGGAGCTATATCTGGTGAAGTCCTTCTTGCTGGTGGGGACTCTGCAGATTCCCAAGGTGGTGAAGGGCATCCTGTGGCCAGGGGACTCATGACAGCCAAACTGGCTTTTATAACAGAGCCACTCTTGTGATAATTAACCCACTTCCTCAACAACTCATTAATATATTCATTCATTAATCTATGAATGGGTTAATCCATTTGTATTAGTCCATTTTCATGCTGCTGATAAAGACACACCCAAGAATGGGTAATTTATACAGGAAAAAGGGGTTTAATAGACTTACAGTTCCATGTGGCTGGGTAAGCTTCACAATCATGGCGGAAGGCAAGGAGGAGCAAGTCATGTCTTACATGGGTGGCAGCAGTTAAAGAGAGAGAGCTTGTGCAGAGAAACTCCCCCTTATAGAACCATCAGATCTTGTGAATTTATTCACTATCATGAGAACAGCATGGGAAAGACTTGCCCCCATGATTCAATTACCTCTCACCAGGTCCCTCCCACAGCATGCAGGAATTCAAGATGAGATTTGGGTGGGGACACAGCCAAACCATATCACCATTCATAAAGGCCCATATCCTTTATGATATGGGACACAGCCAAACCATATCACCATGACCCAATCACCTCCCAAAGGTTACACCACTCAACACTTTGTTGCATTGAGGACCAAGTTTCTAACACATGAACTTTTGGCAGGGCATATTTAAACCATAGTACTAACAATAAGACTATTGAAAGAAGTTTAAGATTTCTTTGTTGTTTTTCTCCCTTTATCTTTAGAACATATCCCACTGAAGATACATGAGCCAAAATACTCTGTTTAAAAGTCAACTAGAGTAATTGTTTCTGTATGGTCAGGTTATCAACCTGATATTAAGATACATCTGTGTTTTTAGCTTGTTTTTCATTGTAGGGATTATTTAAAAATTTATATGACTTAATGATTTAAACATTTTCATGAATCATTTACACGATTTCAAAGTCAAAGCTATCTAACAAGGTTCATTCAGAGAAGCTTTATCTTCAATCCTTTCCCCTCCACTCTGTCCTTGTTCTCCCCATAGACACTCTTTTAGAAAAGTTTTTTTTTTTTTTCTTGAGACAAAGTCTTGTGCTGTAGCCCAGGCTGGAGTTCAGTGGCACAATCTTGGCTCGCTGCAACCTCCACCTCCCGGGTTCAAGCAATTCCCTGCCTCAGCCACCAGAGTAGCTGGGATTATAGGCACGTGCCACCATGCCTGGCTAATTTTTGTATTTTTAGTAGAGACAGGGTTTCACCATGTTGACCAGGCTGGTCTTGAACTCCTGACCTCATGATCCGCCCACCTCAGCCTCCCAAAGTGCTGGGATTTCAGGCTTGAGCCACCATGCCCAGCCTAAAGTTTGGGTTTTTCAACTTCACCCACACTATTGACATTTCAGGCCAGATGATCCTTTTTTATGGGGGAGCTATCCTGTGTATTGCAGGATGATCAGAAGCATCTCTGGCCCCTACCCCCAGCTGCCAGTCGTTACAACTAAAAATGTCTGGAGATTGCCAAATGTGCTGGTGAGAGGAGGTCAAAATCATACCTTTTTGAGAATCGCTGTTTTTTGTTTGTTTGTTTGTTTGTTTGAGACAGTCTTGCTCTGTCGTCAGGCGCCAGACTGGAGTGCAGTGGTGCGATCTCGGCTCACTGCAGCTTCCACCTCCTGGGTTTGAGCAAGTCTCTGCCTCAGCCTCCCGAGTAGCTGGGACTACAGGCGCACGCCACCACACCCAGCTAATTTTGGTGTTTTTAAGTAGAGACGGGTTTCACCATGTTGGCCAGGATGGTCTTCATCTCTTGACCTCATGAAGCCTGACCCGGCCTCCCAAAGTGCTGGGATTATAGGCGTGAGCCACCGTGCCCGGCCGAGAATCACCGTTTTAAAGGAAACAATTTCTTGCTGACCCTTGAAAATGTGGCCTCCAATCTAAGATATCTGCATCTGTTAAACTCTGTCACTCTGGGCATCACTTTGCACAAATATCATCACTAAAATTTGGGGTGCTAGGGATTGTTGACGAGGTGGTTGTCTCAGTGATTCCTACTCATTATTATTTGTAGATTATAGTTGAAACAAAGACACCCATTTAGAAACTTCTCTTAGCACCCACAGACCCCTGAAAATATGTCCACCAAGAAATCCACAGGCACCTCAGCACTTTGCCTGGTCTGTGAAATACTGGGGCTGGATGATTTCTTAGGGCTTTCCTGCTGCCTTAAGCCCTTCTTGTTCTAGAAGTCTAGGACCTTGCTGTTCAAACTGGAATGGGCAGCACAGTGACTGAGAACACTGGGCTGGATCCCACGTCTTCCACTTATCGGCTCAGTGACGTAGTGCAAATTACTTACCTTCTTGGAGCCTTAGGGTTCTCATCTATAAATTAAGATAAAAATTGTATCTACTTCATAGGACTGTTGCAAGGTTTAAAGACATAATGCATGTTAAGTGCTTAATATATTGCCTGGCACATAATAAGTGCTTAATAAATGTTGGCTGTTAGCACAATTACCACCAGAGCTAGGTGGTGGTATGCCAGGAATTACTCAAAGCCACAGCAGAAACAAGAAATATCTTCCTGGAGTATGAATTTCTACTTGAAGAGTTGGGAAAACAGGCTTTGAATTTTTCTCCTAAAGGGTGGTAATTAAAAACATTATTTTCATGTTAAAACAAACATGGGAATAAAAGATAAATTTTGCATGAATTTTAAAGATAAAATGTGAGATCTCAAAGAATTTTTTTTTTTTAATCTGTTGCCCAGGCGGGAGTGCAGTGATGTGATCTCGGCTCACTGCAACCTCTGCCTCCTGGGTTCAAGCAATTATCCCTGCCTCAGTCTCCCAAGTAGATGGGAATACAGGTGATTGCCATCATGCCCAGCTAATTTTTGTATTTTTAATAGAGATGGGGTTTCACCATTTTGGCCAGGCTGGTCTTGAACTCCTGGATTCAAGTGATCTTTCAAAGTGCTGGGATGCATAGGCATGAGCCACCGCACCTGGCCAGACTTCAAAGAAATTTTATGCTTGAGTTGGGTGAATCTGGGCCTCATTTCCAGACCTCCAGTGGGGGCTGACTCAGTCTTCCCAGTCAGGCGAGAGTACTTTGGTGGGAAAGTTTAAGCAGTAGTTCTGGGCTATTTCACTTCTTGGGCCAATAGAATTATCAAGAATATTAGAAGAGATTCTGGAGGAAGCAGGGGCTTCTGCCTAAGTGTCTGTGCTCTCTTCTTGTCGATTCCTTCCCTTCCAAATTGCTTTGGGGTTTGTTATTCAATGAAGGGGAATGGGAAATTTTGCTGGATATTCATCCAACAAACATTAATAAGTGACTACTATATGCCCAGCACTATTCTAAGGGATACAAAAAGAACAAATAAAAAAAAATTTCTATCCGCATAGATCCTATAATATCAGTAGCTATAATAGTCTCAATAAGAGAATTGAAAATGGGAAAAGTAGGAGAAATGGTTTTGGGGTTTAGGAGAAAGATTAGGTAATTATGGACAGTTGAGTAGCATGTGACATCCAAGTAGATCCTGAGTAGGCTGTTGAATGACAGTCTAGAGCCATGGTTTTCACTGGGAGCTTTTAGACAAGTGGAGTTTGTGGGGGAGTTGGGTAATCATAATGGTATTGATTGAGGGAGAAGAAGCCTGAGGTGCTAGATATCATGTAGTGCATGGATAGCATTGCATGATTTATTTTATTGTATTTATTTTTATTTTTTATTTTACTTTTTTTTAGACAGTCTCACTCTGTCACTCAGGCTGGAGTGCAGTGGCGTGATCTTGGCTCACTGCAACCTTCACCTCCTGGGTTCAAGCGATTCTCCTATCTCAGCCTCTTGAGTAGCTGGGATTACAGGCCACCATGCCCTGCTAATTTTTGTATTTTTCGTACAGACAGGGTTACATCATGTTGGCCAGGCTGGTCTCTAACTCCTAACAAGTGATCGACCCACCTCAGCCTCCCAAAGTGCTGGGATTACAGGCGTGAGCCACCACACCCAGCTTCATATCACATGACTTTTTAATGTCCCACTGGACATTTATATGGGTGAAAGTCCCATATTTTGTGAGCTTAACAACTAACTCCATTTTTAACATAAATACAAAGTACATTCTGGCATGATTTTAATACTCCAGAGAGGTAAATACTATGCAAAGTGAATGAAGATTATATCTTGTTTTGCTTAGACCCTACCAAGAGCTATTCACCATTTCAGAACATCAGATCAGCAACAGCAATTCTCCTATGGCATTTGAGGCTCTGATTGGCATCTGTACCTGCTGAAATTGGGTCCATGCTTCTCGAATGGTAAGGTGCAGATGAATCACCAGGAGATCTTGTTTCTTTCTTTTTCTTGTTAAACAATGGAAGAGACTGTTCGGATAATAATGGAAATAATCTGGTAGAGAGGGAGAGGCTGGCCATACCAGAGAGAAACAAACTGGGAAGTGTAGTTCCTTGGAGGGCCGGGAAAGGAGGGCATCCAGGAACTGGGGGAAGGGACCTGGCCTTCATTGAGAGGAGCTGGTTTTGGTAAAATGAGGGAAGGAGGACAGAATGACTGTAGATGAAAGTTGATTTAGAAATGATGGCAGGAAGGCCGGGCGCAGTGGCTCATGCCTGTAATCCCAGCACTTTGGGAGGCCAAGGCAGGTGGATCACAAGGTTAGGAGTTCAAGACCAGCCTGGCCAACATGCTGAAACCCCATCTCTACT
Organism: Ateles fusciceps; assembly: GCA_036589455.1. Lineage (NCBI taxonomy): Eukaryota > Metazoa > Chordata > Mammalia > Primates > Atelidae > Ateles > Ateles fusciceps. The sequence continues at coordinate 10,301,545 of JAZHEH010003300.1, forward strand.
AAAAATACAAAAAAAAAATTAGCCAGGCATGGTGGCAGGTACCTGTAATCCCAGCTACTCAGGAGGCCGAGGTGAGAATTGCTTGAACCCGGGAGGCGGAGGTTGCAGTGAGCGGAGATCATGCCACTGCAGTCTAGCAAGTCTAGCCTGGGCAACAAAGTGAGACTGCGTCTCAAAAAAAAAAAAAAAAAAAAAGCAATGATGGCATGATGGCAGGAAGTTGAGGAATGTCACATCCCCCATGACCCTACCCCTCACCCACAGCACAACTAGCCAATTTTTTTGTCTTCTGCTCCTTTCTATATAATTGGCCTACAGTTGGGGGAGGGGTGGGAAATAAATAAACCAACCTCTTTACCTCCCAGGGGCAGGTGCTTTGGAAAATAATACACAGGTAAGATATTCTTTTTGTGACTACTGCTATAAATTATTGTTCCTCTAGGTCAGTGCTGACCAATAGTACTTCCTGCAGTGATGAAAATGTTTTATATCAGTGCCAGCCAGTACCATAGCCACTGGCCACACGTGGCTATGGAGTACATAAAATGCCTCGTGCAGCTGAATTTCAAATTTTGTTGAAATTTTGATTAATTATAAATTTAAATAGCCATATTTGGTTAGTGTCTGTTGGGTGGATAGCACAGTTCCAGATGTTTACTGCCTCTGTTTCGGTGTAGTTTCTTTCTTTCTTCTTTTTTTTTTTTTTTGAGATGTAGTTTCACTCTTTTTGCCCAGACTGGAGTGCAATGGCGTGATCTCAGGTCACTGCAACCTACCTCCCTGGTTCAAGCGATTCTCCTGCCTCAGCCTCCCAAGTAGCTGGGATTACAGGTGCCTGCCACCACGCCTGGCTAAATTTTTGTATTTTTAGTAGAGACAGGGTTTCACCATGTTGGCCAGGCTGATCTCGAACTCCGGACCTCAAGTGATCCACCCACCTTGGCCTCCCAAAGTGCTGGGATTACAGGCGTGAGCCACTATGCCCTGCCTTCAGTGTAGTTCTTTAAAGGGGAGCACATTCTTCTTCTTCTTCTTTTTTTTTTTTTTTTTTGAAATGGAGTCACTCTGTCGCCCAGGCTGGAGTGCAGTGGCACAATTTTGCCTCATTGCAACCTCTGCCTCCTGAGTTCAACCAATTCTCCTGCCTTAGCTTCCCGAGTAGCTGGGACTGCAGGGGCGTGCCACCATACCTGGGTAATCTTTTATTTTTAACAGAGATGGTGTTTCACCATTTTGACCAAGCTGGTCTCAAACTCCTGACCTCAGGTGATCCACCCACCTCAGCCTCCCAAAGTGCTGGGATTATAGGCATGAGCCACTGCACCCAGCCAAAGGTGAGTGCCTTCTATAGAGGGCAGTGTAGCTTGGGGACCAAGAGGCTTGGACTGGGAGTTAGACCAGAGTCCACCTTCACCTGGGGCAGTATAGCTGTTTGCTTTCTTTTGTATTCCTAGGAACTAGCATGTAATAGATTTTCAGTAAATATGTGTGTAATAAATGGATAAAACAGGGGGTGCTGGTATTTGAACTCAGGTGTGATTTCAAGGCACACTGAGCTCAAGAGCTTTACAATATCTATTACCTTCTCCTGTTTATAACCGTGAAAATACTGGAAAGGACCCAAATACCCAACATAGGTACTTGGTTTAATTAAATGTTTCTTAAAATATAACATTATGCAGAAGAATATTTAGTTACACAAAAAGAAGTGCATTCATTTTATATTAAATGAAAACAATCAAAACAGAAGGCATACAATAATCTCACTTTGTAAAAGATATATTTATATGCATAGGAAAAGGGTGGAACAATATATATCCACAGGAAAAGGTTGGGTTATTATTACTGGGCGGGATTAGGAGGTGACACTTTTCTTCTGTTTTTTGAAACAGAGTTTTGCCCTTGTTGCCCAGGCTGGAGTGCAATGTTGTGATCTCGGCTCACTGCAACCTCCACCTCCTGGGTTCAAGCAATTCTCTTGTCTCAGCCTCCCTAGTAGCTGGGATTACAGGTGCCTGCCACCATGCCCAGCTAATTTTTGTATTTTTAGTAGAGATGGGGTTTCACCATGTTGGCCAGGCTGGTCTCCAACTCCTGACCTTGGGTGATCTGCCTGCCTTGGCCTCCCAAAGTACAGGGATTACAGGTGTGAGCCACCGCCCCTGGCCTTTATTCTTTTTTCTAGAAGGTCTTTGATTTTTTTTTTTCTTTTTGAGACTTCTGTCACCCAGGCTGGAGTGCAGTGGTGTGATCTTGGCTCCCTCAACCTCTGTCTCCCAGATTCAAGTGATTCTCCCACCTCGGCCTCCCTTGTAGCTGGAACTACAGACGTGCCACCATACCCGGCTAATTTGTGTATTTTTTGGAAGAGACAGGGGTTTACCACGTTGGCCAGGCTGGTTTCAAACTCCTGGCCTCAAGACATCCATCTGTCTTGGCATCCAAAAGTGCTGGAATTATAGGAGTGAACCACTGTGCCAGGCTGAAAAGGTCTATTTTATATTTATTTATTTATTTTGAGATGGAGTCTTGCTGTGTCACCAGGCTGGAGGGCAGTGGTATGATCTCAGGTCACTGCAACCTCCGTCTCCTGGGTTCAAATGATTCTCCTGCCTCAGCCTCCCGAATAGCTGGGACTATAGGCACGTGCCATTGCACCTGGCTAATTTTTGTGTTTTTAGTAGAGACGGGGTTTCGCCATGTTAGCCAGACTAGTCCCAAGCTCCTGTCCTCAGGTGATCCCCTGCCTCAGCCTCCCAAGTACTGGGATTACAAGCATGAACCACCGCAGCCTGCTGGTCTATTTGATTTTTCACAAAAATGTATCAGGCCCTGTGTGGAGGCTCACACCTGTAGTTGTAGCACTTTGGGAGGCTGAGGAGGGAGGATCGCTTGAGCCCAGAGTTTGAAACCAGCCTGGGCAACATGATGAAACCCATTCTCTACTAAAAAAATATAAAAAGTTAACCTGGTACAGTGGCACACGCCTATAATCTACTTGGGAGGCTGAGGTAAAACCTTGAACCTGGGAGACGGAGGTTTCAGTGAGCCAAGATCAAGCCACTGCCCTCCAGCCTGGGTGACAGAGTGAAACTTTGTCTCAAAAAAAAAAAAAATTATCAAATATAACAGAAAAAGCAAAAAATAGAGACAGAAAGTAGACTGGTGTTTGCTTGTGGCTAGGGGTGGAAATGGGGATTAACACTTAATGAGCATAAGGGATTTTATGGGGGATCCATAAGGTATGCTAAATGTTCTGAAATTGACTTATGTTAATGTTGCACCACTCAGTAAAGTTACTGAAAAATCACTGGATTGTATACTTTTGAAATGCATAATTTTATGTGTAAATATACCTCAAGTAAATTGTTAAAAATCTATGTGTGGGCTGGGCTTGGCGGCTCCTGCCTGTAATCTCAGCACTTTGGGATGCCAAGGCAGAAGAATCACTTGAGACCAGGAGTTTAAGACCAGCTGGCCCATTTCTACTAAAAACACAAAATAATTAGACTGGCATAATGGGGCATGCCTGTAATCCCAGCAACTTGGGGCAGGAGAATTGCTTGAACCCAGGAGGCGGAGGTTGCAGTGAGGCGAGATTGTGCCTCTGCACTCCAGCCTGGGTGACAGACCGAGACTCTGTCTCAAAACATAACAGCCTGGGCACAGTGGCTCATGCCTGTAATCCTAGCACTTTGGGAGGCCGAGGCAGACGGATCATTTGAGGTCAGGAGTTTGAGACCAGCCTGACCAACATAGTGAACCCTCGTCTCTACTAAAATACAAAAATTAGCCAGGTGTGGTGGTGGGCACCTGTAATCTCAGCTACTCAGGAAGCTGAGGCAGGAGAATCACTTGAACCCAGGAGGCAGAGGTTGCAGTGAGCCAAGATCGCATCACTGCACTCCAGCCTGGGTGACACAGCAAGACTCCCTCTCAGAAACAAAACAAACTAACCAAAAATCTGTGTATATATTCTTAAAAAATTAAAACAATGCAGAAATTTTTAAATCCTCCATCCCCACACCCAATTTCTATCTTCCAGGCATAACCAATAGTGGTGTTTAATCCTTTGTGATATTTTTATATGGAGAATCCAACATGCACATTACAGACAAATAATTTTCTGTAACTTTCTTCTTTCTTTGGACATGTAATGTGGGACATGAAAAGTTATGGGAGTTGGAATTGAGGTAGTGGGGGAGTGGAGTCAAGGGCAGGAAAGGAGAGGGACTTTAACTTTTTGTTTTGTTTTGAGACGGAATTTTGCTCTTGTTGCCTAGGCTGGAGTGTAATGGCATGATCTCGGCTCACTGCAACCTCTACACCCCCAGGTTTAAGCGATTCTCCTGCCTCAGCCTCTCCAGTAGCTGGGATTACATGCTTGCACCAACATGTCTGGCTAATTTTTGTATTTTTAGTAGAGACGGGGTTTCACCGCGTTGGCCAGGCTGGTCTTGAACTCTTGATCTGAGGTGATCCGCCCACCTTGGCCTCCCAAAGTGCTAGGATTATAGGCATGAGCCCCGCCCGATCTAACTTTTTACTTTCTTTCCTTGCATATCATTTGCATGCTTTTGCCATCAGCGTTTGGAGTTACAAACCCAATAAAGATATTGAAACAAGAAATACTATCGCAACCTTAATGCCATGCTGTTCTTCTATTTAAAGAAAATTAAAAATTTAACCAAGTGCTGGACACCCTGCTGAGTGCCTTAGATATATTGTTGCAATGAATCCTTCTAACAACCCTACAATATGCAATACTATTAGTCTTACTTGACAGTTGAGTAAACTTAGACCTAGAGAGACTGATTTTCCAAGATCACACAGCTAGTGTGCAGTGAACCTGAATCTTTACACTGGGGTGCCTCTTCTCTCTCTGATACTTATGGGCATCCTGCAAAACCCAACTTCCATGATCTCATCTCATGTGCATGTGTAGTTTTCCCTAACACACTCAGGCAGGAAGATGACCCTGTCCTCAAGGGACTTAGAAACCAGGGAGGAGACAGACAGCTAAACAATTACAATCTAGTGCCATGAGAAAACATATGGCTTAACAGGACTATGTACAAGCAGAGGGAGCTTAGACCATGTGTCTGAGGCAGCGAAGGATCTCCAGAGAATGTACTCTGAGCTGATTGATAAGGATACCCAGGATTTTTTCAGGAGGGTCAAGGAAGATGTGGGGTGGTCAGAGGTGGGGGAGAGGGTTCAGAAAGGGATTTGCAGCCTGGCATCAGGAGACTCAGGGCCACCACACACCTGGGCATACTCTGGAAACAACAGTTCTGTAGTTCTGTGTGGCTGGAGGGTCAAACTGGCCTGAAGGAGGGGCAAAGGGAAAGGTGTGCCCCTTGAAGCTTAAGGCCAAATCGCCAAGGCCATTTCCGTTGAAATTGGGGTTTTACACTTTATTCTGTGAATGAAACAGAGCTGTTAAAGTATTTGATCCTGGTGTGTTAAAAGCCGAAACGGGGCCCCAAGGGGGCCGTTGTGGAAGGTCCCTCCTCAATTTGTCCCAGCACTGAGTGGTCAGGTCGTTTCTGCCCCAGGCTAGGAATTGCCTTAAGTCAAGGACATTGTCTCATTTGCCAGTGAATCCCAACACCGGACACCTCGCCCAGTATACAGCAGGTACTCAGTAGGGACTGAACCCGCTGGCAGAATGCTGGGCACCAAGAACGTGCAGCCAGTGACTGTAGGATAGAAAGTGAACCTTTATTTCTGCCCCAGCGCCTCCCCCTGGCACAGAATTGGTAGGTGTTCAGCCAAAGTCTGACCCAACCATAAGGAGGTCAAACAGGTCCTGGGTCCAAACTCAATCCCAGGGAGGTTCATTATGGGCATGTGAAGGTGATTGTAGCAGCTTCTGTTCAATGACTGCTGTGTGCCAGGAGAATTCACACCTATTGTCTTATGCCATCTCCCCCAACAGCTCCTAAATTGGAATTATTGTCCCAGTTTCCCTGATGGGGGAAACTGAGGCTCAGAGTGGTTCTGTAACTTGGCCAAGGTCACGCAGCCAGCAAGTAGGTGGGCAGAGGCACAAGTCAAAGCCCACTGGCCTGCCCCTCCACCTCGGGAGGAGTGAGGCGCCTACTCCGTTTGTGTGGCTGCTGGGGTTGGGTGGCATCCTGCACTGGGGTGCGGGGCCCTGGGGAGGGCGGCTCGCCGCCGCTCCCAGGTTCGGAAGTTACGAAGTTTCCGTGCATTTCGCTGGCCTCCCCGCGCAGCTCGTCTCCGCTCCGCCGCACTTACGCCGCTAGCGCAGCTGGGCTCAGGTGCTGCAGCGGGAGGGGGCCTGGCGCCGGGAGGAAGGCGGGGACGCAGTTTACGTAAGCGTCGGCTCGCAGGTGCATGCGGCCGCCGGCCGCTAGTGCTCCCTGCGCGCTCCCAGGTGCGCAGTTGGCGCAGGCGGCGGCGCGGCACGGCGGCGGCGGGCGCTGGCTGGCGCTCTCAGGTGCGGCAGGGCGCGCGTGGAGGGGGCGCGCGGCGAACGAGGGGGCGGGGTTTCCGTTCCCCCAGCAGCCGTGGGGCCCGCCCCCCAGCCCTGCCAATGGGCGCGCTCGGCCGTGTCACGTGCTCGTCGCCGCCGCTGCCGCCGCCGAAGCGGAGACCGGAGCCGCGAGCGCCACCAGGGCAGCAGCCGCCGCAGCCGCCGCCGCTGGGCTGAGGAGCTAGAGACGCGAGCGGGCGAGGTGGCGGCGGCGGCGGAGCGGGAGCGGGTACCGGGCGCGGGCAGAGCGCGGCGGCGCGGGTAGGCTTCGGCGACTGGGCGGGCGCCTGCGCGGCGGGCCGTCCCGGGCGGGCGGCGGTTAAGGCGGCGGTTGAGGCGGTTGGCGGAGCCGGCCCGGGCCCCGCATTGTTTGTTGTGCGTCCTTAGCAGCGGCGGTGGCGGTGGTGGCGGCCGAGGCAGAGAGCCGGGAGCAATCCCGGCCCCGCGGCTCTGGCATTGTGGCCGCCGCCGCCGGCGTTGCGGTGCCCCGGCAGCTTCGGGCAAGGGCAGCGGGCAGCCTTCCTCACCTTCGCGGGGACGGGGTCCGGGCCGAGCAGGGGGAGGGCGTGGGCAGGGTGGGGGACGCGGGCGCCGGGAGGTCTGTCGGGATAGAGGGCTAGGGGCTCGGGGCAGGTGTTGGAGGACACTGGGGGAAGGAGCTGGGGGAGAGGCTTCGGGGGCAGGCGGAGGATGTGGGCACATTTGGGGGTAAATAGGGGTGCAGAGGGATCCGGCCCAGTGGAGGAGGACAGCCTTTGGGCAGGTTTTGGGGGCCCCCTGGGCCAGGCGCGTGCGAGATGGAGGACATTCCGGCCGGTGGGGGGCCACTATATTGTGGAGTTCAAGAGGGAGTGAGGGGGCCTTTGGGGAGGGCACGGGGCGAGTGGGGTGGGAATGGAGGGAGAAGACTGGGGACTCGAGACGGACTGGAAGGAGCGCTGCGTACCAGGGGGCAGGAAGTGGGGGCGGGTATTAGGAAGGCCACCGGGACGCCCGTGAAGGGGAACGATGGAGGAGAGGGGGTCGGGGCTGGGGGAAGTGAGGGCCGGCAGGGAGCGCCTGAAAGGGAGAGAGGGGGAGCAGGGTGCCTAGGTGTCTGGGGTGATAGGGAAATGAAGGGTAGGCCTAGGGGCTCCAGAAGACCTGCGAGGGGTGTGAGGGAGTGTGTGTTCAGGTGTATAGGGGAGACTGCAGGGAGACAGGAGGGGGTTGACAGGTGAGGATAAAAAGGCAGGTATCTGGTGCTAAGGGAAGAGGAGTATGGGGTGGAAGGGGGAAGTTGATTGGGGCAGAGACTGAGTTTGAGGGCTTGGGGGAGAGGTGGGGATAGCAGGAGAAGGATGATGGTGATGGAGAGCTGGAGGTGTGTGGGGCATTTAAAGGGTAGCGGTAGAAGTGAGTGAAATGGAGGGTGTTCATGCAGGCAGTATGGAAGAAGGTGGGGAGCAGCCGGAGAGGGAACTTTGGCGTAGAACGGAGGGTGAGGGGCTCTTGGCAAGTGTTGGAGGACATTAGGGGCAGGAGCTGGGGGGAGAGGGACAGGTGTGTGGGGTGCCATGGAGTATGTGTCAGATAGAGGGCAAAAGGGGGTGGGGGAAGGGGAAATGTTCTTGGAGTGGTAGGTAAAGTGTGGGGGACAAATGGAAAGATTTCTGAGGCAGGAAATGTGGAGAGGTTGGGGGAGGAGGAAGGTGGAGGGGACTGTGTGAGAAGGAAATCAGTAGCGGGGGGACAACGGGATAGACTGGAGGGGAAGGTGGACAGGTCTGGAGTACAGTAGATGGAGGGAGGGAAGCACAGGTTTGGGGCACTGAATTTTGTGCTGAAGGGAGGTAGAGAGAAGAAGGAAAGTAGACAGACTATTTTGGGGTAGAGGATATAGAAGAATGTTTAGTACCTATAGTGGAGTAAGAGAAGGGCGAGGTAGGGATGTATGCGGACATGTCTGTAACTAGAAAGACACAGGTGCTGGATTCGAATGGGGGGGTGATGGTGGGAAATAGGATGCCCAGGTTTAGGGCAGGAAATGACTGTTTAAGTTGAAGAGAGCCAGGAAGACAGGTTGCTTAAGAGAGTATGGAAGATCCAAGGGGTGGGAGTCTGGGGGAGAGATTGGAACACTTGAGAGACGAAAGGGACCAACATTTTTAGGTCACTGAAAGTATAAGGAAGGGCAGGCAGAGTGCAGAAGTTGGAAAAATAACTAAATGGAAAGGATTAAATTCCATACTAAGAGAAACTGGAGATTGAGGGGTGAGGTGGGGGGACCTGGATCCTGGGATAATGTTGATGGAAAATGGAGGACATTAAACCCAGTGTCATATCTGAAAGCTCATACTCCTCGGGTAAGAGAGAACATCGAGCCTACTTTTAATTCCAGAACCCAGTAAATGAGGAAGGGGGGAGGGGGAAGGAGAAATGAGTGCACTTCCCCAAATTTGGAAGAGGTATGTGGTGTGGGTATCATCCTAGCTTATTGGTTTGGTGAGTGGACAGAAGAGCCCCACACGGTCATGAGGAGTGCACCGAGAGTGAATGGAAATGGGATTACAGCAGGTGCAGGGGCAGATGTCTTTGTGAAACTGCAAGAGAGCAGGCCCAGCAGCCAGTAGCATTCAAGGGCTATGTATAAGAGAGGGAGAAAGGGATACCTTGATGCAATGTCTCAGATACCCTGGTGCTTTCTGGGTAATGGGACTGTATTCAGGCATGGGTGATGTAATATCTGAGTCCCATGCTACCAGCAGACAGAAGTAATGCCCACCTAGCTCCTAAAAGTGGCAGAATTGGAGCTTTTTGACTCTTAACACTGTTTAAAGGCATGAATAACTGATCCTGGATTGTTGACTTTTTCTCCTAAATAGTTCAACTAAAATTTAGTTGGAGGCTTTTGGATTCTTGATTTGAGTTGGGAAGTGTAATGTTAGCTTTATTGAGGAAAGACACTTACGGGGTTGGGCGGACATATGGCCTTCAGCTTGCCAAACACATGGGAAATAACCTTTAGGGGTTTGAACACAGACATTGATTTCAGTGCAAGTCTCATTCACTGTTCTGTGGCTGGTGTTAGATTCTTTGGGATTTGAAAGGATTAAGCAAACTACTTTGAGACTGCTTCAGTAAGCAAGGTTTCCTAGAATCTTGGAAAACAGCTTCCCTTTTGACAATTGAAAATTAAGTCTTACAGATTTTGCTAAAAAATAAATTTCATAGTATTGCAGAAATCAATTATCACTCCGTGGGCTTCACATAACCTGTAGTGTGGTTATCTAGTAGATTTCAAATAAAAGGTCCACTTTGGTAGCTTGGGAGCTTTCTGGGTTGATTAGTTTTCTTCTTTTGTCAATTTAGTAAGTATCGTCAGCCATTGTATGTTCAAATAATAAGTTTGAGTGGAAGTGGGAATCTTGTCTAAATATAATGAGGGGCGGAGCAGAACACCAAACTTTAATCAGAATCTGTAAATATAAATATGAAAAAAACAAAACAAAACTGGAAGCTAATGATTTGTAAAATCCAGATTTGAAGTGTGTCATGGCAGCAAAATAATGCTCTGAAGGCGTTGCTGTAAGATTTAATTTTTGGAGGGGAAAGATTTTTAAAGTATAATATGCCTTCGATTGAAACTCTTCTAGTATTTTGAGATTTGATGTATGTATGCAATATAATTATAGGGAGCATGTCTGACCTTATTTGCTTTTTGGCAGAGAATTTGAGCAATAGGATATAAGATGAATAGAGTGAGCTTTGAAAATTCCAACATAGCCATTGTTTCCTCCTTTTTTAAATTTTTTTTAATGGAACGCTTCACGAACTTGCGTGTCATCCTTGCGCAGGGGCCATGCTAATCTTCTCTGTATCGTTCCAATTTTAGTATATGTGTTGCCGAGCGAGCACCCTCCTTTTATTTTTTAAGTCCGTTGTGTGAGTTCATTTTATTGACTTGGGGTGCCCAGTATTTTCTTGCTCAGAATACTCAATTCTAGCAAAGTGTTCTGATTATATGTATTTGTTCTGTGAAGTTCTATGAGTTGGGGATGATTTGTAGGCACTTTGGATATCCTAAGTTTATGAACCAAGAAAAGCAGGTTATGTAGGCTTTGTAGGCTGAATAATTGGGTTCTGGTTTTATTTTCACTGGTGACTTGCTGGACAAGATATTTAATCCCTTTGTGCTGGTTTCTTCTCCAGAAACCTGACTCTGTCCATCTCCCATGAGAATCAAGATGGCTTATATAAAACAAGTTTAAGTCTTTCGAGAAGACTAGAACTATGTAAATATGGGGATAGATGTTATTTCTTTAGTTCCTTTTTTTCTCCCCTGTGGTTTTTAGACTGGTCAACTATTCATTAGTACTTCATAATTTTCCATTAGGTGGATTAATTTGTTGTGAGAAAGTTGAATAGAGATGAAACTTACGTGAATATCAGAGATGTCTGCAAATTGAAGTTTATTCATTCTTTGCTCTCTGCTTACCTTCCCATTTCTAGCTAAGTGTTGGTGCTGATTTGAATTCTTCAGCCTGAGCAGAAGCTTGTGAGAGACATTGGGTTCTAGCTATAGCCCAAGATCGTTTCTAAGCAGGAATTTCCAGAGACAGAGTACTTCTTGGCTCAGTGAATTCAATTCTTATATCAGAAATAATAAACATAATACATTTTCCTATTTATTTTGCAGAAAATGGATTACTGTCTGAGTGGCTGGAACAGAAAAATAGAGCTATCCTGTCTGCTAGTGACATCAAGCTTTCCTTGTTCTGATTTATTGAATACTTCTTTTTCAAGTTTTAGTTATCAGATAAATTACCTATCATTTGGTATTTCCGTGTGCATTGACAGGTTATGCTCTATTTGAGGGGGAATGATTTTTAAATGCTTTCTTAATGTTGTGTTTGGTTTATGAGTTGTAAAGAGCCTTCCAGATGCTGGTCATGATTGACACAGCAAAAGGTAAATAGCAAATTGCCTTTTTTTTTTTTTTGAAGAGACAAGGTCCTCTTGCTCTGTGGCCCAGGCTGGAGTGCAGTGGTGTTGTCATAGCTCATTGTAACCTGGAACTCCTGAGCTCAAGTGATCCTCTCATCTTAGCATTCTGAGTGGCTGAGTAGCTGGGACTACAGGCCATGCGCCACATCTGGCTATTTTTTTTACTTTTAGTACAGACCAAGTCTCCAGGTTTTGCTGTGTTGCCCAGGCTGATCTTGGACTCCTGGGGCTCAAGCCATTCTCCTACTTCAGCATAGGTTACTTTATTGCACATTAATTTGCCTTGAGCTTGGTAATACACAGCTCTGATAGTGGTCTTTCTTTGCTAGGTGATCTACTCTAATAGTTTACTTTCTTATGTAACATGTTTGAACACTGTTACCCATTTTATTGCTTTTCTGTTTTCATTTGTTTTGCATATGTCCTTTTATAGGAAGATTGGTTGTTTTTCAAAATTCGTTTAGCTACAGAAACTGTTTCTGACTGGTAATTCTAAGAGACTTGCTAATCGAGTCTAGTTTTAGAAAACTTTACTAAGAGATGTAAGTTTAATGTATATGTCAGTTAAAATAGAAATAAAGTAAATAAGGCCAGATTAATGGTGATATAGATAATTTGGTGATTTGAGCCTGAAAGGTGTGTTAATCTTTAATAGAGCTTTTAGTTCTTGCATTGAATAGTGAGGTAACCAAATGATCTGATTTGTAACTTTCATGTCTGATTTGAATTGTTTCTTGTCCTAAGGGTCCATTAAGTGCATCCTATTTGAGAAGTATAGTGCCTACCTCACAATAAACTCTCCATATGTGTATGTGGCTGAGTGAATGAAGCAGTCCTAAATTTTATTTATTTGGTATTCAAATTCTCTTAACTTCTGACATAACTAACGCTGTATAAAACATCTGCTTTCTTTAGCTAACTTTAGCATAACTTGAAAGGGTACAGTTGATGACATCAGTAATAAAATCACAGCCTTGCATTGTGTGACTGCATGGTTCATTTCCACTTGAAAAGTGAGAATTCTGCAGCAGGTTGTGTAATAAATTCTGAGGCATTTCTGGGTCATGGGTAAGATGTAGTTTCTTACTGCACCTGCAGAATTTCCTCTTCTTGCAATTTCCCAGGTGCCAGGATTTTTCACACTATCCTATTGGGCAAGTCAGCATTTTGTTTATGAATTTAATTTAACCAGTGTACTACTGTTGACATATAGTGACTAGTAATTGTCCTAAAGGGCTCTATCTAGGCTTTTCTTACTATGGTTGTTTTAGTATGCCATTATTAAGCCTGTTTTGCCAGTTAGTTCAGCAAACATGAATTGACATTTAGGCTTCAAGGTGTGTTTTGTGCCAGATCTAAGATTTCTTAGTATGCCTCAATAATACTGTTTTGAGTAAAGAATAGATCCTTTCCTAGATATATTGGCCCTTAATGTGAAAATGGAGTTTATAACTGGTTACTTATGTTTAGTCAGCCTATGGAAATCAGTACAGTTTAAGACAGCAAGGTAGTGACATAAGTAAGTGGTTGGTTTGTAAAAGTTAAGATGGAGGCATTTCATGTTTTTTTTTTTTTTTTTTTTTTGACAGAGTCTTGCTCTGTCGCCTGGGCTGGAGTGCAGTGGCGCGCTCTCCACTCACCCCAACCTCCACCTCCTGGGTTTGAACCTCCCTTAGCCTCCCAGGTAGCTGGGATTGCAGGCGCGTGCCACCATGTCCAGCTAATTTTTTGTATTTTTAGTAGAGACAAGGTTTCACCATGTTGGCCAGGCTGGTCTCAAACTCCTGACCTTGTAATCTGCCTGCCTCAGCCTCCCAAAGTGCTGGGATTACAGGTATAAGCCACCGCACCCGACTGGCAGTTCATTTTTAAGATGTTTATAGTTCCAACTAAATCTGAAACTCATTAAACATTGCATCTAATCATAGGCTTCTATTCAGCTTAGGCAAACTAAATTTTAACCTAGTGAAGTTTTGGATACTGGATAACTTTTTAGTTAAATAACTGAATAACTCAGCAAAGCTAGTGAACTAGAGGGGGAAAAGTGTTGCAGTTTTGATGATTAAAAATTGGAGAGAATAAACATCTCAAGCCTTTGGTGTGCATATTTTCGGTTGTTTTTGAAGTAAGTTGTGAATGAGCTTATAATGCTGAGGTTAGCATAGAAGAACAGATACCAAACATAGTGATGATGCTTTTAAAAACATGGTATCTTAAAAATAAGTACTAACTGTGATTTTTTTTTTTTTTGATCTGCCAGTTCTGTGGTAAATATAGAATTATACAAAATTGACTTCGAAGTTGGTCAGTATTATTGTTCCTTTATTTCTAGAGCTCAGAATTCGTATACCTGAGCTTTGGTCCCTGTTATGGCTGTATAGTGTAGGTGAACGGTGGAATGTTACATTTAGAGAAATGGAGGCACAAGGAGTTCACTTTAGAGCAGAAATTGGCACACTATCAGATCACTCAGAAGTTGTATATCAAATTCATGTTAGTTTCTGAATTTGGCAAGGAAGGTTGATGGCGGAGCAAATTTGAAATCTGCCTCTTTTAATTAAACTGTTGAGTACGAGTCTTTTCATGGACTGAATGGGATAATGCTTAGTCCTCCTAGGAAGCTCAGAGTCCCAGGATTATGGGATAGTAATGAATCTGAGAAAAAGTACCTGTACTGGGTGGAGTACGGGTAGGCCCACAGTGCCTGTTGTGCAACCTTAATTGCTGTATTAGAAGAGTGCTTTTGTTACTAAAAGACTTAGCTGTGAGATCTGATCCTATTTACTAGTTGTAGCTCTCTCTCCTTAAGTCTGAAACAGGCATTATACTCCTAATTTACAGAGTTATATTGAGATTAAAGAAAAGAAAATTGTTTAGAAGCTATAAAGCATATATATATATATTCATATATATATATACATATTTATATATATTTTTTTAAGGAAGGATTGAGCAGAAATTAAGGGCAGGCTTTGAAGTGAAGGACTCGAAAGGACCTGGATTTTTATTTTTTATTTTTCATCGCGGACTTTTCAGAAGTATATGAGTGGAAACAGTATAATGAATTTCCATATATCCATCAACCAGCTTCATCTGTTATTAGCATTTTGCTGCTCATCCCTCACAATTGCATTTTACTATTTTTTTTGCTAGAGAATTTACAGCAAATCTTAGACATCATATACTTTGCTCCATAAATACTTTAGTATGTATTTCTGATAAGACCAAAAAAACCACATAACCACAACATGATTTTAACCCCCTCAATTAACAATAATTCCTTATCTTATACTCAGAAGGACTTGGATTTAAAACATAGCTCTTAAAAACCACTTACCAGCTTTGTGAGTTAAGCATATTATTTGTTCTCTCTGAGCTTCTGGTTTCTTATCTGCAACATAAAGATAATACCTCATGAAGTTATTTTGTGCTTAAATGAAATAACATATAAAATGTCTAACAAAAAGTTTCTTGGCAAGTGGTCCACCCTCTCTTCTGAACCTCCAGTGACATGTGAATTAGAATTATGGACTGCTCTCCTCCCTTCTTTAGTATCACAAAGAGTAACAGTACTCTGGAATTGTCCCACAAGCCTAGGGAAATTTCTCTTCATTGGGCATTTGACTCTTCTAGTGAAATTCTATTAACAGCTGAAATGATGTTCTCTCTCTCCTGCGGCATCATTGTTCCCTGTCTACTGGCTCATTCCAGTTGACACATAGATACTATATTTCATCTTTTTTTTTTAAACAACCATTTCTTGACCACAGTGCCTTTTTTAGCTGCTACCCAATTTCTCTGCTCCCCTTTACTGCAAAACTTCTTAAAAAAGGAAGTTTTTTCTCTCCTGAATCATTTTCTCTCCTGAATCACTCTAGTGAGATTTTTAACCCCACCACTCTTCTGAAACTGCATCTGTCTAAACTACGAAGTTTAATTCTTATTTGACCTATTAGCAGCATTTGGGACAAATGGGTGCTCCTTCTGTGAAACATTTTCTGCTTTGGTTTCTAGGATACCACACTCTGCTGGTTTTTCTACCTACTTGCCTTCGTCTCTTTTTTGGTTCTTCCTCATTACACCTACCTCTTAGTATTGGACTGCCCTATGGGATCTCTGTTCTTTATTCTCATTCCTTTGGTGTTCTCATTGATTCTCATGGCTTTAAATGCACGTGATGATGACTCTCAGATTTTCTTGTTTTTTTTTTCGAGTCAGAGTTTCGTTCTTGTTGCCCAGGCTGGAGTGCAATGGTGCAGTCTTGGCTCACTGAGCCTCCACCTTCGGGGTTCAAGTGATTCTCTTGTCTCTGCCTCCCAAGTGGCTGGGATTACTGGCGTGCCACTATGCCCGGCTAATTTTTTTGTATTTTTAGTAGAGGTGGGGTTTCACCAGGCTGATCTCGAACTCCTGACCTCAAGTGATCCGCCCACCTTGGCCTCCTAAAGTGCTGGGATTACAGGTGTGAGCCATCGCGCCTGGCCAACTCAATTTTTTATCTCTAGTGTGGAACTCCAGGCTTGTATATGCTACTGCCTAACTGACATCTCTTATATCTTTTATCCTTATTTCAAATTGAACTTACTCTGTCTCCTCTTCCCCTTGCTCCTTTTATGATCTTCATATCTCAGTAAATAGCAGCGTTATCTTTCTGTTTTCTCAGGTCAAACCTGGAGTCATTCTTGACTCTGTTTTCACACATCACATCTGATCCCCTAGGAAATCTTGCCAGCTCTGTTTAAAATATATCCAGAATCTGACCGCTTCTCATCACTTCCACTCGCGTAAGCCTGCATCGCCTTTTCCAAATTATTGCAGTAGCTCCTCCCGCCCCCCCCCCCTTTTTTTTTTTTGCCCTTTCCTCCTTATAGTCTATTCTTAATGCAGTAACATAAAGATAAGTCACATTTTGTCTTCTCTAGTTAAAACCCTGCTGGTGTTTCCCCATCTGGCTCAGAGTAAAACACAAAGTCCTGTCAAGTCCTTTCATGATCTAAAGTCTTCTCTGCTGTCTGACCTCATCTTCTCTTACTCTTCTTTTTGCTTACTCCATTCTGGCCACAGTGGTCTTTTTGCAGATTCTTTAATGTAATAGGCATATTTCTGTCTCAGGTCCTTTGTAATTGTTTACCCTGTCCAGAATGCAGTTTTTCAGACATTTGCTTGGCTCCATCTTCTCTCTCATTTTCAGTGAGGCCTTCTCTTACCACCCTATTAAAATGGCAGCTCCTCCATTTCTGGTTCTTCCTACCCAACCTTTCCCATCCTTTTTTTCTCCATACTACTTAAAACCATTTCACTTGTGATATTTTGCTTATATTATTTATTGCCTTTTTTTCTCCACTTGATATAAGCTCCATGAAAGCAAGGATTTTGTTGGTTTTTTTTTCTGTAGATTTCAAGCATCTGGTAGAACAGTGCCTGGCATTTAGTAGGAACCTTAGTATTTGTTGAATGATTTATTAATTGTAGTCAAAAGGTTTGATTTTTTAAAGTTTTAATTTCGTTTTTTCTTTGGAATATTATGCACCTTAAAGTCGTCTTTTTGCTGTATTTCTGTTTTTCTTCATGAGTATCCTTATTAATTTATTCATCTTGAGTCCTTATTAAGCACTGTGCTAGTTGCATTGGGATATACAAAGATATATATACATATGTTTGTATATACTTTTATGAATTGTATAATTATGTATGAATAAAATTTTATAAATCTATTTATAAAATATATATATTTTATATATAAATTATATACATATATATAATTTCCTTTTTGAGACAGGGTCTTGTTCTGTTGCCCAGGCTGGAGGGCAGTGGTGTGATCACAGCTCACTGCAGCCTCGACCTTCTAGGCTCAACCAATCCTCCCACCTCAGTCTGCTGAGTAGCTAGGACTACAGACATGTGTCACCATGCCTGGCTAATTAAAAAAAAAAAAATTAGGCCGGGCTCTGTGGCTCACAGCTGTAATCCCAGCGCTTTGGAAGGCCGAGGCAAGCGGATCACGAAGTCAGGAGTTCAAGATCAGCCTGGCCAACATAGTGAAACCCTGTCTGTACTAAAAATACAAAAATTAGCCAGGCATGATGGCACACGCCTGTAGTCCCAGCTACTTGGGAGGCTGAGGCAGGAGAATTATGTGAACCTGGGAGGTGAAGATTGCAGTGAGCCAAGGTTGCACCACTGCACTCCAGCCTGGGTGACAGAGCAAAACTCTGTCTCGGGGAAAAAAAAATATTTTGTAGAGATGAGTCTTGCTGTATTGCCCAGGCTGGTCTTGAACTCCTGGGCTCAAGCCATCCTCCTGCCTGGGTATCCCAAAGCCCTGGGATTACAAGCATGAGCCACTATGCCCAGCCAGAGCTAAAGTAGTCATAGACCCCGACTTTTTTTTTTTTTTTTGAGATGCAAGGTCTTGCTCTGTTGCCAGACTGGAGTACAGTGGTGCGATCTCGACTTACTGCAATCTCCACCTCCTGGGTTCCAGCGATTCCCCTGCCTCAGCCTCCCGAGTAGCTGGAAATTAGGTGCCCACCACCACACCCAGTTTATTTTTTGTATTTTAGTAGAGATGGGGTTTCACCATGTTGGCCAGGATGGTCTCGATCTTCTGACGTGATCTGCCTGCCTCAGCCTCCCAAAGTGCTGTGATTACAGGTCTGAGCCACTGCACCCTGCCAG
This sequence comes from Ateles fusciceps, assembly GCA_036589455.1. Classification (NCBI taxonomy): domain Eukaryota; kingdom Metazoa; phylum Chordata; class Mammalia; order Primates; family Atelidae; genus Ateles; species Ateles fusciceps. The sequence continues at coordinate 10,319,711 of JAZHEH010003300.1, forward strand.
ACCCTGACTTTTTATACTTTTATGAGCTTACAGTCTATTAGGGGATTTGATAGTATGAATTTTTTTTTAAAGGTAAATACCTAAGAGAGAGTGGTCCAGAATTCAGAAGAGCAAGAAATTATTTCTAATGGAGGGGGAATAATGGAACAACTTCAGCAAGGGTGTTTGTAGTATGTAGTATGAGGCACGGAAAACAAGTAGAACTGGATTATGAGAAAATGGAAAAGAGAATTCCTTAGGGAGGGAATAGCATTAGCAAAATAAGAATGCTCAGAATTTAGAAAATAACAAGTGGTTCATTTTGTTGAAGATAGGATATATGAAAGGAATTGGTAGAGTGTAATTTTGAAGAGGAATGTTGGAGCTACTGATAGAAGGATTTGAATGCAGGAATAAGGAATTCAAGCTTTATTCTGTTTGAAAGCCCCAGTGAAGGACATTATCAGGACTATGTGAGTTTGACAATTTTATGTGGAAAGACAGACCGAAATAAATACAACTGGTTCTTGAATAATGTTTCATTCAATGCTGCTTTATTATAACATTGATGAAAAAAAAAAATAGATTCCCAGCCGGAGCCAGGGTCTGTGTGGAGTTTTCACATTCTCCCATGTCTGTGTGGGTTTTCTCTGTATACTCTGGTTTCCTCCATATCTGAAGGATATGCAGTTTAGGTTAATTGGTCTGTCTAAATGGTCCCAAGATGAGTGAGCGAGGGTGTGTGTGTGAGCGTGCGCTGAGACGGAGTAGTGTTCTGTCCAGGATTGGTAACCACCTTGTGCTGTGAGCTTATAGGATAGGCTCAGGCCACCTGCAGTCTTAAACTGGAATAATGGAGTAATCATCTTGTCTTTTAGTAACCTTTCTTAAGTGTATGTGTAGCTCACATTTATTTCAGTGTTTAACATTAGAAGTATTTGGTTTTTATTTAGAAGTTTGGTAACGTTTCTGTGACAAGAAGAACTTAACTCTTGTTTATATCAATTAGCCTCTGATGAATTGGTTTTATTATATGTTATTTTCCTTAAAGTCACAGTTTCCAAGAACCTATCAAGGACATTAAGTGACAACTTACTGCACACTGATTAAAATGCTATTGTAATTATTTGGGGGGAAGGTGATAAAGGTAGTAGAAATAGGCATAGGTAGTGGAAGTAGGTATATATATAATCTCAGCGTTTTGGGACACCAAGCCAGGAGGATCACTTGAGCTTAGGAGTTTGACACCAACTTGGACAACATAGTGAGACCACGTCTTTACAGCAAAAAAGTAGCTGGGTGTGATGGCGCTTGCCTGTAGTCCCAGTTACTTGAGGGCCTGAGGTTGAAGGATTGCTTGAACCCAAGAGGTTGAAGGTGTAGTGGGCTGTGGTCATGTCCCTGCACTCCACTCTAGGCAACAGAGCAAGACTAGCCAAAAAAAAAAAAAAAGAAAGAAAAAAAAAAAGAAAGGATGCCTTGGAACTCTTGCAGCTTGGTAACTACTGGATGTGAGGGGCAGAGCAACAAGTCTGACACCTACAGGGTTTCAAGCCTAGTTGATTGGCAGGTTGGGGTTCCCTGGATATAATCAGGGAACCCAAGAGAAGTGAGATCAGGAGGAAAATTTCATTTAGTTTTGCTATAAAGTTTGCAGGTGTGATGGTTTTATACAGGTGATGATGATTCTGATAAAAAGAAAATTGGTAATCTCTTTAGAAGGGTTGTGCATCTGTTGACTACCAGAAAGAGAAGACTCGGTTGATAAATCTATTGCTGGCATCAAAATCTGGATAATTGATTGGGAAAACTTTGACACAGCACCTGAATTTTTCTTTTCATCTGTGAGTAGCTCAACCCTTTTCAGTAAGTTTGTTTGAGAAGTTGCTCTTGTTGTAAAAACACTTTATGGATTCTCAGTAGCTTGATACAACTTACAGGTTATCCTTTGAACTCTCCTTTACTGCTGTTTCATTGGCTATGTATATCTAAGCAGTGCCTTTCTTACTGCTTTGAAGACGACAGATGAGCAGATGAGCATTCCCAACTAGTAACCTTGATCACCTTGTTGAGATGAAGGCAGTGTTTATTTGAATTAAAACGTTTGGATGATCTTGCCATACTCCTGTTTTTCCCCTTAGGACTTAGAGCCACATTGGAAGAGGACAAGCCTTTTAACCTAATTAATGGTAGTTAAGGTGTTAGTTGCCAAAACATTTCTTTAACAACCTGTGCTTAACAAAATACCAGACGGTATCAGAGGATATAGCTTCTATGCCAGGCAGATTCAAGAACAGTGTAAGTTTCTTTTAGATTTATATCATTTTCAGAACCTTGTAACAGGAGGTGTTTTTAACCCAAAGATTATTTATAGGCAAAAAAATTATTTGCAAAATAATACTGATAATTGTGTACACTATTTATAGGCTAATGATGTATGATGTTTACATTTTTATACTTAATGCATATTTTTAATAGTTGAAAAAAGGCATCATGAGTTTGTTAAAAACTTGCAGTTAACCAGCTAGGTTTAGAAATGTGACCTTGTGCTTACCACATTAGTCATATCTTTATTAAGTCTTTTTTCTTTGCCCTTAGATAATTATTGTCAGTGAATATGATTTTGGCACTGTCATTATAGAGCCTTTTGTTTTCCATTAAATAGGAGTCAGTAGGACCCAACAGTCCTGAAATGAAGACATTTTCCTATTTAGGATAATTTATATTTTTCACCTCACTGGAGGTGTGATGGCTTTTAGTTTGTCGGATTTGGAATATATTGTAGTTAATTTTTAAAAAAATCTGGGCAATTTTATTTCACATAATTGGTATGCTAAGAATATAAAGTCTTACCCTTGTGAGAAACCTGCAAGATCCTTTTAGTCTTGCTTTGTTTCAGAGAGGTTAAGGCATTAGTCGAAAATCATACACCCAACTAGTGGCAGAGTTGGGGCAAGAGGTGGATTTCTTAACTTTTAGTCTTGGGCTCCTTTCTCCATGTCAGGCTGCTGTTCAGAAATGTGTAACAGGAAACCTTAATAAATGTAGCTGAGTTGGTTACTAACCAACTTAGTTGGTTGGTCATTATTGGGTGTTACTACTAACACCTAATAATGTTCAATAGGAATAATTAAGATTTTTTTTCCTCTCGTTCCTTCTGAAAACTTTTTTTTTTAAAAGCTAATCATTTTAAACTGAACAACTCAGTGACATTTCATTCACAATGTTCAGCAACCACCACTTTATGTAGTTCCAAAACATTTTCATCACTTCAAAATAAAATCCCATACCCATTATGCAGTTTGAAAAGTTTTTAAGCAATTAGAATAAAAATATTTGCTGTGACAAGTAAGGTCCACTAGGGCAAGTTTGTATTAGAGGTCACCCCTAGCGCTTTGTTGCCTACTTCTGATTTACCAGTGAGAAACAAAGAGAATCCTTATGTTGTTTAATAGTGATATATTACAAACAGCAGCAATGTCAAAAAAAGAATGTGTCAGGCACATAATGAATAATAATGCTTATAGCAGACATGCATTATGCATATTATTGTTAATCTTCACACTATCCTTTCAAAGTGGTTACTATATTTTTGATGAGAAAATGAAGGCTTGTTCAGTAATTCTAGAATCACTTAGCTGATAAGTGGCAAATCTGGGATTCAAATCCATATCTATTTGGCTTGAAAAGTTGGGTGTTCTTGTCACTAAATTTTGGAATGAGTGGGCAAAAAGCAACACATGGAAGGTATCATTTTGTTTGAGGAATTCAGCACTCTCTTAGCAGTACAGTGTGTAAGGGAAAGGTATTTGAATTTGTTAGTCCTGTTGGTGTCTGTGTGTTAGTTGCCACTTTCTCCTGACCTGCTGTGATCTGTATGCAATGGAGGAAAAACAAGATAGGAAATAATCTTTGGACCTCTTTAGGGACATTATCATAAACAATTAGAAGAAATGTAGCTTCTGAGAGTTGTTCTTAGAAATTATCCATTTCTTTCTTCTCTTTTAATGAGTCTTTATATGATTTTACTTTAAATTCATGAATTGATTTGCTTTCGTGGTTAATGATTGGTCTTTGCAGTATTCGAACTTAATTGATTTCCCATTTTAAGATTCTTTTAGAAAGTGGTGATTCAGTTCTAATGAAGCATAACTCAAATTGTGTGTATTTAAGATCTCTGTAATTACATTTTTGCCCCCTGTTAAAAAACTTTATTTTAGCTTTTTTAAAGTTTGAAATAACTTTTGGAAGGCCAGTTGTCAGTCATTCCTTTAAAAGCCCCTAGTAAGTCACCTCATAAACCTTGTCACTTTTCTACTGTGTTTTGGCCTGAATCACGTTACTTCCCTTCAGTAATAGGCTCTGGGGTAATATGCTCCAATATGCTGGCTTTGGGTAAAAAGGATCATATGTAAAATATAGCTGTCTGGCTACTTTGGACAAAGTTTTTTTAAGGTTATGTGAGCATAAGAATATAAGGTATAGCAATAGCAGTCATCTACAAATGTCTTGAGTGTGTGTATTGATAATTATCCAAAGAAGTATAGATTTTTGACAGTGACCTTGTGACTTTTGCTAATATCTAAATACTAGGTACTTCCATAAATGGATTTTAAGCTTTTAAAAACTTTTATTTAAAAGTTTAAAAATGCCCTTGTAACTTGGCTCAAATATTACACATTGCTTTTCTGTTTTGACCTAGCGGTGACATTTCATTCTCTCTGGAACCAGCAAAAATACACTGTAAAGAGTACAGGCTTTGGAGTTGATCAGATTTGTTTTCAAGTCTTAGCCACTTACTAGCTGTAAGACTTGTCCACTTTTAAAATGAATATATAATCTCACAACTCTGTGGAGTTACAGGTGATGTCTATAAAGGGCTCAGCACAGTATCTGGCACATAGTGAATTGTGTTCAAATGGTAGGTGTTATAGGAAGAAGTCTAAATTTTGATAGCCTAGCCAACATCAACACAGTGCAAATACAGTAAAACCTCATCTGTATACTGCCCTGCAATCAGCACATTTTTCTTGGATTTGTGTTTTGTTTGTGTGTTCAAGTGCCATGTGTCAGTTTTCACCATTTCTGCAACTTGTCCTTTTTCTCAGAAATCCTTGGCAAATACCTTCATTGGTTATTGTATAATTTAGCTCAAAAAATAGATGGTGCTATGCAAGCTAATATGTTTCCTTATAGCAATCCTTTTCAGTTAGATATTCCTGTATAGCGTGCTAACAGGTGCTTACCACCCTTAGAAATGTCAGCTGGCCGAACGCCCATGCTTATGTCAAAGAAGGAAGCTTTTGTTGTGTGGAATGAAAAGTATATAATGCCTACTAAATGCTTATAGTATATTTGATGATGATTGTTAATATTAAAGCATGAAAAGCCATATCTTAGCCTATTAATTTTACTCATTACTTCCTCGTTAATTGCATTGTTTTTCTTGTTCTGTTTAGCAAGACATACAAAAGGCCTTTTACATTCGAACTGTAGGGTTGAGGTTGTGATGGATTGTAATCTAAGAATATTAGCTATGGAGGGGACTTTGGAGATAGCTATACAAACCGTCATATCTTGTACATGAAAGAGCTGGCTGAGGGAGGGAAGTTGTGACTCATTCAAAGACACAGAAAGTAAGTGACAGGTTTGATTTCCAGTCTAGTATTGTGAAGGCAACCTGCTAAAATGGAGAGAACACTGGACTTTGGAGTCATACAGGCCTGATTTTGAGTCCTGATTCCACCATTTATTAACTGTGTGACCTTTGGCAAGTAAATCTGAGTCAGTTTCCTGCTCTGTGTTACTTTGAGGGGTCTTGAGGATTATGGAATAATGTAAGTATAGCACAGAGCCTGGCATTTGCTATGGGCTCAGTAAGTAAGTGCTGTCTGTTCTCTTGTACTATTTTTCTTCTCCCCCTCCTCCTCTGAGAGAGAGAGAGAGAGAGAGAGAAAGAAAACCAGATGGAGAGAAACAGAGACAGACAGGGTCTCTCTCCATCATTGCCCAGGCTGGAGTGCAATAGTATGATCATGGCTCACTGCAGCCTTGAACTCTTAGAGTTCAAGTGATCTGCCTGCCTCATCCTCACAAGTAGTTAGGATTACAGGATTACCAGACCTGGCTAATTAAAAAAAAATTATTTTTATAGAGATGGGGGTCTCATTATGTTGCCCAGGCTGGTCTTGAACTCCTGGCCACAAGCCATCCTCCTGCTTCAGCCTCCCAAAATGCTGAGATTATAGGTATTAGCCATTGTTGCCAGCCCTGCTTTTCTTTAAAACAGATCATATAGCGTAAGTGATTACTTGTTATGAAATGGGAATCAAAGAGAATGGTTTATGTTTTTGCCAAAGCGTTTCACTGAAAATTTGTTGTTCATCGGAGGAGGATTGGTCACTGCAAGATGAGTGCAAAACATTTGTCAAGAGCTTAATGACCACTGCTCCAAGTTGTAGAGTGTTGACATGGTTCATTCTTGAGAAATGTCTGCATTTCCCTAGTGAAATGGATAGAAAACCTAGCATTGGAAACACCAAAGCAACCTACATTTAGTTAAGCCAGCAGTTCTCAATTTTTTTTTTTTTAATTCTAGACCCTTTTACAATCTTAAAAATTATTGAGGACCCCTATGATCTCTTATTTATGCGAGTTGTATCTGTTGATATTTATCAGAAATTATATCTGACAAAAAATTAAATATTCATTTAAAAATGGTAATAACCTATTATATATTAACCCAAGTGATATATTTTTAGTGAAAAGTATGTTTTCTAAGACAAAAGAAAATTAGTGAGATGACTAGCATTGTTTTACATTTTTGTAATTCTCATTAATGCCTAGCTTAGTAGAAGACAACTGGGTTCTGATAGCTGCTTCTCCATTGTCTGTTTTAATATGTTCTCGAGTGTATGAAGAATAAAATCTGACTTCACACAGACATGTAGCTGGAAAAGGGAGAAGTATTTTAATAGCTTTTTCAGATAATTTTGGATATTCTTCTTTGATACTACACTAAAACTTGACGAAGGGTAGTATCTCGATGGAATCTGAAACTAGATCAGTGAACATTTTGTATCCTGTTTAATTAAAATCCATTGGTCTCCTGTGCGTTTTGATTGGATCTTTTGTCCGTATATGGTTTTATAACATTAAGCATTGGTCATTGGAAAATATTGATCATTGAATTATGTTGATCTTCCTAATGTGACATATTTCATTATGTTCCATCTTCAATGTTATGTAGCCTCTGGGAAACTCTGTACTCCAGAAAGAATGAGAGTGGAAAAGACACGTAATGCCTTCATACTACTTGGAAAATAGTTTTGGCTTTGCATACCCCTGAAGGGGTCTTGAGGACCTCCAGGGGTCCCTAAACCACACTTGGAGAATTGCAAAGTTAGAAAAATTGGTAACCACAAGGAGTGACCAGGTTTGCCAACTATAGCTTTATTTTTTTTTTAATTAAAAATAATTTAAAAAATAAATTAAAAAAATAATTTTTAATTTGAGGCAGGGTCTTGCTGTGCCACCCAGGCTGAAGTACAGTGGTGCAAATGGTAGGAATTATAGGAAGTTATATACCTCGCTGTAGCCTTGAACTCCTGGGCTCAAGTGATCCTCCCACCTCAGCCTCCTTGGTGGCTGGGACTACAGGCATGCACCATCATGCCTGGCTAATTTTTAAACTTTTTGTCCAGATGGAGTCTTGCTATGTTGCTCTGGCTGGTCTCAAGCTCCTGGCTTCAAGTGATCCTCTTGCCTCAGCCTTCCAAAGTGCATTTTTATGTTTTTGAGACAGGATCTCACTCTGTTGCCCAGGCTGTGGTGTAGTGGCATGATCACAGCTCACTGCAGCCTTGACCTCCTGGGCTCAAGTGATCCTCCTGCCTCAGCCTCCTGAGTAGCTGGGACTACAGGTGCACACCACCATGCCTGGCTAATTTAAAAAAAGTTTTTTTGTATGGAGATGGGGTCACACTGTGATCTGTGGTCTTGAACGCCTGAGCATAAGTGATCCTCCTGTCTCAGCCTCCCAAAATGTTGGGATTACAGGTAAGAGCCACGTGGCTTGGCCTACAGCCTTAATAATAGATAATCTGGAAATTATTACGGAATGGATTGCTATATATAAGCCTTAGTCTTAGAAACCATCTTATTCCTTGAAGTAAAGAGCTATCTAATTTTGAAATGCGGTGAATTGGTCATTAAATATTTGAGTGCTTTTTGTAGACAAAGCAGTGTATTAGGTACTGCTAAAGATACGAATTACGAGAAAAGGTTCCTTCTCTTTAGTAGGTTATAGTCTGGCTGAAGGGGTAAGACATAATAATCTTGTAAAAACATGACTAATGCAAGTTCTCTATAACAAGGTGATATACGAGGAGAAAGGAAACTATTCTTTATTGTGGGAAAATGGAGTACTCATTCAGGTACATTACATCAGGTTATACTGGAGAATTAATATAGGATAATTGTGTTAGGCTACAAAATTATGTTGCAATTTATATTTTTATTCTCACATTGTTACCCTATTTGTATAGGTTTGTATAGTTTCCAGTATTTTCACAGGTTTTTATTTGCCTTAAAAAAATTCAACACAATAGGGGTAGGACAAATATGGTATTGCTATTTGATAGATGAGAAAAGACTAAGTTAAATATGCCAAGATCACATAGATAGGAGTATTATATTACTTGCATTTATTGGAATATATATCTCATTAGAATAGAATAGAAATATTCAAGATACCATGCTTTGGGGGAAAAATATATACATATATAGAGTAAGGATCTCCGCTCAAGACTTCATAGAAATGTTTTAATGCTTCCTGAAACACCTTGTATATACCCTGTGCTTAGTTGTTCCTTTACTGAATTGTTATAAAGATTTTTTAAAAATTATAAAGTGCCTAGCAATAGAAGGCACTCATATGGCAACTACTATTATTGTTGTTATAACAAGTTTTTCAGCTCCACTCTGATGTTACGTAAGACATCCAAATTCTCAGTCTGTGTATTTTAGGTATATTTATGTATGACATCTAAATTTTCAATCTGTGTATTTTAGAGATTCTGATTTCTCCATTTGTTGAATGCAGTAATTCAACTATTCTGGCCTGTATTTATGGGGCACTTATTACTCTGTTCAGGTATTGTGGTATGCATTTTACACACATTCCATCTTTAGATCCTTACAGCAGTTTCACCATAAGGTGAGTGATGGTGTTTCCATTTTATAAATGAGAAAACTGAGGCCCGGACTGATTAGTTGCCCAAGGTGCTTGATAGCTAAAGGCACAGCTGGGAGGGTGGGTGCGGTGGCTCACACCTGTAATCCCTGCACTTTGGGAGGCTGAGGCGGGTTGATCACCTGAGGTCAGGAGTTCAAGACCAGCCTGGCCAATATGATAAAACCCCATCTCTATTAAAAATACAAAAAATTAGCTGGACATGGTGGCAGGTGCCTGTAATCCCAGCTACTCAGGAGGCTGAGGCAGGAGAATCGCTTGAACCCAGGAGGCGGAGGTTGTAGTGAGCCAAGATTGCACCACTGCACTCCAGCCTGGGCGACAAGAGCAAAACTCCGTCTCAAAAATAAAATAAAATAAAAATAAATAAAATAAAAATGAAATAGTACAGCTGGGATTTGAATTCACCTCTCTGTCTTCTGTTACCTTTCCATTTGGGCAGTAAGTTGAAAAAAAAATATTTTTGGATTGTGGAGGAGTTTTTGCTGTTTTTCAAAGAACCAGCCTTTTGTGGGAGGCAGGGCATTGGGTGTTGGCTGTTCTCCCCTTTTATAATAAATTCATTGATTGGTATTGGGACTCCAGAATTTTTGTTTTTTAAATTATTGATGTTATTTAATTACTTGCCTGATGAAATTTTGGTAAAATAGTAATGGATTAACATTTTCGAGATCTCTATTTCCACGTTCAAGGTGATATTTTACTATAGTGGTGAGAAATAGTTTGTAGGATTTTATATGTTGTATTAGGCCAAGAATTAACTTACCTTTACTGTTTAATAACATTACTACTTGATTGAATAAAATGGTTATAGTCACCTTTGAAATAGTATTTTGGCTTACAAAGCTTGTTTGAGGGGAAAAAAAAATTCATTTGTATTGGCACTCAGCCAATATTTTATAAGCTACAATTTTCCTTTGAATAGCTGGTGGTTTGTAGCTCCATAATTTGTGGTTCTTCTGAACTTGTAAAAAGATTACACATATTTAAAAATGGCCTTATCACTTTAATGTTTTAAGCAATACACAACTGTGAAATTGTGTTATTTTATAGTATTGTTGTTTTCCTTAATTTTCCTGGGCCAAGAATCTGTTTTAAGTTAATAATTTATACAGTATAATTGGAATCTCATTACCTCAACTACCGATGAACGCCAAACAAACCTAAAAACCAAAAACTGCATTAGTAATGTAACAGGCACTGTTAAAGACAGAGGAAATGTGAGCGACTCCACTTCGGTCTGCCAAAAGCCTTGCAGTATTCATGCTATTCCATTATTTAGCCACTGCTGCCTGGATGTGTTGAATTATGTGGTATGTGGGTTTGTTTGGGTGTATATGGGTGTTCTTGTATGACATTTAGTTTTAAATTAAGGTTTTTGTGATGCTGTCCATGTTGCCTTTTCACATGCAGTTGGAAAAGAATACTTCATGCGAAATGTTTCATGTTCTATACCTTGTTCTCCTGAGTTGTCTGTGGGTAGTTAAATTTGTGAAAGTTATGAGGTTATTTTAAATCTTTCCTTTTGATTTTAGGTTAAATCTAAAATGGAATGTGGTGACCTTTTTGCTTGAAAGATTTTGGAAAGCCAGATTAGTAGTTCCATTTTTGTACTTATAGAAGTTTCACAGATAAAAGTGAACCTACCATTCAATTTCAGACTCAAATTCCATTGCCAGGTAGGAACATTATTTAAAAATAAACCATAATGAACTATTGTCTTTCTTGGGCTAAATTTTTTTGTTTCTGTAAGCGGAGTGAAGTTTGGGTTAAAGTTTCCATTTATCAGTGGAATAATTTTTGTGGCTTTTAGTGAATTGTTAACAGCCAGATCCTTAACAACTGTTAATAATCTTATTAGCATGTTAGTAAAAGTTTGCTTTTAAAAAGACTCTTTAGCTCTGGAGGATACTGAGTCTCATTCTTGATTGAACATTAGAATTACCTGAGAGTTAAAAGAGATACAGATGCTTGGATTTCACCTTGAGGGATTCTCATTTAATTGGTTTGGTATGCCACCTAAGCTCTGGATTTTTAGAGGTAATTCCAGTGTGCATCTGAGGCCGAGAACTCCTGTTCTGGGAAATGTGTTAGCCCACTCAAGGGGAAATATTTGATTTTAGAGAATATATCTTTACCTTTGGAGTTTATAAAACTTTTTATTTTGACATAGTTGTAGATTCACATACTGCTGTAGGAAATAATGTACTCAATAATCCATCTCTATAATTTTACCATTTCAAGAATGTTATGTAAATGAAATAACACTGTATGTAAACTTTTCAGCTTGGCTTTTTCACTCAGGCTAATTCTTTTGAGATCTGTCCAAGCTGTTGAATGTATCAGTAGTTTGTTCCTTTTTATAGTTAAGTAGTATGCCATGGTAGGTAGGTAAGTATTACAGTTTAGTCATTCACCTGTTAAAGGACATTTGGATTGTTTCCATATTGGCTATTACTATAAAGCTGCTGTGAACATTTGTGGATGGGCTTTTGTGTGGTCATAATTTTTCATTTCTTTGGGATAAATGTCCAAGAGTACAATTGCTGGGTTATGTGATAAATGCATTTTTAGTTATCTCAGACACTGCTGTACTTTTTCTGGGTGGCTGTATCATTTTACATTCCTACCAGCAGTGTATGTGTGATTTAGTTTCTCTACATCTTCACCAGCATTTGACATCATTCTACTTTTTGAGAAAAATTAGTAGACTTCATTAGAGCAGTTTTAGGTTTACAGAAAATTGGGCAGATAATTCAGAGAGTTCCCATACACCTTCTTCCCTCATGACTTTCCCCTTTTATTAACATCTATTACCATGGTAAATTTGTGAAAATTGATGAACAATAATGTGATATTAATGCATTATTATTAACTAGCCTACAACTTATATTAGGATTCTGTGACTTGTACAGGTCTGTGGGTTTTGACAACAAATGTGTAATGACATGTATCCACCATTACAGTATCATACAGAATAGTTTTACTGCCCTAAAAATCTGTTCTGTACCTGTTCAGCTCTCCTTTACCCCCCAATTCCTGGCAGCCACTGATCCTTTTACCATTAACATAGTTTTGCCTTTTCCAGAATGTCATGTAGTTGAAAGCATATAGTATCTAGCCTTTTCAGACTGGCTTCTTTTGCTAAGCAATATGCAATTAAGGTTTCTCTATGTCTTTACATGGCTTGGTGTCTCTTGCTCTCCCCTCATCTCTCTCTATTGCTGAATAATATTCCACAGTGGAGAACCACAGTATTCAACTGTGATTATATCACCATTTGTTTATCCATTCACCTATTGAAAGACATCTTAGTTGTTCCCAATTTTTGGAAATTATGAACAGTGCTGCTATAAATATTTGTGTGAACTTTTGTGTGAATTTAAGTTTTCAGATCATTTAGATAAATATCTAGAGCACAATTCCTGTATTGTGTACTAAGACTGTACTTAGCCTTGTAAGAAACTTCCAAATTTTTCCCACAATTCCTGTATTGTGTACTAAGACTGTACTTAGCCTTGTAAGAAACTTCCAAATTTTTCCAAAGTACCATTTACATTCCCCCCCAGCAATGAATTATTTTTTATTTTAACCATTCAGATACATATGTAGTGATATTTCATTGTGATTTATTTTGCATGTTTCTGGATAATGATTTTGAACATGTTTTCTTATGCTTATTTGCCATCTGTCCTTTTCAGTGAAATGTTCATGTCTTTTACCCATTTTCTAATTGGATTGCTTATTTTTTTATTTTTATTTAACTGTTGAGTTTTGAGGATTCTTTGTATATTCTAGTTGGAAGTCCTTTATGGGGTATGTGGTTTGCAGTTAGGCTGTGTAGCTTGTCTTTATATCCTCTTAATTGTGTCTTTCATAGAACAAAATTAATTTTGATCAAGTCCAGTTTATCAGGTTTTCTTTTAATGGATCTTGCTTTTGGTGTCAAGTCCAAGAACTCTTCAACTAGCCCTGTGCCCCAAAGATTTTTTCCTAAAAGTGTGTTTTTTCCTGAAAGTTTTATAGTTTTTAAGTCTGTGATTAATTTCAGGTTAGGTTTTGTGTAAGGTGTGAAGTTTAGATGAAAGCTCTTTTTTTTTTTTTATTTTGTCTTATGGATGTCTAATTTCTCCAGCTGCATTTGTTGAAAGGGCTATCCTTTTTCCATTTAATTGCTTTTGCATTTTTCTAAGAAATTAGTTGGACATGTTTGTATGGATCTATTTTTGGGTTCTCTATTCTACTCTATTGATCTCTGTGTCTGTCTCTCTACCAGACCATACAATCTTGATTACTATAGCTATATAATTAGTCTTTAAATTTGATAAAATTATTTCTCCCATTTTATTCTTTAAAAACATTGTTTTAGCTATCCTTGCTTGGTCTTGTGTCTTTCCATATAAGTTTTAGAATAAGTTTGGCTATGTCTATTAAAAACCTTGGTAAACATTTTATGACATCTATAGATCAATTTGGGAAGAATGACATCTTCTATGGAGTATCTCTACCATTGGATCTTAATAGATTAGAATGAGATTAGAAAGAAGTAGTTCCATAGAGAAAATACTCAAAGTGCTTAAATTGTATGGAGAGAATTCTTTGTAATTAGCAAAATGTTAAACTTTTTAGCCTTCCCCTCCCTTTTTGGTGCTAAAAAACCATCATTTAATAGAGCCGTGGAAGTGGAAGAAACTGTTGATTCATTTCATTTCAATTCTATTTATTTATTTGAGACAGTGTCTCACTCTGTCACCCAGGTTGGAGTGCAGTGGTACGATATCTGCTCACTGCAACCTCTGCCTCCCAAGTTAAGTGATTCTCCTGCCTCAGCCTCCCGAGTAGCTGTGACTACAGGTGCATGCCACCATGCCCAGCTTATTTTTGTACTTTTAGTAGAGACGAGGTTTCGCCATGTTGGCCAGGCTGGTCTCCAACTCCTGGCCTCAGGTGACCTGCCCACCTTGGCCTCTCAAAGTGCTGGGATTACAGGCATGAGCCACCATGCCTGGCTATTCATTTATTCATACGTTTTTCACTCAACATCTTTATGAATTTCTGTTACGGGCCAGGCACTGTTTTAGGCACCAGAATACAGTGGTAAAGATCCCTAATCATTGACCTTATATTCTAATGAAGAGATAGTATATGAGTAATAACAATATAAATCAATTAAGTGCTATGGAGATAATTGAAACAGGTTGACCTTGAAATAGTGGGGTGGTTAATTGATGGATTAGATCAGGAAAGGCCTCTGAAGAAATCTTGTTTGTAGTGGTGAGATCTGAATGTCAAGAAAGAACCAGACTTTTGAAGAAAGGGAGACTATTCCAGGCAGAGGGAACAGCTACTGGAACAGCTAGGGAAACAGTGGGTATGGAAGGAACTAAAAGGAGTACAGGGTGTCTGGAGTATAATGAGCAAGAGGGAGAGTAGTACAAATGAGGTTGGTGAGGTAGGCAGGGGCCAGATCAGCTGAGTCTTTGTAAGCCAGGGTAAGGAGTATGATTTTTATTCTGAGGGTGATGAGAGGCCCCTGGAATGTTTCAATTAGGGGAGTGAAAAGGTTGCTGTATGGAGAGGGGCCAGAACGAAAGCAGGAAGATGAATTAGGGGGTTATTTCAGACCAGGTGAAAGATGATTATTCTAGGAAAGGATTCAGGATATATTTTCAAGGTAGAGTCAACAGGATGTGTTCTGTATTTCATGGCCACAGGAAAAGGGAATCAAAGATAATGCCTAGATTTTCTTTTTCCTTTTAAAACTCAGGTGGATAATTATTGGTATTCAGTGAGATCAGTAAGACTTGGGGAGAGGAACAAGATATGTTTTGGAGAAAAAAAATGGATTTTTTTTGTTGTTGTTGGGGTGGGACAAGGTCTCACTCTGTTACCCAGGCTGAAGTGCTCTCTGCAACCTTGAGCTCATGGGCTCAAATGATCCTC
Organism: Ateles fusciceps; assembly: GCA_036589455.1. Lineage (NCBI taxonomy): Eukaryota > Metazoa > Chordata > Mammalia > Primates > Atelidae > Ateles > Ateles fusciceps. Next base: position 10,334,886 of record JAZHEH010003300.1, read on the forward strand.
CTTCCTCAGCCTTTTGAGTAGCTGGGATCATAGGCATGCACACCACCACACCCAGCTAATTATATATATATATATATATTTGTTGTTGTTGTTGTTGTTGTTTTTGGAGAAACAAGTTCTCCCTATGTTGCCCAGGCTGGTCTTGAACTCCTAGGCTCAAGAGATTCTCCTTCCTCAGTCTCCCAGAGTGCTGAGATTATAGGCATGTGCGACTGTGCCTGGTTGATAGTCCTGTTTTAATCACTTTATGTTTTAACTGATGGCTGCCATCAGTTGGATATACAAATTTGGAGTCCAGGTGGAGGTCAGGATTGTCGATAGAGTGTGGTGATTTGTATGTAGACATTATACAGAGTCATGAAACTGGGAGAGGCTGCTTGGAAGACAATGTGATACAGGAGAAGGGGGCCTGGGACAGAGCCTTGGAGTTCTGGCACATTATGAGGTCTGGAGGAGGCGAAGGCAGAGCCAACAAAGCCTAGGAAGGTGTAGCAATTGATGCTCTCACTATATTTGTGACTAAAGTTTTAGAAAGATAAGGATATAGGAAAAAAGAATTTTATCAGTGCCTTCACTGAAACCTGAATTGTGTGATGTTCGTTGATTCTATCAGTCCTGTTGAAAGATAAGAGGAGACAAATAATAGAAACTACTTTTTATGAGAAAATTAGCTAGTGATATTTGCTTTTAGTGAGAAGTTAGTAAAGCATGTCCTCTGTGTTTCTGTCTCCTTTTAGTTTGCCTCCTTGAATTCATAGACTTGATAACATTAAAGAAAATGCAAGATCTCTAGATTTTGGTGTGGTGGGCAGACAATAAAATTTTTATACATAACAATGTAATTAATGGTTTTCATCAAGAAAGCATCATAGACAGTATATTAAGTGATTAACTGCTCTGGGTCTAGCATAATGCTAAATTGGAGGAGACAAAAGGAATGTTAAATATAGGCTTTGCTTTCACTGAGTCTTGATGAAAAGAGAAGTAAAAAAGATTAAGCTATGGTTGTTGGAAAGGATTTCTTGGAGGAGTTGGAACTTGAAGAATAAGTAGGACTTAGATGAGTAGAGGAAAAGAGCAAATCCCATAATTGAGAAAGGTATGGTGGAAAGAAAATGGGCTCTTTTTTGGTCAGAAGACCTGATTTGAGTGAGTACTCGATGGTTTGTGGCCTTGGATGAATCCATGACTTCTATGAGCCTATATCCCCTTAGGGGCATACCTGTACTTGCTTCATAGGTCCTCTGCAAAGATAAGACTGTTTATAGCTTCAGCAGTGATAGTAATGTACTAGTTCTTATGTCAGGGGGCTAGTTTGCAGATATTCATTTTAGGAATATTTCATAAATTCAGATGCTACATTGAGTAATTTGGATTTATCAAATATATTATAACTATCCTTTAAAACTTATGTGTATAGTTCCTAGCTTAGTGCCAGACATTTAATAAATTGTAGGTGATATTGTTACTCTGCTCCTGTTACAAGAATAGCATAGAAAAAAGAGATGACAGTCCTTGCCTTTCAGGAGTTTTTGCTTTCAGTAATAAGTCATATTCATAAGAAGTTGGGGAAAGTGCAAGTCATTCTGTGCCCTGGTCCTAAATTTGTGGTATCAGGTACAGATGAGTTCAGCATAGGCTTGTCATAGGGACAGGCCTTTGTTTTGGCAGTGAGTCTAAATGTGGCCCACGAGAAAAGGTTAAGATTTGGATAGACAAGGGGAAAGCCCGATAGGCATTCCATATTAAGATGTTTATTTTATGTATTGTTTATTTTTAGACACAGCGAAGCATAAATGTTACTGCCACTGCAAAGGAAATTTTAGTAATACTTAAAGATTCTCATTCTGAAACTTTTGTAATGTTATAATCAAATTTACCTTTCCGCTCTACAATTTATTGAACTTGTACCTGCTCCCAGATGGCATTCTAATGTAGAATTTATTTTGGAGGTATCTTTTTTTTTTTAAATGGAATTGTTTTTATTATATACTTAAGTGTAATTCTGTTATAGCTTTTCTCTTTCATATGTAAAAATTAAATAAAGCTCTGTTTCATGCTGTAAGATTTATTGTTAAAAGGCAGGGCAAATTTCTGAGATTTCTTTGGGTAGTCTTCTCATCTTTAGTTTATTTGAAACTTAACTATTTATCAAATGTGGGATGTTAGGGTGACTCTTTGTTTTGAAAAACAGTGCTATCAGAGTTCCTGTACAGTCCGTGCTGAAATTAGGACGTCCTAGTACAATGTACTGTTCTCTCTTAGTCATTATAATGGTTTTATATGTAGGTAAACCCTAGGTCATGCTGCTTTTATGTAGCTGTCTTCCTTGGTTACTGAAAGTTGGATGGCTCTTAGTTTGCCTTTAAGGGAATCTAGGTTTAATTACATATCTTTTAGAACACTACACCACCAGGTAGGTTGTAGAGAATCTTTGATAGCATTCTAGTAGCCTTATTGATACATGATCACCTCAGTGAAATTGTGCAGTATCATGTGTTATTTTATTGCATTTTTTAGAAATGGGAGTCTTGCTGTGTTGCCTAGGCTGGTCTTGAACTCCTGGTGTCAAGGAATCCTTCTGCCTTGGCCTCCCAAAGTGCTGGGATTACAGGCATGAGCTACCTCATTTGGCCAGATTTTAAATAAGAAAAGCTAACATTTACTGGGTGCTGTGTGCTATGCACTTTGCTAAGCAGCTTTAAAATGTGAAGTTTTCATTTAAACATCACAACAATTAAGTGAGGCGAATCCTGCTTTTATTCTCATTTTACAGGTGAGACAGAAAGGATAAATTCCAATCCCAAGTTTACACAGGAGCAGGGATTTGAACCCAGGTGATCTGACTTCAGGGCCTATTCTGTTATCTACTATGCATTACAGTCCCCCTCAGATAACACCTTTCTGGAAAACTCTGTCCTATTGAGGACTTTATTTTCTATGTGTTACCTTGTGTGAGAGCATTAAAAGCTTGTTCCTGTTTGGGATTTTATAGTTGCACCCTTCTCCCTGTGTAAGGGTTTGCCATTTTATTAGTTAAGTAACCCAGCTGCTGAATTAGAGTCCCGAATTTAGTGCATAATGGTCGAGGGCAGGTGTTCCACATTGGCATGTGGCTGTCCTTTATGCAGGCATTTAGGGATGTAGGTGAATGGTGACTGTACCATTTCGAATGCACAGCTTTCAGGGTTGTTCTTGTTGGAAGCACAGGGTAAGAAATTTTATCTTAAGCAAGTGTGGTGAAAGTTGTACAGATGCAGTTTCTCCTCCCTTCCGTTGCTGAAGGCTTAGTCTCATTGCCTCATCTAGCTGCAGGGGATTGGGAATTGGAGCATCCTTTCTCTTTGCTGACACTGGGAGGTAAGGTGTCATTCTGTATTATTTTGAGTATATCATCAGTGTTGAAATGTTGGAGTTGGGAGTGCATTTTCAGCTACAGAATGTAAAGTTGAGAGCCTTGTCCTAGCTACAACTCTGTTATTTGAAAGAAACAGAGTGGATTTTGGTAGTTAGCAGTCTCTGCCACAGCTGTAACACTGTAGATTTCCGTAGGAATGTTAGAATAGCTCCCTGCTAAGGTTTGCAAAGTATTGTTACACACATTCAACTCTTGCTTCTTTTTTTTTTTTTTTTTGAGACAGCATCTGGCTGTGTCCCCCAGGCTGGAGTCCAGTGGTGCAGTCTTGGCTCACTGCTGCAACCTCTGCCTCCTGGGTTCAAGGGATTCTCCTGCCTCAGCCTCCCTAGTAGCTGGGATTACAGGTGTGTGGCACCATGCTTAGCTAATTTTTGTATTTTTAGTAGAGACGGGGTTTCACCATGTTGACCAGGCTGGTCTTGAACTCCTGAACTCAAGTGATCTGCCCGCCTCATCCTCCCAAAGTGCTGAGATTACAAGTGTGAGCCACCGCGCCCTGTCCCCAGCTGTTGCTTCTTATAAAGGTAAGTAGGTAAAGTAAGTGATGGTATTCCCATTGTAAAGGAGAAAATTGAGATATAGGTGGTTAAACATTGAATGAAACCAGCTAGAAAGTTGAAGAGCTGGCACTCAAATCCAGGCATTGTGGCTCCAGAGTCAATGAAGTTTGTATAGCACACTGATTTTTTTTTTTTGTAGAAAATTCTAGCCAACAGTTTTTATACTTGCTGTAGTCACTACTCTTGTATCCTTTCTTAGGGTCTAATACTACCAATGTCCAGTATACTATACTGACAAATTACTATCATATGATGATAATTATTTATAATTTGATCTCATTTTGAAGATTCAGAAGATACATTAAGAATTTTTTTTGCCTCGCAGTCATCATGACGTTCATAAATGACACTATGTTTTACATATGTCAGTTTATATAGTACTGGGTAACAGAGATTTTACTCTCTTTAGAAATTATACTTGATAGCCTTGCTTCCAGTAGATAAAATGACGTGTAAAGTGAGCAAATGAAATAGAAATAAAATGGGAAATAAAAATAGAAATTAAATATTGGGGCACTTAATTTTTTAAAAATAAGTAGCATGTATTTCTTATGAAATACAGTGTTCGTATAATTTCACCAATAATTTTGCTGTACTGTATGGTAAAACTATTTTATACTATATGCTACTCAAGAAATTGGAAACATTTTCTACTTTGGAGCAGCTGGAGGAGTCCTTTCTCCATGCTGACAGAAGGTAAAGTATCATTCATCAGTATTTTGAGTATTTTCATCAGTGTTGAAATGTTCTTGGTAGTGCATGTTTAGCTGCAGTTTGTGGTAATGTGCTTTAGGGATTGGAAGCTGTGCACTATGGCAAATAATAAGTATTTGTGCAGATGGATTATTAATCAGAAAGTAAGGTGGAGCCTTTTACACATTCCTATTTTAATATAGTAGGTAACAAACTCATTCTGGTATTCTTGTTTTTGATTATTTTTCTTGGAGCTGTATTTTGCTGAGTGCTGTATTCCTAAATCATTTCAGAAGAAGTGACTTTAGTATAGCTGAATTTTAATAGAGAGAAATAACATTTGAATTTAATTTTCCATAAAATACCTTTTAGACATTCTTTACAGCTTTAGTTTTGCTGTGAAAGTAAGAGATCAGACAAAGAAGTACCATTCTTTTTGCATGTGGTTAATGACCATTAGCTCTCTGGGATAACTTTTTTTTTTTCCTGAAGTTGTCTCTTAGTTCATTCAGATTGTACCTAGATTTTCAGTTGTCTCTGGGATAACGTTTCTTTTTTTGCTGAAATTGTCTCTTAATTCATCCAGATTCTTAGATTTTCAGTTGTCTGACAATAGCAATAGAAATAAAACAGGCTGTATCATAAATTCAGTGAAGTCTGAGACTAGCATTCTTTTAATGGTTTTGCAAGAATACAGTTATCTGTATCTCAGTAATCCATTATTTTAACATATACATACTGATTTATTTGTAAGATGAAAAAAAACCCCTGAATTAAAAAAGCTTATCCTTCAGCTTTTGTAGCTGTGTGTTGCCTACTTTTGAGAAAAGTTACCTGTAAAATTTTGGCCTTCTACCACAGACAAAGAATGCTGGCAAATGTGTTGTTAAAATTCTGTCATTGCATCTTTATCTGCCTAAAATGATGGAACAATACTTTCAGGTCATTTTAGTGAAGTTCAGTTGCAGTGAGTTATAAGGTATGTCATTTGAATACTGGTTGTAATTTGTTTCCTGTATTCACTTGTATTTATAACCTAAATGCCCAGTACATCCCCCCGACAAAAAAAAATTAAGCCAGTTGAACAGATACTATATATATATATTTTTTTTTATTGAGATGAAATCTCACTCTGTTGTCTGTCCAGGCTCACTGCAATCTCTGCTTCCTGGGTTCAAGCAAGTCTTCTGCCTCAGCCTCCCGAGTAGCTGGGATTACAGGCATATGCCCCCATGCCTAGCTAATTTTTTTTATTTTTAGTAGAGGTGGGGTTTCACTATCTTGGCCAGGCCTGTCTTGAACTACTGACCTCAAGTGATCTGCTTCCCTCAACCTCCCAAAGTGCTGGGATTAGAGGCATGAGACACCTCTTCCGGCCTGAACAAATACAAAATGTTTATGTTGAGACTAGGCACTTTATATACTATTACTTAAAAAAAAAAAAAAAGGATTTAAGACTACAAACTAGGATGGGAGGAATACTGGATTTTTAGTGATAAGTCCAGGATTTGAGTCTGAGCCTTGTTACAAAGTTACTTGGTGATCTTGGGCAGGATACTTTACCTCTTTGGGTCTTAGTTTTCTTTTTGGGAAGTAAGAATCCTATACAGTATTAGTCTCTTTGACCAGTTTTAGCAGTCTGTGATTCTCATGTTTTTCTGTCTTGTGAAGAGAAACTTAACAGTATTAAAGCTGCCAGCTGTTGGTTTTTTTTTTTTTTTTTGTCTTATGAATAGTCTTGGTAACAGAAAACTGGTTTGAACGATCCTAACTGTAATATGTTTTCTAAAACTAGTTTTAAAGGAGGCATGAAGTTGGAAGTACTTAGTTTTACATTTGAATTATGTCTCACTGTTGCCACTTTAAAAGCAGCATGTGAACTGGAAAGACAAAACACTTTGAAAACATACTGTGCAATGAAAAGAGAGTCACCTATTATTAAAGTTCTTTGAACTCCCATTTCATGACAGAGGACAGTGAAATGAGTTAACGTGAGCATGTTTATTTATGTAGACTTTCCCATGTAAGTCAATGCAGATGTATTGCTGTTACATTTTTCTCCAAAAATTTTATTATGCAAATGTTTAAACATGCAAAAAAGTTGAAAGACTTGTATAGTGAAACTCCATATATTCTACAATTAGTGCAGCCTAGATTCTGCAATTAACATGATCTTTTATTAACTGTATCTTACGTCTATCTGTCTATTCACTCCATTATTCAGCCTTCATTACATCTTACTTTTTGCTTCATTTCAAAATAAGCTGCAGCTGTCCTTACAGTTTACCCCCTGAACATTTTGATGTGCATATAATTAACTGGAGTTCAATACTTGTTAACGCTTCTGAAAGTTAAAATTTATATACCTAAGCAAGGCATAGTGGCTCAAGCCTGTGACCCTAGTGACTCTTGAGTGGCTGATGTGGGAGGATTGCTTGATGCCAGGGGTTTGAGACCAACCTGGGCACATAGTGAGATACCCATCTCTAAAAAAATAAATTAGCCAGATGTGGTGGTATGTGCCTCTGTAGTCCAGCTACTTGGGAAGCTGATGTGAGAGGATCACTTGAGCCCAGGAGTACTAGGCTGCTGCGAGCTATAATCATGCCACTGCACTCCCAGCATGGAGACAGAGCAAGACCCCATCTTTTTTTTTTTTTTTTTTTTTTTGAGAAGAGTCTTGGTCTGTCGCCCAGGCTGGAGTGCAGTGACACCATCTCAGACTCACTGTAACCTCTGCCTCCCAGGTTCAAGTGATTCTCTTGCCTCAGCCTCCTGAGTAGGTGGGACTACAGGTGCGTGCCACCACACCCGGCTAATTTTTTGTATTTTTAGTAGAGACAGGGTTTCACCTGTTAGCCAGGATGGTTTCTATCTCCTGACCTTGTGATCCACCACCTCGGCCTCTCAAAGTGCTGGGATTACAGGCATGAGCCCCCACACCCGGCCGACCCGTTTTTAAAAAAGGAGGGAAAAATTTACATACATAAAAATGCATAGCTGTTACAGTGCCATGGATGACAGTCATTAATTTGAGCACCTGGCAGTTTTCAGGGTGTTTGCAGATAGAGAGATGAATAAGACAGTTTCTGCCTTCCTGGTGCTAGTAGGAGAAATAAAAGAGATGTCTAAAGAAGTAGTGTTTTATTTGGAGCTTTTAGTTGCAAATAAGAATCAGCTGCCTTCTACAGATAATAAGTCTTGCTTACAGAACCTGAGGGCAGGAATTCAGTGGGGCTTTGGGAAGGGCTGGAACTGAGAACTGGAAGGCTCACAGGACTGTTTTTTCCTAACTCTGTTTTATTCTGCCCACTTCATTCTTTTTTCTTCAAAGATCTGCTTTTTCCTCTTTTTAGTACAAATGGTAGAACATGGCTGTCCCTAGAGCTTTTATTTTACATCTAATAATTCTCAGTCACACAGACATACTAGTTTTCTCTGATAATTTCATTTCTACCTAGGAGGTAGAATCTGATGGGCCCCGCCCTGGTTCAGCTTGCTTGAGGACTGAGCTGTTGGAAGCCTACTTTTGTGGGTGGAGTGAAGAAACAATTCCCAGAACAAGTATGGGGCTGTTGTAACCTGGGCTGACACTGAAAATGGTTTATAACTACAATTGTGATAAATACTGATACAGACAAGAACAGGCTATAGAAATAGATGGAGTGGGGGTAGGGACAGCTTCCTAGAGAAATTGTTAGCTAAGGTTTTTTTTGTTTATTTATTTATTTTTTTGAGATGGAGTCTCACTCTGTGACCCAGGCTGGAGTGCAGTGGTGTAGTCTTGGCTCACTGCAACTTCCACCTCCTGGTTCAAACAATTCTCCTGTTTCAGCCACCCGAGTAGCTTGAATTTTAGGCATGTGTCACCAAGGCTGGCTAATTTTTATAATTTTAGTAGAGATGAGATTTCACTGTGTTAGCCAGGCTGGTCTTGAACTCCTGACCTCAAGTGATCCATCTGCCTCAACCTCCCAAAGTACTGGAATTACAGATGTGAGCCACCACACCTGGCTGGCAAAGTTGGGTTTTGAAAGATGAATTCAAGTACAACCATGGGAAGGAAGGATATTCCTTATAGAAGAACAGTAGGAGAAAGATAGGAAATGGCGTAGTGTGTTTAGGTAACTGTAAGGAGATTGGTACATTTGCAGTATAAGTTTGGAAGTGGGGTAGGTTCATTAGAGACCAGAGAGAGAGGGAGATCCAGGGCAGTTTATGGAGAACCCTGTCTTGTTAAGATATGGGGAGTCAGGGAAGGCGGGTGACAATCAGATTTGTTTCCTTAAGAGATCATTTCACCAGATGAACTGGAGACAAGTGGGGGCAGAGGCAGAAAATCTTTTGAGAGCTTAGACTAAGAAAATGGCAGTAAAAGAGGAGGAGAAATAATTAGGTAGTAAAATCTTTAGTGCTTGTGGTTTATTTGATGTCAGGGGATGGGGGAGGAATCTTAAGATGATGTCCCCTGGTCTCCTGACCTGGGTAACTGGATTAATTAGTATCCTAGCCAAGGTAAGAAATATGAGAGACTGTTGTGTTGGAAGTATTATATGTCTTGATTTGGCTGATGACTTACAAGGATACCATTTAAGGATTATTAAATTGTTTATATGTTTTATCCATTTTACTATTTGTAAGTTGTATTTCACAACCTAAAAGACCAAAAAGGAACAAGAGAAAGTAAGTTTGGGAAAGAAGATGCTGACTTTAGGATTGGACTTTTACATTTGGAGTGTCCATGCAACCCTCCATATGGAGATGTGTAGAAGGCAGTTGGAAGTGCAGTAAAATTCAAAGTGCAATAGAGGAGTATGGGTTGCTGATACAGGTGAAAGGATTAGGTTAGGTCTGTAGTTCTCAAGCCTCACTGTACGTTAAAATCACTGTAGAGTTTAAAAAAAATACTGATAACTTGGATCCCACCCCAGATTAATTACATTGACTTCTAGGGGTGTGAGGGCACCATATTTAGTGTAAAAAGCTCCCTGTGCTTTTTCTTGTAATACACAGAATTGAAGAACCACTGGGTTACAGAAAGATCACTTATTGCCTACATTATGTGACTGACAGAGTTCTGTAAAGAGGATTTTGTAGTTGCTTTAGAACTCAATGTAAGTTTAACCTTTTTGTTTTGGATACAATTATTATACCCTGTGCTTCCCCCCATTAATACCAGAAAAATGAAAAAGTATGTACACTTTTCATTAAAATAATGATGCACATGTGTTCTTGCAAAAGTATATAGAAGATATAAGCTATTTAGTTAAAACAACTTTAAAACAGAAACTTTCCTGTGATTACCTGAAATGGCCATGTCTTACCTAGTTTTAATTATTATTAGTGTATAGTTTTTGCAGTGAAACGTAGATTGCCTTTATCAACTACAGTGTCTTTGAAAAATAAGTATGAAAGACAGGGATTGGTAAATGAATTGAGTGATGTAGTCTGGAAGGCAGGTAGCTGTAAATGGTGAGCAACTGTCTCTGATGTATGTGATATGGAAAGGACAATTGCTTACTTGTCTGTCTTTTCATTCCCTCACTGCTTGGCTTTATAACCCATCAGGGTCCTGTATCTGTATCCGTCAATAAGTATTTATTAGCACCTACTATCTTCCCAGAAGTGTATTAGGAAATGTATGTAAGTACTAGATAAAATAGACAAAAATGCTTGGGACTTGCACTAGGTTTGCCAGTGTTTGAATTGAAGAAGGCTATGTAAATGACAATTGGATGTCAAGTTATGTGATAATTATAAGAATACAGTTGCTGTTCAGAGACTGGAATTATTTCTTGGGTTTGAGCATAAAGAATGATTCTTGTAACACATTGGCCTCTCATTTTCTTGAACTCTGTTCATGTAGTGATCTTGTTTTCTATGGACATCTTTCAGATCATGGACTGTAGAGCCATTGATCCTACTGCTTTTTCATGATCCTTTATATCCTGGAAGTTCCTTGCTCAGCTTAAATTTTGTAGTCATTATGCTAACTCCTCTGTATATACCTCAGTTCCCACTCTTTAATCATACTTGGCAAAACTTACAACCCTGGTTAAATCTGAGACTCCTCCTAATCTGCACCTGTATCTCTGCATCTAAACATAGCTGGAAAACACATGCTTCTACATACCCTATGCTGAATGATCTTATTTAAAAAAAAATTCATAACCTTGAACCTCAAATGGATCCTTAATGCTCCTAGGCAATCATTTGTACCTGGTCCATTCACTCTGTCACTCTGTTAGATATAGTTGTTTGGTTACCCCCAACCCCTTCCTTTTAAAATCCATAATACTGTCTCTCCCATTCAACTGATGACCTTGCTGCTTACTTCACTAAGAAAAGTGGAGCATGTACTTGTGTATTCTGCCCTCATTCCTCTTACCATAGATAAACTATATGTGCTTCCATCAAAGACAAGCTCTTCACTTGTGTACTAGATATTATCCTCTATCAACTACTCAAGGGTATTGCCCTCAGAATCCCCCCTACAGATTTTCCTGCATCATCAATATTTTGTTTTTTATTGGCTCATTCATCAGCATTTAAACATGTTATTTTTCCTACATTAAAAATACTTGATCCCACTTTTATTGCTAGCTACTGTTCCATTTCTTTGCCCTTCTTTGTAGTGAAACATACAGATGGAGTAGTCTATATTCAACTGTTTTTATTTCCTCCCATGATTCCTCTTCTATTTCTTGAGATATAATTCACATGCACAAAAATTCACTATTTTAAATGTACAACTCAGTGGTTTTTAGTGTATTTACAGAGTTGTGCATCCATCACCACTGTCTAATTCCAGAACATTTTCATCATTGAAAAAGAAACTCTGTTGTACAAATGTCCAATGTGAATAAAAAAAAGAAAAAGAAAAAGAAACTCTGTACCCCTTAGCGATCATTCCGTTTCACTCTTCCTCCAGTTCCTGGCAACTACTAATCTACTTGCTGTCTGTATGAATTTGTCTATTCTGGACATTTCATGTAAATAAAATCATACAATATGTGGTCTTTTGTGATTAGCTTCTTTCCCTTAACATAATGTTTTCAAGGTTTATGTATTGTAATATGTATGAGTGTTTCATTCCTTTTAATGACTAGTGTTCTATTTATGAATATGCCACATTTTGTTCATTCATCAATTGATGGACATTTAGGTGGTTCTACATTTTGGCTGTTACAAAAAATGCCACTGTGAACATTCGTGTTCAGATATTTGTGTGGGTGTATCTTTTCAGATATCTTGGGTAGACTTCCTTGGTCATGTGATAGCCCTGTGTTTAACATTTTGAGGAACTGCCAAGTTGTTTTTCAAAAATGACTGTACCATTTTACATTCCCATCAGAGTTACAGTTTCTTCATCTTGTACTGTCTTAAGCCAACTTCAATCAGGTTTTTCGTCTATTTCTCAAACTTCTCAACGGAAAGTGCCCTTGACGAGGTCATTAGTAACATCAAAGTGCCAAAATTAAACAATTCTCAGTCCTCATTTTGTTTGACCTGTGTGCAGCATTTGACACAATTAATTATTCATTCCTCCTTAATATACTTTTTTCACTTTTGGCTTCCAGGATATTGCATGTTGTGTGCACCACCTCCCCCAACATTTTATTCGTCAATCCTTGTCAGTTTCCTTTGTTACTTACTCCTACCTTTAAAAATTGGAGTGTCCATTGGGGATCTTTATCTAGACTTAGACATCTTTAAGTACTGTCCTTGAACTCGCTCCCAAGTTGGTATCTGTAGCTGAGATATCTTCTTTTTGTCCTTCTGAGCCATGTATCCAGCTGCCTACTCACCGGGATGTTAGACATTTTAAATGGAACATGTCTAAAACCAAACTCCTTTTCTTTCTTTTAAAATATGCGCCACCCATAGGTCTCCCCATCTCTGATCAAGGTAACACCATCTTCCAGTTGTTTAGGCCAAAACCCATGGAGTTAACTTGAACACTTTTTCTCACATCCCACATTCAGTCTGCTAGGAAGTCTTGTTGACCTTACCTTAAAGTATCTGCAGTGTTGTAATACTTCTTACGACCTCTGCTGTTGCCATCATCCTGGTCTGATTATCATGTCTCACCAGGATCATTGGGATCGATTCCTAATTAGATCCTCTGCTGTGTCTTTATCTCCAACAGTCTAGCTTAACACAGCCAGAATAATCCTTTAGAAATATGTCAGATCAGGCTAGGTGCAGTGGCTCATGCATGTAATCCCAGCACTTCGGGAGGCTAAGGTGGGTGGATGAGCTGAGGTTGGGAGTTTGAGACCAGCCTGGCCAACGTTGTGAAACCCTGTCTCTACTAAAAATACAAAAATTAGCCAGGTGTGGGGTGCCTGCCTGTAATCCCAGCTACTTGGGAGGCCGAGGTTTGAGAACAGCTTGAACCTGGGAGGCGGAGGTTGCAGTGAGCCAAGATTGCACCACTGCATTCCATCCTGAGGGACAGAGTGAGACTCTGTCTCAAAAAGAAAAAGAAAAAGAAGAAATACGTCAGATCATATGCATTTTCTGCTCAAAAGCCTGCACTGCCTCCCTTTACTAAGTAACAGCCGAACTAGACCCTTCTTCATCTGACCCTGTTACCTCTCTGACCACACCTGCTGTCGTTATCCTTTGGCTCACTGCATTCACCTCCTTGCTGTTCTTCAAACAGGTGTGCCTTAGACTCAGGGCCTTTACACTTGATGTTCTTTTTGCTGGAAATGTTCTTTACCATTTTCAGATCTCCTCAAAATTTACCATATCCAGTAAGCTTACCCTAGTTACCTTTAATTATGTAACTTGCTCTTCTCACATTCTGGATTCCTCTTCTGCTCTTTTAAATTTTTGCATAGCCCTTAACATTGATTGACTACATTATTGAATTATGTTTATGATTGCCATGGTTTGAATGTCTCCCCCAAAAAGTATGTATTGGACACTTAATCCCCAGTGCAGTAGCTTGGGGAGGTGGGACCTAATGGGAGGTGTTTAGGTTATGAGGAATTTACCCTCACAAATGGATTAATGCTGATTATAAAAGAACTTGAGGCTGTGAGTTAGATCTCTTGCTCTCTCTTGCCCTTGTGATGCCTTCCACCATGTTATGACACTGCAAGAAGGCTCTCACCAGATGTGGCCCCTCAGTCTTGGATTTCGAAGACTCCAGAACCATGAGCCAAATATATTTTTATTCATTATAAATTACCCAGTCTGTGATATTCTGTTATAATAGCATAAAATGGACTAAGACAGTGATATATTGTTCTTCCTCCCCAACCGACCCCCCCACCCCCCACCGCTAAGCTGAAGCTCTATGAGGGCAGGGATTTCTGTTTTGTTTACAGATGTAACCTGAGTGTCACAGTGCGTGGTGCATAGTAACCTTTCAATAAATATTTGTGGAATAAGTAAATGGATGGCTGTATGACAGAGGTGAGGGTCTGAGGCAGGCCTTGAAAAATTTTGATAAACAAAAGGGCAGCCTAGTTTATCTTTCCCAGGCTTCTCTTTTCTGTGCCTTTAGCAAGATCTCTTTAACCTTCAAGACATGGGCATCTGCGTTAGAACCTGAGTTTGAATCTGTTTCTTAGTATACATGTGACCTTGAGCAAGATTTCTGGCCATTCTTGAGTCCTTTTTCAAAAGTCATTTTTATTGTTAAATACTTTGAATATAGTAAAATACATTCTTTTTGGGTACACAGTTCTATGAATTTTGACAGACTTAATCATGTTACCACCATCACGTTACATTTCCATAACTGTAAAACGTTCCTTTTGGTGCCTTGGAGTCAGTTCCCTCCCTTCACCTCCTGCCTCTGGAAATCATTGATCTGATTTCTATCCTTCTATTTTTGCTTTTTCCAGAATGTCATATATGTGGAGTCATTAAGTGTGACTCATTTTTAGTCAAACCTCTTCCATTTAGCCTATATGCTTTTGAGATTCAGTCACATAATCGCATGTATCAGGAGTTCTTTTTATTGCCCAGAAGTATTCCAGTGTATGGATTTACTACAGTTTATTCATTTACCAGTTGATGGATTTTGGGGTTGTTTCTAGTTTTTGGCCATTATGAGTAAAGTTGCTGTAAACATTTTTATTTCTTTTGGGCAAATACCTTGCGTGTAGGAATGCTGGGTTGTATGGTAAGTTAATTTAACTTTAAGCACGCTTAGTCTTTTTCACATTTATCAAATGGGGTAATAGTCGAGACTTTTAGTTGCGAGCAACAGAAATTGAGTCCAGGAAAGGAACTTATGAATAGGGTAATAGATGGTTCACAGAATCTCTTGGAGGGCTGGAGAAATAGGCTGAAAGTTATGTATCCAGGAACAAGATTCTAGGCCCAGACACTGGAGGTTGAATTGCCAGTACCATCAGGGGGTATTGGACACTGTAAGTAGAAATACTGTCTCTGGAAACTGGACTGAGTTGCTATGATTGCTGCTTTCACTTGCCAGAATAGATTTTCTGAGGACCAAGCGTTGAGTCATTTGCTTTTGAATCTCTATCTGGAGGTAGGCTCCGCCTCATAAGGTAGGGGATTCCCCCCAACGTAGGAAAGAGGATTCAGATGTGGGGCTGAAAAAGGTTGTATACCACAACCTCCAGAGGTGGTTGTGATCAGATAGAATAATTTCCATGGTGTCTAGGAACTTACTAGAATATAAGTGCTAGTTTACTTTTCTGTTTTCCTTTTTCCCATCTGTCTTTTGTAAGTAAAATTTTTGTTAAAGTATAAAACAAACTACATAAATCATAAGCGTGTAGCTTGATGAATTTTTATGAGGCAAATTCATCCTTTTGACCAGTACCAGAAGAAGAAATAAAACATTGCCAGCACCCCAGAAACTTTTCCTGTTTCCTCATCTTCATCATTGCACACTCCCCACTCAACCAGGTAATCATTGGTTTTGACTAGTTTTACCTGTTTTCAAACTTTATATAATCAAAATTGTGTGTGTATGGATTCTTTCTTTCAACATTTCTTTCAGTATTTGTGGACTTCATTTTTTGTTGATTTCATATTGTTTCATTGTATAACACTATCCGTTGTACTATTGATGGATACATGGGCTATTTCCAGTTTTTGACTAATACAAGTAAGTACTGCTATGAACATTTTTGCATGTCCTCTGGTTTACACACACACACACACACACACACACACACACACACACATATATTTCTATAGGTATGTAACATGGAGTGAAACTAATGGGTCATGGGTTCTGTCTATGTTCAGCTTTAGGAGTGACTGCTGAAATGTTTTCTTAAGTATCTTTTTTTCGCTTTCCACTACTACTGGCAGTACATATGAGTTCCAGTTGGTCACAACTTTTTGACATCTTACTGTGTTTTCAGTAGGATTTGTACCCCAGTATAGTTCTTGTCTGAGTCTACCTAATCAGTTACAAGTATCTATTTCCTATAATGTTATTAACTCTTTGAGGTGGGATTTCATGTTTTGTCTTTATCCTCTTAGTACCAAGTACAGGCATAGAACACAAAGTAAATGCTCAGTGAAGGTTGCGTGAAAAGATGAATAAAGAGTATGTCCGTGGGTGGGAATAATCTTGGCATTTGTTGAAACAGAGAACTCACTGGTCTGACTGGAATTGGAAGTAATAGGAACGATGGATGTTAGGGTTGAATTAAGTCAGGTGGAATCTGATTCAGTAGGTGATAGGTAGACCTGTGTAGTTCCTGAACTGGGAGAGAGTTAATGAAAGCTGTTTTGTTCTGTGAATGAAGAATTGTGTTTTTGTTTACAGGTGTGTCCAGCTGTTAGGAAATAGTTACAAAGAAGATTTGGCCCATGATTGGAGACAGATTAGACAAGGCATGAGTCGGTGTGAATTTGGTTAGCTTAATCTCTTAGTTTTTATTTTCTTCATAAAATGGGACTCCATCTTGTAAAGATTAGAACTAACATATAAATATGAGTGGATGTTTTCTTTTTTATTCACTGTGTATTTTGTTTTACGGCATTTGAATTTTGTGGAACTCAGAATTTTGAAACATGTTGTGGAGTGTGATTCTGCCAGTGTAAATCCACGTGGAATTTTTCTAACTGTAGCAACTCTGGAGCACCTTACTTATTCTTTGCTTCTACTTTGTTGTTGTTCTACCCCATCACCTTTGGTTCTGCTTGTGCCAGAAATAAAAAATCATTAATAAAGTGGCTTCTTGCCTCTGACAGCTTATCCCACAAAATATTGAACTGCTCCCCCATAGTTTCTGT
The DNA here is from genome assembly GCA_036589455.1 of Ateles fusciceps. Lineage (NCBI taxonomy): Eukaryota > Metazoa > Chordata > Mammalia > Primates > Atelidae > Ateles > Ateles fusciceps. The sequence continues at coordinate 10,351,800 of JAZHEH010003300.1, forward strand.
TAATTATAAAGCACGTACATGAATATAAATAAATACTAAGAATCAAGATTTTTAGTAGAAGAGGAAAAAAATCCAAGAGGTTAATAAAAAAGTGGTAATATCGAATTGGAATTATCCATATGAACTCATGTTTTTGTGCTTTTTTTCCCCCAATTTTGCTTCACATTTAGTAGTAATGTTTTAAGCTAATGTCTACATATTACCTGATTGTTGAACATTACATAAAGAGATCTCCCTGAAATGGTGGTACTATATTATTATTTAAAAAAACTAATGTATTTCTTTAACTAGAGAGTTTTAGATTGATATAAAAATTGAGCATGTAATACACAAAGTTCCCATGTCATTCTGTCTCCTCACACTCACCTCATAATTCCACCTATTATTAACATCTTACAGTACTGTTGGCACATTTGCTAAAATTAATGAGCAAATATTGATACATTATTATTTAAAGTATAATTTGCTAATGTTCATTGTGTTATACGGTTCTATGAATTTTGAAATATTTATAATGTTACGGTTACCATTATGGTCTCATAAAGAATACTTTCATACTCTAAAAATCCCGTTTTGATTTATTAATCCTCTTCTCCAGAAATCTTGGCAACTATTGGTTTTTATTGTCTTTAGTGTTGCCCTATCCAGAATGTCATATAATTGGAATAATATAGTACATAGCTTTATTCGATGAACTTATTTCATCCGTCTATCTATCTTACCTATCTGAGCTACTTTCATGTTGTCTTTTTTATGCTTTGATGGTGAACTCCATTAAATCACTGAAGAATATTGCTGTCATATGGATTTTCTTTTATCCACCTCGAAAGACATCTTTTTTGCTTCCAGTTCTGGTGATTATAAATAAAGCTGCCATAAACATTCCTTGTGCAGGTTTTGTGTGGATATAACTTTTTATCTCAACTGGGTAAATACCTAAGCACAATTTTTGGAATCATATTGTGAAAGTATGTTGTGATTCCTAAAATTTGGTAGATTTCATAAGAGAAACCATCTGGGTTTGGTGCCTTCTCCTTTTGGAATATTCTTAATGTTAATTCAACTTCTTTAGTAGGCTTAGGCTTATTCAGATTATCTGTGTTTCTAGTGTGACCTTGGGAAGATTATGCCTTTCCAAGGAATTGATACATTTTACTGAGGTTATAAAACAGTGGTCATAGAATTGCTCATAGTACTCCTTGATTATCTTTTTAATGGCCAACAGTTCAGTAGAGATGGCTCCTCTTTTATTTCTGATATTAGTAATTTGTTGAACTCATGTTTTAAAAATATTTACTTGCTCCATTGACTGAAAGGGCCTAGAAGCAATGACAGCCAGCAGAGGTGAGCATATCTAGTGCCTGTATATTGTTTTTTTATTCCATTTGTCACTAAAAGGAACCTTGGAGAAATGACTGATTCCAGGTGTGGGACCAGAAAAGTGCAAGTCTGGAACATGTTATGTCAAAAAACAAGGGAGCTGTTGAATACTAGCGGCATGTGTCTGAAGAACACAGGGACTGACTTGTAAAGGCTACCACAGGCCAAATTTGAGACAACTTGAACATTACAAAATGGTGATGACATGGTATTACATTACCATTACAAAATGGTAATGACAAAAAATAGACATTGAGTGGGGAAAAAACCCAAAACACTGCCATGAGTCCATAGTGAGAAAGAGAAGGAAAGAGGGAGGAGAAGGGGTAGAAAGGGAGAAGAGAAAGAGAGAAAGGTGAAATCTTCTTTGCAGAAGATTGCTTGGTGATAAATGTAAAAGGAATTATGTAATTAGAAAATCACCTTTTTGTATACCCCACATAATAATCTGGTTCAGTTAGGGATGATCACTGGATGCCATAACTATTAGGTGAAAGATTGTTGGGAGAAGAGAATATTTACACAGCCTCAAAGTATTGCTTTACAGATTACTTTCTACTTAATAAAGGCAAAATAATTTTACAATATGAAGATCTGGCATTCACCACTTTAATGAAGTGATTGAAACTTAAGATCAAGGAGCTGGCATCAAGTACCCCCTGACTTGATGCAGTAAGATCACCTTTGGTTAAATCATTGCCAAAAATGAAGAAAAAATCAGATAAATCAGAATGTGGAACATTCTATAAAACGCTTGGCCTGGATTCTTAAAAAAGACACTGAAGTATTTATTTAGGGGTGAAGTCAAGATGTTTGCAACTTACTTTCAGATGGTCTCACAAAAACAGAGATACAGCAAATGTAGCAAAACGTTATTGATGAACCTATGTGAAGAGTACATAGGTGTTAATTGTAATATTCTTTTAATTTTCCTGAGGGTTTTTATGTTTTCAAAATAAAAGGTAGATTTTTAAAAGTTAATTGATAAGGGTCTTAAGAGATTATCTAATCCAACCCCTCATTTTACAGATGGGGGAAAGTACGACCCAGGGGGACTTGTCTGAGGACACCTTAACTGGTGTGAGAGTGTGAAGAGCATGCCTATTCTCTCTTTTCCCGCCACCCATGGAGGATGTGAGTGGCAGGATGTGGGAGGGATGGCAGAGGGACAGAGAGGGACTTTGGGAGGAAGGGCTTTCTGGAGTCATGGTAGGAAAGGGGCACCCCTTAGCAGGAGCATGTTGAGGGTCCCAGCCACAGCCAAGGTAAAGGAGATTATGACCTGAAACACAGGCAGGCTGGAGAGACCCAACGCTTCACCCAGCTTACCTCCTCCTTTTCTCTTTTTAAAAATTCTTTGCTATTTTCCTTCTCTATTCTTTCCACTATCTTAAAAAAAAAAACAAAAAAAAACTTATCTCCATTTTATTGTCACTTGGTCATTTTGCTTTTTCCGCCAAGAATTAACATAATGTCATGGAAATAATATAAATTTTGGAGCTGGACAGACCTGATTTCAAATTCCAGTCCTGTATACTGGCTGTACAACTTGGAAGTCACTTAACCCTGCTAAGTCTTGGCTTCTTCATTTTTGAAAAGTTACTGCTTCCTACTTTGAGAGGAAGTGACATTGTACGGGAGTATTTTGAAAAATACATCATGCTTTCACCTTAGTTATTTGGAAGTTAGTTATACAGTCCTTTTAGTGGCTTTCTTAGAAAATACAATGATACATTGTTGACTTGTTGGAGTCTATTGTTAATTCGTAACTGGTAGTACTGACAATGTTTGCATCTTAGACTACTTTAACTTCCTTTACCCTTTTCTCAAATTACATGCCATTTTAGTTGGATACTTTATTGTATACATTTAAGTCTACAAATTTAAATAATCATTCACTTCACAATGATGTTTCAATGACAGACTGCATGTACAATGATGGTCCCATGAGATTATAATACCATATTTTTACTGTACTTTTTCTGTGTGTGGATACCTTTAGATTGTGTTACAGCTGCCTACAGCAGTATTCAGTACAGTAACTTGCTGTACAGGTTTGTAGCCTAGAAGCAATAGGCTATAATAACCTAGGTGTATAGAAGGCTATACCATCTAGGTTTGTGTAAGTATACTCTGTGATGTCACACAGTGATGACATTGCCTCATGACACATTTCTCAGGGACTGAATGATGGATTTGGGGAATGGCAGCAAGGTCGATTTGGCTCCAGCTGAAGTTTATAAATATTATTGAAGATAAGATTGTATGTGAGGTGGTGTCTCATTATGGAAATTATAAACTCCTGTTCTCTTTTAGGGCATAGGGAGCCCTTGTAGAATTGTTTAGGGATAGCGTGATGCAGTGATTATTTACGGGGCAAGAGCTTGGCTTGATTTTATATTCCAACCTAAATCTCAATTATGACTTTGTCACTTCCTCATTTATACTATGAGTTAGTTAAATTTTTCTATTTCCTCATCCGTGAATTGGAAATAATAGTACTTATTTTATAGGGTTGTTGCAAGGATAATTGAATGATATGTGAAATGTACTTAGAACAGTAAGCAGTATGTAAATGTCAGGCATCGTTTTATTATTATCATTGTTATTGTTATTAAATTAGATTATGTGTGCTAGTATTCACTCCATGCCTGGCACATGGTTAATCATAATTCCAGTCACCAGTAGAATATATATGGGATAATTACTAACCAAACTATATTTTCATACCCCTGCATCTCATACAGGAAGTTTATGTCCTTTAAAAGTCATATTTAATGTATAAATAAGCTGTATAATTCATTTAGATTATTTTGTCCTTGCGTCGTTGTTGTGATTACATATTACATGTCAGTCTCAGTCCACTCCTCAGCTAACTCATCATATTTATAAAAATAATGATGAACAACAGTAAAGAAAACATTCTATGTTAAGAATGTGTAAGTAAGAAGAGAGGGAAGACAGTATGTCATAGACGGAAGCTGTAAAGCTGCCATAGGAAAGATGTAGGAATTGTGCTGGGTGCTAAATTTGGAAACATTATCTATGGATATTGTTTAGTTTTGGTTTCTTCAGGAAATTGTTTGCAATGTGAGGATGCTAAGTTTCCACCGTAAGTATAAAGAATAAAAAACTGCCTTCTCTGTTAAAATTTTATTCCAAAAGAAATTGTATAAAGCTGTTAAAGCATCAGGACTGACAAGCTAGAAATGCATTTAAGTGGAGGCTCATTAATCTTTAAGAAGTTGAAAAGCAGACTTATGTGGCTGAGAAGCCAATGTGGATTTGCAACACTAAAATGCCAGCATCTTCAAATACTGTCAGTAAAGAACAGTGGGAAATAAGAATGGACATCACTTATATGTTTAAGACTAGAATAATTCACTAATTTATTAAATCAATTGCCTTTAAACTGTAACCTATCTAGTAGCTAATTATAGTTTTAAGGGAGTTTTAACTTTATCTAGTGACTGTATTGATTAGAATGATTTCACGAGAGAATGTGCCTTTAAGTGGGCATGCTTTTAATTTCAGAGGAGCTAAACACATGGCACTCTTTCTTAGGTTGTATTTCAGATCTTCTGTGGTCTAATTACCAATGATTTGTACCTTGTTTTAATTGACAACTTAAAAAAGACATTCCTTTAAATGCTGTCTCATTATTTTTCCTATTTCTTTTTCACATTCTTTGTGTTTCTTATAAATTGGCAAGAGAGTGTCTTTGCATATGGTTTGTTATTCTTGGAATAAGATACTTTTTTTCTTTCTGGTTTGTTTTCCTAACCTTTAACCACCTGGTTAACAGATGGTCAGATTATCCTTCTACTCTATCATTTTGAATAACTTAGTTTTGAAAAAGCCCAACTTCTAACAGTGACTTAAATTTTCACATGATAGCATCAGTAACTCATTCATTATGGCAGTTTTGATTCTTGAAGTTCCTTTTATATTTTGGGTTGAGTTTGTATTTATATATAATACTAAATGGAAGGCCTGACTTTAAGTTACTGGGTGATTATTTCTTCCTGACACTGTAGCTCAATTTTTAGTTGATTCATAGCATCTTGTGAAGCAGATAAGATAAGGCAAGGTATCTTTTACTTGAGGGCACTTAAAATTGTAGAGAACCGTGGGTTTGGGCACTTAACAGACTTGGATTCAAATTGTAGATTTGCCCTTGTGTGCTTTTGGACAAGTTACTTAACTGAGTTTCAGTTTGTGAACCTTAAAATGGAAACTGATTGTATCACATTTACCCTGTAGAGTTGATGTAAATATTAATTTAGATAATTAATGTGAAGTGTCTTGTATACTCTATGGAACATGGGAGATCAAAAATGAAGGCTCACTTGCCAAGGTAATCAGTTTTACAAATGGAACATGTAATCGTACATGATATCGTAGCACTGTTTACTATTTATATGGGTAGTTTCCTTGATTAAAATATCTGGGAATAAAACATCTTTAGAATGAATTGTGGTCAGGACCTCAGTTCAAATACCCTCTGATAAGCTTGGATTTGCTTCTCAGTGACTAAAGGGTGGTAAGCACAGTAGCTGTGGTCATGGCATATATTTGCATAGAGTATGATAGACGTCTCTATGGCAAGACTGTCTGTTGTAAATTATGAGCCTAGCTGTGCTACAACTGTGAAGAATGATGATGAGTTGCACGTATTCCCACCCGGAAGTACCAGGAGTTATAATTGAGTCATCAATCATTTATACATTTGATTATTCACTTGACTACTATTTGAGAGCTTACTATCTAGGCAATGTGATATATAGTAGTAATATACAGCAGAGAGCAAAACACAGTATCTGCCTTCTAGGAACATGTAGTTACAGAGCTAGTAAGTGGTAAAACATAAGGCAAAACTAGTGCAGTGGGAGATACGGGAGGACTGCTTAATTCAGTCCATGCTAGGGAGAGGATTGGGAAGGGGTAGAGGTATAGGTCAAGATCAGAGGACGCTTCCTGAGGAAGAAGGCATTGTCCTAAGTTGAATGCATGGTAAGAGTGGAGCGTTTAAGATGTTAAGGATGGTATTTTGAAAAATTTCATTACAAGGGTTAAACGTCTTATTTCTGTGAGTAGGTTATGGAATAAGCATGGTTGAGTCTAATTTTCAACAGAATAGTGGGAAATCAGATTTCTGAAATCCTTTCTTTAACTGTTATCAGAGATTAGGAGTAGACCTAACTTTGTGCTTTGAAAAGAAGAATCCAGAATCTCACTTGGAAGCCGAGGGCCTTCTTGTTCATGGAGTTTTAGAATATTACCAACACTGTATTTATTGAATTTATTGATTGATTGAGACACAGTTTTGCTTTTGTCTCCCAGGCTGAAGTGCAGTGACACAATCTTGGCTCACTGCAACCTCTACCTCCTGGGTTCAAGTGATTATCCTGCCTCAGCCTCCCCACTGTCTAGAATAAGAGGCACGCATCACCATGCCTGGCTAATTTTTGTATTTTTAGTAGAGACGGGGTTTCACCATGTTTGCCAGGGTGGTCCTGAACTCCTGACCTCAGGTGATCCACCTGCCTCGGCCTCCCAAAGTATTGGGATTACAGGCGTGAGCCAGTGTGCCTGGCCTTATTGAATTTTTACAATTTGTGTGCGATAAATATTTGTTAACTGAATAGTAAATGAGATTGGCATGGTTCTGGTCCTCAACGTAACCCCAGCTTTAAGAATTAAGATCAGGCAAGGTGAGGTGGCTCATACCTGTAGTCCCAGCAATTTGGGAGCCTGAGGTGGGCAGATCACCTGAGGTTGGGAGTTCGAGACCAGCCTGATCAACATGGAGAAACCCCATCTCTACTAAAAATACAAAATTAGCCGGACACATACCTGTAATCCCAGCTACTCGGGAGTCTGAGGCAGGAGAATCACTTGAACCCAGGAGGCGGAGGTTGCTGTGAGCTGAGATTGCGTCATTGCACTCCAGCCTGGGCAACGAGAGTGAAAATCCATCTCAAAAAAAAAAAAAAAAAAAAAAAAAAAATTAAGATCTGAGTGGCTCTAATGATTGGGTGAGCTATGTAAGTAAAGAGCTTCAGGCTGGGCACAGTGGCTCATGCCTGTAATTCTGGTGCTTTGGGAGGCTGAAGCTGGAGGATTGCTTGAGCCCAGGAGTTGGAAACCAGCCTGGGCAACATAGTGAGACCCTGTCCCTACAATAAAATAAACAATTAGCCAGGCATGGTGGTGCATTCCTGTAGTCCTAGCTACTTTGGGAGGTTAAGGTGGGAGGATTGCTTAAGCCCAGGAGCTCAAGGCTGCAGTAAGCTGTGATCATGCCACTGCACTCCAGCCTGGGTGACAGAGTGAGAGCCCATCTCTTTTAACAAACAAATAAACAAAAAAAATCGGGCTTTGACATGAGGCAGCTCTGCTTGCCTTAGACCACTAAGCCAGGAACGGTGGAATCACTATCCATACCATGGTCTCTGATTTTTAATGGAGGGGCAAAAATGTGGACACCAGAAACTGTAATGCAAAGCAATTTATATGCCCAGAGACTAAAGTAAAATTTTGTTTTAAAAAATCAGTCAAGATTTTATACATATATGTACACATAAACATATGAACACGTGCATAAATGTGAAGATTCATAATACTAAGATTTTCATAATTGTTCATTCATACTTGTATGAATATGATATAGGTAGGTACAGGTGTCCAAGAGGAAATAAAACTGTTTTGAGAACAAAAAGGAGGCAGAATTAATATTATACTTGGGATGGGATGAGGGAAGGCTTTCTGGAGAGGTAGCTTTTGACCTGACTCTCAAGAGAGGGATGGGCTTTTTTTTTTGTTTTTCTTCTTTTGAGACGGAGCTGTGTTGCCCAGGCTGCAGTGCAGTGGTGCAATCTTGGCTCACTCCAACCTCCGCCTACTGGATTCAAGTGATTCTCCTGCCTCAGCCTCTCGAGCAGCTGGGACTACAGGCATGCGCCACCACACCTGGCTAATTTTTTCTATTTTTAGTAGAGACGAGGTTTCACCGTGTTAGCCAGGATGGTCTCGATCTCCTGATGTCCTGATCTGCCCATCTTGACCTCCCAAAATGTTGAGATTACAGGCGTGAGCCACCGCGCCTGGATGGGATGGGCTTTTTGCAGAAGCTTTATTAGCATAATGAGTCATGAAGAGTCTCAGCTCTGTAGACGGGTGGTTTGATTTTTTTTTTCTCAATTATTAATTAAAAAATTTTTTTATTTCCATAGATGTTTGGGTAACAGGTGGTATTTGGTTACATAAGTTCTTTAGTGGTGATTTGTGAGATTTTGGTGCACCGATCACCCAAGCAGTGTACACTGAACCCGAATTGTAGTCTTTTATCCCTTACCACCCTCCCAGCCTTTCCCGAGTTGCCAAAGTCATTTGTATCATTCTTATGCCTTTGCATCATCATAGCTTAGCTCCACTTATTAGTGAGAACACATGATGTTTGGTTTTCCATTCTTGAGTTACTTCACTTAGAATAATGATCTCCAGTCCCAGGTTGTTGAGAATGTCATTAATTCATTCCTTTTTTAAAATTCATTCCTTTTTATGGCTGAGTAGTATTCCATTTTGTGTGTGTGTGTGTACACCAAAGTTTATCCACTCATTGGTGGGCATTTGGATTGGTCCATGTTTTTGCAATTTTGCAAATTGTGCTGCTATAAACATGCATGTGCAAGTATTTTTTTCATATAATGACTTCTTTTTCTCTGGGCAGATACCCAGTAGTGCGATTGTTGGATCAAACGGTAGTTTTACTTTTAGTGATTCTTTTTTGGTGAGACAAGAGTCTTGCTTTGTTGCCCAGACTGGAGTGCAGTGGTGTGATCTTGGCTCACTACAACCTCTGCTTCCCAGGTTCAAGCAATTCTACTGCCTTGGCCTCCTGAGTAGCTGGGACTACAGGTGTGCACCACCCCGCTCGGCTAATTTTTGTATATTTAGTAGAGACAGGGTTTCACCATGTTTACCAGGCTGGTCTTGAACTCCTGACCTCAGGCAATCCACTTGCCTCGGCCTCCCAAAGTGCTGGGATTATAGGTGTGAACCACCGTGCCCAGCGCAGGTGGTCTAATTCTAATCCCATCTCTGTTGTAGACTAGCTGCTTGATCTCAGGTAAGTCACTTCATTCCTCTAAACTATTGTTTCCTGTGTCCAGTTGGTATAATCATATCCTCCACTGACGGTTTTTGAGGATTAACTGAAGCAATTCATGTAAAGGTGTAACTGAGTACCTGGTCATTATTACTGTTAGAGATTGGTGGGGAGGCCTTGGGAAACTGAATTTAGTTGATTCTGTTCTCCTTCTTAATAAAGTTACCAAGTTTTGCAAAACAAACCTGGTGGTTGTACTTTTCCATTTATCAGTTACACACTCTGAATAATTAAGATTTAGTCAGGATTGTTCTTGAATTGCAGAGTTTGTTGCAGACTGAGAAAACACCAGTCACAAGCTCATGGCGTTGTATCACTGTCCCTTGAGTTTCAGTACACTGATTAGGTTGGAAGAGTAATCTTTCCTGTTTATTTAAGGCTCTGTACTTTTCGAACTACTTCCATGACTGTTAGTAAGTGGACCCTCTTTGTAACCTTGGGGAGCACATAGGCAGGTGATGATTATTTTTCAGGAAGCAGAATCTACAGAGCCAGGGAAAAGCCTTTATGGCCAAGTGGCCATTTCAACACTATAGCTCTGGTCTCCTTACATAGTTCTGTTTTTTTCTTCAATTTTCTGTGAAGTCTAGTCGTCTGACCTGAATTTGCATGTAATCTCTGCCATTTACTAGTTGCATGATCTTGTGAGAATTTTTAAATTTATGAGTCTGGCCCTTTCATCTGTCAAATGTTGAGATTTTGAACCACACAGGAATGTCTGTGATGCAGAATTTATTTTGCTTAATTCTTAATAAGAATTGCTTTGTATAGCACTGTATGGGAATGTGTATTTGTGTATTTAAGACTCAAATTTATTCACTTATTGATGTTTTGCCTGGTAGGAAATGTCTCTATTTCTAGATTGTCTTCAGTGTTCTTATCCTCCTTATGTGGGAATAATATTCTTGATAGTGGTATGAAGGACCTACCTTGGGAAAGCCAAGAAGATCTGGGAATGTTTGACAGGTGAATAACAACTAAATAACTGAGTCCACTTGTCACGTCATTACTGGTGTTGGTTGTTCTTTCCCATTTTTGTCTCTCTCTTTTGACGCAGAGGGTACGGGGCGAGGATTGGAGGGTTCAGTATTATCCAAATAGTTGGACAGTTTAAAACCTTGCAGCTAATAAATACACAACTTTTAAAAGTTTGAAGGTTGTTTTCCACTGGAAATTCAGACAAGAGACACTTTTTACATATGAAAATCATTTGACAAATGCTTATCAATTAGTAATATATACTGTTTTCCTCATGAACCCTTTTAGAGGTAGGTGAATATAAAGTTGTGTAAGTAACACATTGGAAATTACAAAATACGGTAATTGAAACTCATTAGAACAAATTCTTTTTATGGTCTTACTTTCTCCTGAAGTATTAAGTATATATGCATGCATTTATTTATTAAGTGGGTGAGTTAGTGGCTGAAAATCCTAATGTTGAGTTTTCTAATAACTGAGAAAAATCTGTATTAAGGAAGAAGTTTTGCATTTTAGTTTTTTTTTTCCCCTGAGCAAAAGGTTGGAAAAAATACTAAGGTTGACTTGAAAGTGTCATTCAGGAGTAAGAAGATTCTTTTTGAGTTGGTGTCTATGTTTTAGGGGTTAGGTGAGTGTCATCTTGTAAAAAGAAAGATTATTTTCTATAGATTGTGGAAGTTTTTGTTCTGTTTCTAGTATGTAGCAAACTGAGTACTTATTAAGCTGAAGTTTTATTAATTCTGTTAGATTGGATATACCATGAGTCAAATTATAGTCTGATGTGATAAATTAGGAGGACACTGTATTAGCAATTTAGTATTTTAAAGTTTTCCATATTAGGAAAATAGTATAACAGCTGTTTATAGTTGAACAGATTTGGCCTAAATTAAACAAATTATACTCCAGTCGAGAAGACCAAAACTTAATTTAGTAAAAATTGAATATAGGCTGAGAAGTTTTTTAAAGAATTGGATATAATGTACTCAGAATTGGATAATGGATTAGTCACAATCCTTGTTTATGACATAGTCTCATTGGCCTGTTTTTATTTTATTTTAAAAAATGCAATAAGCACTTGTTTATCCACCGTTGGGGTGGGGGGAAAGGTAGGTACTTATTGTAGTAACCTATATATGACCTCTAGGTTTCCCCCAACCATCCTATCCCTTTGTCTTCCCTTGAGAGAATTCAAGCCTGAATTTTGTAGTCATCCTCTTGCTTTCTGTTTTCATATAACTTTATCATATCTTTATGGATTCTTAGAAGGAATACTTTTTTATTTTGGTTTTATTTTTATAAAAAGGTTATTCTGTGATTTAGTCATCTTGGGGCTTAGTGTTTTCACTTAATGTAATGCTAAATTTTATTCATATTGTTGCATGTCATTGTAATTCATTCACTTTGTCGAATAATCTATTATCTTAATGTACATACTTTGTTCATTTACCTGCAAATGGACATTTCACGTTTTCCAGGTTTTTGCTATTGTGAACAGTTTTGCTATGAACATTCTAATATGTGTCTCTTGTTTGTACATGTGTGAGTTTCTCTTGGTGTGTACCTAGGAGTAAAATCCTTGCATAATAGGTTATGGGACTGTTCAGTTTGTGGAGTAAGACTGAACATTTTTTTCCACCATCAATACATAAAAAAGACCCTGTGGGTCCACATTCTTTCCAGTTCTTGGTATTTTCAGACTTCTAATTTTTTTGGAGCTTGAATAGATGTAAAATGGTATTTCAGTTTTATTTCATTCGCTTGATTTTTTTTTTTTTTTTTTTTTTGAGATGGAATCTTGCTCTGTTCCCCAGGCTAGAGTGCAGTGGCACTATCTTGGCTCACTGCAACCTCCGCCTCCCAGGTTCAAGTGATTCTCCTGCCTCAGCCTCCCGAGTAGCTGGGATTACAGGCGCCCGCCACTGCACCTGGCTAATTTTTGTATTTTTAGTAGAGATGGGGTTTCACCATCTTAGCCAGGTTGGTCTTGAACTGCTGAACTCTTGATCCATCCGCCTCCGCCTCCCAAAGTGCTGGGGTTACAGGCGTGAGCCCCTGTGCCCAGCCTGCTTGATCATTTTCTATAATACTTTTTCTTCTATTTTTATTGGTTTTGTGTTTTACCTTCTGTGAAATGCTTGTTCTTGTGGGTTTTTTTCCTTTTTTCTTCCCCTTCTCCTGTTTGTGTGTGTATGTGGGTGTGCTTTTGCTTTGGATTTTAAGACTTCTTTTTATATTCTTGATGCCTGTCTTTTGTTGGATGTATGTATTTCAAAAATCTTGTTTGTAACTTGTTTTTTTCACCATCTTCACAGTGTTTTCTGATGACCAAAAGTTCTTGATTTTAGTACACTAAGATTTATTTTATAGTTACACTTTTGTGTCTTTAAGAAATAATTGACTTTTCTTTTTCTCATTTTGTAGGCCAAAGTCTATTAACACTGTAGCTGACACTTTATTTAAAGGCTGGAGATTGCAGTGGTAGAATAGATGAAAAGGAATAAGATAGTTTAAGAAAATGAAAGAATAGGAAGCATTTCAGATATACCAATATGTATAATTACAAATTGCTCATTCCCAATCCCCAAATAGAAAATAAGCCTATGTTAAAAGCTAGATTCACATTTGTTTTTTGAATACAAGTACCTGAATAAGCTTCACTGATCTGCTACCATGACTTTTCCCTAAACTCTCAGGAGCCTGTATGTTTCTTGAATGATTTACCCTTTCTTGGAACCTTGCTCATGGGTGTGCGCCGCTCTCTCTCTCTCTCTCTCTCGCTCAATATATATATAAAAATATATATATATATATAAATATATATATATAAATATATATAAAAATATATAAATATATAAATAAATAAATAAATAAATAAATAAATATATAATTTTTTGGGTACAGCAACCATTGGTGAGAAAATGTGTCTGACTTGTGTTAGTTATCTAGACAGATTTATTATTTATTTTGAAAATTTTTATTGCTGAGCTTGAAAATATTAGAAATGAAACCATGTATTATAAGCTTAACGTAAGGAAATGTATACATTTTTGTAATAAAAGTTTTAAAAATGAATTTTTCTAAACTCTAATTTTAACTTTAAAAAAGTGTTTCACTTAAGTGCTCCTCTATTATTCTGCTTATCAACATTTGTATGGTAAATACCCATATCTCCTGTCCCTTCCATATATGCACTCTATTCTCTAGCAGATTTGAAATGTGGAAACCTTCACCAGCACACATGTGCACACATACATGTACACATACACCCCATACTCTTTTATAGCCATCCTCTTTACATGTTGTTTCTGCTTTTGGGAAAGTATACATGGTGAACTTCTTGTGCTTTGCTAATAAGAGTACACTTGCTGCCATCACAAAAATAGCATATTTGTGTAGTACTTTATCAAATGCTTTTACTTTTTTTCATTTAATTCTTACCACAAGTCTATGTAATTAGCTGGGCAGGTTATCATCCCACTTTAGGCTGTGTTGTTGATACTGAAGCTTGAAGACATAAAGTTAAGTCCTTTCCTGGTATTTGTTGTATTAAGTATTTGTTGGTTGGATGGATGAATAAATGGCTAGTTATGCTCACCCTAATGTTCTTTAGATTACACGATAGCATCAGATTTAACTGTGCCCCAGCTAAGGTCTTGATACATAGTAGAAACTAGAATGTTTATTGACTAAGACTTGTAAGTATTATGGGTAACTAGTTCTAGACTAGCCTTCTTGCCGTAAACAACTATGGAACTCGACAATATATGTGGGAACATTTTCAGGCTTTGGGCAACCAGCAGCACAAGATTGCAGTCTTGACACTGATGATGAGAGCTAAGTGATTACTCCTGTTCTGTGCCTGAGGACAGTTTGCTGAGCTGGAGTGCAAGCAGAGCGTGGTCACTTAACTATGCTGAGGAGGCAGAGGTTGGAATTTGGTACACTTGATACAGCTAAAGTCTTTGGGGAAGGGAACCAGATAAGAGGAAGCTGTACAAGAGAGGTTCCCAAATGTTTGTGTTTGAGTTTCTCATGAATTCTTCCAGAGTGTTGGGCTATCCATGATTCGGAAAGATTGTGGAGGGTTTATTGGGTGGCTGCCACAGAGTTGGCAGTGGAACAAATACTAGAAATGTGTGGCTAAGGGATGTTAGAACTTTGTCCCGGCCACAATTGAGAGACCTCCCAGGCATCTGGATGAAACACTAGAAAGAGCCATGTGGTAAAGCTGGGATAAGCAATACTATTAAATCATAGTCATACTCATTCAAGTATGTATTGTTTGTGGATGCTTTTATACTACAATGGCAAAGGTCAGTAGTTTCCACAGAGACTGTGTGGCCCACAGGACAACAATGTTTATTACTTTGCCCTTAAGAAAAAGTTAGCTGACTCTTGCTCTAGAGTAAGTCCTACCCTATGACCCTCCTAACAACTAACTGTGCACTAGCTAAGGTCTGTGAGCAAATCCTGACAAAATCTGCAGGAAAGGCAGAACTTGGAGGCTGAGTTCTGCCAGGTTACAGGACTTGGGAAATATCTCGGGCTTTCCATAGATCTGTCCTAACAAAAGTATTACCGTACTTAAAATTAGAATGTTTGGAGCAGTATTACCTTCTTCTGTGTTTTTTGGAACCTTCATAATCATGACAGTGACTTTAGCCAGCACCCTCTAACACGATGAATGTCTTATTTACGCCCCTAGATAGTTCTGTGTTGGAATATGTCTCATTCTACTTAAAAACCAAACCAAACAAAAAAACCTTATAATCTTCTTTGATGGAGAACTTTCTTATATCTTCTGCTCAATATCAATATTTAGTTTGCATTGAATGCTTATTTTGCTAGTACTGGAAGGCTGAGACCAAAGCTAAAGTAGTTTCTTGCTAAAGAGGAGCAAAGTTCCTTTTGTTTTTACATATCTTACACGTGGACATAATTTAAAAAATATTTTGAAATTAGAAATTGTTTAAAGCTTATAGACAAAATAGAATATGATAAACAACTGTGTATTCACCACAGATAACTCTCTCATACTCTAATGTTTTACCAAACTTGTTTCAGATTTTTTTCCTCTAAGAAATTGTAACTCAGATATGTATTATGTGTATATCCCTCTCTGATGTGTTCTGTTCCTTCTTTTCCCAAAGGTAACCACTCTCTAGAATTTTTTGTCATTACTTTGAATGTTTTTTACATAAAAAAGTATGTCTGTCTCTCTCTCCATAAATTACATGTAATATTACATTTTTTCAAGCATGTATTCAAGGCATCACTTTGTTCATGTTACTCTGCAAATGGCTTTTCCCGCCCAACAAACATTGTTTTTGACTTCAGAAATGGTGAAATGGATCACTGTCATTCATAAACTGTGCAGTGTATATCTTCATTCTCTTGTTGACTGGACATTTAGATTTCCAGTATTTTGTGATTATGCATAACATCAGTGCTACAGTAAATATTGGTGTCGTCTGTCTTAATGGGTTTCTGTATTGAAGTTACTCTACGTGCTGTAACCAGAAGCGGGATCGTTTCTTATAGGGTATCCACATCTTTGACATTGTCAGTTACTATTAAATTGTTCATCGAGCTGTTTTTTTATTCTTTAACAGTTTCACCTGCTTTGGTTTTATACAATTAGATATAATGGACTTTCCAAAGCAGACATGCTGTGCCTGAAGAAAGTATGACATGAAAATCTCATCTTGCTACAGATAAATGGAAAGTTGATTGTTTAGATGCTTAATAAATTAATTTCTGTTTTAAAAATCTCCTTATGGAAATGTTCAGACATATATAAGTAGCGAGAACCCCAGGGAACCGTAAAGAACCCAGTCATTCTTTTCAATACTTATCAACATGTGACCAATTGTATTTTACTTCCCTGCCCCTGCAACTGGATTATTATTATTTTTTTAATCTCAGGTTTCACATAGGTTCATCTGTAAGTGGTTTGGTATATATCTCTAAAAGGCGTGACTCCCCTATCCCAGAATGAAACTCACGCAATACCATTATCACACTCCAGAAGTAATCCCCAAATGTCAGATATTCAGTGTCCAAATTTCCCCAGTTGTGTTTTTTAGTTTTTATCTAAGATATTTAAAGTATGATTACATTGCAGAAACATATACTTTTAAGGAATAGTTTTAATCGATTTAATACGAAATATACTTGTAGATTTCTCATGTATCATAGAATCTTGTTTAAGTAGACTTAAAAAAGTAAAAGTAATCTAGGTGTAGTCCATCCCTTTTCCTTTATAAACAATGGAATTGAGGCTCAGAATTGAGGTTTGTTCACAATTGGTGAGCATGTTGGGAGTCGAGCTGGAACTCTAATGCAGATCTTTTTACCCCAGTCTATTGGTTTTACACCAATTACATTGGATGGCCTATCTTAGATTCTTCTTTTGTCCGTTGCCTCAGAATTATTTTTTCCAGTGGCTTTTCATAAATATCAGTAGTACTAATCTTGTGATTTACGTCAGGTTTTATTTTAAAAGGAGTTTGTGAAAGGGTTGAATTATAATATCAACACTTGAGCCAAAGATACTGAATTATTCTGAAAAGCCACTTGTCTTTTCTGACCTAGATATGTAGTTTCCAGCTGTGGCAGAGGATGCCAGAAAGAGAAGAATGAGTATTGGCAAGAGCCTAGAAATTAAATTACTGTATTACTGAAGGATCTAATGTACTTACTAATTGTTATCACTTTTAAGTAATATAAGAAAATTTTCCTGTATGGACACAATATTGGTGATTCTATGTATTTTTTATTTTTGGAGGTTAAAATCTATTTATTTTGCCAAGGTGAAAACAAAATGATTTAGTTTTAAAATTGGTAATTTGTTGACAGTACTGCTTGCTTATAACTAGATTGCAGATTGTAAGTTCATTTTGCAAACTTGCCTCATTAAGATAAATAATCATGTCCGTTCTCTCTCCAGATTGGGGTTTTGTTTTGTTTCGTTTTATTTTGTTTTGCCACGCTCTGTTGTACAGAACAGCAGTAGAAGGTCTTTTAAGAATCAAAGACACTGTTTTAAGCTTGTTTACCAAGGTATTGGTTTACCCTTCAGTGTTATGTGTGCTTCAGTGGTCAGAGGAGGACAGAGAATATTTGAATTCCTTTTTTTTTTTGAAATGGAGTTTTGCTCTTGTTGCCCGGGCTGGAGTGCAGTGGTGCGATCTCGGCTCACTGCAACCTCCGCCTCCCAGCTTCGAACTATTCTCCTGCCTCAGCCTCCTGAGTAGCTGGGATTATAGGTGTCTGCCATCAACCTGGGCTGATTGTTGTATTTTTAGTAGAGACAAGGTTTTGCCATATTGGCCAGGCTGGTCTTGAACTCCTGACCTCAGGTGATCTGCCTGCCTCAGTCTCTCAAAGTGCTGAGATTACTGGCTTAACTGTTTCATGGCACATTACCCCTTTTTCCTTTTTCTCAGAATTGTCACAAAATCTGTAAATTCTAAAAATAGTCTGATGACCTCTATTACTCTCTTTTAGTGAGAGGAAAATAAATAGCTATGGAGTCATGTACCAGTCTGGTGCTATTTCATGTTTGATCGTGGTTTAAAGGAATAAATAGATGGCAAGTTGAGCTTTTAAAGATCACTGTGTGAAATCATATATTTACCTGGTCTTTGATTTGTTTGTGGAGACAGTAATGTGAAATGGAAAAGATATTGGGAACCCAATTCTAGGGTTAGCTCTGCAAGCACTTCACTGTATGATTATAGACAAATCATTTAACATCTTTGTATATTTGTGCTTTCACATTTTAAAAGATTATAAAAGAAATTTATCTGTTCTTTACTACTTTTCACGACCATCATGTGGGCATTGATTAGGATCCTGTATGAGAAAATATTTTGAGAAATTCGTTTGTGT
Source organism: Ateles fusciceps (assembly GCA_036589455.1). Classification (NCBI taxonomy): domain Eukaryota; kingdom Metazoa; phylum Chordata; class Mammalia; order Primates; family Atelidae; genus Ateles; species Ateles fusciceps. The sequence goes on from JAZHEH010003300.1 coordinate 10,370,221, forward strand.
TTCTCCTTTGTGCCAGGCATTGTTCTAAGGGTGCAAAACAGAGTAAACAAAGACACCATGTGCCCATAGTAAGTCCTATGCAGAAAAATAAAGCAGATATGCTTTGGGAGGGACTGCTGTGAGAGAGGTTGCTTTTTTTTTTTTTGGAAACAGAATCTTGCTCTGTTGCCCAGGCTGGAGTGCAGTGGCACGATCTCAGCTCAGTGCAACCTCTGCCTCCTAGGTTCAAGCGATTCTCCTGCCTCAGCCTCCCGAGTAACTGGGACTACAGGTGCACACCACCATGCCTGGCTAATTGTTGTAATTTTAGTAGAGAAAGGGTTTCACCATATTGATCAGGCTGGTCATGAACTCCTGACTTCAGGTGATCCACCTGACTCGACCTCCCAAAGTGCTGGGATTACAGGCGTGAGCCACTGAACCTGGCTGAGGTTGCTATTTTATATAGGGTGGTCAGAGACGGGCTCAAAAGATGATGTTTGAGTAGACACCTGAAGATGTGAGAGAAGGAGTGATGTGGATATTGGGGGTAAACTGGCAAGTGGAAAGGCTCTGAGGTGGGAGCCCCAGCAAGGATACCAATGTGAATAGAGCACAGTGAGAGGAATAGTGAGAGAGGTTGAGGCCAAGAAGTTAATGGGAATCAGATTATTAGGGCCTTATAGCCTTATTTATTATGCAGTATTTACTCAGAGACAGGAAACTATTGGAAGATTTTGAGCAGAGGAATGCCATTACCTAATTAAATTTTCTTTTTTTTTCTTTTTTTAGGGATGGGGTCTTGCTGTGTCGCCCAGGTTGGCAATGGAGTGATCATAGCTCACTGCACCTCAAACTCCTGGGCTCCAGTGATCCTCCTTCCTCAGCCTCCCAAGTAGCTAGGACTACAGGCACATGCCACCATGCCTGGCTAAATTTTTTGTAGAGGCAGGGTCTTGTGATGTTGCCCAGGCTGTCTTGAAGTCCTGGCCTCAAGCAGTCCTTCCATCTTAGCCTCCCAAAGTGTTGAGATTGCAGGTGTGAGCCACCATGCCTGGATGCTAATATAGTTTAGCAGGAATATTCTGGATGCTGTTGCTGAGAATAAACTCTGGGGAAGGTTTTATTTTCAGGTAAGAAAGTAAGATGACTAGTTGGAAGGCAGTGTATAATCCAGGTGAGAGATGGTGGTTGCTCCAACCAGGTTGATAGTAGTGGAGGTGGTTAAAAGTGGTCAGAATTTATTTTTATTTTTTAGATTTTTAAATTTTAGTTTTTAGTTTTTAAGGATATATAGTAGGTGTATATATTTATGGAGTAGATGTGATGTTTTGTTAGGTATACAGTAGATAATCACCTTAGGGTGAATGGGACATCTATCACTTTAAGCATTTTTCATTTCTTTGTGTAACAGACATTCCAATTATACTTTTATTTATTTTTAAACGTACAGTAAATTATTGTTGACTGATGAATGAAAGAATTCTAAAGCCAGCAAGACAAAAGCATCAGGTAACCTACAAAGGAACACCTATCAGACTAACAGCAGACTTCTCAGCAGAAACCTTAAAAGCCAAAAGAGATTGAGGTCCTGTCTTCAACCTCTGTAAACAGAACAACTATCAGCCAAGATTTTTTTAACCTCACAAAACTTAAGTTTTGTAAATGAAGGAGAAATAAAGTCTACCAAATCAGCACTGCAAGAAATGCTAAAAGGAGTTCTAAACCTTGAAACAAATGCCTGATATGCACCAAAGTAGAAAGCTTAAAACTCAGAACCTATAAAACAATTACACAATGAAAAAATAAGAATAAAAACAAACTAGGTAACAACATGATGAAGAGAATGATACTTCATCTCAGTGTTAGCATTGAATGTAAATGGCCTAACCGCTCCACTTAACAGATACAGAATGGCAGAATGAATACAGAATCCAATTATCTGCTGTCTTCAAGAAACTCACCTAACACAGAAGGAGTCATATAAACTCAGAAAAGTGGAAAAGGGTATTCCACATAAATGGAAACCAAAATCAAACAGGAATAGCTATTCCTAGACAAACTTCAAGCAACAACAGTAAAGACAAAGATGGTCACTATATAATGATAAAAGGATCAATTCAACAAGATACTACAATCGTAAAATTATATACACCTAACACTGAGCTCCCAGATTTGTAAAACCATTACTACTAGACCTAAGAAATGAGGTAGACAGCAAAACAATAGTAGTGGTAGACTTCAGTACACCACTGACAACACTAGACAGATCATTGAGACTAAATGTCAACAGAGAAACAGTGGACTTAAATGACATGCAAGAACAAATGGACTGATATTTACAGAACATTCTACCTAAGATCTGCAGAATATACATTCTTTTTTTTTTTTTTTTGAGACAGAATCTTGCTCTGTCGCCCAGGTTGGAGTGCAGTGGCAAGATCTTGCCTCACTGCAACCTCTGCCTCCTGGGTTCAATCAGTTCTCTGCCTCAGCCTCCTGAGTGGCTGGGATTACAGGTGCCTGCCACCATGCCTAGCTGATTTTTGTATTTTTAGTAGAGATGGGGTTTTGCCATCTTGGCCAGGCTGGTCTTGAACTGACCTTGTGATCCACCTGCCTCGGCCTCCCAAAGTATTGGGATTACAGATGTGAGCCACCATGCCTGGCCAGAATATACTTATCAGCACATGGAACATTGTCCAAGATAGATCATATGATAGGCTACAAAGCACGTCAATAAATTTTTAAAAAATCGAAATTACATCAGATATCTCTGCAGACCACAGTGGAATAAAACTAGAAATCAACTCAAAAAGGAACCCTCAAAACTATACAAATACATGTAAATTAAATATTCTGCTCCTGAATGATATCTGGGTTAACAATGAAACCAAGATGGAAATTTAAAAATTCTTTGAATTGAATGGTAATAATGAGACAAATTATCAAAACCTTTGGGATATAGCAAAAGCAGTGCTGATGAAAGCTTATATCACTAAATGCCTACATCAAAAAGTCTGAAAGAACACAAATTGACAACCTAATGTCACACCTCAAGGAACTGTAGAAACAAGAACAAACTAAACCTAAAGCTAGAAGAAGAAAAGAAGTAACAAAGATCAGAGCAGAACTAAATGAAATTCAGACACACAAAAAGTACAGAAGATCAGTGAAACAAAAAGCTGTTGCTTTGAAAAATAATAGACCAATAGCTAGCTTAATCAAGAGAGAGAAGGCCCAAATAGCTCAATTAGAAATGAAACTGGTGACATTGCAGTCGACACCACAGAAACACAAAAGATCATTTGAGACTACTATGAACACCTTTATGTGCACAAACTAGAAAAGCCAGAGCAAATGGACAGATTCCTGGAAACATACAACCTTCCTAGATTAAATCAGGAAGAAATAAAACCTTGAATAGACCAATAACAAGCAGTGAGATTGAATCAGTAATTAAAAAATTGCCAGCAACAACAACAAAGCCCAGGACCAGATGAATTCACAACTGAACCCTACCAGACATTCAAAGACTTGGTACCAATCCTACTGAAACTATTCCCAAAAGATTGAGAGAAGAAATCCTCCCTAGATCATTGTATGAAACCAGTATCACCCTAATTAGAAAACTAGTAAAGGATACAACAAAAGAAGAAAATTACAGACCAATTTTTCTGATGAACACAGATGCAAAAATCCTCAAAAAAATATTACCTAAGTGAATCCAACAACACATCAAAAAGGTAATTTGTCATGACCAAGTGAGTTTCAGGGCAGAATGGACACAGATTCCAAATATTTGCTGTCTTCAAGAAACTCACCTAGCAGGAGTGGTTTAACATATGCAAGTCAATAAATGTGATACAGCACATAAACAGACTTTAAAACAAAAAACATATCTCAATAGATGCAAAATGCAGCACACTTTATAACTGTCAACCAACTGTTGAGAGTAGAAGAGGCCTACCTCAAAATGATAAAAGCCATCTAGACACATACCCACAGCCAACATCATATGGAGTGGGGAAAATTTGAAAGCATTCTCCCTGAGAACAGGAACAAGACAAGGATGCCTCACTTTTGCCACTCCTATTCAACACGGTTCTGGAAGTACTAGCCAGAGCAATTAGGCAAGAGAAAGGGTATCCAGATTGGAAAAGCGAGAGTCAAATTATTGCTGTTTGCAGATGATGTGATTGTATGCCTAGAAAATCATAGACTCTTAGATTTGATAAATTCAGTAAAGTCTCAGGTTACAGAATCAGTGTACACAAATCAGTAGCATTGCTATGTACCAACAGCAATCAAGCTGAGAATCAAATCAGTAATTCAGTCCCTTTTACAACATCTGCAAATAAAATAAAATATCTAGGAATATACCTAACCAAGGAGGTGAAAGATCTCTACAAGGAGAACTATAGCACTGTTGAAAGAAATTGTAAATGATACAAACAAATGGAAACACATCCCATGCTCATGGATTGGAAGAATCAATATTCTGAAAATGACTATACTTCCCAAAGGAATCTACAGATTCATTGCAGTTCCCATCAAAATACCAACATCATTTTTCACAGAATTAGAAAAAACAGTCCTAAAATTCATGTGGAACCAAAAAAGAGCCTGCATAGTCAAAGCCATTCTAAGCAAAAAGAACAAATCTGGAGGCATCACATTACCGAATTTCAAACTGTACTACAAGGATACAGTTACTAAAACAGTATATGGTGCTGGTATAAAACTAGGCACATAGACAAATGGAACAGAATAGAGAACCCAGAAATAAAGCCAGATATGTACAGCCAACTGATCTTTGATAAAGCATACATAAACATAAATTGGGGGAATGGACACTATTTAATAAATGATCCTGGGAAAACTGGCAAGCCACATAAAATAGATGAATGAAACTGTATCTCTCACTATATACAAAAATCATGATGGATCGAGGACTTAAATATAAGACCTGAAGCCATAAAAACAAAACTACACTTTAGGTACAGTGAACACCACTTGGGTGATGGGTGCACTAAAATTTCAGAATTAACCATTATATAATTCATCCATATAACAGAAGCCACTTGTACCCCAAAAAGTATTGAAATAAAAAAAACTGTAATCACCATGTTTTGTTATCAAATACTAGATTGTTTTCATTCTATTATAACTATGTTTTTTCTACGCATTAATCATCTCCACTTCTTTCCCACCCTCTTGGTCTCCTATAACCATTATTCTGCTATTTTCTTGAGTTTAATTGTTTTAATTTTTAGCCTCCACAAATGAATAAGAACACTTGAAGTTTGTTTTCCTTTGCCTGACTTACTTCATTTGATGTAGTGACTTCTAGTTCCCCTCCATGCTGTTGCAAATAACAGGATCTCATTCTTTTTTTATGGCAGAATATTATTCCATTATGTATATGTACCACATTTACTTTATCCATTTGTCTCTTCATGGACATTTAGGTAGCTTCCAAATCTTGGCTATTGTTAATAATGCTGAAATAAACATGGGAATGTAGTTACCTTTTCAATGTACTGATTTCTTTTGGGTATATACCTAGCAGTGAGATTGCTGAACCATATGGTAGTTCCATTTTTAGTTTTTTGAGGAACCTTCAAACTGTTCTCCATAGTGGTTGGACTAATTAACATTCCTACCAACAGAATACAAGGGTTTCCTTTTCTGTGTCCCTGCCAGCATTTGTTATTGCCTGTCTTTTGGATAAAAGCCATTTTATTTGGGATAAGATTATATCTCATTATCGTTTTGATTTGCACTTCTCCGATCAGTGATGTTGAGTACCGTTTCATACACTTGTTTGCCATTAGCATGCCTTCTTTTGAGAAATACCTATTTAGATTTTTTTTGTCCATTTTATAATTGGGTTATTAGATTTTTTCCTATTGAGTTATTTGAGCTCCCTATATATTTTGGTTATTAATCCCTGGTGAGATGGATAGTTTGCACATTTCTTCCATTCTTTGGCTTGTCTCTTTACTTTATTGATTGTTTACTTTGCTGTGCAGAAGCTTTTAACTTCATGTGATCTCATTTGTCCATTTTTGCCTTGGTTGCCTTTGCTGTGCAGTGTTACTCAATATAGTGTTGCCCAGTCCAATGTCCTGGGTAGTTTCCCCAATGTTTTCTTTTAGTAGTTTCATAGTGTCAAGCTTTAGATTTAATTCTTTAATCCACTTTGATTTGATTTTTGTATATGATGAGAGAGAGAGATCTAATTTCATTCTTCTGCATATGGATATCCAATTTGCTCAGCACCATTTATTGAAGACACTGTTCTTTTCCATAGTGTATTTTCTTTGCACCTTTGTCACAAATGAATTCACTATAGATTTATGAATTTACTTCTGGGTTCTCTGTTCTGTTCCATTGGTCTTTGTGTCTGTTTTTATGCCAGCATGAGTTTGTTTTTATGCCAGCACCATACTGTTTTGGTTACAACAGCTCTGTAGTATAATTTGAAGTTATATAATGTGATTCCTCCAGTTCTGTTCTTTTTGCTCAGGATAGCTTTCGCTAGTCTGGGTCTTTTGCGGTACTGTATAAATTTTAGAATTTTATTTTTTCTGCTTCTGTGAAGAATGTCGTTAGTATTTTAATAGAGATTGCATTGAACCTGTAGATTGCCTTGGGTGGCATGAACATTTTAACAGTGTTGATGTTTCCAATCCATGAACATAGAATATCTTTTCAATTTTTTTGTGTCCTCTTCAATTTCTTGCATCTAGTTTTCATTGTAGAGATCTTTCACTTTTTTGGTTAAGTTTATTCCTAGGTATTTAGTTTTATTCATAGCCATTATAAATGGGATTATTTTCTTGATTTCTTGCAGAGTATTTTGCTGTTGGCATACAGAAATGCTACTGATTTTTGTATGTTGATTTTGTATCTTGCAACTTTACTGAATTTATCAGTTCTAATAGTTTTTTGGTAATATAATCTCATGTTTTTGCAAACATGAGATCATATTATCTGCAAATAAGGAAAATTTGGCCTCTTTTCAATTTGAATCTCTTTATTTCATTTTATTGTTCTAGCTAGGACTTCCCAGTGGTCAGATTTTAGATAGTGTTGTGAGGTATAGGTAACAGGATTTGATGCTGTATCAGATGTGAAGTGTGAGAGAAAGAAATGAGTCAGGGATGACTTTCAGGTTTTTGGCATGAACAATGAAGGGATGAAGTAGTTGCTTTCTCTTGAGGGAAGAAAGGCTGGGAGGAGAAAAGTTGTGTTTAGTTTTTTTTTTTTGACACATTAAGTTTAAGATGCTTATTGAACATCCAAGTGGATGTGTTGATTATTTATTTGAATGTGAATTTGGAACTCAGGTCTATATGAATTTGGGAGTCCTCAGTATATAGATGGCATTTAAAGTCTCAAACTTAGATGACATTGCCAAGGGAATGTTGAAGGTAAGATACAGAAGAAATGAAGTCTGAGGGCTGAGTCTTGAGGCACTTAAGCATTTAGAGGTCGTGGAGATAAAGAAGAAAATGATACAATGGAATAGTTTATTTTATTAGTTGTTGAGACAGAGTCTCAAACTGTTGCATAGGCTGTAGTGCAATGACGTGATCTCGGCTCACTGCAATCTACAGTGGAGTAATTTATAAAGTAGGAGGAGAGGAGAACTAAGAGAGTGGTGTCTTGGATGGAAGTCAGTGGGAGTAAAGTATAGAGAACAGTCAACTCTGTCACCTGTTGCTGAGAAATCAACTAAGATAAGGACTGAGAATTGTTCACAGCATTAAATATCATAGAAATCCTAGGGGACCTTGACAAGAGCTGTTTTAATGGAGCATTGGGCTGAGGGGCTGATGGGGGTGGATTTAAGAGAGAATGGAAGGAGAGGAAATGGAAACCCAAAGTGTGAACTGAATTATACTCTAAAATGAGAGCAGAGAATTGGGCTAGTTGCTGTAGCAAAGCAAGAGGTCAAGGAAGGTTTTTAATTTTTTTTCCTTTTTTCTTTTTAAAGATGGCTGCTATTACAACATCTGGGAATGCTGATAGAAATGATCCAGTAGAATGGGGAAAATTGATGATACAGGACAAGAGAAAGAGAAGAGGGGATGATTACTGAGTGATATCCTGAGTAGGCAAAAGGAGATGGGATCTAGTATAGTTTGCATTAGGTAGGACTGGGGACAGTGCATTTATAATAACAGGAAGAAAGAATATATGGTTAAAGATGCAGCAAGGCTGGCAGTTTGCATGAAGTAGGAAGCAAGGTGACCTGTTGAATGTGAGGAGGTAGGAATGTAGATGTTTGAAGAGACAAGAGAAGTATGAGAAAATCATTAGGAGAGTGAGGAAGTGAATGAACATTTAACTTTTTAATTGAGGCTCCTACATGCATTTTAGGTGGGACAGATCTTGGACACTGCAGGATACGTAGTATCCCAGGGTACCAAATGCCAGGTTACCTAAGAATGACTGTAAGTGGGGGGAGGACGCCAAGATGGTTGTGAGGAGGCAACACCGGAATGCAGCTCCCAGCGAATGAGACGCAGAGGGCTAGAGGACTCCAGGATTCCAAACGAGGTGTCAGGTTCGTTTCTGCGGTACTGATAGGGCACTGAAAATAGCCCAGGGAAGAAGCCACAGGGTGAGAGCCGCCGAGGTGGGGGGGGGGCAAATCAAGACGGGGGGGGTATGTCCCCACCTGAGCTCAGCCAGCTTGGAGGGTCGGGGGACTTCACCCCCTCAGTGCGCCGATTCAAATCCTGTGCTTACCTCATCCCTGCTACAATCTACAGTCCACGAGAGCCCTGCCAGACCATGGGGCGCCGTAGGTTGTCAATGCAAATATGAACAGCGGCTCCCGCCAGGCGCAGCAAGTTGTCTCACGGACCTGGGCAGAAGTTTGGACTAACGCCAGCGAGACAGACCATCCCACAGAGGGAGGCAGAGTTGAAAGCAGAAAAACAGACCAGAAGGCCTGGCAGGCCCCACCTCCACAGAACTCAGACTGAAGCCCTCACTAGAGAGCTTGGCAGCAAATCCACCAGTTTGACCCCAACCAGGAAGGTTGAGCCCTGAGAGAGGCGCCATTGGGAAGGCGGGGCTAATCTCACCTGCAAACAAACTCCGGGGGAAGAACAAGCCACCCAACAACCTGACTGAACCCGAGAGAGCCCAACAACGCCCTCTACAGGCCAAAAAAGATACAGCTCCAACCTCCATAGAAAAAAAGTCCACCTGAAATCACCAACTTCAGAGATCAAAGGGAGAGAAATCCATGAAGATGGGAAAAAACCAACGCAAAAAGGATGAAACCATCAAAGAACAGAACACTTCTCCTCCTCCCAGGGATCACAACCCCTCACCATCAAGGGAACAAAAAAGAGAATGAATCTGACAAATTGACAGAAGTAGGCTTCAGAAGATGGGTAATAACAAACTTCTCTGAGTTAAAAGACCATGTTCTAACCCAATGCAAAGAAACCAAGAACCTTGAAAAAAAGACGAAATGCTAACTAGAATAACCAGCTTAGAGAAGAACATAAACGCCTTGGTGGAGCTGAAAACACAATACGAGAGCTTCGTGAGGCATACACAAGTTTCAGCAGCCAAATTGATCAAGCAGAAGAAAGGATGTCAGAGATAGAAGATCAAATCAATGAAATAAAATGAGAAGGCAAGATTAGAGAAAAAAGAGTGAAAAGAAATGACCAAAGCCTCCAAGAACCTTAGGATTGTTGAAAAGACCTATGCTTGATCAGCGTACCTGAATGTGACAGAGAGAATGAATCCAAGTTGGAAAACACTCTGCAAGATATTATCCAAGAGAACATTCCCAACCTAACAAGGCAGGCCAGCATTCAAATCCGGGAAATACAGAGAACACCACAGAGATATTACTTAAGAAGAGCTACCCAAGGCACATAATTGTCAGATTCACCAGGGTTGAAATGAAGGAAAAGATCCTAAGGGAAGCCAGAGAGAAAAATTGCGTCACCCACAAAGGAAAGATCATCAGACTCACAGCGGATCTCTCGGCAGAAACCCTACAAGCTAGAAGGGAGTGGGGGCCAATATTCAACATCCTTAAAAGAATCTTCAACCCAGGATTTCATATCCGGCCAAACTAAGCTTCTAAGTGAAGGAGAAATAAAATCCTTTATAGACAAGCAATTGCTGAGAGATTTTGTCGGTACAAAGCCTGCCTTACAAGAGTTAAGGAAGTACTAAACAGGGAATGGACAACCAGTACCAGCCACTGCAAAAATGTACCAAATGGTAAAGAACAATGACTCAAGGAGGAAGCCACATCAACTAATGGGAAAAACAACCAGCCAGTAACAAACTGGCAAGATCAGATTCAAACATAACAATATTAATGATGAATGTGAATGGCCTAAATACCCCAGTCAAAAGGCACAGACTGGCAAACTGGATCAAAAGTCAAGACCCATCGGAGTGCTGTATTCAGGAGACCCATCTCACATGCAAAGACTCACATAGATTCAAAATAAAGGGATGGAAGAAGATTTACCAAGCAAATGGAGAGCAAAAATAAGCAGGGGTAGCAATCCTAGTCTCTGATAAAATGGACTTCAAACCAGTAAAGATCAAAAGAGACAAAGAAGGGCATTACATACTGGTAAAAGGATCAACACAACAAGAAGAGCTAACTCTCCTAAATATATGTGCACCCAATGCAGGAGCACCCAGATACATAAAGCAAGTTCTTAATGACCTACAAGGAGACTTAGACTCCCGCACAATAATAGTGGGGAGACTTTAACACTCCACTGACAGTATTGGACAGATCAACGAGACAGAGTCAACAAGGATATCCAGGACTTGAACGCAGATTTGGACCAAGTGAACCTAATAGACATTTACAGGACACTCCACCCCAAATCCACAGAATACACATTCTTCTCAGCACCACATTGCACTTAACTCCAAAATTGACCACATAATTGGAAGTAAATCACTCCTCAGCAAAGGCAAAATAACGGAAATCATAACAGTCTCTCAGGCCACAGTGCAATGAAATTAGAACTCAGGATTAAGAAAAGTACTCAAACCCGCACAATCACATGGAAACTGAAGAAGTTGCTTCTGAATGATGAATGGATAAACAATGAAATGAAGGCAGAAATAAAAATGTTCTTTGAAACCAACGAGAATAAAGACACAATGTACCAGATCCTATGGGACACGTTTAAGGCAGTGTCTAGAGGGAAATTTATAGCAATAAATGCCAACATGAGAAGCAAGAAATGATCTAAAATCGACACCCTGTCATCAAAATTGAAAGAGCTAGAGGAGCAAGATAAAAAAAACTCAAAAGCTAGCAGAAGACAAGAAATAACTAAGATCAGGGCAGAACTGACGGAGATAAAGACACAAAAAACCCTTCAAAAAATCAGTAAATCCAGGAGCTGGTTTTTTGAAAAGAACAAAATAGACTGCTCGCTAGATTAATAAAAAGAAGAGAGAAGAATCGAATAGATGCAGTAAAAAACGATAAAGAGGAGATCACCACTGATTCCTCGGAAATACAAACTACCATCAGAGATTACTACAAACAACTCTATGCACATAAACCAGTAAATCTGGAAGAAATGGATAAATTCCTGGACATTTACACACTCCCAAGACTAAGCCAAGAAAAAGTTGAAACCCTGAATACACCAATAACAAGGTCTGAAGTCAAGGCAGCAATTAATAGCCTACCAACCAAAAAAAGTCCAAGTCCAGACGGGTTCACAGCCAAATTCTACGAGACATACAAAGAGGAACTGGTACCATTCCTCTTGAAACTATTCCAAGCAATACAAAAAGAGGGAATCCTCCCTAACTCTTTCTATGAGACCAATATCATCCTGATACCAAAATCTGGCAGAGACACAACTGAAAAAGAATACTATAGGCCAACAGCCATGATGAACATTGATGCAAAAATCTTCAATAAAATACTGGCAAACCAAATCCAACAGCACATCAAAAAGCTTATCCACCATGATCAAGTAGGCTTCATCCCGGGATGCAAGGCTGGTTTGACATACACAATTCTGTAAACATGATTCACCACATAAACAGAACCAAAGACAAAAACCATATGAAGGCCTTCGACAAAATTCAACAGCCCTTTATGCTAAAAGCTCTCAATAAACTAGGTATCGATGGAACATATCTCAAAACAATAAAAGCTGTTTACGAGAAACCCACAGCCAATATCATACTGAATGGGCAAAAACTAGAAGCATTCCTTTAAAAAGTGGCACTAGACAAGGATGTCCTCTCTCACCACTCCTATTCAATATAGTGTTGGAAATTCTAGCCAGAGCAATTAGGCAAGAAAAAAAAATAAAGGGCATTGAGTTAGGAAAAGAAGAAGTCATATTGTCCCTATTTGCAGATTACTGATTGTATATTTAGAAGACCCCATTGTCTCAGCCCAAAACCTCCTTAAGCTGATGAGCAACTTCAGCAAAGTCTCAGGATACAAAATTAATGTGCAGAAATCACAAGCATTCCTATACACCAATAGCAGACAAATAGCCAAATAATGAGCAAACTCCCATTTACAATTGCTACAAAGAGAATAAAATACGTAGGAATACGACTAACAAAGGACATAAAGATCTCTTCGAGGAGACCTAGAAACCACTGATCAAGGAAATAAGATACAAACAGACAGAAAAAACATTCCATGCTCATGGTTAGGAAGAATCAATACTGTGAAAATGGCCATACTGCCCAAAGTAATTTATAGATTCAATGCTATCCCCATCAACCTACCATTGACCTTCTTCACAGAACTGGAGAAAACCACTTTAAACTTCATATGGAACCAAAAGAGGGCCCACGTAGCCAAGACAATTCTAAGCAAAAAGAACAAAGCTGGAGGCATCATGCTACCTGACTTCAAACTATACTACAAGTCTGCAGTAATCAAAGCAGCATGCTACTGGTACCAAAACAGAGATATAGACCAATGGAATAGAACAGAGGCCTTGGAAATAACACCACACATCTACAGCCATCTGATCTTTGACAAACTGGACAAAAAGAAGCAATGGGGAAAGGATTCTCTGTTTAATAAATGGTACTGGGAAAACTGGCTAGCCATATGCAGGAATCTGAAACTGGACCTCTTCCTTACACCTTATGCAAAAATTAATTCCAGATGGATTAAAGATTTAAACATGAGAACTAACACCATAAAAACCCTAAAAGAAAACCTAGGCAACACCATTCAGGATACAGGCACAGGCATGGACTTCATGACTAAAACACCAAAAGCAATGGCAACAAAAGCCAAAATAGACAAATGGGATCTAATTAAACTTAAGAGTTTCTGCGCAGCAAAAGAGACAGTCATTAAACAGGCAAACAACAGAATGGGAAAAGAATTTTTGCAATCTACCCATCAGACAAAGGGCTAATATCCAGAATCTACAAAGAACTAAAGCAGATTTACAAGAAAAAAAAAACCCGTTCAAAAGTGGGCAAAGGATATGAACAGACACTTTACAAAAGAAGACAAATATGTGGCCAGCAAACATGAAAAAATGCTCATCACCACTGGTCATTAGAGAAATTCAAATCAAAACCACATTGAGATACCATTTCACGCCAGTTAGAATGGCAATCATTAAAAAATCTGGAGACAACAGATGCTGGAGAGGATGTGGAGAAAAAGGAACACTTTTATGCTGTTGGTGGGAGTGTAAATTAGTTCAACCATTATGGAAGACAGTGTGGCAATTCCTCAAGGATCTAGAAATAGAAATTCCATTTGTCCCAGCAATTCCATTACTGGGTATATACTCAAAGGATTATAAATTGTTCTATTATAAAGACACATGCATACGTATGTTCATTGTTGCCCTGTTTACAATAGCAAAGACCTGGAACCAACCCAAATGCCCATCGATGATAGACTGGACAAAAAAGATGTGGCAGATATACACCATGGAATAATATGCACTAAAAAATGACGAGTTGTGTGTCCTTTGTAGAGACAGGGATGAATCTAGAAACCATCATTTCCAGCAAACTGACACAAGAACAGAAAACAAAACACTGCATGTTTTCACTCATAGGCGAGTGATGAAAAATGAGAACACGGGCACAGGGAAGGGAACAACACTCACAGGGCTAGGTGGGGGGAGTGGAGGGGGAGGGGAGGGACAGTGAGGGGGTGTGGGGAGGATGGGGAGGGATAACACCGGGAGAAATGCCTGATGTAGGTGATGGGGGGTGGGGGATGGAAACAGCAAATCACCATGGCATGTATGTACCTATGCAGACAATCCTGCAGGATGCAGGATGTTCACATGTACCCCAGAGCCCAAATACAGTGGGAAAAAAAAAGTCATTCTTCAAACCCTAAAACCTCGACTTCACATTTTCAGATTCCCTTAGAACTATTGATTATTGGGCCTTATAAAGCTAACGGTCATGAAAAGGACTAATTAGCATGATTATGTGATACTTTTTTCTTTCAGCCACATTTAATAGTATAAGGTTAATGGTGTTGTATGGCCAAGAGGGTTGGATTTAAACAGGGTTAGAGTTTTTCCAGGAGAAGAAAAGAGAAGCAGTTGCTGATGTGAGTGATAAATAATGGATCACATAATTTCAGTTGGATAAGGACAGAAATGAGGGCATGAAAAAGGATGAGGGACTGTGAAAGGTGGTAGCTTTAGTGATTATAGGTCCCAGTGGGGCATGTTTGTCTAAAACAGGAAAGAAGATGAGAACACTGGAGGAAAGGAATACAAGGACTGGAGAAGCCAGAATTTTAGAAGGGTCATCTCTGTAGTTATTAAAATTCTAATACTTATGCCAGAAGTCAAGTTGAGTATGTGTCAGTAAGCTAAGTACAGTACTAAAGTCCTAAGGAATGGGAGAGAGTTTGGGGATTAATCCAAGATGCATAAGTCAAATAAGTAATGGAATTTGTGCTTATGGAGGATGAGCCAGAAATTCCCTGTAATTCACTGTGATGGTGACTGCCATGGAAATACATGGGAAGAGATGGTGACCTTTTGGACGGTACCTCTTAGATTCTGTGATTATGGCATCCTAAGGAAAGATAAATTTAGGGTTGAATTCAAATTACATTGAGCATCTGCTGAGTACAGGGTGATGTACTAGGTACTGTGGAGATACTAGTAAATCATTTCATTAAAACTGAGTAATAGAAATATAAAGGAAGCTGAAAAAGTGCTGGATGGCTCAAAGGAGGAAGAAATTGTATAAACTCAAGTATTAGGTAAGGCTTCATGGAGGGGTAGATTTGAGATGGGCATTTGATGAATAGAACAAGGACAAATCATGATGGTGTGGTGGCCGTAATCTAGGTAAGGGAATTGTTTAACTTCAAGCTTAGCAGTAGCACAATGCAAGGTGTTCTGGGGTAGAGACATTATTCCCATATTGACTGGAGCTATGGTGGTGAGAGAAATGACAGGAATTATGATAGTGTTAAATTATGAAGGACCTTGAATGCCACTGAATATTTGAGTTTAGTGCTAGTTGCTTAGGTAATTAATGGTTATCAAAGGTTTTGAATAGAAGTCTGATGTTCTCAAGGTAAAAATTTCCTCAATGATGGGCTGAAGTGGGAATAGTATAGTGTAGAAGAGGATAAATCCCTGTAAATGGTAAAACGTAGGAAAACACAAGACTTCCAAATATGTAAATATCCTTAGATGATTAGATATCCGTAGTAGTAAAACAAGAATTAAAATAAGATTCCTGTTCTTATGCTATATCTCCCCCTTCCTTTTTTAAAAACTGAGATAGGGTCTCTCTGTTGGCTAGTCTGGCCTTGAACTTCTGAGCTCAAATGATCCTCCCACCTCAGCCTCATGAGTAGCTGGGACTATAGGCATGTGTTACTGCACCCGGCCCTTTGTTTGTGTGTAATTTAGACATCTTGCCTCCTTTATAAGTTTTTCTTTACTTGACTTTCCAAACAGCGCAGACTCATTTTCCTGCAATCTCTCAGGTTACTCCTGTAAGTATAGTTGTGCTTCTCCTTTTGCTTTTTTTGTATTCATTGGTACACCCACCCTTGGCCATTTTGTGGCTTCACATACTACTAAAAACTGCCATATTTATATCCTGATGCAAACCTCTCTGATGAACACTATGTCCATATCCAGCTGCCTTTTTGGCTATCTAATAAATATCTTTTTTGTTTTTTGAAACAGAGTCTGCTCCGTTGCAAGGCACCAGGCTGGAGTGCAGTGGCACGATCTCGGCTCACTGCAACCTCCACCTCCCGGGTTCAAGCAATTCTCCTGCCTCAGCCTCCTGAGTAGCTGGGACTACAGGTGTGCACCACCACGCCCAGCTAATTTTTGTATTTTTAGTAGAGATGGGATTTCACCATGTTGGCCAGGATGGTCTCGATCTCTTGACCTTGTGATCCGCCCGCCTCGGCCTCTCAAAGTGCTGGGATTACAGGTGTGAGCCACTACGCCCGGCCTCTAATAAATATCTTAAATTCAATGTCAGCATGTCCAAAGCTGAATTTCTGATCTTACTCCCAAAACCTGCTCTCCCTGGCACCTTCTTTTAACTCAGTTGCTTGGTCCAATAACCTTGAAGTCAATCCCGATGCCTCCAATTCCTTCGCACTCCACATCCAATCTACTAGAAATGCCGTTGCTTTTATCTTCAGAATGTATCCAGAATATGATCACTAAACCTCTTTAAGTGGTCTCGTTCCTTCTGCTCTTTTACAGTGTATTTCAACATAATAACCATAGTGATCTTTTGAAGATATGACTTAGATGTTGTCATTCTGTGCTGAAAACCCTCTAAGGGCTCCCCCATCTCAGAGTAAAAGCTACAGTCTTTAAAGTGACCAGAAGGACCTCAAATTAGGACTTGACAAATTGACCCATGACCAAATTGGGCCCATTATCCGTTTTTATATGACCAGTGAACTAAGAATGGTTTTTATATTTTTAAATGGTTAAAAAATATCAAAATTGATATTTTTGAGTGCAAATTACGTGTAATTGAAATTTCAGTGTCTGTAATTAAGTTTTATTGGAACATAGCCACACCCATTTGTCCACATATTGCCTATGGCTACATTTGCACTACAAAGGCAGAGTTGAGTAGTAGAGATCTTATGGCATGAAAAGCCTGATGTATTTACTATCTGGCACTTTAAAGAAAAAGTTTGCCAGCTTCTGCCATATATGGTCTGGCCCCCTCACCCCCACCTTTCTGTCCTCTCTGTCCTCCTCTCTCCAACCCACCCCACTGCAGCCACTTTGGATTCCTTATTATTATTCTTCCACTTAGGCAGGCACACCCTTAGGGCTGCCGCTTTAGCTCTTTCTCCTGCCTGAAGTGCTCAATTCATACATATCTGCATGGCTAACTGTTCACCCTATCAAGTCTTTGCTTAGGTGCCACCTTTGCAGTGAAGCCTTGATCATCCGTTTAAAATTGCATTCCCCCTGCATTGTGCTTACTCAGTTGCCTCCTCAACTTGCTTGCTCTTTTTTCCAAGCATTTCACACCTTCTAACATACTGTTTAATTCCCTTAATTTTACATTTATTGTTTTTTGATTGTTTCCCTCTTCTGGACTTAGACCACAAGGGCAAGGATTTTTGTCTGTTTTGTTTACTGTTGCTAGCCAAAGTGCCTAGCACAGTGCCTGGGATATTACAGGTGTTCAGCAAATACTTGTTGAAATGCATTGAATTTTTGGTTCATTCACCAGGTGAGTCATCTGTCTGGCTGAATGTTGTTTTGTCACATAAGGTACCAGTGATTGGGAAGGGCTAATAACTATTTATTTTAGTGAAGGGATGTGTTTTTCTGTTACCCACTCTTTTGATTGGTTACTCAATAAGAGCTTTTCCATTTTGCTCACTGACAGTAAATATTCAGGAACTATTCTGGTTCGACTAGCTGGGTCATTTAGTGTATTTTAGGTTCAGATTATGGCCATCACATCTTCTTTGTACACACTGTTAGTTGAGAAAAGACCTTTTGGCCTCTGCGCATTGTTACAAGCCTTCAAGTGATATGGTAGAATAGAGCTTTTCCATCATGATAGGTATTTTTGGGTAAGGAGGAGTAGCTGGAGTTTGGAACTAGGCGAGAATTTTATATTAGCTATTGATAAGTAATTGATAGGTTTATTAGCTTAACCTTCTTTCATGTGCCTATTTATTAACATAAAAGGAAACTTCCAGAATAAAATATTGAAATTCAGTGAAAAATATTGAAATTCAGTGTTCTTTTCACATTAGTAGTGCATAGAAATAATGCCACCATGTAGAGAAAGTTGAATTTATTTGAAGGGATTTGGGGAGAGTATTGGATTTATGTCTGTTTGCTCTTACTTTCCTTAGTGTTTTTTTGTTTGTTTTTGAGATGAAGTCTCGCTCTTGCGAGACTAGTGCCTAGGGTGGAGTGCTGTGGCACGATCTTGGCTCACTGCAACCTCCGCCTCCTGGGTTCAAGTGATTCTCCTGCCTCAACCTCGCGAGTGGCTGGGATTACAGTCACGCATCACCACGTTTGGCTAATTTTGTTATTTATAGTAGAGACGAGGTTTCACCGTGTTGACCAGGCTGGTCTTGAACTCCTGACCTCAAGTGTTCTGCCTGCCTCAGCCAACCGAAGGGCTGTAGTTACAGGCATGAGCCACCTTGCCTGGCCCCTTACTGTGTTCTGATTTGATTCATCTTTGTATTCTTCATAAAACTCAGCGTATACATGCTAATTAATAGGCAATTAGTAAGTATATATTTGCTCGTAAATCTCACATAATTTATCTTAAAGTGATCTTCTTGGAAAGCCAGTGAGGTGTCTTTTTCTAACCTTTTCTTGCCCATCTTTAATATAGTAGATGTGTGTTGTTTCTTTCATAATGAAATAAAGCCTATTTATTTTGACATAGCTTGTTTTAGAGAGGTGGCCTATATTTAACAAAATTGAAGGTTTTCTATTCAGTTACTGTTGTGAGAGTAAATTTACCTGGATCCTATGACAAACTTTGCAAAACATTACTTGGGATTTTTAAATAAAGTATTGCTGGGTGTGGTGACTCATGCCTCTAATCCCAGCACTTTGGGAGGCCGAGGCAGGCGGATCACAAGGTCAAGAGATCGAGGCCATCCTGGCCAACACAGTGAAACCCCATCTCTACTAAAATACAAAAATTAGCTGGGCGTGGTGGTGCACGCCTGTAGTCCCAGCTATTCAGGAGGCAGAGGCAGGAGAATTGCTTGAACCCGGGAGGCGGAGGTTGCAGTGAGCTGAGTTCACGCCACTGCACTCCAGCCTGGCACCTGGCCACAGAGCGAGACTGTCTCAAAAAAAAAAAAAAAAAAAAGTATTTTTACATTCTCTTTATTGCATTTCAGGAGAAAAAAATCCCTAAATATTTACCTAAGTTTCATAGTTTGAATATAGATAGCAAAGTTGTTAGTTTAGACATTTACCCGAAAACTTAATGTCCACTCAGAAACCTGCACATGAATGCTTTTTTATTAATAATTGCCAAAATTTAGAATCAAGATATCCTTCAGTAGGTGACTGGATAAATTATGGTATATCCATACAGTAGAATATTGTTCAGCAATAAAAAGAAATGAGCTGTCGGCCAGGTGAGGTGTCTCACACCTGTAATGCCAGCACTTTGGGAGGCTGAGACGGGTGGATCATGAGGTCAGGAGATCCAGATCATCCTGACCAACGTGGTGAAACCCCGTCTCTACTAAAAATACAAAAATTAGCTGGGCGTGGTGGGACGTGCCTGTAATCCCAGCTACTTGGGAGGCTGAGGCGGAAGAATCACTTGAACTCGGGAGGCGGAGGTTGCAGTAAGTCGAGATGGCGCACTGCGTTCCAGCCTGGTGACAGCAAGACTTCATCTCAAAAAAAAAAAAAAAAAAAAAAAAGAAATGAACTATCAAGCCGTGAAAAGATGGAGAAACCTTAAATGCATATTGCTAAGTGAAGCTAGTCTCAAAAGGCTGCATATGATATATAATTCTAACTGTATGACATTCCTGAAAAAGGCAAAATTATAGACTGAGAAAAAAATTAGTGGTTACCAAGGGTGGGGAAGGTGGAAGGGTCAAATAGGTCAAATAGCACAGGGCATTCCCAGGGCCGTTAAACTGTTTTGTATGATACTGTAATGGTGAATGCATGTCATTTGTAAAAATCTGTAGAATGTACAGTACAAAGAGTGAACCCTAATGTAAATGATGAACTTTAATTAATAATGTATCATCATTGGTTTATCAGTGGCAACAAATGTGCCACACTAAGGCAATATGTCAATAATAGGAGAAGCTATGTGTGGTGGGTGGTGGGGAGAAGAGGTATATGGGAGTTCTTTCCACTTTCCACTCAACCTTTCTGTAAACCTAAAGCTGCTCTAGACAATAATATCCATTAATTGAAAAAAAGTGCTCAATTAAAAAGTGACACACATTCCTTTATATATAGTACTACCTTCTGCATAAGGAAGGAGGTGCATAGTTAATATTTTCTTATGAAGGAGAGCATAGTTAATATTTTTCTAATCTCACTTTTTAAGAGAAATGTACATATATCTCATGTATAAACAAATTGTTTCTATTGACATTAGGAAATTTGAGGTGTGTTTTTTTCCCTTGAAGCCATTTATTGAGTGTATACTATTTGTAAGATGTTATTAGGTATTTTTGTATAACATGTCTATTTAGTTTGAAGTAGATACTAATCACTCCATTGCATGGGTGAGAAAACTCTGGCTCAGATAAGGGAAGTGGAAAAGCTGGTACTTGATTCCAAAGCCTGGGTGCTCTGTGGTCCTAGTAATTCACATAGCCTTTTTTTTTTTTTTGGAAATAGCTGAAGTTTGTCCCCTAAAGTAAATGTAAGTCCTTTAGAGCTAAAACATTATTAAAGAGGATTGTCTAGGTATGAATCTTGACTCTACTATTTATGGTTTTATTTAGGTTATCTGTTTATGCTTTAGTTTCCTTATGTGTTCATTGGAGACCGTAATTGAGATTGTTAGGAGGGTTGAGTTAATAAATGAAACAGAACAGGGCCAAGTACAAAGTCTGAGCTCCATACATGTAATTCGACTAATTAATAATGGAATTATTTCTCATTTTATAAATAAAGGAAACAGAGACCCAAGGAAATTAAGTGACTCAGTCACATAGCTTCTGAAGTCACATAGCTATTAACTAACAAAGTTAGTTATTTAAAAAATTTTAAGACCAGATTTATATCTGTTCATCTTTTTTTTCTTTTTAAAAAAAGAAAAACTCTTTAAAAAGATTGTAGTTTCTCCATATCTGTTTAGAGGAAACCAGATATATTATAAATTGGGCTTTTTTCTCAATCAGATTGATAAATAGGAAAAAGCACTGGTCTATAATTTAGGTTCCAAATCATGTCTTGTCCCTACTTTGCTATATAACCTTAAATGTTTGATTCTGTTTCATTTGTAAAATGAGGGTAGAGTTGGTCAGATGATTTTTAAGTTTGTTTTTTAACACCAATAGAATATATGGTGAAAAGAGATACAGTTGTTGTTGTTTTTCATGAGTTATTACACCATGCTATCATACTCTGAAGTTCCCAGAGGTTCTTGATGGTAGGGTAGTTACCCTCCATGCTAAATGACTGCGGAGTGCTGTACTTTTTATATTGGTGATCCATGATTTCCTCACTACATCTGAAGCTGTCTCATAGCATTGTTCCTTATTTTTCTGCCTTCAGTCTATTCAATTGTTTTAAGACCGGGTCTTGCTCTGTTGCTCAGGCTGGAGTGCAGTGGTGTGTTGTTCATGGCTTACTGAAGCCTCACCCTACTGGGCTCAAGTGATCCTCCCACTTCAGCCTCCTGAGCAGCTGGCACTACAGGCATGTGCCACTATGCCCACCTAATTCGTTGTTAATTTTTTTTTGGTAGAGATGGAGCCTCACTGTGTTGCCCAGGCTTGTCTTGAACTCCTAGGCTCCAGTGATCCTCCTGGCCGAAGCCTTTCAAAGTGCTGGGATTACAGGCATGAGCCACCGTGCCTGCTGGCTCCACTTTTTTTTTTTTTTTTTTTTTTTTTTTTAAGATGGAATCTCGCTTTGTCACCCAGGCTGGAGTGCAGTGGCACTCCAGTGATCTCGGCTCCCTGTAACCTCCACCTCCCGGGTTCAAGCGATTCTCCTGCCTCAGCCTCCCAAGTAGCTGAGATTACAGGCACCCGCCACCACATCCTGCTAATTTTTTTATTTTTAGTAGAGACAGGCTTTCACCATGTTGGCCAGGCTGGTCATGAACTGGCTTCACTTATACAAAGAAAGCTTGTGTACTTTGTTTCAGTTATTGACCGAACACATAGCAATCCTTTTTGGCTGCTGGATTCACAGCTAAGTAGTAAATAGTTGAATCCCTTAGAATGGAGTAGGGTTGGGAATGGGAGATGCTGAAGACTAGTTATATAGTAAGGTCTTTATATGGAAGGTATAATTTTAGTGACCAGAGCATTTTTGAGATATCTCTTGCTGTAGGAGCATACTTTAATGCTTGTTTTTTGGTTGTCCAAAAAGATCCCATGAATTGTAGCACTTGTGCATTTCTTCCTTAATGTGATACAAGTAATAATAAAGTAAGTCAAATTTATTAGAACCTGTTCTATTAAATAGTAGTAGTAGTAGTAGTAGTAGTAGTAGTTGTAGTTTTAAAGAGATAGGTCTTGCTTTGTTGCCTAGTCTTGTCTCAAACTTCTGGCTTTAAGCCATCCTCCTGTCTTGGCCTCCCAAAGCACTGGGATTACAGGTGTGAGTCACCTCACTTGGCATAACTGATATTAAGAAACTGTTATTGACAATAGTGAGGGTGTTTCCTTATTAAAGGAAATTTGATTTAAAGGAAAGATATTTAGATGAAGAGAAAGTTATTTTCTTTGTGAGTTTATAAGATATATAGTATGTAAATTATGTCCTCTTGCAGTCACATAAAGTGTGTGCTGTATTTTGATGTTAGCTCTTTTTTTAAAAAAATTTTTTTTCTCTTTTTCTTGTAGCTGGATTTGTAAGTATTTAATCAATGCTCAGAAAAGTTTACTTTTATTTTGGAATAAAATCTCATAAATGTGAAACAAAATAGGTTACAATGATTAGGCCTCTGGATAGAAATATACTGTGGAATTCTAGTGAGGGACATCTAGGGGTAATGAAGTCAGGATCTAGTGAATATTCAGGAGTGTGGCGTAGCAGTGCGTACAGGCCCAGGGATAAATAGGGTCTTTTGGGAGTTAAGGAATAAAGCCAAAAACAAAAACAAAAAATTAAAGAACAAACATTGTGCCAGCATGTACTCTTTAATGGCTGTATCAAATGTAAAAGCATCATGGAACAATCATTGGTATTGTTATATTTTCAGGTGTCTTTACTGAATTTTCAGATGGCTCTGACTAATGCCAAAATCTAATTGAAAACTTGATGATTAACTGCAACATTGTTGCCACTAGTAATAGTATTACTCTTTCAGGTGATGTTTCTTGACTGAGTCTCTTTGCAAATGTATTTATCTCATTGAGTGCAAGTCAGCCAGCTGCCACATTGTAGCTACTAGGAGGCTTACTTTTCTGGCCATATCTCCTAGGCTCCTGGGCCGAGGCCTTCAAAGGAATGTGTTAGATTTTGGTTTGAACTGAGGGAATTTCCTCTTTGAGTTTATATAAGTTTTTAATCAGGAACATGTTTATGGGCTGCACACTCAGATTGGAAGCTGATAGTAAATAAGCATTTTTGAAGTTGTTTTCCTCTTCTCTTGCAGGTGTGTTCCAGAGAACAAGTCTTCAAACATATTTGCTATATTGACACTTAGCTGTCAGGGGACTCAGGCTTATGAGGAGGTATTGTTACACAAAACAGTGTCTAGTGAAGACGACAAGAAAGAGGGGGAAAGGATCGGAAAAGAAGCTGAAATACTATAGAAAACCATGGTAGGTTATTGTGGACATTTTCATAATTTATTTACAAAGACTCCAGTAATTTAAAATTGGAAATGTTAACAGTGAGGGCAAATGAAAAACAGTGGTGTAATTTTTTTGCTTTAGTGTATCAGATAAAGACGGCACTCTACTATTTAAGCAAAGAGACTGAATTCAGATTTATTATAAGCCCTATAAACCACAAGGTAGGGCCCCAGGAGCCTGTAGGCCATGAATTATTAAAACAAAGGAGGGGAATGCTCATAAATAATATTTTCTAATAAAACTGGCATTAGCAAACTGATACAAATAGCTAGGTTTTTAACTTTAAGTTCAGTTTTTTTCTTGTGGAAATTAATTCTGAATCAGTCCTTTAATTAGTGATAGGAATGATGTAGAAGTTTATAAAATGTGTGAATGTTTAACTGAAAGAGCCACCTCTTTCACGTTTTTCAAATAATAGGGTCAAGTGCTGAGTATGGTAGGAACACTGAAATGAGAATCAAAGAAACCTTGCTTTTTGTGAAGAGTTCAGACTTAAATAGAATTTGTGATGTTAGATGAGGTCATAATCTCTGATGCCTAGGCTTTTAATTGGTAAAATGTGCAGATTTTTTTTTTCCCCTTAGTATTATTACTTCTGGAGGGTGTTGTGTGAAGTTTTTTCCTAAGTATAAGCAATAAAAGGTTTCTTTTCTTTCTTTTTTTTTTTTTTTTTTTTTAGACAAAGTCTTGCCCTGTCACCCAGGCTGGAGTGCAATGGCATGATCTCAGCTCATTGCCACCTTGCCTCACTGCAAGCGAGTCTCCCTGCCTCAGCCTCCCGAATAGCTGGGATAACAGGTGCCCACCATCATGCCTAGTTCATTTTTTGTGTTTTTAGTAGAGACAGGGTTTTGCCATGTTGGTCAGGCTGGTGTTGATCCCCTGACCTCAAGTGATGCACCCGCCTCAGCCTCTCAAATTGCAGGGATTATAGGCATGAGCCACTGTGCTGGCCAAGGTTTTAAAAACACATTACAAATGAGAGAAAAAGCCCAGTATGTTTGGAGTATACTGTTTAGCAAGTCTGATGGTGGTGGTGTGTTTTGATTTTTTTTTTTTTTTTTTTTTTTTTTGAGACAGGATCTTGCTCTGCCACCCAGGCTGGAGTGCAGTGACATGATCATAGGTCACTGCAAACTCCAATTCCTGGGCTCGAAGGATCTTCCTGCTTGAGCCTCCCAGGTAGCTGGGCCTATAGGCGCACCACCACATCTGGCAAATTTTAAAATTTTTGTAGAGATAGGGTTTTGCTTTGTCACCCAGGCTGATCTGGAACTCCTGGGCTCAAGCAATCCTGCTGCTGCCTTAGCCTCTCAGAGTGCTGGAATTACAGGCATGAGGCACTGTGCCCAGCCTGGTGGTGTTTCTTGAAATGTTACTGGCTTTTAAAATATTTGTGCCAAGGATTATAACTTAATCAGCTGGCTCCTTAGAGAAGAAATTCTAATATTTTAGATCTAGATGGTGGGAACAAATGTTAACTTGGGATTTTCCCTGTCATTTTAGTTATGTGGTGAAATATGAAAAAACCACACTGATTCTTTTGTATCTTACCATGTGAATTATTTGCCTCTGATTGTGCTCATTTCTTATAGTCTTGATATTCTTATGACTAAAAGAAATGCTTTATTATTTATCAAAGTGGATGAAGTTGTCTTCCTTAGTTAATTCTTTTTAAATTCAGCTTAGATTTTCTGGTGTATAAATTTTGTGCTTTTATATAATTTAATTGATGAGTATTTTCCAGTTTCTCTTGTTATTGCTCTTTAGATCTTCAATTGCAATGAGAATTTTCTCTTTCTGCCTAGTTCTTCTGATTATTTATTTATTTATTTATTTAAGGTAGAGTCTCACTCTGTCGCCCCGGCTAGAGTGTAGTGGCGCGATCTTGGCTCACTGTAACCTCTGCCTCCCGGGTTCAAGCAGTTCTCCTGCCTGAGCCTGCTGAGTAGCTGGGATTACAGGCATGCGCCACCACACCCGGCTAATTTTTTTGTACTTTTAGTAGAGACAGGGTTTCACCATGTTGGTCAGACTGGTCATCTTGAATTCCTGACCTTGTGATCTGCCCACCTGGGCGTCCCAAAGTGTTGGGATTACAGGTGTGAGCCACTGTGCCTGGCCTTTTTCTTTTTCTTTTTTTGAAACAGAGTCTTGCTCTGTTGCCCAGGCTGGAGTGCAGTGCGATTATCTTGATTCACTGCAACCTCCACCTCCTGGGTTCAAGTGATTCTCCTGCCTCAGCATCCCAAGTAGCTGGGACTACAGGCACTCACCACCACACTCGTCTAATTTTTGTATTTTTAGTAGAGACGGGATTTCACCTTGTTGGCCAGGCTGGTCTTGAACTCCTTGACCTCTGATGATCTGCCAGCCTCAGCCTCGCAAAAGTGCTGGCGTTACAGGTGTGAGGCCCTGCACTCAGTCTGATTTGTTTTTTTAATACTTAAAGAAAATCTGTTTGGAGCTTATTTGAGTAAATAAGATTTCTCTCCATTTTTGGTTATACCTATTTCTTGAATTTTTCCTGTCACTGTTGTTTCATAATGCTTGTCCTGTCACATCCAGTAGAATGTTAGATGTAACATTTTGGGATTTAACGTTGGCAGTCTGTATTATTTGTGTGATAAATGACAAATGTTTATGTAATGTAGCAATATGTAGTTTTGCTCAGGTGTGGTCAGTGTGCAGGACTGGGTAATTTAGCAAGTACATAAGCCTAGCTAACAACCTAGCATCTCCAACTTTTCAGCTTTTTTGTTTTCTAGTACTTATTTTGGGATATATGAACAAATCTCACGAAGTGTTTAAAAAAATTTGTTTCTTTATGGCAAACCACTCCAGCTGGAAAACTGGTTGTGGATGTTGAGCAAGAAAGAAATCTAGACAGGTGATTTTTATTCAGAAAAAGAAGGTTTTAGAATCTATTTTAGCTCTGTATTTATATAATGATTGAGGTTTTCACGTCATTACCTTTTCAACTAAAGTTTTCTTTGCTTTATAGAGGACAGTGACACTATAGTGTTAATTTACCATTATCCAAAAATAATATGATTTTTAAACATAGATATTCAAACAAGAACAAAGAGGCAAGACTGTTCATAAAGAATTGAGAATGTTTTAGTTTGCGATGGACTTCAAACAAAATATTTACCATGTACTAACACATAATTTCATATAAGTAAAGACAGTATAACCAGCTTTCAAATGGAATATTTTAGGCTTTATGGAAAACTCACTAAATTATTCTTGTTCATTTTGCTGTGTACTGGTACAAGTGTCCTTGTGATATTTGTAAATTTGGAAAAATTTAAAGCTTTTTGGACTCCTGAGTGTATAGGATCGTGACTCATGTATGACTCATGAGTGTATAGGATCTACTCTGTTCAATTTTCATGAAATTCATTCATTTTCTGGGTGCTGGTCTGTTCCACTGTTGATATTTCATTTTAGTTAATGGTACCACCAATCCATCTTTATAGAGTATTTCTGATACTCTCATTGATTTTTTTTTCCCCAAATGAGCTTTAAAATGATTTTTGTTGAGATTTAAGTAAATCAACCCTGAGGAGATTTTGATTGAGAACATATTTGTCAATTAGCTTGATTCATTTTGCAGTGTCAGTTTTTCCCCACTCCGAATTTGGAATGTCTCCTACTAATCTATTTAAAAAATTAAAGCCTTGCACCAAAGGTTTGAATGTCAAATAGTTAACACTATTCCAATTTTTAAAATAGTTTTCTTATGGTGTTCACAGATAACTTTTTATTTTGTATCGTATTATGAAATCTCAAATTCTAAAATTTAGATAGAGACCTGGGTCTCTCTGTTGCCCAGGTTGGAGTGCAGTGACAAAATGGTAGCTCACTTAACCTTGAACTCCTGGGCTCTAAGGATCCTCCTGCATCAGCCTCCTGAGTAGCTAAGACTACAGGTGCCCGCTACCATGCCCAGCTAATTTTTTTTTTTTTTGGAGAGATTGGATCTTGCTGCATTACCCAGGCTGGTTTCCCAACTTCTGGCCTCCAGCAGTCCTCCCACCTCAGCTTCCCAAAGTGCTAGGATTGTAAGCATGAGCCACCATGCCCAGCCCTGAAATCTCAGTTTTTTAAGGTTAGAAATCTTGGGCAGTTTGGAAAGGTTAGAAGTCTTTGGCAGTTTATGAGTCACTCACAGTCCTGCATTTCTGGGACTCTCTTGAAGCTAAGAAGTATCTGATTCTTGCAGATGATGCATAATGTGGATGACATTTTTTGAAGTAGTATTCAGAATGTGTAGATTCAGCTAAAAGATAACTGTATTCATTTGTTTATTTAGAGACAGAGTCCACTCTGTCACCCAGGCTGGGATGTAGTGGTGTGATCTCGGCTCACTGCCACCTCTGTCTCCTGGGTTCAAGCGATTCTGCTGCCTCAGCCTCCTCAGTTGCTGGGACTACAGGTGCATGCCATGACACCCGGCTAATTTTTGTATTTTTGGTAGAGATGGGGTTTCACCATGTCAGCCAGGTTGGTCTCAAACTCCTGACCTCAAGTGATCTGCCCACCTCGGCGTCCCAAAGTGCTGGAATTACAGGCATGTGCTACCGTGCCTGGTGAAGATAACATTATAAATAATGCCAAGAGTGACCAAGGTGAACCTTACCAAAACATGAATGAAAGATCTCTTGTTTTCTCTTAAAGAGTTCAACAGAATGGGGTTTTACTTCCTACTCTTGAGCGTTTTTTCTTGTTTCAGTATTAACTGTTTCACAGTAGACAATCAGTGCTGTGGGTTGGCTAAAGATGTATTTGTATATCATCCTTTTCAGGTGATATTTCTTATGTTGAAGTAGTTGTTTTCATTCTCCTTCTAACAGAGATCTATTCGATCTTTTGCTAATGATGATCGCCATGTTATGGTGAAACATTCAACAATCTATCCATCTCCGGAGGAACTTGAAGCTGTTCAGAATATGGTATCTACTGTTGAATGTGCTCTTAAACATGTCTCGGATTGGTTGGATGAAACAAATAAAGGCACAAAAACAGAGGGTGAGACAGAAGTGAAGAAAGATGAGGCCGGAGAAAACTATTCCAAGTGAGTGTGGACTGACCTCTGGGATGTTGTGCTACGTGCACGGCAAAGCTCTAAGGTCCTGCTGGATTGAGTTTGTGTTACACTGTTTTTTGGATTTTGTCTTACGCATATATGAGAGTATATCCAAGGAAGTAAATGTTATGTGGAGATTTTCTGAGTTAAATTTGAAAGGAAACCTTGAAAAAGAATAAAGATTAGAGCCAGAGAAAGAAAATGGACCTGTTTAGGATCCCTTTTGAGAGAACACCAAGTCCTCTAATGATCTTTTTACTTTGTTGATTCAGTCTCCTAAATTTTGAAATAAATAGTGTTTTGGTCTCTGGGGGAGATCATAAAATATTTTTGTAAGGCATTTAAAAATCCTCGTATGGTATTTTTGACTGTATCTACTTTCATTGATTCCCAGGAATTTAGCCGTGTCCTGCATATTGTAATTGCTCATTTTATATTTGTGGATTGGATAAAGGTCTAATGGGAACCATACCCTTTAACAATTATAGTAGAATATTCTGAGTGCTGTGACAATAGTAGGTTAGTGAAACTGAAGTGGTACCTGGAGTTAGATCACTAACCTTTTTATGCAAGGTTAAGCTTAAAGTTACTGTTTTGAGCATTTGTCACTGTGATTGGAGTAAGTGTCTAAACTTTGAAAGATGGAGCTCGTTTGACTATACTGTATTAATAAATTTAAAAACATTACTTTGGCTACAATTTGTAGATGGAAGAGGTTACAGAATTTTTTCTTCAGCTTTTAACTTTTAAATCAATGTGGTAAGTAGATAAATAACAGTAGGAAAGTATTGATTAATGGATTTTCTTCACTGAAAAATAGTATAAACTTTTTTATCTTCAGATGAAAGATAATCAGTGTATCAGTTTTATTGCTGAAGAGTGTAATTTTTTTTAGCTATTTACAGGCAGTTTATACATTGTGTCTGGTCATAGTCTTGTCAGTTTGAAGGTTCTTGGACATGTAATTGTTCTCATATATGATGTCTGTATAAATGTTGCTGTTAGATTTGGAGTTCATGTTCATTAGTAATATTATCTAATTATTCTGTGTGTATCTCAGCTCTTCTGCATCTTAAATAGTCATGTATTCCAGATTTAAATTGCACTTTGTTACATGTTTATGTCATGTTAAAAACTTTTTATTATGGTAAAATATATAATGTAAGATTTGCTGTTTTTAAGTATACATTTCAGTGAAATTTAAGTCTTTTTAATACAATTTCTAATTTTGTTTCTTCTCAAGCCTGGCATGCTTTGGAAAGCACTCCTATAGACTTGCTTAACTGGATGAGGTCTGTGATTTAAAGACTTTTACAGGATAATATGCTCCATACTTTCATTTGAAGTTTTATTTTTATTTTTATTTTTTTTTAGAGAAAGTGTGCTCTGTTGCCCAGGCTGGAGTGTAGTGGTGTGATCATAGCTTATTGTAGCCTTGAACTCCTGGACTCTGGTGATCCTGGGCTACATTAGCCTCCTGAATAACTAGGACTATAGGTGTGTGCCACCATGCCTGGCTAATTAAAAAAAAATTTTTTTTTGAGAGACAGAGTCTTGCCACATTGCCCAGTCTGGTCTCAAACTCCTGGCCTCAAGCAGTCCTCCTGCCTTGGCCTCCCAAAGTGCTGGGATTACAGACATGAGCCACCATGCTGGGCCTGGATTTTTAAATATGGTTCTGTGTTTGTGGATGCTCTTGGTTGTCTATATACAACCTTTCCATTTTGTGGAACAGTTTCTGGTTGAGCCCTTGCCTATGATCCTTCCCATTTGGTGGAACTCAAGGAGTACAGAATGATTCTCTTCTTACATAAGAGGCAGGCATGTCTTCCAAGAACAGAGTTGTGTTCTGGTAATGGACATATGTTGTGTGCCTGGTGAGTGTTAAGCACTCTGAAGGACACATAAATGGGTTGGGGGTAGCTTGTATTTATTAAGCAATTAAGTGTTTTCTATTGCCAGGCACTGTTAGGAGCTTTTATCTATGCTCTCTTATTTTAACTTAATACTTTACCTTTTAAAAAACTGATTCAAAAGTCAAATAATTTATACAAAGTTCCACAATTTGTATTATTAGGAATATTAGAATTCTGTTTTTAATTTTAAGTAATTCACATGTAGTAAATTCAAATACATTGGGTTGCTTGCTTTACAATAACTGTCATATTCCAATTTTGTAATTCAAATTCATGATTGTTTGAATTAGAAATTCATTTTCTGCTCAATCATGCTGTCTTCTACCTGTGGGCTGATAAGACCAAGTATATCATAATTATGATTTAGAATTTAATAACTAAGCTAATAATAGCTACTAGTTTTTGAGTACCAACTATTGTACCACAGTATTTTTTCTGTTATCTTACAACAAATCTACTAGTCTCTATTATTGTCTCCCTTTCTCCACTCCTGTTTTACTTGTGAAATTTCCTGTACTCCAGACTTGCTTATGAGAAAGAGTGACTCTGAATCATTCACAAACTTTAACTTGCTTAAGGCCACTTCGTAAATATGTGTGGTTGAGCCAGAATTCATATTCAGATTTCTCTGACTCCAGATCCAGTTTTCTTAGCATCTATGCTTTAATGTCCTGTGAATAAAATGTGAAAGTACAGAGCAGGGAGAGATGATGTGCTGGTTCTGGAGTCTGAAAAAGCTTTATCGAGGAGGTAGCACTTGGAACAGGCTCAGAGGATGGATGGGTAGGGTTTTGGCAGGTGGTGAAAGTGAAAGAAAAAAATAAATTTCAGCAACGATATAGGTATGACAGTAGAATAACTGTTTAAGGAATAATAACTATTGTTTATTGAGGTATTAATATCTGTTGGGCTCTGGCCAAAGTTTATTACTTGTATTAAATGTATTCTCAGTACCACTCTGTGAGAAAGGCATTATTCCTGTTTTGCAAATGAGGAAGCAGGCTCAAAAGAAGTCAAGTTATTTGAAATTTGTCCAGTGTCACAGAGTAAGTAGCAGAGCCAGGATTTGAACCGGGAAGCGATGTCACTTTCTAAATTGCCTCCCAATATGGTAAGTGTCCAGGTGTTCAGTGGGACACCGAGGAAATAGTAGGTAGAGTGTTATACAATCAGCACCTTTGGAAGATTATTCTGGTTGCTGTATACGGTACTTTGGAGATGACAGAGGTCAGTCAGAAAGGCCAGTGACGAGGAGGTTACTGAGGTGGTCTACATGAGAGGTAATAAAAGCCTGAAGAAACTGGTTTGCAAGCAATAGTTTGATCGTGATTATGGAGGGAGAATTTATAAACCAGTATAGTACTAGGTTTGGAAGAATGAGAGGACAAGGATACAGAGGAAGAAGGAATCAAAGTTGACTGATTCTCTATTGTTAATATCAGACAATTGCCTACACTTAGGTCACTTGCTTTAAAATGTTTTTTATTTCTATACTTGTAAGTAACCACCTTTATAGTTTTTCATTGATTTAGTGTTTATTGAATCTTTATAAGTGTGCCAGGCACTGAACTCATGGCTGGATTATTTATAATTTCCTTTCTAGTTTCCCCTGCCACAGTTTGTTTCCCCCTCCCTTCTCCCTTTCCATTTTATTCTCAACTCTACTGATTCTTCCCCAACTCTGCTGATTCTTTCCCAACTCTGCTGATTCTTTGCTTATAGCTTGAATGACCGTTTCCCATCTAGGCAGATCAAGATTCTGCTGAAGTTAGACTTTCAGTTTGCCTTGCTTTACATCTCTAATATGACCTCTCCCCTTTCCTGAACTTGGGAAGCAATCATATAATGTAAGGGACCTGAATGTTTTGGTCAAAACAACTTGGGTTTGAATCGAGGCTTTGCCATTTTACTTTCTTGGTGAACTTGAACAATTAACTTTTCTGAGGTTCACATTTCTTGTCTTCCAAATGGAGGCTTGTTGTGAGATTTAAATGAGAATATGTGACACCATTTGTGCTCACATGTTACTTTCTCTTCCCCCTTTTAAGCAGAGTGCTTAAACTGTTACTGCTTTTGTTGCTTGACTACCGAGTAAGCCTCAGGAGCAGGAGAGGCTGTAACTCCTGTAATATGTTTGCCATACTCAAACACTTGCTTATTTGTTGAAAGACTGCTAAGCTTAGTTAATATTTTCACTTGTGATTAAGTGAAATGAACCAATAAGAAACTTTTAGAATTAAAACCAAGGATAGATGAGCATTTTTCTTATGCAGCATTCATGACTTGATGTTCTTTGACTGTTTGCTCTTCTAGTTACTCCTGGGTTTGGAATGCATATGCTGGCAATTTATCTTTCCTTCCTCAGCTCTATACTACATTTTTCTGCTTTCCCTATAAGCTGATACAGAATGGGAGGAACTTTAGAATGATACAGCTGGGAGGAACTTTAAGCTCATCTAGCCAGTAGTCATTTTACTGTTGTGGATGCTGAGTCAGCAGGCACCACTAGTAGAATCCAGGACTTTCAGATTTATACGCCGATGTTCTTTTCAATATACCATGGTATTCATGTCCCTCACAAATTCCCTAATTAATACTAAAACAGAAGGAAGTTTATTTTATTTTTTGAGACAGGGTCTCATTCTGTCACTCAGGCTGGAGTGCAGTGATGCAAACATGGTTCAGTGCAGCCCCCACCTCCTAGGCTCAAACAATCTTCTCTCCTTGGCTTCCTGAGTGCCTGGAACTACAGGTACATGACACTACACTTGGCTAGTTTTTAAAAATTTTTTGTGGCGACAGGGTCTTACTATGTTGCCCAGGTTGGTCTTCAACTGCTGGGCTCAAATGATCCTCCTGCCTTGACCTCCCAAAGTGTTGGGATTACAGGCATGAGCCACTGCACCTGGCCAGAAGGAAGTTTAAAAAGAAGAATTTGAAAAAATACTTAAGAGTATACAGTATTTTTGAGTTTTCTTAAGCAATGTAAGTGTAGTAAAGAATTGAAAGATCTATAGTATGAAATATGTTCCCCATTGAATCCTTGAGGGAAAATAGATACTTTATAAGCCTCAAATCTGAGACTTAATTTTGTGGATACTTGGATGTCTGGATTTACATACTCCTTTATCAATTCGTAAGGATATTCAGGAAGCCAAGTGATGATTAAGTTATAGTTTGAGAAGTAGGTTGTGAAAGTAATCATGCAGACTTTTATTTTTAGGGATCAAGGTGGTCGGACATTGTGTGGTGTAATGAGGATTGGCCTGGTTGCAAAAGGCTTGCTGATTAAAGATGATATGGACTTGGAGCTGGTTTTAATGTGCAAAGACAAACCCACAGAGACCCTGTTAAATACAGTCAAAGATAATCTTCCTATTCAGATTCAGGTGAGTACAGTTTAACTGCACCTCTAGGTGAATTTGTAAAAAGGTGAAAATAGGCAGTGACTTTGAAAAATTTATTAACAAGAATTGCTAATAGCAAGGATAAACACAGACAAAATGAATACTACTACTCTGGGTCAATGACTAATTCATCACAGTTAAAACAAACTTCTGGTGATTTATACTCAGGATATATTTACCAAATTAAGATAGCCATTAAGGTACCATTGTAAACTTATCCATTATATCTTGCTGAGAATCTTCATTTTTTCTAGACTAGGGCTCAAGATTATGAAGTTCTTGGAAGGGTTGGTGTAATGCGGAAAATAATTGGATGATTGAAAACAGCCTAGACGAGATACTTTCTAGAGACTAAGAGACTTTCTTATCAACTAGAGACTTTCATAGATAGGAAATTTTAAAACTGAAGACTCAGTTAATTTGTCACCTATTTGTTCTGTTAATGGGAAATCACTATTAATTCCTTGTCTCCAAACGTTTTTTACACTGGGATGCATTTAGAAAAATTTGATGTTGGCATGTTCCCTGGAGGATGCTGCTGAAGGCGGAGGCTCCTCAGGGATGAAGGACTAATTGCATCACTGATTGGGAACTTGTGATCATCGTTCAGTTTCAGATGCATATTGTCTGTGGTCTAATTAGATTACAGCTTTTGTTACTTTTATATCAGTTTGTCTTCATATCCACGTCACAGAAATAGATGTTGGCCTATTGGTCCAAACTTGTGAATTATTGAATGCTCCCTGCTACCACTCACTTTTTAAAAATTAGTTTCTTTTATTTCTATATCTTAAAAGGGGTATGTTTTTCAAGATGTATGAATTCTAAATTTGTTTTTATTAGCTTTGTTTCTGGATCATTTTCCTTCATATTCACCAACCGACCCTCAAAACCATCTCTGATTTTTTGATGCCATTCTTGATGCTCAGATTTATTTTACTGATTGGCACATTCTCCTATATTAATTTTGGGGACACTATTTTACCATTCTGTCTTAATAAATGTTTTTTAAAGTGACAGAACATACTTGGCTTTTCCACTTTGAATTTTGATGGAGAAATGTTTTCTGGTCTTTTGTAGGGTTAAATTTATTTACCTTTCCCCCCCTTTATAAAAAAATCCTTTTGTGATCATTTGGGGAAGGAGAGTGAAATATAGCTTTATGTGTTAAATGTGGAATACAGCTTTGCAAAATGGAAAG
This sequence comes from Ateles fusciceps, assembly GCA_036589455.1. Taxonomy (NCBI): domain Eukaryota; kingdom Metazoa; phylum Chordata; class Mammalia; order Primates; family Atelidae; genus Ateles; species Ateles fusciceps. The sequence goes on from JAZHEH010003300.1 coordinate 10,405,835, forward strand.
CTCATTAATAGGCTTTCTGGCTAACCATACTGGTAGCTTATTAGAATGTTAATAAAGTTCTCATTTCAATTTTTTATGTTGTTTTAGAATTTAATCTGTATTTCTGCTTTTAGTATAGTAAACATTGTTACTCTCAAAACTAGAATTATCGGAGTCAGACATGTTACTGGCTTTTTCACACACGTCACCCCCTTTCTGTTCCTTTCATGAGTCTTGTTTCTTATGAGAATGGTCATATTGCTCATCCTCAGGTGTTGCAGTGTTGAAAAGTGGTTGAGAACCAGTGCTATAGTAAATCAGAGTTCTTATTCGGGAAATCTGTCACATCTCTCCTGTTTTGAAGATACAGAAGATTGGGCCAAGCTGTAGTTGTCATTGTTAGAGCTTTGTCTGTGCAGATCACAGCTGTGTGAACTCCACATTGTTTCTCTCTTGAGTGAGGGTCTTTATTTGTGAGTGCTGCAGTTTAAAAATGCCCTTGTCTAGTTAACAAGTATTCAAGGGGTTTACCCTGGAGAGAGTACAGGGTATACAAATCATCTCAAATTTTTGGAGACTGAAACTTTTTAGGCTAGAAAAGACTAAAAATGATATAAATATCTTTAGGTCTTTGAAATGCTGTCTGAGAGAAGGTAAAAGAAGTGTGAACTCTTAAGACTAATGGTAGATATTATGAGAACTGTCTTTCAATTTAACACAGCCAATAGATTTCTCCAACAATAAATCTATGTTTGGGTAAAGGTACATTTTCTTGTAAAATAGGGATGATGATTGTACACTAATCTCAGATTAAATTATATACATGTACACACATGCCCACATATATACACATATGTGCACGTGTATTGTTACTAATAATATTCATGAAATTATTTTAAGTGTGATTTTTACAATTAAACCTTTTCCCCCCAGCACCCTCCGCCCCACCCTGCCCAGTTTTCATGGTGTTTGTGGAAAACCAGTCTCTGAACGGTATTATTTTCTTATGGATCAAAAATCTTTTTCCTGAGCCCTTAACATAGCAAATCTTTCAGTTATCTAAGTATGTTAATTAGCTGAGGTTATAATTTACCTTTTCTCTTCATATTCTTTCCTAGGATGATTTTAGTACTTCTTTGAGCAAAGGAGGGGGAGGATGACCAAAACTAGAAATCACTTAAAATTAGTCTAGTACAAAATGCACGTCAGGTTTATTATTTTGGGTGTGTCTTATGGTGATCTGCATGCATAATTGAAAAATGAAGTTCGATTTATTCTTTGATAGACATCTTTAATTCTCTTTTAGTGGCAAAATAAATATGAGCTGTTTTTTGCAGTTTCTTTATATTCTGGTTCTTTCATCTACTGTATGGCCTTTCCCTTCCTTGGCATCCTCTGTTCAGAAGTAGGATAATGAGTTTTCCCTTTCCTAATTTTTTGTGATTGTTTAATGGTAAAATGCTATTTTTATGTAAGTGACTTTGAAGTCTTTTAATACACACTGATGAGCAGGGACCTGGTAGTGTCTCCATTCAGCCTGGCTATTATATGTCAGGTTAGATACTAAATTTTACTACCAAGAATAAAAGCCCTGTGTAACTTATTAAATCATATATTTAATGTATAATAATATATTAAGCATAACTTAATATATAAATCTGATCAGATGATTATTTTGTGGGAGGCCCCTACTTAAATTGTATGTTTGTATTTGTTAAAAGAAGCAATGTAGATTTTCCTATAGATGTCAGATGACTTGTCCCATAATGGTAGGTCCCATTGGAAGATACTCTGAGACCTGTTGTCAGAGAAGGGAAGAAGTTACTTGTTTATACTCATTGTTTCCTACTGGTGAGTGACTGTGTAGAGATACTTTTTCACTCCTACTTATTGGTGATCTTTTAAAAGCTACATAATACATTTGTAAGGTTTTGGCAAGTAGGAGTTCCTGTTTAGGCTATTCTATTAAACGAGATACTGTTTTGGAGAGCAGTCCCAGCCATTTATTATTCTATACCCTAATAGTTCTCTATAATAATTTTAAGAACAATAATTTACCATTTATTACATACTGATGCTGTTGGCATTTTACTTTCAAATATTAGAATGGTTTTAAATATTGTTTCATAATTGTATGGATGGTTGACATTGTAGTTGCTTTTTAAAGAATGGAGAAAGAGGATCTTCTTGTAAGTTGGGAGGAGAGAAGTGTTATCCCCAGTAAAGAACTAGTTAGAGGCTTTCTTGCCTTTTGAGCACAGTAATATTAATAGTTAATAACATTTAAGAACTTAGTACAGGCATTCTTTTTTTTTTCTTTCAAGGTTTCAGTCTAACTAACTGGGTGATTTTGAAATCTTGGTGACTTTCAGAAACTCACAGAAGAGAAATATCAAGTGGAACAGTGTGTAAATGAGGCATCTATTATAATTCGGAATACAAAAGAGCCCACTCTAACTTTGAAGGTGATACTTACCTCACCTCTAATTAGGGACGAATTGGAGAAAAAGGATGGAGGTACACATGCATATATATGTATATATTTGTTGTTGTTATTTGTTTTTCTTTATATAAAAGCTGTGTTAACAATGTTTTATGGATTTAGGAATAACCTTCATTTGCTTTATGCCACTCTTTAATAGTATTTTAAATGGCTTTGTTTCTACATAATTAGTATATTTTGCAAAAATGTATGAATTCAAAATATAAAATGTTAATTCAAAAACCTGTGCTTGTCCTGTTGGTTTTAACTCTGCTTTAATTTTTATGTCATTTAGTGTTCTGTTTTACTTTGTCTAGTATTGCATTAAGTTATTGGTATCAGCCAACTTAATTCTGTGTATTTTTGGCTTAATGGTGAGATTTCAGGATTAAACATGGTCCAAAACAGAATTGCTTTCAAATTTGCTCATTGTTCCAAAATTACTTGCATCCTGGCTGGGCATGGTGGCTCATGCCTGTAATCCCAGCACTTTGGGAGGCCGAGGTGGGTGGGTTGCTGGAGGCCGGGAGTTTGAGACCAACCTGGCCAACTTGGCGAAACCCCGTCTCTACTGGAAACACAAAAAAATTAGCCAGGCGTAGTGGTGAGTGCCTCTAATCCCATCTACTTGGGAGGCTGAAACACGAGAATTGCTTGAACCCAGGAAGTGGAGGTTGCAGTGAGCTGAGATCACAACACTGCACTCCAGCCTGGGAGACAGAACAAGACTGTGCCTCAAAAAAAAAAAAATCACTTGCATCATATTGCGCTTGACTTCTAATAGCTATATTATCTTGTAAGATTTGTACTCATCTGCGTCTAGATTTGTTTTATAGTATACGGGACGTAAATTGGAAGATTGAATTTTTTAAACGGATAATGTTCTGTAAATTTTTTGCTAGGAGGTTTGTGACCCTGTTAACATTTTGAATATGATTTATGTGAGAATCATGCTTTAAACTTTCTTCTGAAGTTAAGAGAGTTGCTCTTTGGCAATGTCATCCTCATAAAAGTAGAGTGAGAATCTATTCAGTTATTAGTAGTTTTGAGAAGTTCATGATGGAATTGTGGTGGGCTTCTTTTCTGATGTTCTTATCCTGTCAAGTTAGCTTGTTTCTGCCTCTCATTCCCTTGAAACTTGCCAGGTGATATTTCTCCTGTGTCAAACCTTTGACCAGCTGGCCACTCTGTCATGACAATTTACAGCCTCTCTGGGCCAGTGGAGACTCCCTGTTGCTATTTTTCATCACTAGACTTTAAACAAGTCCCATTGCTTACTCCCTTACCGGAAATACCAGTGCTGCAAGAAATATTGGTCAGTTTCTTAATTTATTTTAACTTAGTGATAAGGGTAGAGAAAAAGGTACCAGTGAAGTTGGTATTTTAATTTTTGAGAGACATGACTCATAGGATGACATAAAAGTGCTAGACTCTTTTTTAAAAAAATGTTTTTGGGATAACTAAAATCAGCTATATCATAATCCAGCAGATATAAACCAGACTATTTATGAGTCATATTTTAAAATCAAAGGGTATCCAGTCTATAATTGAGTTTATACCTATGCATTAAAATTTTTTGCTGTAATGTAGTATCTGTAGCACCTCTGAAGAACCAATCTTAAATGGCTTAATTTTTTTAACAGCTTTACAGTTCACCATTAACTGTAGAACTATAAAATGATTTCTGAAGTGTCAAGATAAATGTTAATTCTGGTAAGATGTGTTCTTCTTGACCCTCTAGTATAAAACCAACCATTTCTAAGTAGTGTTGTAATTATAGGTATTATTAAAAATTATTTGAGTATAGTGAGATGAGAAAAAGACTGAAGTTGCCAAAGGCTAGGTTAATTACATGTTTGCTTATGTCTGTCAGCCTCTCTTTAATTTCTTTTTTGAAAGTATTAAGGGAACATCAGTCTTCTTTATTCCTGTGGTTTTGTGTACTTATGTGAGATTTTGTTATAGCTTTCAGTGATACCTTTAAACTTAGTCTGTTGCCTTTATAACTTTAACTTCTGTTTAGAGAAGCTGAAAACAGTCTTAGTATATTGTACCCTTGCTGGAACACTATTATAGAATAGATTTTGTAATAAAGTAAGAGAGTCATAGTCTCTGTTCAAGGTGTTTGAGTTACTAAAGGATCGAAAGACCTCTATGAGCTGAGTCTCATTAGCTGTTATATGGAATCAGGGAAGGTGAAGGGATTGGCTTTGATACATTTTACTGCCTTTCATTTTGAATGGCAGAAGGATTTGCTTTGCTGTTGTCCTTAACATCCCAATCCTGTTGACTCATTTGATACCTTTTCTAATTTGCTCGTTTTGTCTAACCTGGGTTTTGTCAAAGACAATTTTTGATCTTTGCTACTGGCTTGCACATTCCTGGGCAACTTGGAGGATCTAGTATATAATTGAGCATTTCAGACCTGGGCTGTACCATTCCGTTTCTCACACTGGACAGCACCTCATCCCCTTGATGCAATTCTTTTCAACTGCATGGGTTAAAAGCACAAGATTCATTCAGGTTCCAGGGATTTCTGGGGTTGAAAGTTATCCCTTTTTTTTCTCTTAATTTATACTCATTTTTTCCTCGAAGTTAAAAAAAAATCCATTGTAACTTTTTTCTTGGAGACATTTTCCTGTAGTATCTTAACTTTCTTTCACCTACCCCTACCCAAACAAACTGTTCACAATACATACACACCTCACATCTTTCTTTTTCTCTCTTAACTTGCCACATATTTGGGTAAAATCTAAAAAAGAAAAAAAAAGCATGGTTGGGAGCCGACAGAACCAGAGGACTGGGGCATGAAACCTTTTTCCTCAGGATTGTGCAGAATGGATCTAACTACCTACTCATTTCAAATCACGGTTTACATTTTAAATTGCCATAATACAGAGTGAATCTCTTTGGTATTACATACTGTTTCATAGGTAAGTTTCCTCGTATGCTGTCAGTCTTCTTCTGCATTCTAACCCTTTACGTGAAGGCCCTGTAGAATAACCATTTCCTCATTACTACATGTTTCCTGCTAATGAAGGCATAGGAGAAAAAGCACAGATCTTGGTGTGCAGCAGTCTTTTGTTTGGCTTTTTTGTTTTTGTTTTTTTTTTTGGAGACAGTCTCGCTTTGTTGCCCAGGCTGGAGTGTACTGGTGTGATCTCAGCTCACTGCAACCTCCGCCTCCTGGGTTCAAGCAATTCTCATGCCTCAGCCTCTTGAGTAGCTGGGCCTATTAATGGGCATCTCATAGCTCAAGAAATATATATTGGAGATTAATCTCTGTTAAGATATTTTTATAAACTACCATGTGATAAGCACTTCCTCATACATGATTTATTTTAAAAGCCCTCACATGGCCCTATGGGGTAGCTAATTGCTCTGTTTTATAAATGAGGAAAATCTCACATTTTATTCAGCTCCCCTGACTCTACCTCTAGTATGCGGTCCACTTTCCCATTATTGTCTAGGATTACTGCCTAAGTGGTTAAGCTGATCTGGTCGTTCTGAGCTTCACATAGAGTCTCAGTTTCTTTTGGTGCTTGTGATTTTAAATTAGAAATATATTTGCTATTAAAGTAGATGATAAATTATCTGCTTATTTATAATGCAGTTTGAAACCAGGTGGATAAGGAAACTACAGAGACCCTGTGGCTTAGACAAGGCAAACTTCTCTCCTCAGTACTGGGGTGGATTTTCAGGGATTCAGCAGAGGAGTTGCCTCAGAGTCCCTTCATATTGGTGCCAGTGTGAACTCTCTCTTCTTGGCAGAAATTCACTAGCATATATCTTGCTAGGGTCAAGGCAGTAGGCTTTACAGGATAGCCATCACAGCTGTGATTATAATGATGCAGCAGGCTTTATTTTCCTGCCTTCACTAGCTTCTGGATCTTCATTATTCAGGGCAAATTTATTATTATTTTTTTTGAGATGGAGTCTCATTCTTTTGCCAGGCTGGAGTGCAGTGGCACGATCTCGGCTCACTGCAACCTCTGCCTCCTGGGTTCAAGCGATTTACCTGCCTCAGCCTCCCAAGTAGCTGGGACTACAAGGTGCACACCACCATGCCCAGCTAATTTTTATATTTTTAGTAGAGATGGGGTTTCACTGTGTTGGCCAGGATGGTCTTGATCTCTTGATCTTGTGATCCTCCCACCTTGGCCTCCCAAAGTTCTGGGATTAACAGTCATGAGCTACTGTGCCCG